>CM062580.1:17377721-18002721 GCA_031468815.1 Morus bassanus | reverse complement strand
CGATTCACCCCAGAAGCTCTGCTGCTGTGTTTCAGCTCTACAGGGACACTCCTTAATCTGCATGAGGAATCCAAAGGACTTGAAACAGTAAGAGAAAAGGAAATCATTGTTTTAAGACACGTACTGAAATATCACTGTGTGGATATACTTAACAGATGGGGAATGTGATGGCCAAATTCAGGCTTCCCCAGGGTTAGTTTCTCAGAACTGGGCTGCCCCATCCTTTCTGTGGGTAGAAAAATAGGAGGGGAATGATTTGCAAAAGTCTCCTTACCCGCACGGAGAAGTGATGGTTAGCTGGGGTCCAGGGCCATTGAAGACCCCACCTGTGCCAGGGTGATATAGCCAGAGATTTTGCAGGGCTTGGACAGGAAGGGCACTCTGTGCATGACTGTGTTTCTACACCATTCAAAGAGTTCAAAAACCTCTGGGGAAAACATTTCCCTCAAAAAAGGTAGTAAGAGACTCAAAGTGCAGATGCTGCATCCATTTACACATTGGCCAACAGTGGCTCTTGACTTGCCAAACCTTGAAGAATTTCCCCAGGGCTGGGATGTTCATAGTGCGCAGGGGAACAAACCGCCCACTGGACACTCAGATTTGGTAGGGGCTGGATGTCTGGGCCCCTCTGGCTGCTGTTGGTAGTCCTAGCCTAGGTGCCTGTCCTTTTGTTTTGATTTGGATCAGAAGTGTGGTTTGGAAGGAGAAGACCTGATCTTCTTCACTTTCTGTGCTTTGGCTTGCACCACGCAGGTGGCTCCCACCTCTCAAGCTGTGAGAATAGAATTCATTTTGGGTACAAATAAAAAGTATGTCCCATCAACTAACAGGTCCAAGATCTGACCAGAACTAGTCAAAGCAAACCTCAAAACACGTATCGTGTGGACATCAAGTCCTTAGCACTAATCCTTCACTCTCCACATCCATTTCTATGGCACTGCTGTATCTGCTTATGCAGGTACCACCTAAACTGAAATGAGGTTGCTCCGTGCACTCTCTGTTAGCCATCCTGGGGTGCCACATCCAGCTGAGCCCACTGTACAAAACATCCCTGCCATCAATGACCGTCACAGAACAGGATTGCGAGTGAGGACAACCACAAGACTACAGGCCTATTTTTAAGGGCATTTTATTTCATGGCAGACATTGGTTCTGCAGGGAGACCAGTGACTTTGAGGTTAGGCAGCACAACCTCCATCTGCTTTGCAGAAGCAAATCTACGTGCAGCCCATCACCACTGGATGAAAGAGTGAGCAGGCTCTCGGCACCGTGGTATAACAGCCCACCTCAAAGATCTCTGCTGGTTCTCACCAGCCTCCCAGGAAAAGCTGTGGACACCAGAGCCACAGCTCTGCAAAGAGCACACACTTACCCCGCAGCCAGCCCCTTTGTGCTGACACACACATCACTGACCCACCTGAATTACTGCAATCACAAGTGTCCTTCAGTACCAGAGTCCATCTCAGCACCTCCCTATGGCTCCAGGGCTAGAAAAACCCCTTGACACACATGGGGCACTAAATGGGGTGCATGGCTAGCACGATCCACAGCTGGCTGCAGATATTTGGACCTCCCTCTGGGGGGCTGCACAGCCAGGATGGCAAAGAGATTTAAGGCAAGAGACCATCAGTGCCGCTGGGAGCTGGGAACCTGAACCTCTGCCACAAGGAGCCTTGAAAACATCAGCCCAGGTTTGTTTCAGGAGCGGGACCTGGGATTCCCTCCTCCTCCATCTCTCCTTTGCGTCAGCAACACAATGTCGCTCTTTCTCCATTTCCGAAAGGGGGTCTTGCAGGGCTCTCTGCATCAGAGATCAGGAGCCGTTTTGAAAGGAGGAACCCGCAGTTTGACCCCTGCTCTATTGAGAGACCTTTTGTGCCTCTGCAAAGCTATCCACTCTGCACCAACCCTGCAGCCAATGGAGAGAAACGCTGCAGGAAGCACAGATTTATTCTGCCGCTGACAATCGGGAGCAGCGGAGTCCTCTGGTGCCTTCATTGTCCAAAGGTGTTTGAGTGTAAAGCTCACACATAATAGTGACTTTCCAGGATGCCTGTTGAGAAAGCCCTTTGGTGCTCGCCAGCCCTGCCAGGAATGCAAGACCTCAGGTGTCCAGGCTTATCTTCCAACCAAACTCATTCATTTAACAGCCAACTCCGATTACTCCTTGTAGTTAAAAGAAAGCCCCAAAACAAAGGCTCAGCAGCCGTGTGCTCCTTGGCCATTCAGCACTGCCAGTGTGGGAAGCAGGTGTTTTGAGGTCTGCATTCCCACTCCAGTCTGAAGAGGCTGGAATAAGATACTGCCTTTTGAAACGTCTGCTAAAAAAGAAAGAGGCAGCACACCATTGCTTTGCAGGCTGGGGGCAGGCAAAGGGCTCAGCTAATTCCTAGCATGAGCTGGCTGAGTGCTGCAAAAGGCATTCCCACGGAAACTTCTGCAAATATGGAAATTAATCTAGCTGAGCAGTTTTTAGACCCTTTTTTTTTGGATGGGCTTTCTGCGAGCACTTGGGGAATGCGCACCTTTTACTGCGAACATCTACGTACTGGGTTTGCAAGTAAACAGGCATTTGCAATGGAGACAGCCAGTTCCATCGCCCTGCAGTGACAACAGGAAGCACCCAAGCACCCGTCACATCAGCATCCCACTCTGTTACCAGGGCACTGATAAGACTGGGAGTGCTTGGCTGGCTCAGGTGAACTACAGCCACTCAGCTCTGAAAATCCTCACCTGAATTTAGAAGAATGTTCTCCAAAGTGCAAACTCTTGACTGGGGTGGGAGGGGGTGGAACTTGCAAAGGAAAGTTTTTAGTAGGAGCAAAAGATGATTGTCATGTAAGTAACAAACTGCAGCTTTAAATCATCCAAGTGCAGGTCAGGGTGCCAGTGTGACCTCTGTTTTGCCCTCATAAATGATATTAATTGGTATTTGTTATGCAGATGAGGGGGTGCTTGTGCTAACATAGGCCAAAAGGCTCTGGTCTCCCAGGGCTTGGTCTGCTCTCAGGCTCTGCACTGAGTGTTTGGCAAGGGGAGTAGCTGGGTCAGGTGCTCTGAAGTCACACTTGAACATGATGCTGAGCTGCTTGGTCTGCGATGGCTCTTTGAAAACATGCCCTGGCCACATGGCAAACATGAGTGGGATTTCCTGGACCTTTTTTTAAAAAAAAAAATCTATTCCACCAGAAAATTACAATTTCCTTTCCCTTTTCTCACTCATCAGCTGAGCAGCAAATGTGGGGCTAAAGCACTGGATCCAGCTCAAATGATTTCTGTGCTGTAACATCCTCCGGGCATTCGACAAAGGGTCCTTGTCCTGTTCTTACTACACACGGGATAGCCGGGCAGTGCCCACGTCAGCACTGGATGAGCCCAGCCCAGCCCCACTGCTCAGACCAGAGAACAGCAGCACATTCAGCTCAAAATGGCCTAGACAAATTTCTCAGCATCTCTGGCTATTAGCTGTACCTCAGGCTATCATGCCTGCAAGCCTCAAAGCGCAACGGGGCCCTTCTGAAATGTGTATTCTCTCTTAACCCAGCTATGTTAAGATAATAGCATCCCCCCACCTCCCTTTTTAATAAAGCTGCCAGTTTTAAAGATGCATCACAGTAATTTCTTAAAAGCTACAGGCCATCAGTGCTGCCTAAGTGCTCTTTACTTGGAGTACGGCACCAGGGGACTGCAAAGAACTCACTCACAGGCTAAAAATATTCCCACCTCATTATATACTCTGGTGGATTACTCAATAATTACACTTATTAGATCCAACGACAATTACAGTTTTACTAGTCAGGTGTCCCTTCTGTTAATACACGAAGTCAACCACCCCACCATTACCTATCAGTAATGCCCCCCATGCCAGCAGGTCCTCTGCACTCATGCTAACACACAGGAGGGTGCTTGTCCCCCCAGTAGTCACTTCTAAACACCTCCTCCTCCTGCAGGGGTAAGGCTTGTGTATCCAAGACACAGGCAGGCTTATACGAAGCCAATGTGACTGTCAGGAGATGGAGGCTCCTCTCCTCTGCCCAAGCTTTCTGGCTCTGAAGCAGGGACATCTGCCAGAGATGCATGCTGCCTGCAGTGAGCACTTCATACCACAGGTGATGCCTTCAAGGTGACACAAATACAGCACAGAGGCAGCTCTGTGTGTGCGTGACAACCGTTGTCCATGCTGGAGTGAAAAGGAGCCACCATGCACCCATCCTCATCATGAGGTCCCATCAGGACCAGGACTCAGGAACCATGTGACCAAAACTTCCCCACAAGCCTGAGCACCTTCAGGAGCTATTTGCAGTAGTAAGCTGGTGACTTGTAGTTGGATTTAGTCTGTGAATAAGTGTTTGTTTTACAAACGGTGGCCAGATGAAGCCATTCCCACCTCCTACGTGTTTACTACCACAGCTATGCCGGAGCTGCCCCATCAGCTACTGTTCAAACCAGCCTATGGGGAAGGAAGCAGCCACGTCGGAGGCTTGACAACCCCTCTGCCAGGAGAGCTGTAGAAATCACTCCTGGTCAGTGGCAGCAATGTTTCTAGCTGGCCCAGCCAGATCAGGAACAGGACATCTGTCCACAGCCTTAAGAGCCTTCAACCATTTTTACCCCGAGGGGCCACCAGCCCAGAGCTTCTTCCACACTCCCAGCAGAGCCATCAGTTCAGTGCCTGCTTTTACTTTGGTCCTCATGTTGCCATTTCATGGGATGGATTTGTAAGATCACATAGAGGGAAAAGGCTGCCACGCTGCTGGCAAAAAATATGCAGGAATGAGAGGTCAGCAGTACAGTCCCCTCGAAATCCCAAAGACATGTTAAAGGCTTTATTGTTTGGCATCTAATACTGGGGGCTGCTTTGTCTCTTCTCTCTGCATTTAAAGCTACACTCACTTTTGGGTTTTTGTCCAAGTCTGATCAGTTACCAAAAGGCATTTCTATTCTCTCCACAGTCATTTCCGGGAAGAGTAATTAATTTATGTTAATTTGGAGAGAAAAGGCATAGCGATGAACTTTACAACTAATCCAGAGATAGATGGTAATATATTAAAAACTTACTGGTGATAAAAAGATAAGACACATAAGTTACAATCTTTCCACCGTAAAGTACCACTTATTGAAAGAAGCAAATTATTTTGAGTAGCTTCAACCCTTTTCAAATAATCTAACTTAAAACAATAGTCCATTTTTTAAGCCGAGCTAAAATGCATTTGGATTGTTCCTTCTAAGCCAGACCCTCTTCAGCTCAGTGTTACTGGCAATCCAGAAGCAAGAAATTCCCTTGAACAACTCCAGACTGGCTGTGCCATGGCTATGCATGGGAGATACTGAGGGTCTGGGTTGGATGCAGGTGAGAAAGAATGAGACAAAAATCAAAAGGCTTGTACTTTCCACTGAGTATTTTACATCATTCCTCCAACCTGTCTGGGATGCTTTTTGCCTTTTTTTTCCCAAAACAAAAACAAATTTTCAGCAAATATTATGTGGGGTTTTTTTCTGGTTTGGTTTGGATTTTTTTTTTTTTTTTAGCAAAAGCTATTTCTTGATCCAAAAATGTTTGGAGAGTACATTTTGATGTGCTGTACTTACACAGCAATATTCAGAGACCTGAGTGGTAGACATCAGCTATTCCTCCTTGGTGAGAGGTTATCCAGCACTGAGGGGACATCTTCCATTGTGTTTCACTCTCAGTAGAACAATAAATGAAACATGGAAATGATTTCTTTAATGTCTTCCTCTAAAAATCAATGGCATTCAATCCAGTTCCAGCTGGACATGCCTTTCTATTTTCTCCAAGCATCGCATGCCTGTTTTGAGTTGATGCAGATGTAAAAGAAGAGCCAGGACAACTCTTACTTTCCTTTTAAAAAAGCTTTTCTCCTGATTCAGATGGGGAAGAGGGTTAGGAGTAGAACAGGCTTCAGACAAGTGAACCAGACTTCAAAGCTGGTAAAACACAGTAAAAAAAATAATCCCAGGGAGTTGCAACTCTGCCACTCTGAGCCTATCTGTTGAGATAGGCTGCAACACCTACCTCCGATGGTGTTGTAGCTGCACCCCCAGATTCCAAAAATGCACAAATGAGGAACAAGTGCTCAATCATACCAAAGCAAAATGACTTTGTGCAAAACCGGATGTATATCAAGAACAATGGAGAGCATGGATAGAGCTACAGCTAGGTTACCGCAGGCAGAGCGAGAGAAGAAAAACACCAGGAAGAAAAGTGTTGCACAGCATGAAAAATTCAATTTTACAACCTCTGTACCCCTCCTTCCCCTATAGCGCCAACGTATCTGCCAGCTACTTTAAATCTCATTTTCCTGGGTAAAAGGTAAATTGCTGACAGCATGCATGGGAAATGGAGACAGAACAAGTGGAAGAGCTCCTGAATCAGCTGCATTGGGAAGGAATGGCACCCGTTGCCACCCAAAACCATCCCAGTCCAGGACAGAGCAAAGCCCTTGTTAACTACCAGACACTGATGTAACTCCTGCAACGATTAGCACTAATCTGCAGCATTTATGGATGATCTCAGGTTTGAGCTGCACAGGTAAATTGATCCAGCAGAAAACGCACCCCAGACATGGGCTTTATTCTACCTAAACCAGGGATTACGCAGACACACACGTGCTATTTCAGCCCAGAAACTGAATGACAAATCTGAAGTCGACAGACTGTTTACAAGAGGAGACCAATCTCTGAAGTAATTGCTGGCAAATTATCATGAGGAACATACCAGGCAGCAAGGCAAAACCCCTTCTGGAGAGGAAGATGTGATGCTTGTGCTGGTGTCTCCTCAGGCATATGGCTTGAACCCCACTGCTGGCTGTGTTTAGAGCAAGGGCTCAGGGCTGGGATTTCAAGGCTCTCTTCACTCAGTGTTTTTTGTCAGGGGGTAACAGCTTGCTGGCAGTGCTTTCTGTACCCTCTGTCCAAAATCAAATTACTTTGTGCAAATGGAAAATTACCTGAGAAATCAGGCAGGCATTTAATGAGGGACTGGGATCCTCAGAGGAGGAGTTAGGTGCATGGAACCAACATCTTCCCGATGGAAACGCCGGCAAGGCACAGTCAGCTGAGATCAGGTTCATAAATGCTCTCTGATGTCTCTGTGATCCTTCTAGACTTGTCAGCCTCAGGAAAGGTCCCCAGGACATCAGCAGCTTTGCTGGCAGCAGGAATTATTTGCATCCTTCCCCCGATGCCTAATGACCATGTCCAGCTCTTGCTGCCCCCTCTCCCAGCTGCATCTCTACTGCTTCCCCAGCTACCACTTTCCATGAGCTTTGGAGATGCTTGACACCTTCCTGAGCTCCCCACCCCAGCAAACGTGATGGACATTTCTCAACAAACTCAAAAGCTCTTATCAATCGCCATTCAAAGGGAGCTTGACCCCTCTAATCAAGACAAAATACCGCAAGGAGCCAGCTGGGACTGGACACCGCTGACCCTCCAAGCCAGCTCATCCTCTCTCCTTCACATCTCTCAGTTACTATCAAATTTCAGCAGAGGTTTGTCAAAGTGGCCTGAAGGATCCTAGCAACCATCAACACTTTTGACACCATTAGTTTGCTGTCCTTTCCCACTGCATTTTCCATAGCACTACACGGACCTGCCACATTTTAGAGCTGTTTGCAAGGGAGGCAAACAGCTTTATTTATTATTTATATTTAGTTATTTATATTTATTAAATATATTATATTATTAATTATATATTTGTATAATATATAACTAATAATAAAATTAATATATTAAATATATTAATACACTAAAAATGTATTTATTTATCTTT
The DNA here is from genome assembly GCA_031468815.1 of Morus bassanus. NCBI lineage: Eukaryota > Metazoa > Chordata > Aves > Suliformes > Sulidae > Morus > Morus bassanus. The sequence continues at coordinate 17,994,929 of CM062580.1, read as the reverse complement.
ATTCTGGTGCAACGGAGGGACAAACCCACAGCACCGAGATGTCGGATACTTCTCTGGAAGCAAGGCAACGAGGCAACAGCACCGTGGGGCTTAGAAAACAGCCTCCCAGGGCTTCACGTTCAACCTACCAGACCATGGGGTCTCTGCACGCTCTGCTGCCGCTGGCAAGGGAATGGGAATTACTCCACCCAATGACTCTAGGTAGTTGCAGCCTGGCTCCCTTGGTGGAGGAGTTGCACAGTCATTTAGGTAAAGGACTCATCAGTGATTTATGGTTTCTTCCACAGGGGAAAAAGAGAAAGCTGCTGACAAGCAGCAGCTTCTCCCTGTAGCGAGGCAAGTGCAGAGCCAGTTCTCAGATCACTTCGCAGCCAGCAGGCTGGTGCCAGGGAGTACTGATCAATACAGAGGCACTTAGAGGCATGGCCGCAAGTCCCTTTGAAGGCAAAAAGTCCTCTCCTCACCCTTCATTGCCCTTCTGCCCTGCCAAGGAGCACAGAAGTGACTGTAGGAAGGAGCCCATGAGCTGATGTATCAGAAAGACATGGCTGTGGGCACAGTGCTCCAGCTGTACCTAGCACTCCCTGCTGCTGGGCTGTCACACTTGGCCATCCCAGGAATATACTAGTGGTTTTTAAAACCTAGGATCTCTGTTTTACCCAGAAATTGAGCTCAAGCCAAAAGCAAGGCTTCTTGGACCCAGTGGCTCTGGCAGCATCGTTGTCATGGCCCTGCAATTGCTCACCTCCCTGGTTCCCATGGCACAGATCAACCCTGCCCTTTGCTGGCTGCAGGAGCAGGATTTGCAGCAAAGAACTTGGCCACATGTGTCTCTGTCCTTTTGGGCTTTGGGGAAGGGATGCATTGCTGTGGCACGGACAGAGGAGCGCTGTGCCTGCTGCAGTGTAGCAGGTGGGCTTGAGAAGGATCCCCCTTCCTGAGAGCCCAGGTCTTCTGAATAATACCCCATCTGTTGTGCCAGATGAAACCTCTGCTGTGGGGGTAATTCTGTACTGGCACCTTGGGAAGCTGCTGGGGAGCACCCAAGGTGAAGTGAACACACATTGATCCAAGCCGCAACCCCACACAAAGGTTCCTCTCCTCTTGTATTTTCCTTGGAACCAAAAGCAATGTGGAAAAGGAAACAAAGCAAGACAAACAGCACCAACAACTCAACCTACTAGCAGCAGCAAGGCCAGGTTGACGTGGGGTGGAAGGTCCCAGCACAGATCTTCAGTGTCAAAGAGAGGACATTTTAAAAGAAGAAGATAAAGTTGCATGTGAGGAGTGGGAGAATGGGGTATACTCTCCTGGGAGGACTGGTTCAGACAGGCTTTTCCATTTCTGGCATGGGGAATTGCTACACCTTATTCCCCAGTCTCCCCACCCCTCACAGCACTGAATTTGCACATTTTTTACTTAATAGATGCAACTTTCATACCCTCAAACCTAGCAGAGGAACCTTAACACATATAACGTGGCATCCTGACCACAGCCAATTTTCAGACTCCTCTGAGTTCCCAGCCCCAACCAGTTCCTTAATGCAGATTTTGAGTGAGGAAAGCATCACTGCTTACAGGAACAGAACAAATCTCTTTCCTGCACCATGATGGCCAAATTGTTAAGCTGAAGAAAATGCAATGCAAATGTTTCTTAATGCTAAAACAATGGTTGCAGAGCCCAAGCAGGCAGATGTAGGGTTCCCTACAAGGCCAACCAAAACTTCTGTTTGCTTCTGGGAGCTTTCTGAGGTTCAACGATCTTAAATAAACAGCACAGCCATTGAAAACCTATCACCAGCTCCCCTGGCAGCCTGCCTGCAAAAAGCAGAAGCTTGTAAAGAAGGTATTGAGCTCCAGCTGGCAGACACAAACCAAACTTGAGCACGTTTGCGGGGAAAGTTGAGGGCAACACGGCTGGCTTCTGCGGTTGAGAAACAGAGCAGCTTTCCCTTGCTTTTGGATACACCAGCAGTGAAATTTGGGGTCTTCAACCTGCAGCCTGAAGATGAATGCGGTCCTCCTGACCCCAGAGACCCAGGACCAAAACGAAGGCAGGATGCCCATGGGGAGGGATATTTATTTGAGTTTCCTCAGGAATATCACAGTGGCAATAATGATGACCCAGCAATTTAAATTAGGACATACAAGGACTTTTCTTAGAAGAAACTGGATGCTGTTTTTAGAACATGTAGGACAGCCACTGTAAACAGCAAAATTTCTCCACAACCATAAAACCTCACAAAACCCCCAAAACCACAGGCAGGAAATTAAAGAGAATTCAGAGGAAAAACAACACCAAACAATTACATCTCTGTAGGGATTACACTGGGAAAAGCTAAAAAAGAACAAAAACCTTGATCTTTCAAATACTCGGCCTGTGCTCAGCTTTGCCAGCAGGAATTGCGAAGGCAGCACTTCAGACACCAGCAGTTCGGCTGCTGCCGGGCAAGACAGGGCACCGGGGACCATGACCGATGACAGGAGGGGAGAGAAGAGGACCCATGAGATCCCCTTTATTTCTGGCTTACTCTATTAATTCCAAAACTGGAATCGAGTCCAAACTAGCCGATGCCACAGGCTTATTACACTTGCCTGCATTTTTTTTCCTAACTTTTTTTTTTCTTTTTCTCCAATGCAGCTCTGTAGTACGGTTTTTATTTTAGCTAATGAATCCCTGCCCACACATACGAGAGACTCCAAAACACCCACAGACCAGAGACAGGGGAAGGAAATGCCGGAATTGCTTGCTGAAATCTGGCAGAGGCTATTTTTTGAGAGGGGCCAGAGGAACACAGTGTTCTCCAGAGATCCTGAGAAGGGTGAGGTCAGAGACTGGCTTCTGCCACAAGGCCTCAGCACTGGGAGGGTTTTTTGTCTTTTGCAATTACATAATGTCTTTTCCATGCCTTAAGTTGGTTGCTTCCAGATTGCTGGAGAGACCTCTGAAATGACACACTCTACGGCTTTTTAAAAAAAAAAAAAAAAAAAACAAAACCAAAACCAAAAAAAAACCCCCAAACCCCCACAACACACTTCTGCTAGTATAAAACTGCAAAACCTCGTTTCCTGCCACAGTCCTGTATTGTAACAGATGGAGGAAAGGGGGGGGGAGGGCTTTTTTTTTTTTCCCCCTCTTTCATTTTTCCATATTATCCATGTGTTGGCAAAGCACGGCTGTCAGAGTGGTGGAAAGTTCATTTACGGGAAACCTTCCGAAACTGGAGCAGCTCATAAAACTTTTAATGCAGACCTGGTTAAAAAATAATGACATGAGACCTGAACGTTTTTCGGTTCAGTTGGGGAATGCATTTTTGGTCTATTTCTACACTTTGAGCAAATGATGATATTAAGGCCTATTTTAATCATTAAAAGAAAGAAAGAAAAACCATTCTAGAAGGACAAAGCAGAGATGTAGCGAGAGTTCAAGAAGTGAGTGAAGCTCCCTGGGTTTCGTGATCCCAGCCAGGCAATGAGAGGGGGCTTACTCTACGTCGCCTAAACCCTTTGCCCACCCTTACCTGTGGATGAACTTCTTAGCAAGGCCTTTAGCTAACACCAACCAAAAGTAAAGCAGCTATGAGGCAGCCTGGAAGCTTTTGGGAATGAAAAATAGCACTTTTTAATTTTTGAATACAGGCAGAAGATGAAGGTGATTTGAATGATGGGGCGGAACCACAGGCACCCAAGGACTGATGAGCCCTGCATCAAATTGCAAGCTATGCCTCCACTTGGCTACAGACTGGGGAAAACCACTCACATCCGGATCCACAAAATTACTTCGGCACCAGACCACTACCGCTTTCAAGGCTCCAAGCAACTTATTCAGCTCTCAGAAAAATGACTGTATTCCCTAAAATAAAATGGAGGTATCGTGTCCCCATCCCATCAGAGAGGTGTGAGCACCTGTGGATCCAATGGGTCTAACTCACATCTCTCTGTGTCTTGCTCCCCAGGATCTAGCCTCAGCATGGGTCAGCATGAGGAAACATTTGCCCAAGACACTCTTCTCTCTAAACACCCTCAACCCCTGATCCTCCAGGACTTCTCTTCTCCTACTCCATGGTCTTCCCACTCTTCCCCTGCTTTTTGTACAGATACCTGGGGGCACAGGGTATGGGATCAGTAATTGGGGTTAGCAGTGAGAGTATATTTGCCTAGTCTGAGTATCTGGATAGATGGAACAATTTAGAGACACTTGGACAAAGCCTCAGCAATTCCTGTAACAGCCACAGTGAGTTGCACCCCTGGCTTAAATGGTTCAGCTGCTCTAAATCCACATGGTCCCTGATTCGTGTGAACCTCCCAGCTCAGCCCCCGGGGCGAGGGCCAAAGTCAGACAATGCACTGAAAGGGGCAGAGTAAGAAGAATAGGAAACAAGAGAAAGCTAGTCACAAACAGCCCATTCTGTCCTCCAATGATGGAGCAAAGGCATTTTCTACATAACTTGGACTGTACAAACAGGAAATCTGTGTACTAATGTATTCCCACAGCCACGCACACGAGGGGTCTGTGTGCCTCTGGAGTGCCTACAATGAATCATTCATTGTCCTTCCTCAGGCTTTCCAGTAGGAAGAAGCTACACATTTGACCTTAAGAAAAGCAATAATTTTGCCTGGTAAGATGTGGCCAGCAGTAACCCAGGCCTTGCTGGCAGCCTAAAATACACTGCAGGAGATACGGGTTGCTGCTATGCCGCCGAGTGCTGCATCAGTGTTTCCATATGAAACTACTATTTTCAAGGCTGCTACAAATGAGCCAAGAAAGAAAAGAAACAAAAGGAATCTGGCCCCAAAATGCTTTTCCTTTAAAAATATATAAACTATGCTGCAGGTTTTCATCTCCAATAAAAAAATTTAGAACTGGACATTCTTGTTTCACAACATCTTTTTTTCCACATGAAGAGGACTCCTGTCTTCCTTGTGATATTTAAGGTAAGCTTGTTCGCCTGCCTTCTCAAAAAATGGACTCAAACAGTTAATTTTTTGTTAGAAAACTGGTAACATGATTGATCCAAGGCTTATGGAGGTCAGTAGGGCTAAATGGGGAAGAGAGAATGAAGGTGCCTGTCAGTACATCTAGTAACTTGTCTCTTTTAAAATACTTGCTCTGTCAGTGGCTGCTATGATATCTGTGAGTCCTTTTCAGTAAGAAAAGCAATAATTAGGATTTTTAGAAGGAATTAGTCATCCCAGGTAAGTTGATTTTCAGTGTCTTCCAGGGAAAAGAGTTAGAAAGATGGGTCTGTGGTTGAGACCACCTGTCTATGACATCTCTGTCCTTCCCAGATTTCCTGTGCAACCCTGAGGACACGTGGAGGATGTTTTTGGCAAGTTAGTACAGAACCTGAAAACCTAACCAAGTCCCATATACATTGCTGGATGCCCGGATGCTGCCAGATACTGGGTGCATGTGCTGTGACTGGCCTCGTATTCCTACTGGTAAACTGGGGATAGGAAACCTTCCCATCCAACAGGTGTGTCAGGAGCAGAGACACATCACTTGGGAATCCTGCACTGATAGAGAAAATGCAAGTATATCAGACAGACAGAAAGGGGACAGCAGTCCAAAAACTTGTCCCCTCCCAGCTGACCCAATGTTGGAGTCAAGACAGAAAGAGGGATGTGCCTGCAGACTTCACCCATTCTTGCTGAGGGCTGCTGAGAAGGACAATGGTATTTCAGGCTCCAAACCTGAATACCTTGTGTTTCATGTAATCTCATTTAAAATATTTTGATTTATGATCTCAATTATCCGTTAACTGAAATCCCACATCTCAGATATCATGAAATTAAGCAATAATGAATAAGAAGCTGTGCTGTTGAGGCACTTTACAGAGTGATTCATATTAAATAAGAGACCATGCAGCCAATATAATAGTTTGCCAGATTAACACATGCCTCACTGAATAGTAAATACTTTTATTTGTGGCTGCTTTGGAAACATCATTGCATTCAGTAATTAGCAAAGTGTGAAACTAATAAAATATTTAAAAAAAAAAAGAAAAGATGAGAAGAAAATCTTTGGGTATGAGTGGAGCTTGTGCCTTAACAAAGCCTGAAGGAGAATTTAAAGATTTAATTACAGCTAATGAGAACACGTTTCAAAGCTGCAAAGCTCTTTTTGCAGCTTAATAATGCATAGACGGAAACACTGAAGTGCGATGCTCCCATGGGAGGCAAAGAGTGTTTCTCTGGGAACACATTCAAAACCCAAAGGGAAGTGGAGAGCAATCCAGAGGCCAAAGGGGAAAGGCAAATCCTGCCATGAGATGGTCACTTCTTTTCCAGCTTTTGCACATTAAAATTCCTCGAGCTCTTCTGAGAGTTACTACATTAGACAAAACTTATGGTAAGCAGAGAACCTGAAAAATTGTCCTCGAAGGAGCCAACATGGCTTACCAATTCTGTTTATTTATGAAATATTAAGGCAGTACTGATGACAGTTGCTGGCTTTGACAGCACTGGAGACCAAAGACCTCTGTAATTATAAGGGGCGGCCAGCCCACTCCAAGTGCCTGGCCAATGTGGTTGAGACCAAAGGCAGCCCATGATGGGGGGCTTAGCCCCGGCATGTGTTCTGACCTTGCCTGAATGCCAAACTTGAGTCCCTTTTGATGCCATCGAAGCGCAGCTGGGCTCAGCACTCAGTTCCTGCAGGCAGTGACCATTAGCTGGGGAAACATAAACCAGTGCTTCGAGCCAGCCAGTATGCAGACAAGTGGTGTCCTGACCAACCATATGAAGTTTAACAAGGGCAAGTGCTGGATTTTGCACCTGGGGCATGGCAACCTTGGATGTACATACAGACTGGGGAGCGAGAGGCTGGAAAGCAGCTCTGCAGAGAGGGACCTGGGGGTTCTGGTCAACAGCAAGTTGAACATGAGCCAACAGTGTGCTTTGGCAGCCAAGAGGGCCAACCATGTCCTGGGGTGCATCAAGCACTGCATTGCAGCCGGTTGAGGGAGGGGATTGTCCTGCTTTGCTCTGCGCTGGTGTGGCCTCACCTCAAGTACTGTGTGCAGTTTTGGGTGCCACAGTATATTAAGGATATAAAGCTACTAGACAGTGTCCAGAGGAGGGCCACGAAGTGGTGAAGGGTTTGAGGGGAAGCCATATGAGGAGCGGCTAAAGTCACTTGGTTTGTTCAGCCTGCAGAAGAGGAGGCTGAGGGCAGACATCATCGCGGTCGGCAGCTTCCTCACAAGGGGAGGAGGAGGAGCAGGCGCCGATCTCTTCTCTCTGGTGACCAATGATAGGACCTGAGGGAATGGCAGGAAGATATGCCAGGGGAGGTTTAGGTTGGATATTAGGAAAAGGTCCTTCACCCAGAGGGTGGTGGAGCACTGGAACAGGCTCCCTGGGGAGGTAGTCATGGTGCCAAGCCTGACGATATTCAGGAAGCACTTGGACAACGCCCTCAGAGACATGGTGTGAATTTTGGGGTTGTCCTGTGCAGGGACAGGAGTTGGACTCGATGATCCTTGTGGGTCCCTTCCAACTCAGGACATTCTATGACCAGCCATGGGCACATGATTCAGCTTGGACAGAACAGCAGCTAACCTGAACTTTGCTCCAAACCTCAAATCAAGCTCTAAGGCTTAAGCCCCAACCATATTTCCTTCCATCTGCATTTTCTTCCTATTGCTTTTGTATTTGGAGTTCTTGTGGTATCTTTGTAAGTTAAGTCACTGCCCAATTTGGGGCCAAAACAGATAATTGGATGATTGAGAACTTCTCCACTCTGAGCTTTCAACTTTTACAAGCATTGACACATTGGTAAGGTCAGATTCCCAGCTTACACTGAAACCTGTCTTAAACCAATTCCTATCCATCATTTCCAGAGATGTTAGAAACCCTTCTTACTGGTAAACATGGGATACAGAAATATGTTTCCTTCTGATGGCACATGTGAAGAAAGCCTGAGATCATGGACAAAGTTAGGAGAGAGCACCAGGTGACAATACCTGAGGTCTGGCTTAACCTTGAGATATCGCACGTGATGTCAGGCAGATCAGATGCCCTCTATGATCACAAACCTTTCGTTGTAAATGTGAACCCAACAGTTTACATGCACCTCCCAGGTGGAAAAGGTAAGCCATAACCAGTATTTGCAAAGTTCCTAGAGATCCTTGTAAAAAAAGGCATGCAGACCTATTTATCTGAAAGCGCTCTCAAATTATGCTATGTATACACTACTGGAGGACTAAAACTGGTATGAAATGTTCCCGTACAAAGTAGTCAGCCACCATGATAACTAAAGCATAAATTACTTTCTACCTGGAAACTACCAGATGAGATGTATTTCTCCCACTGAACACTCAAATGTATCTCACCAAATCTTTGAATGAATTTGTTGCTTGAAATTTTGCTGCATCTTACAAGCCTATTTCAATGAATGCCTTGCAAACAGTGACTTTCAGATAGGTCACAGTCAAATTTAGAAATTTGTTCCATATTGAATAATTATAGAAGCCCCAGTACTGCATGCGTTCCCCATTTTGGTGGATATGTACTAACAGCTTGCAATGCATCACAGGAAACATGCGATGCAGAGTTCATGTTCAGAGATAATTTGAGCAAACACATTTCATTTGCTTAGAGAAGATCACGCAGCAGAAACACTGCTGTTGGAATGATCACAGAAAGACAAAAAAGGCTACAGAAAAGGTAAAAAAAAAAACCAAAACCAAAAAAAAACCAACCCCAAAAAACATTCATACAGAATGTTCATACAAAAAGCTAGAATAGTCACAAGCTGGTTTGCCATTTGGTTTCCAGCCCATTTACTGAGTGAGGGGTGTTGAGCGAACAGAGGAAATTAGTTACATTTTTGAGGGTTTGACACAGCTTAAAGAATAATTTTCATGACATCAATAAACAGTTTGATTTAGAATCCAAGTACAAAATTCAAGTCACTAACAAGTCCTTACCAGGGTAAAACAGATCATCCTGCAGGTGCTCAGAACTTAAAAACCAAATTGAACCCTTCCCACTCTTGAATATAAATAGTAAATGCCTACCTTTTCCATAAATTTAGTAAATCCATCCCTTGCAGCACACCATACAGTGGATTCCTATATGCACAGTCTGTCATTGCACGTGCCCATGTGTTGTACAAACACCAGGCATTTGGCTGGAATAGCTGTTACTGGGCCCCTGCACAGCTAAAAATGGTGGACAAATATAAAATAACACTTTAAGCTCCAGCCAGCAACCCAGCTATCTAGGGAGCCTGCTTTTCTTTCCATAATAAGCATAAGAAATGCAGCTTACAGATTTTTATGGACAGATTACTGCTGCTAACACAGATAATTGACATCAACAGTGAGAGTTTTGCTCTAGAAGAGGACTCCATGCTATGCCAATGGGGCCAGCCCAACTCCCAGCGTGGTGCTGGGGTGTTGGTAGGAGCTCAAGGCAAGAGTGCATCCATCTGTGCAGACATGCCAGATGCCATGTGGCCCTTTACACTTCAGGGATGAATTCAACCAGTGGTGAAGACATCACCTCTGTCCTGCTGTTGGTTTTCCAGTGGTGCTACGAGAGTGCTCTGGGGCTGCAACCACACCAACCAACAGCTAATAGACAGTGTCAGTAAATAGCACTGGAACATATGCAATGTAAGCCCTGGGGGTTTAGGACCAGGAAAACCATGCTGCAAACTACCACCTGTGTGCTGCTCTTTATTTCAGCCCTTAAAGCAGAAGAAATTGAAAAGTCACAAAGTACCTTCCAGTGTGCCCCAGAAGCTGTACAGTGTTACAGCAAAGTCATGCATGAGCATCAAATGGGGAAGGGGGCAATTTGTTCTTGGCTATACATGGCTTCATTAAGCGTTTATTTTGGAAAATCCCACCTCTATGGAGCATCAAGAGGTACGTCTGGTTATGTACAAATCCTAGGAGGGTCAAAACTCAGCAACAATCCCTATCATACTAATATGATACCCTGTACCAAAGATAGCAATTTAGAGCAGCTTGTCTCTCACATCCAGCCCTCAAGCCACCCTGCTGGGATATGGCTGCAGAAACTGGAGTCAAGCCAATGTAAAAACCCCAAGCTCATTGAAAATCAAGAGCTTTTCTTAAGAAACTGCCAAAATTGGATCTCATCAAGACTCGCATCTTGAGCCCTCTTTAAAACCACAGATGACAACTAGCTGGATTTTGTTCACTTGCTTGTTCTTCCTTAGGACAAATACATTTAAAAACAGTTTTCTCTTGCCAACAAGTTGCTATTAAGAACCATGGGCAAAACTCTGCAATTTATTGGTAGTCTAACGCTATTTGCAAAAAAAAAAAAAAGCTAAAATTAGATCAGAAACATAATAAATTGCCTTCCCAAAGGTACCCTGTGCATCTTTCAGCCAGCACAATCCCAGTGCCACCAGCAGTCCCCCAGCGAGGCTGTTGAGCCAAACCCAGCGACTGCCCACATGCAGTTCCCACCAAGGACACCCAATGGCCATCTACAGAGTAGAGCTGATGGTCCATGGGCTCATCCTTGCTGCTGGGATGTTTTACAAGCCCAGTTCCACATTTCACCAAAAAGGTTGGTGGGAGACACTGTATGGAGCCTCCACACCCCAGCTCAGCAGAGAGCTGTGTGTGGAGAGATGGGTGTTTAAATATTGAAGAGCTTAGCAACAAATGCTAGGTACACAGAGCAGGTAAATCATTTAACAACTTCTCCATGTTTATTAGCCAAAGCAAATATTCACAGTGTGATATGCCAACAGCAAAAGGTGTATTTTTCTGTTTGGACCAGGCAAGAGTTCTCTACTCAACTGCAGCATTAACTTTATTTTCTCTCCCAATTTCAGAGAAAAAAAAATGATATTGCACCAAACTGGTGTCCATAATCCAGCTGACCCTGAAGACAGAAGCTACCCCAAGTGAAGAATACACTTTGATTTGCTAATGCTTTCCTGCTTCCCTCCAGTTTGCATTTCAAGTAGGTGTCAGTCTCTAGAAAGCTCAGAAATACACTCTTAACCTCTTGGAGCTCAACTTCTCACAGTAACACACTAAAACACCTCCTGCTCCAGGAGTTTATTAGGTTGAGCAGGACTTATCCTTGTCAGTCTGCTGCTCAAGTATGAAAATAATTATTCCTTTGGCACTTTATTCAGTTCCGTTCTGCTCCTTATAATAAGTATTGGAACTCATTAGCACAAAAATATAGTGTCTGAGAAGTATTAATGCAAAGCAAAATATCCATGTAAAACATAGCGATAAAGAGTTTGAAATCTGTGTGTAAAGCGCAATTTCCCAAAGTTTCAGTGGATGCTAAAGCCACCTAGGTCTGGAAATTCAGGGAAAAATCCTTCTGGGTTTGGTGTCCATAATGGCCCACCCAAGCAATCCAAACAAATGCTTTTATTTAGGCATTTAAGAAGAAAAACCCCAAAACCCCAGACAAAACAAAACTTTCATGAGGCTGCATGAAGGTGGAGGGGAGAGTACCCTGCCATGGGACTGGGGCAGTCTGTGCGGAGAGGGAAATGGGGCTTTCAAGCCCCTCTCTCCAAGGAGAGTCCCACTACCTGGCACCATTCACGTCTTGAGCATGTGCCTTAACCACAGACAGGCCAGTCCCACCCCAGGCTGTTTTAAAAGAAATGTGCTGGTTTCAGCTGGGATAGAGTTAATTTTCTCCATCGTAGCTGGTATGGAGCTATATTTTGGATTTGTGCTAAAAACAGTGTTGATAATACAGAGATGTTTTCATTATTGCTGAGCAGTGCTTACACCGAGTCAAGGCATTTTCTGCTTCTCACCCTGCCCCACCAGCGAGTGGGCTGGGGGTGCACAAGGAGTCGGGAGGGGACACAGCCGGGACAGCTGACCCCAGCTGACCCAAGGGATATCCCACACCATGTGACATCATGCTCAGCATATGAAGCTGGGGGAAGAAGGAGGAAGGGGGGACATTCGGAGCGATGGCGTTTGTCTTCCCAAGTAACTGTTACGTGTGATGGAGCCCTGCTTTCCTGGAGATGGCTGAACGCCTGCCTGCCAGTGGGAAGGAGTGAATGAATTCCTTGTTTCGCTTTGCTTGTGTGTGCGACTTTTGCTTTACCTGTTAAACTGTCTTTATCTCAACCCAGGAGTTTTCTCACTTTTACTCTTCTGATTCTCTCCCCCATCCCAGTGGCGGGGGAGTGAGCGAGCAGCTGTGTGGTGCTTAGTTGCTGGCTGGGGTTAAATCACAAAGGAGAAGGCCATATCCTCTCCGTATTTTGTGTTAGACATCTACAAACAGACCCCTGCTGAACATTACATGCTTTAGCTCTGATGAAGAACTTGGGACATACCCTTTTTTGAAGTCTTCATCACTGGCCCGCTTAGATGTCCCCTTATGTTGACCACTGTGTGTCCTATTCATGTGCTACCTCTATTGGAGGGCAATGATAAACAGTTTTAGGGTTACAGTTTCCACCTAAGACTCCAGATCCTTCCAGTTGAGTGCTGAATGGCTGAGGTCTCTTGTGCCTTTAAAGAAAACTGTTTGCAGATACAGATGAAATGCACCACAAACATCACAACCACCCTGCACAGAACAACAGCTCACTTTGTCTTTCCATTGAGACACCTTGAGAGGCGAAAAAGTTGCAGCGTCCCCTTCACACACACAGACATCCCACCACCAAGGGTCTGTCATACCCCGCTGACCGCTGGGCTGAGGACTCATTCCTCAAGGCTGGGACTCATTCCTCAAGGCTGGGACTCATTCCTCAAGGCTGGGACTCCCCTGTGCTGGGGGAAACTCCAGCAGCAGCTTCCCACCTTTCACTTCCATAAGACTAGCAAAGTTGGGCCAGATCACAAGAAAAAATATGGGACCATGCCTCTTAACACCACCTTGAAAATGTTTTCTATCAGCTACAGAGTATGTTTTCTGTACATCAACCTAAGAAAACCGCAGCGGGCTGGGCTCAGCACTTACACTTGCTCACCAATCCTCCATGTGTTTTGCAAGGTGCAAGCACAAACTCTGTTGACTCCTTGGCGTTAATGGCTACCCCTTCCTTTATGGGCTGGCCTGCTGCTGCTAATCAGTCACCCAGTAAAAAGAAAAGGAGCTGGTCTACGTGCTTGGAGGCTGGTGCGCAAGTAATTAGCTCACCGACCTCAGCTGCTGAACACGAAGGTTAAACACAAGAGCGGATATGAACTTTGGACACTCATCAAAGGTACGCTTGGTAACAGGGAAGAATGTTTAGAAAGGAGATAAACATAACTGTGAGGAAGGCCAGAGAGGGGGGTCCTAAAATGACTGCTCCCACAGAGCCCCCCACCTGAAGGAGTGCTACCCAAAGGGGCAACGACGCAGGGGCTTCATTGCTGCAATTCACTTGCTTTACATCTGAAGGTACACACTATACTTCTAGAGCCACTTTTCACACTGAGGCTAACCCAAGAGCAGGCAGCATTTACATTGCAAGAGATTTGCATGACTCGTATCTTCCTGCATGCTCTTTACTGCTACCAAACACATTTTTTTTTTTTTTTTTGGTCCCCTTGTTATCTGTCTTCTCTAGCAATTTGCTGCTTCTGCTGGGACATACAGTGAGTTTGGTGTCAAATTAATGACAGCTGGGTGGTATTCAATGTCACAACTGTGCTGATAATAATGAAGAAGAGCAGCAGCCCTCAGCCTCCATAGGAAGGGCAATGCTCACACCTGAGAGCTGGTCCATGCTTAGAGGTGCTGGTGAAGAGTGTCAACATCAAAAATTAGAAAGAAAAGAAATGGAGCGGGGGGAATCTGTTTCCCTTCTGGGTTCCAATTTGTTGAACTTTTTTAAAGTAAAACTAATGAAACAGAATTAAAAGTGAGGCTAACTTTATACAAAAAAAGGGAATTAGGAAGAAATTAGTTTTTTAATTACTTATCATCTCATGGAAACAAATGTTGCCTTACACTAAGAAACTCTCCACCACAGGAATGAGAGCACACTTCTGTGTCCTGACTTTCAATCCTCTTTCTCTAGGAGCAAACAGGAAAATGGTGTGAGCAATGCACACGTGAACTCTCCCCAGTAACTTCAGTAATGAGACTCAAACAAAGTAAGGTTGTTCTGAATGACTACGGGATAGGAAAGAGGACAGTTGTTTCAATCTGATATACTTCAATGACTTTACCAGCCTAAAGGCTCTTCCTCTAATGGAGGCCATGTCTGGCACAATGTCTTTATCTGATCCTTTATCTGTACAAAGGAAAGAGTGCCAGGCCCATTGCTTCCTAGGAGCATACGTCATTGTGGTTAATCTATAACATCCCTCATTATTTCTTCTCATACAACGAGGGATTGACGTGATGCTCTATGCGTCCGTTTTCCTCTAACATCAGCTCTGAAGGCTTCCACCAGCACCAGCCCCACCTTGAACTGATGCCATCTCCAATGCTCTGTGAGAAATGTGAGCGTTGGCTTGCAGCAACTCACACTGCTTCCCACTTCAGTCATAATCCAAATACTGGCTAAAATAAACAGGTTATGGCTTATATCGTCACTGCATCATCCTGTCCTGAATCAGTTCTTATCCTGGGAAACTCCCACTGAGTCAGAGAGAGCTTGTCTTGAGTGAGGGCTTTGGGCTAGGAAGAAGGGTTTCAACAACCAACATAATTTGGTGGTATGTGAAGGGGGAAAAGTCTGGAGAAGTGATGAGAAGGTTTGTTTTGTTTTGTGTGGGTTTTTTAGCTGAGTGGGCTTGGCCCCACAGGGAAGGGGTGACATCTAGGGACCTTACAGAGAACCTGTTAAAGCAGTCACAATGCAGCAAACTGGCCACCCTTATCCAGAATTGAAATGGATCAGTCGCAGAGATAATGTCAGCTTGTGTGGTCCTTGATCTCCCAGTTACCTCGCTTGGGTGAGGATGTGTTGAAAGATGAGAGCCCCCAGCCAGAAAATCCTCTGGCAGCTCCCTGCCTAAGCATACAGAGTTTTATCTTCCTCTCCAGAGGCCCTGTTTCAGCTTTGCAGAACAAAATCAGTGCTGGCGTATTAGGATAAAAGCTCTCCCGACCAGCCAAGCATGCCATCTCCTAAAACAAGGGCCTTCACTAGCCCTGGAGGAACAGAATACACACTAAGTTTCCCTTCTATCCTTATGGATTGAACCACCCACCCTGGGTTTCCAACACAAGAGCTACCTGTACGGTATTCTAGACTTAAAAGTACAGGAAAATAAGGATGCTCCGATCTCCCTACAAGCCAAGCTGCCTAGACAGAGAAGCAGAGTCTGGCTTGTGCTGGAAGAACAGAGCTCTGATGTGGAAAACCATCCCAAGCAACACTTTCAAGCCCAAACGGAGGTACTGACAGTATTTATTTGATTACTACTGACTGCTCTTATTCACTTTGTGCAAAATTTCCATTGCAAGATGCTTTTCTGAAGGCCCAAGGATTGCTGAGCTGTCTTTAACAAAAACTGCAGTGCTTGCGTTGCAGGTGGCTAACAGCATACAGCAACTTGCACTTGTGAATCTCAGGGGGGCTTCAATGTGATTTTAACTGAAGGATGTTACAAGCTCACATCTCAACAGCACCAAGTGGAAAAGGAGGTCTGAATCCCAGCTCTGATGATGCTCTGTATAGAGATCTCTCTACGTCTGCTATGTTAAAAGCACTACAGCTGGCCACCACCCTGACATCCTTTAGGAAAAGGATCTGGAACTGGGGAAAAAAATGAACTGCGATAACATTTACCTTTCCAGGTCACGGCTGAAATCCTTTATGGCAGGCAGACCTGGAGTTTCATGAGCTGTTGTTATCTATTTTATTTGTAGGGGATTTCACATGAAGGCATAACGAAACCGAACCAAAGGGATAGAGTCACCGCACAACTTGCTCCATAAGGTATTTCCCTGCTTTAACTACTGTCAATCACTTTTTGGGCTGGATTAAACCTTCTGATCAGCATTTTCAGCACTCTGCCATTCCACTGAATCCAGGCTTTAAATGTCTTTGTTGATAAAAGTCATTTGGAAGTACATCTCTGTTTGCTAATGGGTCCTGCTCACTGACATAAATTTAAGCATCCCAGAAAGCTGTTCAGCCAAATTCTCTCCTTGCCCTTAACTTCCCTCATTCTCTCCTCTCCACCTGGCTTTACAGTTTGGGATCCTGCGAACTGATGGGTCATCGCAGCTCTCAAATTATGGAATGACTGGCTAGCATTTACTGCACCAAAGAAAAACAGTGTGGCTTTTCAAGGCTGTGCCTAGATGAGATGCCGTGTTTTGTACAGTGCAGCTGTTCCATTGTGTAGTTTAGAAAAAAGTTCCCATGAATCTAAAAGCTATGAAAACATTTTGCCGGGTCACCTACAGCAGCTTCAGTTGTGTGCCATTAATGGGAATGACAGCAATACGTTAATAAAATAATCCTGCCGAGTTTAATACGTAGGGCGTGTTCTGCCTTGCAACTCTTTTATTCCTATAATTGGCGGATGACCCAGTTATAGCTTTATGATTATGGTTTTTTTTCACTGCAGTAGTTCATTCTGTGAAATTTTAAAACTTACTGCACTGTTTTCAAGTTGTTGAAATGATTCACACATCTCTACATGATCCTTTAAATACCAGACCAGAGGAGGAGTTAAAACCAAACCACAGTATTCCCCTTGAATGTGTTGGCTGGTGCCTTCAAGGCATCCCTTTTTTTATCTGGAAAAGGCAGGCTGCCATTTCCAGGAGATCTTGAAAATTATCAAATAATGAGCAGAGTGGTACCCAGGACTGTTCTTTTAAAAAAAAAAAATTCCCTTTTGGATGAAGTACTTTGCTCAAGCCATTCTAAACGGTTAGAAATAAAGATTAAGTACATTTTGAACTGTAATGTTACTTCAAATAAAAAGTACTCAATGCTTTGTTTTGCAAGTGCTCAACCAAGATGCTTTGCTGATTTCTGAATCACTGAGGGAAGAAAAAGGGGATGATGGGTGAAAGTGACTTTTTCAGGGAGGAGGTGCAGGTGAAACCATCATGCCCAGCTCCTGTTACCTACTGCAGCCAGGACTGATTTTTCCTGGATTAGTGCCGGATGCTGATCTCCTTAATTACAGTGAGGGCTGCTCCCCTATGTAGCTGCTTTGCCTGATTCTAGCAGGACTAACTATGGCAAAAGACAGGATTCAGGAGGAGGTAGCATTATCCAGAACCTCAACCTACAGGATAGTTTTTGCCTAGAATATTTTCACCAAGGACTGTGAACAAGGACACCTAATTTATACCAGCCCTGCCTGCTGGCTTATGCAGAGCTTGGAGAAGGTGGTTTTACCTCTTGGAGCCTTTACATCCCCCTTTTCCCCTTTCTCCATCACCACCGTCCTTTGCCTGGCTTCCATGGTTAGACTCTAAGCTCTGTAAAGCAGGATGGATCTCCCACCATGGCAGCAGCAGTGTTGAGCTCCATACGTGGCCTTTTCTAAAATGGATGTCAGTATAACATCATTAATCACTAGAGCCAAATATGAACATTCATTTCTTATTTTATCTGCATTAGTAAATCTTTGTGCCCCACCCCTCAGGATGTTCAAGCTGCCACCTGACACAGCACATGGACCAACTTTGAGACTATGACAAATTTTGGAGAAGCAAGGGTGGGCCAGCACTGCAACTGAACTCCTCCTCCTTCTGGCCCATAACAGGCAACACAGCAATTTATTAATTCGCTATGACTTACACTCAGTAGCCTCCTCATTGTAAGTATGATATGCTATTAAGTAAAGATAATGGTGAATTCAACCACAGGCAGTGAACAAACAGCTATTTGGAGATAAGTCAGGCAGCTAAATAGGCCCTTATGAGGCCAGTGCCCCTGAACCCAGCACTTGGATGCCCAATTAGCTCCATTACAGGCCAGAGAATTGGCCCACAGCCTGTGTTGGAAGGAGACAGATCTTTCGTTAGCACACGAGGCAGCTCTAATCTCTTCTGCGATGCATATGACATACTCATATGAATCCATTTGGGCTAACAGCATGGTTATTTCAGCAACAACACTAACAAAGCCTGATTTACCACTCATGTGGGATCATTCAAGCTGGTCTCAGAAACATCCCCATAGCATAAGGGCCAGCCAGGTCTGGATGTGGCAGCAGTGGCAGAGGCATGCTCAGTGTCTCCATTCCCAGGATCCCACCCAGCTGTCCAGGGCAGTGATGTCTTCTACAGCACAAACAGTCCTTTCCAGAGAGAAGTCACAGCTCGATTCATAGGCTTTTGTGAAGGCTGATTCAGCTGGGACTCATTCTTGCCTTTTCTCAACTGCAGGAACTAAGACTTCACTCCTTGCACAGTTCTGCGGCTGTTGCAGGGGATGTTACTGTGGCATGGGACCATGAAACGGACTCCTGGCTCAGCCTGATGTGCTGGGCTAAGCAGGTTTGCCCTAACAGAGAGCAGAGACTTAAGTCACCTCGTTCAAGCCACCGAGGACCTGGGGAGAGTCTTGCACGTGGGAGCATGCACATGCAGGAAGTGGCTACCAGACCCCTCCATGCAGCCCCAAGGCAGCCTGCAAACCCAAATAACCATGGACCCTAAACTTCTCACACTGCTTGCTTTTTCTCTCCACTCCTCCTGATGTCAATTCCTGGTGCAATCCCAGAAATAACATGGACAAATTCTTGGCTTGCTATTTTTGGCAGCTCCTCCCACCAAGGAAAGAGGGAGATTACACTGCGGGCTATTCAGGCAAGCTGGCACACCGGCCGCAAATACACTTTCTAGCCCATACAGCTCTAATGATAAATCCTGGCCAAGCTGAACAGACAGTTTCAACTTCAGATTGTGTTTGGAAGGGCCAGCACCGTGCTAGACAACCTGCCTACGCGTTTAGAAGGTGCTATTTATTTATTAAGTATATTTAACGAGTAGAAATAGAGCTGTGTGGTGGGCAGGGTGACCGAGGGTGACTGATGCAGGATGAGAGGCTCCCAGCTCTCCTGGCATGTTAAACACACACCGCCTGGCACCACCACTTGGATTGCAAAGATAAGTAGCTAGGTGATCACCTTTTAATCTACTCATAATTAGCAAGAGGCAGATGTCAACTGGCAGAGAGGCCAAAGCAAACGAGGCCATTTACAGACACTAAGCCACAAAGAAACCTCCTGTATCTAACCTGGCATGTCCCAAAGACACAAGCTTAGAAATAACAACACGCAGCATTTCATCAGGTTGCCACAGAAGCTGCATGCTGTGTATGGTACATGACAGTATTCACACCCGAAAATGCAGCTTTGCTTTGTGGTAGGCGGTAATGAAAGAACATTTCGTTACTCTGGGTTTACACAGCATTTACTACACCATGGCACCACTTCCAGGAGTTTGTCTCCGATGATAACAATAATATCCTCGGATTTTCCTTTTTTTTTTCTTATTTTTTTAAATACAGTACCCACGCACAACTCAAAGCAGTACAAAACTGAGAAACACACCAAACAAGGCTGGTTTAAAGAAAATCAGCAGATTTTTTTTAAATTTACAAATACTTCAATGGCCAAAAGTCTGAAACAGTCCCAAGTTGAAGAAGATTTTAATGGAAAGTACATGGGATCTTTCACAGTCATGCATAAAAGATGGGTTGCACCCAAACGAATCCTGCCAGGCCTAAAGATGAAATGTCAAATCATCCCTTTCACGGCAGCGAACCCGCAATTTGGTCCCAGAAGGTCTACCTCTTTCCCAACTGATGCTTGTTTAGACAAAAAGATAAGCTTAAACTCTGCCAGTTTATATCCTACTCTAGTTTGACATTTTTGCAAATACCTGCACTGTTCCAACCTAAAAATTTAATTTACTTGATCAGAAAGATTCAAGCCAGACATAACATTTGGATCTGGAAACAGGCAAGGATGTCCCCAAAGAGGAGGCTGGCCAACTTGTGGCTTTGATTCAGAGCCACATCTCATTGTAGTTGGCATTACAGACAGGATTAACTGCGTAGCACCTCAAATACTTCTGCATGCCAATGGATCCATAACTCTGGATTCACAAGCCCTAACAGCACCACAGAAGGTAACTTGGGAAGTCTAAGATCTCCAGAGCCAAACATAAACTAGGGACAGGTAGGAGCATTATATCTGTGAGATGCTAGATTCTGCTGTGGAGCCAAGTTATCACCCTGGTCCCAGCATTATGGATTACAGGCAAAAACCCTTTCTGTTACATAAAAAGCAAGAAGATGATGTATGTCCTAGTCCAAGACCTATTTCCTAGTCCTATCTTACAAATTTCATACTTTCTGCCACATAGCCAACTGTGTGGTGGATGAAAGAGCAACTTTGTGCTGGAACCCAGCAAAATTTACAAAAGATATGCACATTTTGAAACCCAGGTGTATGTCATTACTCATAAAACAATTTCTGGGGACTTCAGAGGACAGGGTGAGAGGACAGAGGAGAATTTGCAGGAGATGGCAGCATCTGGCTCATGGATTATTAAAGTGGAGAAACTTCACTTTCTGATGAAAAGGAAAGTCTGGCTCATTGCCTTGACCAGCAGCCACACGGTCACCAAAACCCAATGCCATGCCTCAACTAGAGTGAAGACATAGGAACGTCTACACTATGTCTGGATGTAGATTAAGAACACTCCTCTGAAACATAGATTTAAATTGAGCCTACCAGCCTCTAGACAACCTAGACCCAGCCTATATTACACCAGTTTTCTTCAGGGGGACAGTCAGTAAATAAACCCCATGATGTTAGGGAATGGTGGAAGATTCTGCCAGGCCAGATGGAGTAGTACAAAAGGCGGCCGACTTGACGATACTATTATAAAGATAGACCAGATGTTCGTAACTGTTCACAGGCCAGAAACTCACAGCACAGCCCTCCCAGTTAGATCTTCAAATATATAAATGCCCAGCCTTCGCAGTGATTTTGAGGATACTGGATCATAACCACTGACTGGACTGCCAGCAAGTAATTCTTGTTGCTTTATAGAGCACATTAAGTTGCCCAAACAGGAATACTACTCTGTGCTACAGCAGCTATAATCTTATTGAATATTGCACAGATTCCTGCTAAGGCAGGCTGCAAGGACTTCCATTTTAGTCATCCTCTGCAAATGCCCATAATGTTCCTGAATTTTCTGAGCTGCAACTTTTCACACTGTTTTCTCTGCCAGTGTTGGCTTTCATTATTTCTTTTAAATATAAACTTGGAGCAAAACCTCTTCAGATGTTTTAAGTTATGAATGCATGGAAAAAAATATAATTTTCTACATTAAAAAGAAAGTTTTGTGTGCAAGTGCAAGGGAGACACACAGAAGGAAAGAGCCAGGGAATAGCTCAAAAATGGCAATACTTTGAAACCTGAAACTTGGCATGGGAACAGTTCCTAACAAAGTGTATGTTCTGCTAAGTTTAGAAGAAATTGTGGTTGTAAAATAAAGCTACGAACACTTGAGAGTACGCCCTAGTGCACAGACAGCAGAGGACACTGTTCAGATTTAGCTATTAACCCACATGGGTGGCACACGTGTGCCTGAGGATTGCTGTTTGCAACACAAGTAGCAATCACAAATAACGACCCTCCAGGTCTAAAACCAAAAGCTCCCATAGCTTGGAATAAAGCAAAAAAAAAAAAAAGCAAGCCAAGGGCCTATCCTTTCCATACACACCAAGATATTTGAGCAGTTTGGGGTGTACTAAACTGGACAGGCAAAGCCTTGAGTTTGGGCCAGCGAGCCACTAATGCCTAATTAATGGCTTCTGTACCAAAAGCAACCTTGTGCCTCTTTCATTTAAAAGCCAAAAACTCAATCCAACTAGACCAGCCTGCCACTGTAAGCGTGACCTGCCATTCCACAGCCATATTCCTCCTGCTTTCAATCCTCCCTGTTTCACTCAGTCACGAGGGGTTGGCAAGAGGAGAGGTAATGTCAAGGTAGGCAGAGCACAGATGGTTGCCTGGGGAGCCCCTCCCATGGCAGGGATAACATCCCCGGGATTAAATGGGGTGAGTGTCACCAGATGTGAGTCCCAGCACACCAAGGACAAGTAATCCCTGTAGCAGGGAGCAGCAATTAGATTAGACACCTTGATTTGCGTCAGGCCAGAGCTGGGATTGTTTCAAGCTTCAGTAACAGGTACAGCCAGCACTCCTGAACACAGAATGATTTACATGTTCACGCTCAGAAATGCCTGAAGAGTTAAGCCATTTGTCCCCAGGCTCCTACCATCTACCTGCATGAGAAAAACAGGCTGTTCAAGCAAGGCCAGATTAAACCCAGAGTCACGTGTAAGGCAGCATGGGAGGTGGGAGAGGGTCAGCAATCCTCTAAAGGATTGCAGCGAGGAAGAGAGAAATGATGCAATTTTTAAACTGGAAGAATAATCTGTAAGTTGAGACTGGGACTTGGACAACCTGGACAGACATGGATATTCCTCTGTGCACAGGTGTCCACCTGCAAGTTGCAGGTATCTGCATGATACCTTGCTTTTGCAGATGCTGGCTGTGTTAATACAGAGCCAGGGGAGGCTCTAATCTCAGCTGATGAAGTCAGCCAGCCAGTGTGATGAGAATGGAGCTTGTTCTTACACATCAATGACGGAAGCTATGTTCACACTTGGGACTGAGCTCCCAGGCTTCAGAGGGCGAGCAAGAGCATCTCATTTTCAGTGACTGCCACTTAAAACTCCGCTGGGAGCAGATGGAGAGAACGTCAAACCTAACAGTGCACCCACTTTCCCATCCTAGTGTAGCAGTCTACGTGCTCTGCTTTTCCTCTGTTTCAATTCACATCACTTACGTAGCTGTTTCATAGATGTCCAACATGCTCCTGTGTATAATCATACCAGTCCTACCAGTGCACATCTTGCTCATGGAGACCTTTTCTCCTCTCACATCATGGTTCTGTATCCTTCCTGTTCTTCTGTTATTGCTGTTTCTCTTTGCTCTGTCTAGCTGAACCCTGAGTGATGCATCACCACGCTAAGTGCTGTTAGGTGAACGAGTGGAGGTTAGGCAGGGTATTGATGCCTGTTAACATCTTAGTATACCAGCAGCCACTACTTTGATCTCCAAACAGCTGAAACCGAGATTGTGCTCAACTGTCAGTGCTAGTCCCAACATTTCACCCCTCCACTTCTCTCATTACCCCCAAACCAACTGGTATGGTGGGAAAATAGGATAGACAAACACTGTCAATCCCAGCATAAGGCTGAGACCTGCACAGATGCCTTCTGAAATGTTTGTCCACCAGCTAACAGCTCCCCAGTGTATCAGCCCACTATTTGCACAAAGTGCTGATTCCGAATGGATGCAGTTCATCCACGGATCTCCCAGCACTGTCCCAAGGAAAGCAGGTAGAAAAAAGTAGAGTTATACCTATTTTAGGTAAGATGAAGTGCAGAGCAGCTCTGAGGTTTCAACTCAGCTGAGCACTGCTCATTGGTACTGGTACCCGTGGTCCAGCCTTAAACTGTCCTGACTTCCTCAGTCCCAAACTGCACAGGCACTCAAGAATCTTGGGGACAAAAACAGTCCCATGAAGAGCTAGAAATAACAGCAGCTCCATTTCATTTTTATATTCAAAGCATGCACGTTGTGGTTGAGCAGCACAGGGCTCTGACAGACTCCCTCAAATTCAACCTAGGAGACTTCACTTGACCAGTGAGCCTGTCTGGAAGGAGCCTCCCAGCCCTTGCCCTGCTTACTGACATTTCCAACAAAAGGTTCAATTTGTGTAATTCAGGAGAAGAGCTCTCTGTTTGCCCATCTTTAAAAGCTGGACTAGAGCAACCAAACCCATTTCACTGGGGAAATTCTGTCTGTACACACAGACATGCAGAGGCAAATACACAAGCTGAAGCTCAGCGTGTCCCCGTAAACACCACATTTCCTTTCTCACACATACATGTAAAAAAGTGGGATGGTTTTGAACACCCTGTGTTCAGAGAGACCTTTCATTTTAGTTATCCTGGGTCAAAGCAAATAACATCACATGGTACCTCAAGGTGGTTTCTTTTGGCTTTTTATACTTGGAAAACACTGAGTGCATTTTTATGGATCCAAGTAATGTCCGAACAGGCACTGGCATCACTTCATATTAGTTCCATCATCCTCTGTGGTGCAAGCATGGAAAATAAAAACCTCAGGCACTGGGGAATTACCTGAACTTTGGTCTGAAGCAAACCTGTGCAGAAGGTTGGAAAAAGATTTCACATATGCAAATTATTTTTGCATTTGTAATTTTCCAGCTTTTTTTTTTTCTTTTCTTTTCTTTTTTCCCCCTTTTTCTCCTGTTCTGGGGAAAGGCAAGAATAGAAAAGCAAAAGTCACAAGAGAACTACCATAAAGTATTTTGAAGACATCTTATTTGGAAGGGAAGTCAGGGACACAGCACATAAAAGCCTGCTCTAATGAGATTTCCAGTCCAATTCTGCCAAATTTAGGACATTTGCATATTGGGAATTTTAGAGGCATCCAAACTGGAGTTAACTGAATACAAAACTTGCGCAATGAAACCTGAGATACAAGTTGAACACACTGACCTTATGCAGCATTTGACCAGACCTTAAGTGCTAGAATAGGAGGATTTGGGGAATACTTTGGTATGTCAAAGAAACCAGATAAAATGACTTTTAATGGGTTGCATGGTCTAACTACGGAAACAACTGCAGCAAAGCTTCTCTGGCATCAGGATCTTGGCAGAATCAAAGAGAAGGTTTAGATATTGGTGTGGATAATGAGAAGACACACTTAGGAACAAATGGCTTCAGGATCTTGGTGCTCCAGGGCTGAACCTAGGAGATGCCAGTAGGAAAATGTCTTGTTTGAAGATGGCATGGACAACCACCTCCTGGCTCATGCACTCAAGAGCAAACAGCCCACATCAGAAATAGGATGTTGAAGAGGATAAGAGGGACTTTAGTAACACTATGGATTTGCCTGTGTGGTGAAGGGAGTTGGAGAACAAGACTACTTTGCTGATACTTTCAATCCTACATCAATGACCCACTCAGTGGTGGTTCCTGACTCTGAGCTGCCTGAGGCAGCAGCAGGCCTTATCCTACACTTGGTGTAGGACTACCTCAGCATGACCATAAATACATTAAAAGAAAATATGCAAAATTAACATGTATCCAAAGCAAGCTTAGGCCTAGGCACCTTTTCAATAGAAAACTGTGTCACTGGGTGATTTTGCAGGTGATTTCTTTGATTCTGCTAAATTCAATAGTCAGGTGGCCACCGGCAAGCTTCGAATAGTCAACACAGCCTTGAAGCAGGGATGAATTTCAGGATTGCCCTAGAGCGCTGGGACCACACAATGTCTCTCTTCTCCCACTGAGGCCCAAACTTGCATGGCTCTACTCCAGCCATAATAAGAATCACGTAACTGAGATAATACCAGAGAGACAAAAGCAGCCTGGATTCACACCATTTCAGCTAATGTGTATTTTTGTCAGGGGACCAGTATCTCAAACTCACACCCCATTTATTAGTTTCTCCTCTCCCACGAGAGCTATTCTGTGGGTGAAGTGGAGGGATTCATGCCAGGTCTCTCGCTCTCCCTGCTTCTCATCAGCAGAGTCCTTTTAAAGAGAAAATCAGGCAGCAACTGGTGACGTATGCACAAGCATTTCTGCCAGCATAGCTCTGCAAGGCAGGGCTATGAAAAGGTGTGATCCTTCACTGATGGAGCTGTGCTGGCAACAATCCCATGTCTAGATACGGTTATACCAGCAATCCCCCCGCCTTTTTTTTTAAACAAAGATAACCTGCGTTGTGCTGTGTCCGCACAAAGGTATATTTTTTTCTTTACATTCTGACAGTACAAAGCACAGCTATGTCCAGATGAGGAAACATTTGGTGGGTGTAACAGCCTTTGGTGTCCTATTTTGGGCAGGTGTTCACAGTGTAGCCAAGACCTCAGATTTTTTGGACTAGATGAACGCAACTTAGGTTTATCCCTTGACACATCTCAAAACAGCTTACTGGGAAGACATGAGGAAGGGGGGTGAAAACATGACTTTCAGAGGTCTAGTCACATGCATAAAATGAAAAGTAACTGCATTTTCAGACCGTGTTAGTCTCAAGAAAAAGCAAGCAGTAGGCCTTATTGCTGGGGGTATCGTGGATGGATGGATGGAGACAGAGCAGACGAAGAAAGAAATAAACACAGCTGAAAGATATTCTGATTTCTGACCAACGGAATATATTCATGGAATATGGCATGCGATATTTGCCCAGCTGAACACACATCAGCAGTGGGCAGTGCAACGCACAAACACAAAGTGAGAAAAAGCTGTTGGCAGCAGCAGTCCTTAAAAAGGACATAAATAATTAGAGTTCTTCTAAACAAGGTCAAGTTTTATCTGCTGCTTCTCCATCTATTTAACAGTTAAGGGAGATGGCTCAAAAGGATTTTAAAAGAATCAGAGCCTACTTCTTTACCACAAACTTTGCTGTTCATTAAGTGCGAGCTGAGCCATGACCTCAGCAAGTCCTGGAAGATTAGCTTGCTACATCCTCAAAGCAGCTTTCCTGATGGGAACTTGGTGGCTGACACCTTGATTTGTTTTAAGATGCTGCTGCAATTTTTACATCCTGCCCCACAACACAATGGGTCCCCTGGAGCACTGAACCACAGCGTTTCTCCAAAAGTGCTACCTCTTCCACTTCTTCTCACAAAAGAGGATAAATATACAGCATTATCTGCAGATAGGGACTAAAAGGGGTTTACTTTTTAAATTATTTAAGGCAATTTAAATATCCCTCCATTTGCTGCTGCTACATCAGTTGTTGATTTGGGGTTTAGGTCAGGGCTGGTTGGAATATAATCACCAGTTCTTCAATACTATGGACATTCTTGGACATTTGCCTTTGCATCATCTTCCTAGCACAAACAGGCCTGCCTTCTACAACTTAATGGAAATACAACATGGCAAGGAAGTCAGAAAACACCATGTAAAGAGAGCAGCGAGATTATCATGTTAGGATTTCTACTTTGTATTTTAATGTGAAAGCTCCTGGAAGCATCCAACTGATAACAGAGTCTCTCTCCCAAAGCAAAAGACTCTTGTTCTCATAATCCTTACTTCAGGTAAGGAAACATCCAGGAAAAATAAATGTAGTGCTCAGTGCCTGGATCTTCATCACCCACCTTTAAAGCCTCCATGCTCCTCTAGAAGACAGCACAGAGAGAATACCTGTTCTTGCTGCTGGCCATTTCATACTGAAAATCCCCACAATTCCCCTCCAGCATGAAGACATCCATCAGAAGAAAAGTTATTTTAGATCTGACAGGCAGTCAGGGGCAGAGCAGGATTGTTACATAAAGCATCAGTGGGAGTAAACAGGAACATTACTTATAGGCAGTAATGCTTCCATCTCGAGGGACCCTCACTGTACCACACAGGCTCTGGGATTCCTCCGAGTGATTAAATACATAGATCAGCTTTTTGGCAGCTATTCAAGACTTCAGACTACATACCTGCCCTTTCTCCTGTATGTTTTTTCTGTTTATGTGTGCTTCTGCTGACGCTATATGTCTCCTTTGATGGAATTTGCTCTTAGCACATGAGGGTCTTTTCCGTCTGCAGCCAAAGGATGGAGCAGCAGATGCATCTTGGCTTCTAAGGAGCCCTTAGGGTCTGGGTAAAGATTTCTCCACTCAAGTACATTGTGCTACTGCAGTGTCACGCAACCATCACTGCTGTATTCTGGTTTGGAAGCACTTTGTACCCATTTGTCTTTTTTCTAACAAAACTGTGCAAGGATAATTGACCATTAGTGCCCAATTATGACAATCTCTAAGATGAGAGACACCCCCACCAGCCAGCACTAACTCATGGAGTGATGGTTGTGACACAGAGTGGACACAGGAGAAATTTTCTGCCCTTTGGCCACGTGAATTTTCAAGCTCTCTCATCACTCACAGCATGACCTCTCTTAACAACAGCACATGAAGGAACCTCAGGCCCGTGTTGCCTTGCTGTCCCATGTGCTCACATACTGTGTCCTTAAGAACATGTGTATGATCCGGACAAACTCAAGCTATGTTGCCAGAAAGGGACAGTGCATGCTCCACAAACAGCTTCTTGAATTGACATTCCCCAAGTCAACCCTCCCAGCTGAAAACTGGGCTCCACAGGAAATAAACCACTTGCAGGACCTTAGGAAACACCAGGCTTCCTTCCCTTACAAAGCATTATTGTCTTGTTGGCTGATAGCACCTCTTTGTCTGGACAGAAGAGCAGTGGAAACACTGACCCTGGAAGCCAGCGCCTACTGCAGCCTTCAGAAGTGAATGCTACTGCCATTGCCCTAACATACTCCATCTTCTTAACTTGTGAACTAATGTATTGGTTTTCATTCTCCTGATTTGTGCCATGTATCATGGGTGACTATCACCAAATGAAATCACAGCTGGAACTGCTGAAACTGGCTTTGTGTCCAAGCCTGCAGCTAATAGTGTCTTCCTACTGCCCTTTTGGGAAGCATTACGTAGCCTCTTGATTCTGCTCCCCATCTCCTGTTGACTTCAAAAGACATGCACCTGACAAAGCTCTCTCCCTTCCAGAACCCTATGCACAGGATATGGCTGTTAATTTTCTTAATTTTCGGAGTTAATTTTCTTCCTAGCAGCCTGTATGGTGCTGTGTTTTAGATTTGTGACTTCATCAGTGTTGATAACACACCAATGTTCTAGCTCCTGCTGAACAGTGCTTGCAGAGCATTAAGACCTTCCTTGTTTCTCACTTTACCCTCACCAGTGAGTAGGCTAGGGGTAGGCAAAAGGCTGGGCAGGGACACAGGTGGGACCAAAGGGAGGGTTAGTCTTTTCAAGGTATCCATTGCTCAGAGACTGTGTGGGCATTGGTCTGCTGATGGAAGGTGGTGAATGACTGCCTTTGCAGCACTTGTTCCTCGCCCCCTCCTCCCCACCCCCCCTTTTTTTCCTTCACTTATTAAAATGTCTTTATCTTGACCCAGGTGTTTTTCTCATTTTTGCTTTTCCGATCATCTCCCCCATCCCACGGGGGGAGGGAGTGAACAAGTGGCCAGCTGAGTGTTTAGCAGCTGGTTGGGGTCAACCCACCACACCCTAAAATCCCCAAGAGCACATTTTCAGGCTAATCTTTACTAGACTTAACTTTTTTTTGTAATCACACCTAAAACCACCTTGTACCAATCAAAAACTCCCTTTAGCTGTGTCTCAAATTGCCCTGCATTCTGATTTTTTTCAGATCTCACAGTTACTTCAGACTTTAGGACACGCTAATTCAAATAAACATAAGTAAAGCCATGTAGGGACCCAGGACACATTGCACCTGTAAGACATCACAATACTTTTCAGAAGCTTTCTAGACCTCAACCCTTGAAGTCTCCCTAAGATACTGAGGAAGCAGAGAAAGGAAAAAGCAATCTCAGTCCACCAGTTTTCTGTGCAGCTCTCAGCCATGCCCATCTCTGGATTTTGTTCTCAAGTGCTGAAACATTTCAGGCTGTTCAGATAGGGAGAGCTGTGCTTTTGGAGTCTGTCCAAACTATCCATTAGGCTTCTCTTAGTGAATAAATTGTCCTGCTTGTTTCACAGGCAACACTGTTGTCTCTGAAGGGAGTTAACTAGAACATGACCAGGACTAGAGCATAGTGCTGTGCAAGCGACTGGAACCAATTTGATTGATATTGAAACAAACAGCATGATTTTTATTCCAATTGAAATACAAGTTAATTGAGACCTGAAAAGTAGCTTTGTAGAAGCAGAGACAACACCTCTGCAAGTATGCAACCACTCCTGAACCCCTCATTTCATACATAGTCTTCCCTATCATCCTTTCCAGAATTTCTTATCTTCATTTTCTCCATCAGCTCATCAGAGCCACCAGGTGATTGTCGCACACACTTTCCCCACCTTTCTCTGCACGCATCAGTGATTGGCAAAATCTCAATGCTTAGACCCACTGCAAGAGTTTCTGCACTTCCACCAGCATCTTTCCATTGCAATCCCACTATTGCACTCCTCTGAGCCAGCTCTGGGACACCAGCACTTCACAGAGCTACATCCCAGCTCTGTGGCTCTGAGATAGAAGAAGTGAAGCTGTTCAGGTTCCCTCAGGAGCTGCTGCCTGACCAGCTTGTGTGCAAAGTGATCAGTACTAACAGCTCTAATTACCATCATTTTGACTCTCACAGTCATTCTTCATCACTGGAGGTATCAAATTGCACCAAGCTCCTGAGCAGGGTCCCTATAGCTCTCTCCCCCTCTTTCTTCTGTGTTGGCCTTGCACAAGGCCCTCTTCTGCCTGGTGGGACACAACCCAAGTCTGTTGACACTTAACCTTGCCTGAGGAGTCCACAACTCAGGATGGCAACAAGCATTTCACTAGCAGTTCTCTCAAAGGGTACAATGATAATAACCAACATGACCAAAGTAGTTGACCTTGCAGAGCGGGCATCATGTCTGCTTCTTCCTGGTTTGCCCGTGGAAGCATGAAGAGGTCCCTAACAGCCCAAAGTGAGGACATGCACATCTACAAGCCCTCACCAGTAGGAGCTATGCATGTAAGTGGAGCAGGAGAGAGTTTAATCACCAGCCTAAGAGCTAGCCATACTTCTAGAAGTATTCATGAGCAGCTATTGAGTCATCAAATGCCAGACCTCAAAAGTGAACTTCACTTCAGTCAGGCAGATGCAAATTTTGAGGACCTCCATTAAGGTTATTCAAGGTACATCCTTTTCCCTCCAGAATAATCAAATGCATATCTGGCCTATCATCTGCAGTGCAAACACTACCCAAATGCTTCCAGTGCTGACAAATATATTCTTCCATTATTGCTCAATTGCTATTTGCTCAGTTTAGTTCCGTGTGTATTATAATAGCATTTAAAGACAGAGCCAGGCTTCAAAAGCATATGAATCTGAAATTAACAACAGAGGCATTTTCGCTCTGAGGTCTGGGTGAGAGCATAAAATAACTGAACTTTGTTCCTGTGGCTTATTACATCATCCAGCCCCTCTTTGACTGAAAATATTTCTATTCCTCATTCCAGCCCATCTGTTCTTCAGAAAACTCCTCTCTATTTACTTGAAAAACAACTAACTGGAGGCAAAGGCACTTCCCTCACCCCAGAGGAAAGTATGTTCATAATTAAGCGTTGCATGTTTATTCCCACTAGTGCATGTGCATGCATACACACGTGTGTGTGCATGCCTATTTTTAGTTATACTGTCAAAATCGGCCTAATATTTCACAGCAAAGGAGGTCGTCTTGACCCAAAAAAACACATCACTATTTCTAATTAGAAAATAAAGAAACAGAATTGTCAAAAATATCTCTCTGCAGGGGAGCCATGCTGTGAGATGACGGGACTTTTCCTGCTGTTGTGTTTTCTTTAGCTTTAATTTCCTTTAGTGTGAAAACTGAGCCCAATGAAACTCGTCAGCCAGCAGGGAAAGGAAGAAGGGGGTTAGGACAACGGTGCTGCCCTCACCTTCCTGTGTGGGTTGGGAAAGGCATTTTGGGTCTTCTCTTCAGATGAAAAAATGAACCTCCAACAGAGGTTCAGATCATTCAGCACAACCTCACCTGCCTGTATAGTGCATTCAGGCTGTCTCTGCTGCTGCACCTTTTCTTGCATTGGAAGGAGACCAAGTTGAAGCGGTACACTTTCTATCGGTGCAACCCATGCCATCACTATATGAATAATTTCCATTAAGACAGTTGAGCACATCTCTAACAAGAGAGGTATTCTCCTCCTTTTACCATCTGTAATGGGGAAATTACACATTCCCCTTTATCTTATCCTTCCTTATCATAATCACTTCTGGAAAAAAACCCACTAATTTACCATTTGCTGGGACAGTGCCTGTAATGAGGTGGGTCTCCACTGAGTTTGTGGCCTCAGGACACAACTTTAGCACACACAACAGCAGGAGCATGGAAAGAGAGCTTCACTGCACCCTCCTCAGGAACAATGCCCGCATCCCTGCCAGGCCATTGGGACAGAAATGCTCTGAAGAAATCCTAAATGACTCAGGACTTAGCTCATCTGAAACAATGACTGCAAAACCACACAAGAAGGGGTGAAACCCCCTCTAATGACCGCACAGATGAATTCTCAGAAATTGTCAGCCAAGGGGAAATGCATTTGTACTGTTTGACAGACGGAAATCACTTGGGCAAGGCTACCTGGTAGCAATTTTCTCCTCTGCCAGAGCAGAGAGGCAGAACAGATCTCCAGGACATGCCTCTGAGGTGGTAGGACCCAGCAGGGCACACCAGCTCAGGCTCAGTCATTCATACCTTCTTAGGAGCTGATTTATTTTTCCCAGGACAGAGGAGAGGCTGTTTAAGTTTGAACAGTGATACTTAGTCAGGTTTTTCCTTTCAGCTGTGTCTCCAAGGTAGGCAAGAAATTCCACCACATGGGACACTGATGCACTGCACAACAGCCCAAACTAGCAGGGTTTCTAGGTAGGGTTGGAGAACATCATTCATACTTCATGCTCACCGTACCCTTGGTATCTCTGTTAACATCCTTAACATCTACCTAATTTGGTCTCTGATCCACTTAGATCTGTACCAGGACCATTAGTAGTTGTATTGCATCAGTGGAGTTCCTTGTAAGTCTACTTTGCTGTTTGTGGTGTATCAAAAATAGCCTCTTTCTAGATACAGAGTCTATTCATGTATTGCTGCGTTGTAATTCACACTTGGTTATACGTGGAACAGAGAGGTTTCAGTGCAACTACTGAAAAGATTATGATATATAAGACTATAAAAACCTGAGCAGCAAACCACTGAGGGTTTGAAGCACTTGAAATCTATATAGACACAGTACACAAAGAATGGGAAAGAAAACAGGGATTCAGAAAGATGAGATCACTAGATCTCTGGAAGGAAGAAACTGCTCCCCTGGGGTATGCAACCCACAAATCTGAAGCAAAACCAGGTTCAAACTTAAACTCTTTCCAGCAATAAAAGGACAAAGTCCTATGACTTTCATATTCTGAATGATGTCACTGAAATACCAACTAAGAGGCAAGTATGTCCACCTTCAAGCCATCGTGTACCCATTTTTTTCCCAGTTAGAACTACTGAGCAAATCCTACCCAAACTCTTGGAGAGATCATAGGGTGCAGAAGACATGCTTCTGCACAAATGTGCCTTTTGCCACATTTTGTCAGCCTGGCTGTGAATGAGGCACTTACCAGTTCACTCGGCACTTCATTAGCTGCCATGCAAAGCCCTAAGGACTGCTGCAAGGATGACCTGCAAGAGTCCAGTTTGACATAAGTGCTAGTGACAATGTTATCCGGTGGGATCGCTCATCTGTGGCACACATTTCCCAAGTGCAAAGAGAAAACCCACACTACTGGCTTTTAGAAAAAAAGAAAAACACACACCAAGCAATATGTTTTAAGTCTGCATTCATGTTGAGAATGAAATGGGTTCATCATGTCCTGCTTTATCCACAGGGGTACAAAATGCAAGTGGTTTGCCTTTCTTCTTCTACCTCTTTTTGGCATTGTCAGAAGACTCCATTATGCCCGAGGAGTACATCAGGCAGATGGCTACATTCAATCCATTTATCTCCATAAAGCAAAGCGGCTATGCTTGCAACAAATATTTCCCATACAGAATGAAACAGATCTTGTAAAGTGTATAATTTCAGAGAACAGAGTTCAAAGAAAGTACTTGCCTGCAATCTGTAGGCACCAGAGGTACAGGTAGCAGCCTTATTTTTGTTTCACGGCAATTTATTGGTGCAAAAGATCTAAGAACTGGATCTTTAAATTTTTAAATCTCCTGATATATCCAGTTTCCAGATAAAATTATTTGCATGTAGAAGTGATTGTGCTTTCTTTCTGCAGTTCATAGGAATACTGCCCTTAAAGTCAAGCACTCTCATAGTCAAGGAAGACATTTTTCTACAGATAAACTTACACACACAAAATATGCTTCTGTGTCCTTGAGCCTGAAGTCTCTAACCCCTTCCTGACTTGTGACATGAAAGTATCACACTGATTTGCCCGATTTGTTTTCCCAATTCACTACACCCTGCTGGAGGGTGTCCTGCTCTATGCAGTAACCCCTCCAACTTCCAGCACAGCACCTCTCTGGATTGATCATGTAGCCCAGACCAGAGGAAAGTAATGCACAGCAGGAAAGGGTGTTTGCTTCCTGCTAGTCTGTAGCTTTATCTTTCTACTTGCCTCTGGATAGTGTTACTAAACAATGACATTTTTTCAAGCTTAGCCAGAATGGGCACAACTGATTTCCTGATGTCTTGGAATACATCCAAACCATCCATTAGCCACGAGCTCACAAACTGATACATCTTCCAAAAGGCTCATGGGCAATGCTATTGTTTCTAAAAAGAAGTTAACTTCAGGTAAATGAAAATAAGATTTACTGCTTGGGACAGGTTGCATGCAGTAAATAACTCAGAATTTATGAATTGTCATCTGTAAGACTCCATTCATCTGCAGTGATAAGAGGCCCTTGGACCACTCAGCGCAGTAACTCTCCATTAAATCACTGTTATTTATGTGCATCGCTGTAGGAGCCCTGGATGTGGATCACGTCTCCACAGTGCTAGGCGTTACCCAAACACTATGTCAGGTCATCACAGTCACATTATCCTGATAGTGCTGGTTGATATGGCCCTGAGTAGGATCTCCTACCAGCATCTTCTCCTATACCTCCCCTGCCTTCTGCTTCATTAGCAGGTGATGTAGAGCATTTATGAGCCAGGCAGGTAGCTCGTTCTGGGGAAAGGGCTGGTGAGACACCCTCAGTTCCTAGTCACAAAATTGAGACCTCGACACGGTGATCACCAAGGCACACAGAGGCCACAACAGAACCCCAGAGATGTACTGCCGTGTAAGACCTTCCCTCCCCGCTACTCCCTCCCACTGGCTGCTGCAGGCTCTTCAAGGCCAGGCTTGTCGCTACCCAGCAGAAAACATAGCACTCGAATTTAGAGACCTGCTCTTCCACCTCGGCACAGAGCCTCTGGCCTTGCTCCCAGACTCCACAGTCTTCTCAGCAGCATCAGTCCTGAGCAGCGAGAGGTTCCTACCATTGGCACTAGCACGGATCTGCAGAGGCTCCTTCCTACCATTGTTTTCTGTGTTTCCACTGTTACTGAATTCCCTCCAACTACACAAAGCCTGTAATATTGCACTGCCAAACATGGGGTGGTTTTCTCACCCCTAGATAGCTCACCAGACCCTTATGATTCACCATGCACAGCTGTCATCTACAGTGCATGACCCAAATACACCTTGCAGCAAGGGCTACTAGCAGCACATCTCAGGCTTGATGTTAAACCAGAGCCCTAGGGTTTTGCTGCTTCAGATCCCTTGGTTTGTCTAACATCTACGATCTTTTAGCAGTTTCACATAGAGCTTCCAGAAATATATTCTTAATAACACTGTTGCAGAATGACTTCAAGGGACTGAGTGTCATAAAGGATCGAGCCACCATCACTCCCAATGCGTGCAGCCAATGAAGCTGAGCCATCTGCTTCTTAACAGTCTGAGCAGAGCTGACCCTTCAGAAACTCTGAACCCTAGGATCTGCTGGTAGTGTATGGTGGAGGGGCAAACTTTACTTCATTCTTGTGGGTTTTTACATCACAGTCAAAAAAAAAAAAAGAAAAAAAAAATCTGAGTCCCCATCTGGTTTTCAGTATAAGGCATCGATTTTCTGTGGCAAGGGGGGAATGTTAATGTGGGACAGAGACACCCCTATGAAACAAAAGCTGTTTACAATTACCCAACACCATGTCATATTAAAGACTGTTACCACCAATAGCGCATATAGATCAGGGTTGATTGCGGTCTGGTGTGCGTCTCTTTTTCTCCGCCTCTTCCTAGAGGCTTCAAACCTGACTCAGAAATACAGATATTTACATGGTGGGTGAATAACCACTCAAACAATATGAAAATCGCCACAAGCAAAAGTACTCTGAGCCAGTAGTGGGGAAAAAAGCTTTTACTGAAACCACACAAAATGGAGAATGCAGGAGAGAAGCAGTGCCAGGGTGGCTAGCAGCATCCATGTGAAAATGGTACCCTTGGGCGCACAAGCAGGTTGAAACCTTCCCCGCAGTTACACCCAACAAGGAGACGTGTCTGCATTCAGAGGCCACCTCCTACCAATTCTGCTGCACCAGGGACAACAACGGTGCAAACTTCATCTAGGCTCGATTCAGACAAAACAGAAACCCATCAAAAAATAAAATTATCAAGTTGAATTCACTCTTTTCCTGAGGTCGACAAGGTTTACCTAACAGGTTGATTCTGCCACTGACTTTGCACACAGAGCTATGGAAAATGCCAGACTTTCACTCATTTTATGGACATTTCTGGTAGCAAGTAATTCCTAATAACACCTCAGAGTCATCCAGTGTCTAATTGTAAAAATAGCTACACAGTTAATTTGTAGGAAAAAATAGGTGATTTCAAATAATCTTTTAAAGCTGAAATTCAATCTCACAGACCAAAAGTCCCAAATATCTAGAGTTACCTAGAAGAAAACATTGAGAAGCAAAGCATGCTTGAGCAACTCACCTCCAAAACACTGGGGTTTTCTCCATCAGCTCCAGCAAGCACTGGCCCCAGCACAGGCTCCCCTTCAGGAACAGAAGAGTTGTGCATCATGCAGCAACCAGAGCAAAACCAGCAATCCTTGGAGGAGCTGCTGGTCTGGTACTTGAGAGATCTGGGTTTCCCTTCCACTGCTAGCACTACCATTCCTGCATGCTCTCAGCCAGCCACACAATTAGCGCTTCTGTTGAAGAGAAAAGGAAAAAAATTCACATAGTGCTGGTGACCTTACCTGGTAAGAGTGCAAGCCCCTTGGAGCCAGGCTATCTTTCCCTGTGTGCTCTGCCCAGCCTCGATGGCCACTGTTAGCCAGTCTCAAAACACAAATGCTGATGAGCAGTGGCTGCTAAGAAGCATATATGTGAGTAGACAGAGACACAGAAGGGGATGCACCCCACCAAACAGGTCTGTGTTTCCTTGGCAGGAATGAAATAGTATGAAGAGTTCAGGCTCAGATGTGTTAATAAAATGTCAAAAGGAAGCCCAGCTACTAAAACACCTTTTTGGGGATGCCGCTAATCTCAGGTCTCCTGATTTATACGTGTACATGTTCCTACTCCCTGGGAGAGCAGTCACAGACTTTGCTTTTAAGCCCTCAGTAAGTTTTATGTTGCACCAGAATGATATAATTTTGTACACGTTATTACAGCCATTTAACTTCAAAACCCTGGTAACAAAAATGCAGCTAATCAGTCCTACAGTGTTACAAACCTCCAAACAAAGGCCAAGCAAGGCACTGTTTTTGACACAGTAAGGTGCTGCCTTGGCATGGCCTAAAGGGCCATACCTCATTTCCTAGCCATTTCCAGGGCACCACAAATCCCAACTATGGGCAACAAGTTGGTTGCCACCATACGACACAAAGGACCCCTGGCTTCGAGGAAACCATCGCTTTGTTAGAGCAGCTTGAACAGAAATTTTGAGTGGGATCGTAACACCTTGCAGTTTCTCTCAGGAAGATGAGGAGAGAATCTTTGGGACAGGTTTTAGGGCCTGTGTTCAGCAAGCGTGCCTCTAACACAAGTCTTTCAGCCAGCACCTCTTCAGAGACACAGCTACTATCCAGAGTCTTGGCTACCAGGGCTTCATGGTGGCTGCAAACTGACTGAAGACGACTATGCTAACGAGGCTTTCCCCAGCGAGGGTGGAGGTGCTTACGAGCACTTGTTGGCCAGCAGACACAGCAGCACAGCACTAAGATACAGGAGCTAAAAACGGCTTCTGCCATTTACCCTGCAAGCTCACAACTGTTTTTCCTCTTTGGCAGCTCTTACTAAAACATTAATGATCTCTGATCAGTCCCATTCTGCTTCCATGTTAGGATTAAGCCCCCAAGATGTGCAGAATCCATGAAAATCACATTGAGAAACTGAGGAGGCCGTATCACATCCGTTGGCTGAAGAGGCCTAGGATCACTGAGCGGTCTCATTCAGGGGCCATGAGCTACTAGTGACTCACTAGGGTTTCTACCACAGCAGTCTCGATTAGTTGATTTACTATAACAAAGGATCTTGTGTTTATCACATTTAACATGGGCCAAAGTCAAAGTCTTCCCTGCATATGTTTCAACTTCAGGCCCAACAACTGCAGCTAAGAGGAGTAAGTGTTCTGCAAAGATCCAGTTACTTAAAATTTACAGGAGTGAAAAGTCTGTGCTGGCATGATCACCTCTACCTTTGGTCTCTAACAACCTGAACCTTGTGAGTTTTTCAAGCCCTCTCCCAGCAGTCAGTAATGCAATGCAGGACATGTTTTACAGAGGGCTGGTTGTCCCTACAGCATCCATCTGCAAGGTTCTCCATCCCAGTCTGCACTGAAGCACCAGCACAGCACATGGGGTTCCTCCTGAATCAAGACCAGACAGGCTGCAAATGCCCTTCAGAAATGCTTTCAGGTAAGCTGTTCCTCTGCCCTGCTTGACTGCCCCCGAAGATGTGCTTAAAATGACAGCCACCTACATTTATGCCTACCAAGTCTATACCACCATGGGCTGTCCTGTACTTCTCCTTCAGGTTCTTCTGCAGGTCCTGAACAGTTCTGCAATGTTTGTCCTAGGAATCACAAACCAGCCCCATGTCTACACAGCTGCTACTCTCACTTGGTATCATGACTCAGGGGTGCCCAGATGACACCAATATGTTCCTCCAGAAGTGCTCAACTGGAGGCATTTTGTTAGAAAACTTCCCCTTGCTCTGCCAACCTCCTTACTCATTCCCAGATTGCCTTTTTCCACTGCCCTCAAATTCTTCTCCCTCTCCCCACCCCATCTTGTTTCTCTTTGCAAGGCCCTTTTCTTTGGAAATGACACAATTTCCCTTTAGGGGATATTAGCAAGCGGGGTTGGGCCATTGTGCCTGGGATCCCTCGGCAAGGAGCAGTAGGTGGGGAAAAGAAATAACATATAACTCTTTGTGCTCAATGGCCCCTCTGTGCACGTGCTCCTCGCGTGGGCGGTGGTTAATCATGCTGCCTTCAGCACCGCTGTTCTATCACTAA
Organism: Morus bassanus; assembly: GCA_031468815.1. Taxonomy (NCBI): domain Eukaryota; kingdom Metazoa; phylum Chordata; class Aves; order Suliformes; family Sulidae; genus Morus; species Morus bassanus. The sequence continues at coordinate 17,955,844 of CM062580.1, read as the reverse complement.
AGTATCACGTCCTTCATTAAACACAGGGCTGCAGCCATGTGGTCTGCATGTCCTTCTGCACACCAGCCCCCAAGTGAGGGGGCATGGGTGCTTGCCAGCCCTGCAGCACACACAGGCAGCCTCCCAAACTCTTCAGGGAAAAAAAATACTGCCAAAACCTGTTCCTTTCCTTATTCCAGCACTTCAAAAAAATAAATACAGAGTGAATGAGACTAGCTGAAGCCATGGGGAAAGGGAATATATGCGATCAGCATAGAGAGAATAGTTGCAAGACTGTAAGGAGAGCTAAAGGAAAAGTGCCTTGTTGGAACAGGTTTTCCATGGGATTGCAGCCGTTGGAGCAGCACTGGACTCAGGGGAAGAGCACCCTTCAACAATCTTGAGGAAAGGGAAGGATGACTGTGAGCAAAGGGTGCATCTCCTTCCAAAACTTTTTATTTTTAGGATTCATTACCATAGCAATGTGTCAGGCCATCTCTCCAGGTTAAGGTTTTTCATCCTTTTGCCTGGGAAACCATTCCTTGTACCAACAATGCTCAAGGCCATGTCTCTATCTGGCATGAATTCCCACAGCTTTCAATGAAGCTACAACAACTGCCAGCAGCAGATCCACTCAGCCCACCCTTAAACATTTTTAACTTCCTCTGCTGACTCTTATGCTAAAGTTCCTTTGGGCTAGGTGGCTCGCCCCTTCAAATGCTTGGAAGTACATTCAACTTATCACTGTTTCAGCAAGGAAAATTTAGCTGTTGTAGCCACTCCTTCAAACCATCCCACTCTCACTACACTCAGTTTGGTATGGACCCTCCTGTTCCTACACATTTTTGAACGCTCATGTGAAGCAAGCAGAAACCCCAAGACTCCTGAGGTGGGACCGGGTCTGGCACAGGATGTAGTCAAAGAAACCAGTGGATTAACGGCCATTAGGGAACCTCAGCCAGGCTTCAAACATAAAACCCAATACTTCCTGCGTGGCTGAAGAGCACATGCCTGAAGGACAGTGCCCCTTTATGTGCTCCCAGACGCGCTGTGTGCACTTGGGTCTCGAGAGTCCAATAAGCTTCATTCAGCAGGAGCAAAAAATAGACAAAGATGAAATCAAATATCATGACATTTTCTCAACTTTTCCAGTCAAACAGAAAATTAAACAGGCTCAGCATTATTGCCAGAATGTTAATTTATGCACCGCTTTGGGGAGAGCAGACTCAGGCACACACAGAAGGTCAGGTTTAACGCTGTTATTAGCTGTCCCCTCCTTCCTCCTAGAAATCCTCACAGAGCTACTTCTCAATCAAAGGGAGAATATTTAACATGGGGAAGAGGTGGATGAAGGGCTGAAGCTTTATATGGAAGAGAAAAGCGGGAACATTTCAAATCACTTGGTGACAGGCAGACTGGGAGGGCACTATCTACCCCAAAATCATCTCAATCTCTGCCCATTCATGCAACAGCTTCTGCATGTAACAGTGTTGTGGATACGCTGTACTGGTGGGGTTTTTTCTTTTTTTCCTTTTGTTATGACATAGTGACACTAAAATCTATTATCCTGTGGCCATGAAACAGGTAGTGGGAGAGTTTACCCTCTTCAAATATCAAAGGTTGAACTAATAAATAAAACACTGAAACTGGATCAAAGTTCTAATAATGCGAATTAAAGGAGCACAGATATTTCTACATCGTGCTCATTAAAGCACTGTGAGAGAGGGCAGGAGAGGTGACTTAAAGACAGTAGCTTATAAATGGCAAAAAATTTGTAAGTATGACCCTTGCCCCAGGCTTCTTGAAATCAGGTTTTGTGCCATATCTGTACATTGTTGTGTATGTGGCAATCACATATCCCCTTTGGGCTGAAAGTTTCCTCCTGTGGATCAAAACCTCTGTTTTGATACAATGCAGAACACAGCTGCCAATGTAAAATTAGTGCTAGCTGTTCTGGCAATATGCATAGAGGAGAGCTGGGGGCAGAAAGGAGGGGAATTTGGAGAAAGTGCCAAATCGTCCATCTTCACAGGAACCAAACACCAGCTGCAGCTGTGAAAACGGATCTCTAAAACCACCAGTATCGTCAGAAGAAGAGGGAACCCTCCTTCCCTGAAATCACACTGCACAGAGTCCATGAACATGGTGTTACCAGCTTACTGTGGATAACAGCTGATGTGCAGGTTCCCCACTGAGCTGTGGTAGTTCTGAACCACTTTGGGTCATCTTTCTGAGTTCTCTCGCAACTGAAGGAGCTGGATAGGAAAAATGGGCTGACTGCAGATGAAACATGAATCTGAAACACTTGCTGGAATGAGCACTCATTACATTCAAAGACTCACAAGAGAACTGAACACTGTAATGATTTTTTACAAGTTTGAGCGAACAGATGCATTGTGAACACCTCGCAAAATCTCTCTCCTGAATTAATATTTACCAGCCCTTGGAAGTGTCTCTTTCTTGGAAGATCAAACATCCTGACTCCCTTCAACTAATTAAATGGATTTCCCTGGGAATGAATTGTAGCTGTCACCTAATCAGACGGTGCACTTTAATAAGATGTTGGCTTTCCAGTATTGAATTGAAGTATCCAATTTCCACAGTGTTTTGGTTAGACTATGTACCCTGTTTAGGACTCAAGTCTACTTTGTTAACAAAGAAGGTAACAGCTCACTGGAAAAATTTATGCCACCAATTCAAGCCCCCATTCAGGGTTTTTTTTTTGCTTCTCCTTTCATATCCTTATTAGAGTCTTCCTGTTTTTGTTTCTTCTGAGAACAGTGAAAACTTAGCACATCACCAACATTCCTTGTGTCTTTTTGGATACTATCAACTGTTTGTGGCCATACCAAGAAGCTTGGTGTCCCTCCACTTTGTCTCAAGCCCTTTCTCAAATCAGATGTAAATGCTGAATGAAAACTTCATCAACATGCCTAACAGCTACTGTTTCCAGAATAACGGTGCCAGAAAATAACCCCAAATACAATGAGCAAAAGAAGCAACAATGATTTCTAAAGTCATTCACTGGAAAGGACTTAAGTTGTCCTGATATGTTCCAGAGCTGTCAGCAGTGTCAGTACTTTGTCACTACTGCAGGTGATGGAAAATGTAGCTCAAGTCAAACCAGGTGGAGAAACTGATCCACTTAATGAAAGAGTCTTCATTTACTTTTTAAAACCACTAATGTGCCGATCCAGCAATTCACACTTTTTAGTGCTTTTAGTCACAATGGGACCAAGTTGTCAAAGATAACCACAGGAGAGGTGACCATCTGGATTGAACCAATCAGTGGGCCTCTTGGGATGGTAAGCCTCTTGGGAACGATCTCTCATATTCTTCTCTGGTGATACAAATACGAAGCAACCACACCTGGTAACTCATATCACTTCTACCCATGAAATACTTATGCCCAAATAGCCTGTGTTACCACACATGGGAGTGACCAAGCCCTGAGACACATTTGGTCACATTGCATTCATTCCCCAGAGGAAATTAGAGGGAAGCAGTTCTTTACCAGGAGCTTTTTAGGGGTATCACTAACCATGCACCAACTGCTTATTCATAGCCAGTGTCACAAGAAAGTATTATCAAAGTCTTGCAGTACAAGTCATTAACACATTGAAGTCACTAAGGGTGATGCTTGCAATTCTACTGTAGGTACCAACTCTGCAGAGCACTACTCCCAGTCTGAGTAGGAAGTCATTTGAGTAGGAGTCGGGCTTTCTAGGTTTCTTGTGAAGAAAGCGTCTCCATGCATGCAACAATAGAGGCAAGTTATATGAGGCATGATACTAGGGCTAAAAGTGAACATTAAGCAAAGGAGACTAAGGGTACACCAAGGGAAAGTAGACCCAACTAGAAGAACTCTAGTTCAAAGAGGTGTTAATTACAAAGGCCATAGAAAAGGCTATGAAAGACACTAGACTGCCTGCATGACCAAGAGCTCAAGCATACAAAGTATATGTCTTCAGTAAGCTTTTCAGAAGTGGACTTTTTGAAAAGGGAATTAAATTGTATCTCTCTCTCTTCCACTTAGATGTCTTTTCCCCCAAACCAATATGAACACAATATGGCTAAACCTTCTAGCCCTCTGTCAAACAGTTGAGGTGGGTCAGGAGGGACATAAACAGAACACTTAAGTTCCTCTGTAACAGAAAAGGAGGCTAGTAAATTGTTCTCAAACAGGACAAAGTTAGAGTGGTTTTGGTTTGGGTTTTTGTTTTGTTTTGTTAGGTTAAGTGGAGTTAATGTTTGGATGAGAAGCACGTTCCAGTGTGATCTCAGCACTGAAATGGAGCCATCCCTGGGGTGGAGTCCTGCAGCTGCTGGTAGCGCACATGTATTTTGCTCAATATATCCAAAGAAAGAATTATGCAAGTAATCAAACAAAACAACTGAGGATACATCACAATTTGGGTAGGACGCTGAGGTGAAGCGTCCTTGTTCTTGCTATATGCACCACGGAAATCAAAGGACTTTTGCATTTTTTGAGAATGGATTTTTTTTCAGCTGTGTTGATTGTAAGCGGGAAAGAGGAGGCACCTCCCTCATCAGAAAGGCAGAAGGCTGATAGTACTAGCGCAGAGGGAAGACCTCCCTGCAGCAAAGTCTGTCCTGCCACTCCTGTCCTTCATTTGTACACCTCTCCCTCAAGGATCATGCAGCACCACCTCACTGGGTGCCAACCTGAGAGATCCTGACTGCAGATCAGGAAGCTCTGAGGAATATCAACATGGTCTGATATTCACCTGGCAACAACAGAGTCAAGAGAGATGCCCCTTCCGATCACATCACCCAAGCGATGACTGAACAGCTGATAGCTGTACAGTGCTATCAAACTCACATAGCAAGATGCCAGCTATTAATTTCTCACATTTTTTCCCCAACCTTCCCTCTTCTCACGCCTTTCCAGCTCACTTCACCCTTCCTTATAGCAGGCTGAAGCAACTTCATATCCTGCTGGCTTTATTCCAGCTGTCTTGACACAACAGTTTCTCCTATTTCTAATCATGCATTTCCTGGCATGATCCCCATTGGAAACCTCCAGTTCTGATAACATTCGATGACCTTTCCTTTATTATTTCCCCACAGCACTCTTTGGTCCGTGATAGGTTCTATAATTGGGATTTGCCTTCCTGGAAAGCCAGACACTCCGGGTGAATGACTCATGAGCCTTGGCATGTGGCTCCAACAGCCCAGGACACAAAGGCCGTACCTTCCCCCACTCACAGTGCATCTAACAGTAGGAAGTATTATTTTGCAGGGCTGTGCTCAGTGATTTCCTAGAAAAGCAACAAAAATGCCACACATGTTTGTATTTCCATGTGAATTCAGCACAAGGAAATCCACACAGGCCACATGCGGTTTAGAAATTGTAGGTGTTGTGAGCATAATGTCTTGCTGTTGGTATGCAGTAAACATTCCACATCTTTAGGGGAAACTCCCACATAGCCAGGAGAAGGAGGGTTTTTAAAATCCAAGATCCTAACTTCAGCACAAAGGCACGAGCGGACAATAAATTTTACATCTGCAAAGGAAGCATCCAATTTCACTCGATTATTTTGATATGCTACTTTAGTGAAGCGATTGTGCAAAAGCAATCATAGATGGACCAAAAAAAAGGCTTGGCAACATATGAACTCTGAAGAGAGAAAGATGCCTTAGAGTTAAGGCTCTGCCAACAACCAGGTCACACTGCAGAAGTCAATAGGGCCAGATTTCTACCCAGCTTTACAGCTCACAATCAGAGCCTTGTTCAGAAAGAAAAATCAGCTCTTATCTCCCTACCAAAAGAATCAGTGGATATACCAGAGCATTCAGCTTGGAGCATGACACTAAGCAGTTGCTAAACCATATCATCATATCCTCTATTTCAGAAGGATCCTGATGGATACTGCCTCTGGGATAAATTTTTTTGCCTGTCACATGGAATCATGATCATATGCATTTCTTTGTCCCTCTGCCATCCCCCTCTGAGATGAGGATGGATGTCCTAACATTGCTTTATTTTTTTTCCCCACTTTATATTTGATTTTAAGTGAACATTTTCTAAATATAAAAAAAGTCTGGATCTAAACGTAGGACACTTCAATCTGAAAGACAAAGAACATGAAAAGTATTTGAACCAATGCAAGAATGTCTCCACTGAATCAACCCAAATGTTCCCTCAGATTTCCTGCTGAAGAAAAACTCGGATTTCGATTCAAGTCTGAATTAAGATTGAAAATTTAATGTTACCTCAAACATGCTGGGGAAAAAGAAAAAGAAAAAAGTTAAAGCTTTTCCCAGCAGAAAGACCTGCTTCTTGCAGTGAAGTGGCCAGTGCCATCTTTCAGAGCAAATGGCGTACAGAGAGATCCACCCAACCCACTTCACATGCACTGAATGACTGAATACACCCTCGTCCCTTCACAGCAGGGACCCAGCAACTCCGTGAGTTTTAGTCCTTTTTGGGAAATAAATGTACAGCGTGCTCCCCAGCTTCATGTTGCAAACAATATACATATAGAAACTTCTGCACATCAGCACACAGCAGATATAAAGGCCAACACCTAAGCAGCACACACCTCATCCCCCATCCATCCATTGATTCCCAAACAGCAGAACAACTGTAGAAGCTACAGGAGCTCTGAAGGCACTAGAGACCAGCGAGGTGTCAGAGCTCCTCCAGCTTCCCCACATGTACGGACAACCCAGACACTTTGGGCCAGAGAGAGCAAGAGACCATAAAAATTTCCACTACAGCATTACTGGGGAAAAAAAAAGCATGCATGATTCAACACACCTCTGAAGGAGGAGTCATATGGAGAAACATTATTTGAAGAATGAGAAAAAAAAAAAAAAAAAAAGCCATGAGGTCATTTATATTGATTCCAGGCTGAACCTTGTAGATTAATTATGGGGGAGAAAAATAGGTATTGACAGCTCAATGTTGACATTAAGCCGGTTATTAGAACAAAGCAGGCTGAGTGTGATCTTTAGAGGAAATAGTTTCTGATAGGTTCCTGGTGCTACGTTTCTTAGGTAACTGGACTCTGGCCAAACCATCTGGCTCTTCTGCATTTCATTCTAACAAAGAGGACTTCACAAAGCCTAGAAGAAAATCCTGTACACAAGAAATGTAAGAATCATGCTCAGAAATATGCCATTCCAGGAGATATTTGATATATTTTTTAGAAGGATTTAGAGTTAGAGGAAAAAGGTAGTGAATGAAAAATGAAAATCCTGAAAAAAATGCTTATACCTGAGAAAAAAAGCAGGACAGCCCCTGCATTGTGATGCTGTGGGGTTTTGCATTATTTGGTCCTATGTAGGAAACAAGCATATTACTACTAAAACAGAAAGCCTCCTTCTCCTGGGGCAGAAAAGAATAGCAGTCTCAGGGTCACAGTTCCCAAGACAGCGTCTTGGCTCAGTTTAGAAGATACTAGCTCAAGAGGGTGGCTTGCCTGCCTTCTTTCCATCAAAACCAATGAAGAGCTATTTAAACCTGAACACAACAATGGTTTCCTCTGATGTGGAGACACCCAAGCAAAACAGCCCCAACCCAAATCACAGCCTGCTCATCTCCAGCCTGTTTAGCCATCAGGGAAAACCACAGGTCTTCCTCAAAGTCCCTGCACCTCCTTCCACTTAATCCACTGCCTTTAATCTCAGTAGTTAAAGCAAAATTGGATTCATAGGGATATTCATTGCAGAGAGCAAGAATGTAACTGTGTCCTTAGCATCTACTTATTTGTAGCAGCATCAGCACACGCAGACTCTGAGCCTGCCATGACAAACCTGTCTTGAGTTGACAACCACAGAATATTTGGCAGGGAAAAGGGATAATTACGGTTTTCAGCAGATGCTCCTAATCTGCTCTCCAAGGCAGGTGGGAGCTTATTGACAAATTCCTTCAGTTCAGCTGGGTGTCAGAGTTTCTCCCTGTCTCAGGCCAGCCAAGTGCTCTGTCAAGCCCTGCATAGCTAAGTAACATGATGGCTCTCCTCTTCATCAGCCAGGCATAAGAACAAACAACGATGGGACGTAGCAGAGAGAGACTGACCTTTGCCAGCTCTTGGGCACCCTGTGATATCTCATTTCTCTGTCAGGGGTCATCTGTCTTCATTCAAGTTCCTACCTGCACTGGATTTGTGGCAGCTGTTCCCACGCAGAGAACAATCCTGACTTGTTGAAGTGACCCACGACAGCCATTGTGCAAGGCGAGAGGGCCTATTCCAAAAAGGACAGGCAAGAGCCTGCAGTACAGAGTCAGCATGACAAAGTCCGGGTGCTCCAAGGGAGCCACAGTGTTTGTGCTGCAGATGAAGGAGTAGCGCCTCTCTGGGCCCCATCCAGGAGAGTTAGAGATCTCCCAGCTGTGTATATGTGTATGCAAATATAAACAATCATAACCCCATGAAATAGCACCTTTTGTGCCTAGTAGTTATTCTTGGAGCTTTCAGTTTTCATTGTCTTGGGAATCTTTTACTGAACTGTAGGCTTCCAGTGTTATGCCAATGGGTTGGGTTAAGTAAACAGCTCTGACCCCATTGTCAAGCTTCCCTTTGCTTTTTCTACTCTTCCAGCCTCCCAGCAACATCAGGGATTACCCTCCACTCCCAGCGGTTCAGGCAGCTAGAAAAAGTACCCTGCCAGCATTCAGCACCCTGTGCATGAGCAGGAACAGAAAACTGCCATAATCAAAAGAAATGTGAGATTGATAGAGCACATTGTCAGAGTTAAAGCTAACGAATGCTTAGCTACATGGCTGTGTTCCTCCAGTGCCTCAGGCAGCTCTGTACCAGACCTACCTAGGTAGAGCCATAGAAACATGCATCATTACCTCTCCTCTCTTTCCCATGTCCCAGCAACTCACTTGGTTTTGATCTCAGCAAAACAACTTCTTTGCTGCTCACTTTCATCACGAATTCTGCAAGGAACTGAATTTCTTCCACCTCACCTGGAGTGAGGGTCAAATCCAGAAGCAAAATTTTTTGCCTCATCCGGAAGCTTTTTCTCTGGAACAGTGGTCCCAAAGGTGCTGGGAGTAAATTAATCAACTTCATTTTGGACTTTTTCAGCTTTGGCTGTCCTAAAACTACCTTTTTCCTCAAGTGAAAACATGTATGAAGATCAAAAATCTTTAGTCTTAATGTAATTTACAGATATACAGATTGAACTAATCTAATGGATCATTGGTGCCAAAAGGACCTGCTCCCCTCACTCATGCTCCCCTATTCATCTTTTTTGCCGTAGCTCTGGTGCTCAGCAGATCCCACACTGAACCAACTAACTCCCCAAACACAGCAAATCTGCTTCTGACAGGTTATCAAGGTGCATCTTCCCAGCACAAGGTCTGCCAAACGCCAGGACCTGTGCCAGGGAGGAGATGGCAATACACAGCTGGAAGCAGGGAGAGGATGTAACAGTTCACTGCTGCCAGAAGGAAGAAATCAGCTTAGCTGCGGCATCTAGAATTCACCCTTGCAACTCTGGCTACCAAGGTGTGACTGAAATAAAGCAGAAGACAGTGAACAGAACTGAAACCTACGCACCTTCTGGCTAGATGGTACAGCACTTCCACTCACCCTTGAAACCTCACCTTCCTCCCTCTAACCAAGCTTCTCTGAGAAATGGGGGGGGGGGGGGGGGGACGGGACGGGACTGCATTTCATATTATCAGTCCTATCTCCCCTCCTGCTGCTAATGATTTGACTGCAGAAATTTTCAAAAGCACCCAGGAAATGGGTACGCCCAATTTCTAATGGGAGTAAAGTATCAGAAGGCCCTTTGGCTGCATCACCATAACAGCCCATATATGCAGCCTGCCATAAAGAAATAACAGCTATTTACTGAGTGGTATAAAGATTAGTTTAATGCTATAAATACTTCCAAACATTGTTGAAGCATTAACTAACCCACTCCCACAGCAGCTCCTTGTGGCAAATAAAGACCATTCTTTCTGTGTGGAAGTGGGGTTTAGAGCAGAGAGTTTTTTATATGTGCAGCAGCAACTCCTGATAGCGGCTCTGAAAACTGTCAGTACTATTAGTGACCCCCTTTGGGGATGGACCAGATTCTAGTACGAGGGCAGATATAAACACACACCTCAACTGGATACTCTTTAAGGAGGGGATGGGGACCTGACACTTCCCTCACAGATCCAGACAGTTACCTTCTACTGAGAGGAAGCAGCTATTTAATCACAGTCAATTATTCTGAAGCAAGCATAATGTTGCTCTTTTTCATTGCACAGCTGTGATTAAAAGATGAGAGGGACCAACACCACATAACAGGCTCTTGAACTCAGCCAAAAATATAGGATACAGTAGCTGATTGTAGAAAATTGCTTTCTACAGATACTTCCCACTGGCTCTCAAAATTATTTTGGTCCATGGTGGTTCAACCACCTTGAAACTACTCTGGTGATCTGCTTTGAAAGAGGTAGGTATAAGTGTCAGTATGCTGCATCTTTGCTCCTGTATCTTCAGATTTTAGGAAACAACTACCTATAGAAACAGCCTATTCTTTATGTGGAATGATAGAAAAAAAGTTATATAACTGTTCCACCCAACTGAATATTGTATATATATGAAAAAATATATATAGACACACATAAAGCTCTAAGGGCAAAGCATCCTCATGCTGTAAATCAATTGGGATCAGTTTCTCCCTTTTCAGCTGGCTGTCACACATCTCCCAGGCATGCTAGTATCTGAGGGCACCTGCCTCTCTGCTCTGAAGCAAGACCAGCCATGCACATATCAGCAAACTGTCCTTCCCACTTCTTGGGGGCCTCCCTGAAAGCCTCTGCTGTGGAGGGCTTGTTCAAGGCAAGAAAGGAGAGTGGCAGAAAAGGAAGCAGTGAAGGAAGCTGCCTGTTAGGCAATACCACCCTTCGTGGCTGTATGCAGGCAAAGGGCTGCTCGCTTTGCACCTTCTCTTTGACCTCAGGAATGGGAACCCACAGGCCTGGGTTCCCTTATAATAAAGGGCCCACTTCATCTTTTGGAAAACTATCTCCAGACCAGCTCATATGGCATGGTGATTCACTGCATACTCTGCAAATGAATCTTGGCATGCACGGCGAGGGGTCTACCTGCAAACCAAGAGAAGCTGGCTTTCACTGTGGTTGGGACTATTCGGAGTCTGCACATCCCTTGTGCTGAGAGGCTGTGAACTGAGCAAGAGCTCAGCAGATGAAGTCAGGATGGAAGAGGCTTGAAGCAGATGTGTCTGCAGCTCTCCTAGACACCCAGTCCACAGGGGTGTCCACTTCTCCCAGCCTCGAGAAGGAAGCACATGGACTAAAGCATAAGAACACCACACCAGGAAAGACTGCATGAGAAGTAAAAGCAACTCTGGGGACAGTTCTCTACCGGGTGTACCTTTGCATGACTGAATAAAACAGCTTTGTTTTTAATCATCAGGGGAGAAGCGAACACTTCTGGGCCTGCTCCCTGTGCTCCTGCCAGGCCATAGCCAGCAGGTCCTGGCAATAGGACACAGCACAGAGCCATTTCAGTTTGGTTCCCTACTCGCAGTGCAGCAAGGGACCCAGCTTCTCTCCCTGGCAGGGATTTGGATAAACCACACTGAGCTTGGGTTGGACATCTCAAAATTAAACGTGGCAAATGTGGCTATGCTGCACAGCCCAGGATAAATGTCTGCCCACACAAGACACCTCTCTAATATTTCTCATTTTAGACCCAAATCTACTTGCGTTTCTCACAAGCCTGCCATTATCTCCATTTCCTCGCGTAAATTACAGGCAGGAGATAACCAACACGGGGCTGAGGTTATAGCAAACGTTGCTCCCATGCAGGGTAGGCAAGATTCCCACTGCTGGGAACATCTGCTGTTATTTTGGGGCAGCTGCAGAAGCATCTCTAATCCTTTCTGCACTGGTCACTTCAGACCAAGGTAAAGGTAGGGGTTATGCAGAGAGCCAAGGCTGGGTGGGAAGCATCTTGTTAGTCCAGCTAGCAGGACACTAGTGCTGCTAGCAGGTAAGAATCTGCTTACTTTTTGCTCTTTTCCCTCCAAGATGGAATTTTGATGCTAAGCCCAACCAAGGAGCAGCAAAGAAGCAGCAAAGTCACTGGAGAGAGCCATCTGCCACACTCCAGCAGGAGTGAGTGACATCCCCTGCATGGGCTCAGCTATGTTGGCCAGAGATGGGAGGAGATCAGCACAGCTCTGGAATTTTTCTCAGTTATTCTTCTGAGCTCAGACCAAGGTCTAGGCCATGGACAAAGCTTTCAGTCCCCTTCTCCATCTTTTCTTGGGTGGCCTTGCAGGGTAACACAAGCCCCACAGCTGCACATGTAACCCTGTACAGTTACAATTGCTGCTCTTCTACCTGCTTAGCTTTGCACCCAGCTGTGTCCATTGAGTTATGAAGCAGCAGAGAGACCATCTGTGAGTGGACACAGGAATCTGGCCTGCCTTTGTGCAGGTCAGGGCTACCAACCACCCAGGTCACACAGGCGGCGGCTGCGGCTGCTGGGAGCCCCCCCACCCCGAAACTGTCCCCAGAACCTGCTGTGGATATGCCAAAGACAGACATGCAGAGAAATCTCCTATTTTAAACAAAACCATCGTTCAACAAATGCACTGAAATACTTTTGTTAAACATTGAATGGATAAGAGAGGTTTCAAAATGCCTATTTTGACATTTTTGAAGTAATGAGTCACCAGAAATACTTCAGAGTATTTATAAAAATCTTTGTTTAAATAAAGGGTATAAGTAGAGTTAAAGTTTTTATTTAAAGTGAAGATGGGGGGTGAGATCTGCAAGTTCTTGTTTGGTTGTTGTTGGGTGGGGTTTTTGGGGGGAAATTTTGAATTTATATCCAGGTTCATGAAAAAGAGAAAGAGACACCAACTCTCAAAACTTTCCACAGACCAAAACCACTATCCCTGAGCATCTCTACTCACCACCTCCATTGTTTATATCTCCCAATCAAAACTGTCATGTATCAAGCAAGCTTATGTCCACAGTCAGCTAATTAAGGTTGCAGAGGACTGGATTTAAGGAGAAGAAAAAACAAAAACAAAACCTCAAATCAAAACAAAAAAAAAGAAAACCCCAAACAAACAAAAAAAAACACGCTAGAGGTTGCAGGCAATAAAACCCCAATGGGGAACAGAGTCTGGAAAATTCAGCCTTGCACTGGCCAAGAGTTTTCCCCTCCATGTAACATTTCTGGAGCAGATGAGCCAGTAAACAGCATACCAAGCTGATGTGCACCATATGACAGAAACCTGCAAGAAGAAAACTCTCCCAGCCCTCGCCTGCAGGGACACAGGAGCAGAGAAGATGAGCAGTTTTTGGTCCTGCCAACTGCTTTAGTTGGATCAATTTTTGGTCCTGCCATTGCCCGCTTTGCTGAGAGGAGATGCTGAGTTACTGCCTGCAGCCTGCCTGCCACAGGCCTGGGGGAGGAGGGGGACAAGACATCTCCTCCTGCTGTGAAGATGGTGGCAGCATCTTAAGATGCAGCAGACCCCACAGCTATGCTTGTCCTTCAGCTTCTTCCCTTTGCAGTCTGTTACTTCGGCCTGAAGCCACCAGCAAGACTTTGTCAGAGTGAACAGGACTAGGAAAGCTGTGCTGAGGGTCCACGTCACCACCTGGTGAAGGTGGCCCAGGGAGCTCACTGCCCTTCTCTCTACCACAGGCTTTGTTTTCATGCAAAAAAACTCCCCATAGAGCATACTGCAACTTGCCTGGTGGATCTTGTAGGTCTAAAAGAAACATTGTGGTGGAAATAAAAGCAAGAAATCAGACATCTGTTTGAGGGATGGGGCCAACAGCTAACACAGGTCTCCAGGCAGGTACATCTGCTCCAAACACAACCAGAGCTAACACTCTCAGACCAGGGTATTCTGAACAGTATACGGAAATAAAAGCCAATTTATGAAAACCAAAGCCTATCTGTCTGCAGAAGGAATCATGTTATCTCTGATGAGTTGAACTCCAGGGCTCAGTGATGCTCTCGGAGGATAACTGAACAACATGGCTTTGGCACTTATCACTTCCATGTGGCGATTATAAATCCAGTTGGTTGGATTTATATATGCCAGCTGGCTCTCCGGAGGTGAAGGGGTGGGATCTTGTCAGGAATATCAGCTGGGAACACAGAATTAGCTCCAGAGGAGCAAGCAAGCATTTGGGCTGTGCTGCCTCTAGGCTTGGAGCAGTTTCAGCCAATCCCCCAAAACTAGTAGGAAGTGTCAGAGTCCAGCCCAGTGGAGAAAGCAAACATTTGAGTAAAGCAATCCCAGGAATTGAGGCAAAAGGACAGCACGGCTGGTATTAGAGTGGGGCAGGAAACAATGTTATCATCCAAGGAGAATGTGGTATTTTGCAATGTTTTCCTGTCCAAGATCAGTGCAAAAAGTCTTACTAAGAGTTTTTGGCAAACCAAGTTAAAAAAAAAAAACAAACCCAAAGATATTATTTTAAGCGTTCAATCTGTACAGGCCTTCCTCCCTAGTTTGCTTTTGAATTTAAAGGACAGAAGAGCCATTTTAACTCAAGGTTTTTTTTGTTTTCTCAGTGTTAAACAATACAAACCAAAAAGGCAAACCAGTCCTGACTCCCGCAGGCACCTCCCTGCCCAGTGCCTGGGGTATCACCTGCGTCCACTGGGGTCTGCTCTTCCTGACCAGGGACATCACTTCTGCACCCACCTAGGGGCAGAATCTATCTTTCCCTCCCCCCAGCTCGGCAAAGGGGATGAACAGTTAGAAAACCACTCACATGAAAAACAAGCAGGAGCCATGGGCTTTCTGCTAAAATGAAGCCAGGCAAGCAAGATCTGTAACACAGCTGAAAATTACTCCATAGCTGCACATCTGCAGCTTTGCTGTTGCACCCCAATCTCGAACCCCCCAGCTATTGTTATCAAGTGCCCATGGGACCAGCCAAAGAATGTAATAGATTCATGGACAAAAAAGTGAAACACAGTATCTGGAACAGAAAGGCCCCATGGAGGTCCTGAGTTGCAATGTTATGCCCTGGCATTAAACAAATCCTTTGCCCTTAAATATTTCTAGCACCACATTTTCTCAAGGTTCTGTGACAATCTTCAAATGAAGGCCACGACATTCCTATGATTCCCCTATATTTTCTGTCTCTGCTAACAGATTCAGGTTGCTTCTGTAGCTCTGGATCAATACTTCTCAGTGAGAAGCGACATATTTTTCCATTTACAAAAAAAAAACACCAAACAAAAAAAAACCAACACCCCACCAAAACCAACAAACTGGAAGCATTATGTGTTTCTTTAACAAAAAGAGGTAACCCTTCTACACTACACTAAAGAAAATATAATAAAAGCTGAACACAAGGGTGTGGGTTTTTTCCTCCAAATAGCAGACCTCTAGCCTCCCCACCTCCACTTCAGGAATTAAAATGTGGAGCTACACCAACACCTCCCCGCATAAGGAGCAATGATACCCTCAATCACTGATCAAACTTTTCTCAGAGAAGGACCTCCAAGGGCTGGTGGTACAGGTCTTTCACAGTGTTAGCGCAATTATGCAACAGGTAGCACGATTAAGGAAACAGCGTAGAACAAAAGGCCGGCCAAGGGAGTAAGAGTAGGGGCATTGTCTGAGTAAATGCAGCAAGGGCAGCATGAGGAAGCTGACCAGCAGTACAGGGAGGAGGGAGACCTGCAGAGCCAAACCCCACAGACCCCACATGCACTCAAGGCATCCCAACTCCATCATTTCAGGGACAGAGCACCCATTTCTGCATGTTGTAACTAGCAAAACAACAAGGAGTGAACAGGGAGTCATGGATGCACTGTGGAGGCAGGTTTTTACCTCAGCTGGCAGGAGGGGCCAAGGCAGAAGCTGATGCAGCAAAGCCTGAGGGATCCATCAGTGGCCAAGATGTGGACCAGCTGCCTGTGCAGCATCAAGTGACGGCCACAACAGAACTGTCACGGTGAGGTGGAGCAGGGGACAGCTGCTTAGAAAAGGCATGTGGGTATGGCAGGACTAAGGTAGGAGCTCAGGAGAGACGCAATTCTGAACAGAGCCAGACAAGATGATTTAACAAAGAAATGCATTTTCAGGAGTGGCACTCACAAACACCCCAACAGCAGAAAGACAACCTGAAATCAAGCAGGGCGCTCTGTCCAGGGAGGCAACTCTGCACACAGCCAGTGCTCACGCTCTTTGCATTCAAGCCCTAGGGCTGGGGCTCTTACTGTAGTGATTTCTCCATAAAGAAAAATTTCTCTGCATCACAGCCCCAGCAACAAAACTTAAACCTATTCACCCCTAAAGATTAGTCACAGTAAGACAAAAATAAATTCAAAGCTGGTGGCTGCTGAGGGCCCGAGCTCAGGGCTGCTGAGTCCCTGGGAGCTGCAGCAGTTGGAACAGAAATTAGAGGAAGAGAGTATTTGACCCAGAAACGCATTTTACTCATTATTGCATGTCGTCCAGAACCTGCAAGAGAAGTGCAAAGCTGCAAAATGGCTGTTCTCGTCCCACCTCTGCTCCAGCAGACCTGTGAGCAGGCTGAAAGATGCGCCGGCATCAACAGAATGGGAAAGGGTACAGGTGCTTCAAAGGCTACAAAAACACATTACAGCTACAATCCAGCACCCACCAAAGCATGGTGCTGGATCAGGGCTCCTGACCTTCTCCCACAAGGCACGGCTGCCAGGATAGCCTTTTCCAAATGAGATTTCCACCCTATTCATTTTGACAACACAGCCCGCACCCTTGGGAAAAAGGGGAGGGGAAAAAAAGGGGAAAAAAAAAAAGCAGGAAGATCAAAGCTCTGCAAGTCCGTAATATTTTATTAGTTCCTTCCATCTGTCACGCACCAATGGCTCATCGGGAAATAAGCCCCCTCTTGAGAACCGCTACCTTTTCGTTGCTGACTTTGGCTTGTGAGCAACTGCTATTGTGCGCCTTTATTGGCTATTTGTTCCATCCGAACGAGTTTCAGCTCCTCATTCACTCACCAGCCCCTGCTCCTTGAACTGGAGGGCAAGGAAGGGGGAGGGATGGAGGAGGATCTTGCTGCACTTCTGTCATCTCTTTCACGCTCTGCTCAGTGGCTTCTGCATCAATGAAGACCTCGGGAATCCTCAGGCTTTGTTCTCTTCTGCATATGGGGGCTTTTCCTGCTAAAATAGCAGGTAGGAGCAATAACCCTGAACACATACAATCATCCAAATCCATCTGCTGCAGTGAGAGAAAGACGCAACATGTTGCTTTTGGAGAAAGAAAAGCACTTTGGGGGAGCAGGGGAGAGGAGGGGAAAGAGCCAGATTTCCTGAACACTCCTGAATAAGGTGAAGCAGAGGGAGATTTTTATAATGGAGAAAACTGCCTTGTTCTGCTATTAACAAGATGCAAATGGAGGAATTTGAAAGGCTGATTGCACAGCCTGCTGAAGGATAAACTCCAGAAGATGCTGTGCTATGGAATTGGAAGGGCCCCCACACATCCGTGGCCCTTCCCACTCCAATGGCATTGCAAGCAAGCACCATTCTGCTTTCTCCAGAGCTCTGAGGTCCCTTCACTTCACAGGGGGGAAAGACTTCAATAGCCCTGGCTTTCATTATCAATTAGGGATGCCCTACTGGAAGCATCTTAAAATGTTCAAGTTTATGTCAAGTATCCACTTTCATTAAAAAAATAAATAAATAAAATCAACAAACCAGATCCCACTCAACGGAATCAACTCAAGCATTCAAAAATCACTCCCAAAATAACTCATGTTTTTAGGAGGGTTTGACTTTGTTTCACTGAAATCAAACTCTTTGCCTAAATGCAGGCTCAAGCAAATTAAGAGAACCTTTTGTACCAAAGCCTCTCGAGACACCAGACCCAAGCAGGCCACACATCACTCAGTTACATGGGTGGGCACATGCAGACATGGGCTCCCATCTGTGTTTTTCATACATGGCTCTTTTGGCATAGCTGAGGCTCCTCAGTGAATGATAATCCTGCTCTGTTCTTCATTAGGGCTTTTGTTAATGCATTGTTGGCAACTTTGTATGAACGGTACCCATTGTGCTCAGCACCTCACTGGGTAATGGCTGGCTCTGAAAAGGAAATTGCTCCTGCTCCTTCACCTTGGAGAAGGATGCCTGCACATATCAGCTGCTGCTTTCCTCTAACCCATGCCTCCCTCTTACACTGCTCCATCTGTCTCTGTAATTCAGGGCTTGCATTTCACTCGTCCTGGCATTGCCTTTGCCAGCAACTGCAGATGTTCAGATGTGGCTATTTGGCTGGCCTGAGTTTCTCAATGGCATGGCAGGTAGAGTAACTCCCCCTGCCATTCCCAGTCCTGTGCTCATTCTCTAAGGCACTTGAAGCATCTTCTCCCATTCCTATGGTGAGCTAAGACCACCCAGAGCTTGCAAAAAAACCCTTGAGGTTATATCACCTGCTTCAGAAAATCTTGCTCACAGTGCCCTGGGCTTGGACTGCACATGGCAGAGCAGGACCCCATTTTGTACAAGGACTCACACACAGAACCAGATTATTTGGGCAATCTCTGGTCAACCTATGAAATGCAATGTGAGGTGAAACAAGCTGGAAATACCACGTATGAACTCCACCTCCAAAACAAAAGGAAAGAGCTAGTAAGGGAAAACCAAGCATTTTCCTTATTCCACCCCAGGAGTATGTTTCCCCTTATGGGGTGGGGCACTAAACCCAAAGCACACCCCTGGGGAAACCTTCCTTTCTTGGGGGAGTATTTCACTTGGACTAATACCATCTAGGCATCCCCAAGAGGATATAATCCCTGTCGCGCTTCCCTTCAGCAGCCTGAGCTTCTGCGTACAGAGGAACCACACCACTTTCTCAGGTGAAAGGCCATAGGAACCAAGCAGTTAGAGCAAAGGAGGATCTTGAAAGCAGCACTGTGCTGAGATCTCTCTTCCCTAAAGCTTTGCCCCTCTCACTCAGTGATTTCAGTGGCTGACTTCCTTCAGACATCATCTGGCACCACTGCCCTGCTTGTGCTCACCCCTGCTTCTGCCTTTATCCTGGGCATGGATTCTTCTAAGCATTTGCTACAAAGTGGTATATCTCAAGCTAGTCTCCCCTTTCAGTTGGGTTTATTCTTTTCCTTCCTCTATTAACCACACAGTATTCACAGCATACAGGACAGCTGCAATGCTGCCCTGGCAGGCCCATTTTGCCATAGGTATTTCCTGATCCTGGTGGTTCTGGATAGGTTAGCAAACACAGCAAGTCATTTACCCTTCAATGCTTCACGAAACCATGTAATAAGCTTCTAAAATCCAGTGCTACTGCCACCTCCATCACTGTGAGTCTACTTGAGGTTTACAGAACAGCAACAACCCTGCAAATGTTCATGTCTTTGTCCTACCACAAAGGATCCAAGCAGTTCACACTATACTGGCAGCAAGGAGAGAAAAGGAGAGCAAAGGTGCTTGGCCAAAGCTGCACATCAGAGCCAGATAAAGATCGTCTGCTCCCAACCTTCAAGCCAGTGTCCTCCCCACCAGATCAAGCAAGCATATCTGGATTTTGAGGCCCGCCCATTCCTTCAGCAGAAAACAAGCAAGCAAACTTGTGCAAGCTTTCTGCGTATCCTGCAGATCTCCAAGCAACATTTTGAGCGATAAAGTAATTCAGAAGAAGAATTTTAAACCGTCTCTGACCTACAGTGCACCAGCCACAGTCTTGTCTCAGAAGAATAGCTGGCTGGCCTGAACATCAGTGTGGATTATTGTCCTGAGGGTGCAAAGTCAGAGATGAGGCTGCTGTGCATCGTTAAACAAACAGATGGAGAGACAGCCCCAGAGGCTCAGACAGAGTCTGATGCTTTCTGGCTCTGAGAGTACTTGTTCCAGGAGCAGGAGTGGCTCCAGAGTACTTGGTTAAAGGAAAAGATCCGGTCATGGGCTGCACCCTCAGAGACTCAAGCTAATTGATGATGGAGAATAGGTGAGAAGGGGACAGAGGCCTTTTCCTTATAAGCAGCTCATCTGGAGCAAGCATGCCACAGGGCTCTGCTGCGCAAGTTCAGAGTGAATCCAAACTGCCCAGAATGGGCTTACAGGTGCCTAGGTGAAAGGAGAGCAGCAGCAGTCACACTGAATACTGTCAGGTATTCAGACTCAGCCATCATTTTTGGTACTAGAAGCTGCAGGCTCTTGGGGTGTGTGTTTCTTAGCATTTTGCTATGAAGGACTCCTACACATTCTAAAGACAGAGTTTTAAATGAGAGAAATGTAAATTACAGCTGTATTTGTAGGAATGTCTCCATTTGTCATTAGAGTTCAGCTACATTTTCACAAATATAAGCAAATAGCGCAGTTCTTCCCAAACAGGGTGCCACTTTCACTTGGTACAAAACTGCTGCAGCTCTATCAACATTAGGACAACAGAGTGACTTGGTACAGCAACATTGGACATCCAGCACCTTTGCAAGGCAGCACATTCCTGAGCTGCCACAATACACTGCTGTGCTTCTTGCCCTGCCTCCCCACCATCCCTTCCACCATATGCTTGTTTGACAGCAAGAACTCTGTCATAGCATGAATGTGCACAGAAATTAATCCCCCATCTCTATTAGCAGCAGCCCTCCAGCACACTACCAGTGCAGGGAGCAAGATTAGGCAGGACCACCTCCTCTGTACCAGGGCCTTCCCTTTCCTGAGGGAAGTGGAAGAAGGAAAATGCTGGAAACCAGGCCATTTCTCTTCCCTCTGACAAGGACAAGCATTAGAGCAAACCCGCTAAGGAGGACCAAGCTTCTTCCTTCCAAACATTTTCCTGCAGCTGCCTTGTAGTTTTCTCTGCTTCTGTGTTACCCAAAGGTACAAACCAAACAAGAAAGGAGAGAACAAGTCAACGTGAAAATAAAAACCAGTCCCCACACAGTTTTCATTTCACTTCTGACTACAATTATTAGTTAGAACCTTTCTATAAGTTCTCCTGGACTTAATTTTGACCTTCAGGATTCAGCCCCAGAGGAGTCAAAGGAAGCCTGGTGTAGTCTTGCAGCCAAACCAGGCTCTTGGAAGATTAATAACTTGATTTACCCTAAATCCTGCCCAGTCTCCAGAGAAATGGAAGCCACATCCTCCACTAAAGCATCTCATGGCCAGACCTTGATTCTGAGGCATGTGGGTAAGGTCAGGACTTTGGGAGGATGCTTACATCATGCAAGTATAAAAGCAGGAACCTGAAAGTCCAGCTAGATGGAACTGAGCAAAGTTTTCTTCCAATCTTTTATTCAATATGAGTAAGTGCATGACCTCCAGCCCCAGAGAAATCTCACGAATACACTCCGAAAAAGTCACTGCTTGAATAGATGCTGCAATTTTAGAAACAGAGGAACAGTACAGCGCTCTAGAGGTCTCCAGATGGGGATGATGCAGCCTGTAACCTGCCAGAGAGAACTTTTTTTTTTTTTTTTAAAAATGGAAGCATCCTCTTTACCTGAGGGAGAATGATCTTATCCACCTACCTGCTTCTTGGCAGCTTTTGTCATGGTTAGAAACCAAGCGATATCTCTGGGATGGCAGTGAACTTCTCATGGAGCTGTTCTGGCTGAATTCATGTTAAGCTGGTATTAATATCAGTTCCTTTATCTCCATTTCTGAAAAAGGCTCCAAGGCTCCAAGCATTAACAGCTTCAGTAATGATTCATGGGTTTAAATTCCTAAACCTTTGGAAAACAGGAAATTAAAGCCAAGACGAACAATACCCACAGATTAAATATATTTAGCTGCTGTGTTTCTTGTTGAGAAACTCAGAGAACCGTTTAGTGGTGCTTTTCATGTGGCTGCTCCATGTGGAAATGATGGCAGCCTGCGTCTGAAGTCAAAATGGCAAACGAAAGGGGGGATGCAGGAAGACATTTTATTGTTTTCCTTGTGCTTTCTGCTCTCCAGCAGAGCTCCTTCAGGCAGGAGCTTCTCACTAGCCTCCTCAGCACCAGATAGAAACAACTAAAGAAACTGCCCCACATTTTGTGGTAGGGCATAAGCCATGAGGGAGGGAAACCACAGTTCTGTGGGCAAGTTCTTCCGGAAGGAAAACTCTGGAAACATTTGCAGAAGTGGGTCATGATCGCTCCAGGCAGGCAGCGGCAGACAAAAGCTGGCCTCCACTGTGTGCCACTGCAGCAATTGCTCCCTGGGAGAGAACCAGCAAAAGCACACAGCTCCCAGCATCTCCCTCCTCTTTTTGGGCTGAGGCATCCTTTTCTGCATTTCATCCATGACTGCACTGAGTCAGGAATCAAAACCATCCCTCAGAGCCCCAGTTCAGTGCCCTAGCTGCTAGGTCCCTGCTTCTCTGCTCTCTCAGGGCTGCTTGTTGACAGCTGTTTCATAGAGCCAAGGATCTCAGCTCTTTGGTTTTTCCTACTTCATTAGCTAAACAAACAATGACACCATATAAAATACCACCCGCTCGTCCGTCTGGGAGATGCAAACCCATGCAGAACTATCTCAGAGACAATTTTAGAAACAGGCTGTGCCTCTGCCAAATGCGAGCACTTGGATCAGCGTGGTGGCTGAGCACTCAGCTCTGGTTCTTGGAGAGCCAGCAGCACGCTGAGCTGAGCCCATTGCAAGAGCAGCTCTGGCAGGGAGCTCCTGAGGACAGGGCACGGTCATCGAGATACCAGGGAACTAAGCTATAACACTGCTAAGGCTTTCAATTAAAAGGCTGTGGGTGACAAAAATATCAGCACCAAGTAATTCTTTGGGAATAAATCTGAGTTACAGATATTACCTCGGGCTTGAACTCTGAACAGAAGACATTATAAGGACATTTAAGGCAAACACTGTAAAGCTGACTGTCTGAATGTGAGACAGGTTTCCCCATAACTTTCAGCACCAGATGTTTAAACCTAAGCTGCCATGGAAGTCCAAGACTGCAGCAAAACATAGGAAGAAAGGCATCTAGGTGGAGAAATCCCTTCCCCACACTCCCATTGGTCACCCAGCAAATGGTCACCCCATGTACTCAGCCAGGAAGGGGTCATGGCTCCAGGACCTACCAGGTCCCGGGCAGATGCAGGCAGTGGATGGAGCTCACTGATATTTGGAGGAGGAGACAGGACTGCATGCTTTACAGCTCTTTGGAGCATGACTTTCATCTTCTTTGCTCAATTTGCATCAAATCTTCTGTGACAGAGTCACCAAGCACAGAAGCCAGTAGGCCTCTCTCACAAAAACTGCTGACACAGGGTGACAAAGTTGCTCAGATGGACTGAACTCATCATCCAAGATAGCCTACAAGGACTCCCCAGCTGGAGAAGAGATCACTCTGCACAATGAAAAGACCCTTGCAAAACCCAGAGACACAGGGCTGTCCAGTTTTCACCATCAGGGTTGCCTGGGCCAACATTTGTCCCAGCCTGTGGTTAAAGGGAGCCAGCTCTACCACCCACACAAACCCCTGGGAAACTTCTATCATTTTCTGGTGGGTCTGGATCTGATCTCTGAGGTTAAAGGCAAATTATTTATTCAGGCTAAGCATGCACTTGTTCAAACGTATGTAGCAGACTGCTTTTTGCCCCCGTGGAAAGGCTCCACAACAGATATCACCACCGGTATCCTCCCCGGCACTGTGCAGCCCGAGGCACTGCAATCACTCCAGCTCACTGTGCAGAAGCTGGCTTATCTGCTCATTGGGGACATCTGATGCCTGACTCAGAGCAGCGCACAGTTCAAACCACCCCCACAACTTAAATATAGGATGAGCAACTTGCTAGAGAGAACCAGCTTTTCTATAAGCAGAATAAATAATTTACATGCTGAAGCAGATAACTTCAGTTAGTGTTTTTCTATTCCTAGTCCTACTTTCAGGAGTCTCAGGGAGAAACATGCCACAAGCTAGAAAATTAGACTTGCTATTCACATTTCAATTGAGCTCAAAGCTCTCTCTAATCAGTAAGCAGTTTTGTTTGTCCCTGCTTGGTTTACAGAGTCTGAGGAAGTTCTTCATGATTTGCTTTGCATAACTCTGGATCTCCAGTCTCAGCATCTCTGTCTGGAGAAGAAAACACTCAAAATGATCCTCAGAGACAGCCTGGCCATCTTTTTAAAGACAAAACCTTCCCTGCTCCCCCCTGCAAAATTAGCCAAGCAGGCACCACATCTTGGCATCTGCTTTGGAGAGCTTCAGGAGAAACATGAGTATGCAGAAACACCTTGGTATTGTCCACAGTGCTCTGTCCTGAGCTCCAGTTTGACTCTTCCAAGTTACCCACCTCCACCATTGGTTATAGTGACTTCAGAGGATCATTGTGTGGCTCCTGACCCACACAATAATTGTACTTTGCTGTGCTGGAGTACATCTGAATGTCTCTTGTGAGAGGAAAACAGTAGCACGTTCCCCTTCACATGGATTCTCTTCCCTTGCAGAGGAAGTAGAGAGGCTGGAGCTGGTAAGCCAGACCTCAGCATCCTTTGCAGATGAGGCAGAAGGATATATCTGACACGAGTTAGAATGGCCTGTTTGACTCATTCATGCTCTTGTCTAAGGCAACAGGCTCAAATCCTTCCAAGAAAAGCCACCCAGGAGCACAGAAGTTCAAGACAAGGTGTCAATCTGCTGGGTGACCCTACCGGCGGCAGCAGCTTTGGCAAGGGATGAAGTGGCTTCAAGTGAGGTCAGGCTAGTGGTACCCATCCCACTGGAGAGGCAGAGGTGTGCTCTTCAAACTCTTGACTGGAAGATGTGAGGACCATAGGGAACAAGGGCTCTTTTCAGTGCATTTCAGGAGAAACAAGAGGTGAACTCCAGACAGGTGAGGACAGCGAGGCTGAGCTTTACCCTGCAGCTGCACTGTCCCCACACTGTAGTCCACACAGCCCTGGCACTGTGCTGTCCGCTCCCCAAAACAAGGCAGCCAGGATTAGGTAGGGCAGGTTGGTACCATGGAGAAACCTAGCCTGGTATTTTCACTTTAGAGCACCTTGGCTTGCAGCATTGGCTCTGTAAAGCAGCAGCACCCCCACCATGACCACAGCTTGGCCCTGGTGCAGTTCTGTGGGACTCAGGAGAGGACAACATCCCTATGGCAAGAGCCTGGTGGCACCACAGACCAGCTGGACCTGCCACACTGGTAGGCAAACAGGACAGCTGTGTTCCTCCACTATAGCCTGAAGAGGCATCAGATCCTACAAATCCAGTCATTAAAGTCCAAATATGCTTGATTTTCAGCTATTCTTGAAATGTGTTTTAATAACCTCTCCTCTTCCGTATGTCTTTGCTTGAGAATGTGACACACTCAAAGTCTTACAGAAAAAAAAAAAAAGGCAACTTAACACATTCCAGCTCTGACTCCCCCCCACCTCTAAGAAGGGTCTCAGGAACTGATCCTTTCCATGCCACAAACACTTAGCAGACAAGTAGGATTCCTCTGCAATCAGGATACGAATATCCAGCCTCACCATTACAAGGACCTTCTGCCAGCCCAAGGCATCTCACCTTGCATTATTAGCACAGTGCTCATGACATTGCTGAGCATCCCTACCGCTTGCAGCAGATGCCAACTGCATCTATGCACACAAGCCATTTCCTACTGCCCTTTACTTCTAGGAGGTTTGCTCCACAAAGCTCAAACATTTCAACAGAGCTATAGATGAACAGATGCCGTGATACCCAACTACAGAGACACCAGTCCCCTCTTGGCTCATGCTGACTTGCTGTAGGAATAGGAAGTATATTTGGGGTGCAGAAAAAGTCAACACAATGAAATCTATGAATGCAGGAGGGTGCATTTTCTCTCTAAAGCTTCCATCCCCTTCTACATCCCAGTGACATTTGCTGCTTCTGCAGCTCAGCTAACAAAGTTGTCTTCCACAGTCCAAAGTGGAAGCAGGCAAAGTGGCTTCCATTAAGCCACAAATTTAAGAAAACTGACAGCATCATCCAGAAGCTAAACGGTTGCTTTGAAAACAAGAACCAGGAAAACAGTTTATTCTGGCTGATATGTCCATCAGCACCAATACTACTTTTTGACTAAACCTGTTCCCAAATTCAGATTTGAGCAGTTTGGTCCTTAAAAAACAAAACCCACAAAACTATTTACAGCATTTGGAAAAACACTACAAGACAGAAATCTGCCCCATTTATCACTTAGCTCCAGCTTCTTGGCCAGCTGTGAAGACTGACACTTTGAGGTTTAGAAATAATTCCTTCATCGTCCAGGAGAAACCAGCATGAAGCAGATCAGCCCACTAAAAAGGTAGGTTCTAGTGACATGCAAGGCCAACTGCAAGCACTAGTATTTACAGATATAAGGGTCTCCAGTGTTTCAGAAAGATTCACTTGGGAGAAGAGAGACAGGTCAAAGTCATCTGTCTCTTCAGCGGGCACCTCTGCACTTCGCCACTGTCTCAGTACTTCCAGGTTGGCCCACACACCTAAAAGTTCCATTCTTTAAGTGTCCTTTTTTTTTTTTTTCTTCCTTCCACCAGAGGTACCATATTATCTCCTTTTTACCTCAAAAGACAGCGAGTACAAACGCAGCATTAGAGACACTTAGGACAACTTTATATTCCACATTTTCTTTTCAGATCAGCCATATTGGATTCTCTTGTGTTCACACTGGAGATTTTTTCCCCACACCAAATACAGAAATACCTACTTATTTGCAGAAGTACAAATTACACAATGAATTCTCCGATTCAGGTCGTCTAGCCACATACATGGGGGCTGACTTTGCATGTGGGTACACATGCTTGCCTGACTCAGCCCACAAGCACTACACTTGTTTAAAGTTTCAACATCCCTCTGACCCTGCAACATGTGGCAGTCCAGCAAATGAGCATGGGCATGAAAGCCAAGAAACAGTTGCTGGAAATTTTCATGTGTTTGCTCAAATCTCATGCTAGTCCATCTCCCCTGCCCCTCTTTCTGCGCTTTCCAGAAATGTCCATAGGAAGCTGGCTACTGATGCCCACTACTGCCAGCACACACCTCTCTGCCCTGCCCTCCAGCAGCTCCCAGCCTCAGGCAAACTCCACTGCTGTGGGATGTCCAGCCTGGGTAAGGTCCTCCTGGGACTCACCAGAACAAAGCACCCCAGCAGCCCTCTGCTCTACTGGGCAGCCACAGGCCACTAAAGGAATATAATATGTCACACTGAGACACAGTTAGAGCAGAAATGCATATCAGTGAGTTAAAGACTTGTTCCTCACACTCAGCATCATCCCCTGCAGCTTCCGAGCTGTCCCAAGAGGAAACTCAGCTACAGTTCAGAGCACCTGCATTCAAGAGCCCTAGTTTAGTTCTCCTTCCCTTTGTACGGGATATTGGAGACCTCCCCACACCTTCAGTACAAACACTGAAGATAGGGCACTTCAAAGCACACACAGATGCAAGAACCCACTTGGTGCCAGATCTTCTGCTTCCCAGAGACCGTGCTCTCACCCTGAGCACAAGGTAGAGGAATCAGGGAAGCTCAGGGAGTTTTGCCAGACCAGTTACTTGCACACCACTTTCAGGAGCCGAGTACAATCAAGGAAACAGCTCTTCCCCAACTGTAACTCCATACCAAAGATCAAAGTTATGGCAAAAGCAGCAATCCCTGGACTGATGGGCAAGCCAGCCCCTTTCAGTACTGCATGTTTCCTTATGAGCCCACAAACTTGCAGCGATGAGCACAGAACAACTCCATCAACCTCCACCTTCTCCTTCCTCCCCTTCCAGAACACCCATGCCATCAGCTAGTCACAAAAATAATTTCTTCCTCCCATCCCCAGGGCACACCAAGAAGTCTGTGCATGGCCCATTTCCACTTGGGAACAGACCCGGGAGCAGTCGGGGAGAGAATATCTTTGCAGACCACAGCTGCTCCACCAGTGCTAGTACTGGTACACACACTCTAGGTTTTGGGGTACCATCTCGTTCCCAAGCCTTTGTGCAAATTCAGCTTCTTCCCTTCCCAAAATACAGGCAGTGCAGCCTAACAATTTGAGAGCTGGCTAGAACAGCAAAGCGTTACTACCTTACAGATGGCTGTCCCAAAGCAAAGTGGCTGAAACACAACCAAATTTGCACCTGCCTTGTAGAGCTAATTACATACAAAAATGCTTAACACAGACAGACAAACAGATTCACCTGTTCCTGATGGTGCTCCAGCCCCTCCTTATCCCATCCCTGCTGAGCAACTTCAGCTGCTCCCCTTTTTCCAGGGAACCCACTGCTTTTTGGATAAACTGGAAAGTACCTTTTCAGACACCAGGCTAGCATGATGGGGCTGGTGAGCACAGCGACACCACACTTAACACAACTCTCCTGCTGCCAGCTCTCCTGGCCCCAGGCTACCTGGGAGCTGGGGAAAGCAGCAGCCCAGCTGCCAGCCGAACACAAATGACCTCCTCTCCCAGCCATTGCTCTATGCTTTGCCCTTCAGTTTGCTTCCAAACCTTGTCCTATATCAAAGCTCAACTCATCTTAGGTACTGAGAATAACCCCCAGTCTCCTTCTAGGAGGTATTTCACTCTGCTGGGGTATCCCAGCTGTTTCCAATCTTCCCAAGGCCTCCCAGGCACCGCTTGCCAAATTTCCCACTACCCTGCTGATTAATCAGCCTCCTGTATCTTTCAGAGTTAACTCAAACTACATGTCCCAGGACCCCTTTGCGTTAACAAGCAGTACCCAGCAACAAGCCCCACTCTTACAGCACCCTGCATCAGTCCCCACTCCTTCCAGCAGAAGGGTGCAGAATTAGTCCAGGGAGCTGAAGCTAAAGCAAGGGTTCGCAAGGTGAAGGCAATGGCCCAAGCAGTGGCTGCCCATGGCAAAGCTAGTTTCCTCAAAGCCTGACCTAATCCAACTGCCTAGGCAGGTCAAGGTTGATTCACCAAAAGCCCACATTTTGCATAAAGATGATTTTTACATTTTCAGTTAGAAAACTGAAACAGAAACCACCTGTTGGGCACACATGTACAAAGCTCACATTTATGTATTTTAAAGGTACATTTCAATTGTTTACTTTTGTCAGTTTTCTAGGAAATAACACAATTGAAATGAGAAGGACTGCATTTTGATGGCCTCTTATTTTTGCGATGCTCTTCACCAGAAATCCAACTTTGGGCTTTTGTTTTGTCTTAAAGACAAAAGAGGAAAAAAAGTCAGAACTCTCCAAATTCTCCATGAAAGAGAAAATGTGGCTTTTAACTGCCTGTTAAGAGATAACTTTCGCACCCAGAGGGCAGAGAGCTACGCCAGGTCCTTCCTGTCCATGACCAGCAACCAGAAGACTGCATATTTTGGGGAGATCCTCACTGCCTCAGAGCAGAATGAAGGTGTTCTTGCAAGGGGAGGTTTACAGGTTGTGGCTCCAGATACTTGCAGCGTCCTTTGATTGCCGATGTAATGTGACCCTGGTGGAAAGTCAAGGGTCCATCTGGTTAAATTAATGGGGAAAACCCCAACACTTTGCTCCTAATGCAACAGTTGAGAGGGAGTTTTGACATCCACTTATCTCAAACCCAGCACTTCAGGCAGAGGGGAGGCTGGGTCCAGCCCTGACTTCCATTCCACTTTTAACCCTCACAAACACTTAGCAATCTCCTCCTCTGGTGACAACTCAGTCCTTGAGCGAGGACAAGGGCACTTGTAATGGCCTCTGGTTACTCCAGAAGGAGTCTGGCATGCTCTCTGGACCTTCCATCCACCCCCACCGGATACGCTGTGTGTACTGGACACAAACCTCCAGGGACATTACCTTTTCTTGAAAAATCTTTAAAGTATTTGGACTCATCTGCAGGTTTACCAGAGGGCAGACTAAGGGAGCCATGACTTGATTCAGGCAAGGACTCGTCCCTCAAGCTTTGCTCTGAACTCAAGTCTTGGCTCTACTTCATGTTTTCCTTCAAGTCCCCAGAGGATTAACTCAATGTAAGGCTGGTGAAATCACCATGCCAAGTTTCCCCCTGGTCTATCAACTATCTTCTACACTGCCTGGCACCAGCTCCTCCAGAAGCATGCTAACGCTTTGAGGGAAGGGCCATTTGGTGCAATTCTACCTTATGCAAAAATTATGCAGGAGCTATACATAAAACATTGAGGCCAACAGAAAAGTATAAATATGGTACATTCAGCATCAGCCAGTAGGGAGGGATTTTTGTGTATTAATTTACTCCCATCCAAGGGAACAGCATTTTCTGGAATCAGTGGTACCCTGAACAGGTATTTCAAAGCACAAGACAGACAAGGCAATGTTTCCACAGCCATGCCTGCTCACTTTGCCAACAGTTCCCTGCACATTCCCAGCCAGGCAGGAATGATGTGATCTGCAAGGCCGTTTGGCGCTGGGCAGCAGTTGGGCACGCTGCGGAGGATCTTCAACACCCTCATGTGTAAGATGGGACACCAGCACACACACAGACCAGCCAGAGACAACCGGTGTTTAGACAGGAAAAAGTTCTAAAATTCTACCTGAATTTAGGAACTTCAAAAATGTGTCTAGTTTTGAAGAGTGATGATAATCCAGCAGGATTTGCATAGAGCCACTGTGAGAGGTGAGAACAGGCTCTAAATACAATCCTACATGTCTGAATTTTAAGCACTCCAGTTGGATCCTTTTGGCATTACAGTGACAATCTTGGCATCATGACTCCCACAGTTGTCTGTAATTAAACAGTTGCCACATTCAAGCCTCCTTGCGTTCATTAACGTCCACGTCCTGCCTGACACCCCACCGAGGCTGCAGATGAGACAGCAGAGTAGGCTAGATGTTTTGCAGGAGGAACTTCAATCACTCCTTTCCTATGATCCGTGACCATCACAATTTTCTTTCTAGACTGAATAATGTCTTTTCTAGTTACTCTGGTTTTCTCTGACAGCCCTGTTAGTGCTATCAGAAATAACAGCAGTAGGTTAGACAGCAATGTCATACTGGCATCTTTTTACACCCTGATTGCCATGGCTGTAAGGGTACCAGCATTTCCTAGCACTGCAGCCCCTGGAAATATTTAGTATCTTCAGATGGAAATTAAAAGTCTGAATTTACAAAGAAAAGCCAGACAGGGTGAGAGGCTGCCATTCTGATCCAGTATGTACGATTAATAAAGAGAAAAAGAAGAATCTGATTCAGTAACATATTCAAAGGACAGGATTAGCTTTAATGACACAAGAGCATAGTCCAGGGAAATTCATACGGAAGTGCATTCCCATACCAGGGAAATTGTATTTGCCAGTGTCACAGGCTGCTGCTGGCAGAGCTGGGACTGAGAAAGAGGCGGTTGGCCAAATCTGTCTTAACCACAATGCAGTCCTTGGCTCTCAAACACTAGTGTGAGTAAAGTAGTTTGTATTTTACCTCAATTAAGTAAGTTGGAGGGAGCAAGGGAATGGGGACATCGCATACCAACTTTAAATTGCATTTAGAAAGCCATATCCTCTTACCCACAAAGAGAGCAGAGGAAGATGAAGAGGGTCTTGCAGAGCTATTTTCCACTACATTATAGTTTTATCATTTCCCTGGCTTTCTAAAAAAAAAAAGGGTATTTTACTGAGAATCTTCATGTTTTCACAGGTCTGTCTTGGAGATTTTTAGAAGCACAACTGCCAAACCCACCCCTTGTCTCTGCCCCTCCTGTGCCACTAGCTTGGATATCTCCATAAAGAACAGAAAGAAACAGAGGCAGCCTTAAAGAAAATATGACAGTGGAAAAGCCTAGAACAACACATGCACAAGGAAATTTGTCCTCGGCCACTTTCAGTTCATTCCAGGCTGGCCTAGGCTAGGAAGTGCAAGATCTTCCAAGGCAGGAGCTGGGTGGTTTCCATTCTTGTCCATTTGCTAAGGTATCAGTTTAGCCCCAACCAGCCCAGATTTGGCCACTTGAGCTCTTAGTTTTGCAGAGGCCATGACTTGCCTGTGCCTTAAGGCAGTCCCACCAGACTTTTGTTTTCATGATTACAACCTGACCTTTAAGACTTCCTCGCCCTCTCCTTCCTGAGACCCCTGGGCTATGGTCATATCTTGAAACTACTTCCCTTAGCACCCTGAAGAAGGTGCCAGGGATTAAAACTCAGTCCCATCTTCCCATTATCACTAATGGAGTAAGACCTTGAAATCCCAGCCTCCAAGTTGTACCAGCCATTGGAGAAGCAAGCAGGATTTCTATTAGATCAACAATACAAGCTATAATCAAATTGAATATTCACAGTACTGGTGCTCCTTTTCTTCCCACACTGCTTCCTTCTTCAGTGAGATAGTTTAAGTTCGTATTTGAAGTATTGGTACCCTTTTGCAAACGTCCTTTGTTGTATCTGCAACCAACTCCTTATACCTCGTGGCACAAACCCTGAAAAATTGCCTTCTGTGCTCACTGCAGCCAAGCCTGAGAGTAGGAGATGGCTGATAACTGAAGAGGTTCTGACCTGGCATATGGAAAAGACCTTGCTACAGCCTTACTCTTCCATTTGTTATTCATCTAACAAAAACAGTTCCTAGACTTAAGAGATCATAAACTGTCTCTGGGTTTGCTTGGCACTACAGCACTTGACTTTCTACTGCTCAGAGTGTGCCAAACGGAGGGCCTAAGCAGAAATGGAAGAAGGATGTTTATCCAGTTGACAGACTGGTGGTCTGACTCAGCTAATCCACACCAGCCCAGTGGAAGCTTCATGCTAAACACAGAATTGCTTTAGTTCTTTACTAGATCATCTCAACTCATTGACAGCTGAATAATTCATTAGTGGTAACAGCTGGGAATAAAATCACAGAATCACTGAGGTCAGAAGGGTGCTCTTTAGATTATCTAGCCCAAATCTCCTGCTCAGAACAGGATCACATAGGGCAGGTTGCTCAGGATCACGTCCAGTTGGGTTGTGAATATCTCCAAGGAGAGACTCTATCACCACTCTGTGCAACCTGTTCCCATGTTTGACCACCCTCACAGAGACTTTTT
This sequence comes from Morus bassanus, assembly GCA_031468815.1. NCBI lineage: Eukaryota > Metazoa > Chordata > Aves > Suliformes > Sulidae > Morus > Morus bassanus. The sequence goes on along the minus strand of CM062580.1, from coordinate 17,922,965 downwards.
TCTTTCGTTTAAATGCAATTTCCTGCATTTCAGTTTGTATCCATTGATAGGATCCCTGCTCCGAGCCGCCTTCCTTTCTCCAGACCAAACCACCCCAGATCTCAGCCTCTCCTCATATACTAGGTACTCCAACCTCTTAATCTTGACCCTGCCTTTGACTCGTTCCAGTATGTCCATGTCTCTCTTACACTGGGAGTCCAGCACTGAGGACAGCACCCCAGGTATGTCTCACCAGCGCTGAGTGGAGGGGAAGGATCACCTCTTCCACTGTTGGCAATGCTCTGCCTAATGCAGCCCAGGATGCCAGTTGCCTTCTTTGCCAATGAGGCCACATTGCTGGCTCATGTTCAACTTGGTGTCCACCAGAACCCACAAGTCCTTCCTCTTGCACAGCTGCTTTCCAGCTGGGTAGCTCCCAGCCTGTACTGGTGGCTGGGGTTGTTCCTCCCTAAGGACAGGACTTTGCACTTCCCCTTGTTGAACATGACAGGAGCATGAGGCTCCTGTTGGCCCATTTCTCCAGCCTGTCCAGGTCCCTCTGGATGGCAGCACAACACTCTGGCATATCAGCCGCTCTTCCCAGTTTTGTATTGCTTGGGCTTTGTATATAGGGCTTCCTCCAAAGGATACTGATTAATGTTAAAGTACTTACGCAAAAAGAGAGAATATGATTATTTCACTTTTTTCACCAATGATATGATGTACCTGAAGCCTGCAGATGGGCTTGCACAAATTTCACCTGTGCATGACCAACTCATAGCTCAAAGGCCTGAGATCCAACAGCCAATCTTATGCATCCATGCTGGAAAAGGGAGAATCTTACAGAGAGACAATGATCTGTATCCTATCCAGTCCTTCCTTCCTTCTTTTATTTTATTTGTCTGATGAATTAAAATTATAGAATTAAAAACTAGCAGCTGCAACTCAGGCCAATATCCTCTGTGGATGACACCCTCTTGTGGGTTTTTTTCTGGGATGTGTTCCTGAGGAAATGAAATTATGCTAGCATCTTTTTTTCTCTCGCTTCCTTACACAACACACTCACTGTTCTCCTGCTTCGATGATGGTGTGTGTCTCTGTGGGTCCTCTCTGTTTCAGGGTACATATGTTACCTGATCTTCTGGATCACATAGGCAGCAGGAGTCCAAAAGAAGTAACAGTGGTGTCATATCATGCCTGCTTCTGTCGCTGGCATGGTAGAACTGAGAAGGATGAGAATACCCATGAGATGGGCAGAGACTGAAATGAGAGTGAGGCAGAGAAGTGAAAGAAAGCACAGCCCTGAAGGAAAGAGATGCCACGTGGTGTTATGGCTGAGTGATGACAGCCAAGTGCCGGTTGATTTTTAGTGGAAGACCACTGGGCACACCCTACACTGTGTATTAAATGGCCTTGCAAGACCATGAGAAACCGAAACAAGGAAGTCAAGCCGTGCTTGCAAAGTCTTAGTTCCAGTTGCTTCATAACACACTTCCTTGTGGTGCCCTGCCTTCCAGATGGCCCACTGCGCACCAAGAGCAGGCAGTTGAGAAGAGTAGCAAAAAGCCTGTCCCCCTTAAACCTCACCTTGAGGCGAGGGTGAAGAGCACAGCCAGGGGCTGGGGCCACTCCTCATCCCCCTGGAGCAGGACAGCCAAAGGAATGGGGTAATGGGGAGGCAAACCCCATGAAATCATTATGATCTTATGAAGCTGAAAAATTAGAGAAGCCATGAAACTGATAAATCAGTACCTAAAAGTCCCAATCCTTTCCCTTCATCCCTAGATGATGCTGGGATTTAAGAGCTTTTGCCTGCTGGAAGGAGTAGTTTTGCCCTAAAGCTTCTCCTGCGCTCAGGCACAACTTTTGATGTGCATCAGATCAAGTCCTGATGTCTCAGAGCTGATGCAGGCTTGGCCCTCTGAGCTTAGCATGCTGGTCATGAAAGGAGCTGATACGCCACTGCTGACAGACGCTGAGCTTTTCTGATGTTCTATATTTTTAAGTGCTTTTGGGACTTCTGCTCTGAAACGCTTCCCTTTAATTTCCATTTAATTTCCTTAAAATTGTCACTGGAGCTCTTGATATCTCTGACACGTGTCAAACACATCCTTTTCTCTGCTGTCTTTCTCCCCCACTATGCAGTACATATAAAGATTTTAAAAAAGGTTTTCAGCTCAGCACTCCACAACCCTCCTCCACACTTTTTTTGAGCATTCAACCTTTTTTTTTAAAAAAAACCCTAACGTAGCGCACCTAATTGAACATATAATTGTTTCATGTAGAGTTTCCCCAGAGAATTATATAATCTCAACCTGTCTTCCTTAGGCAGCATATAATCATGCAATCTGCTGGCTCTTTGTTTCTCTTCTTTCTTCTCCCTTTCCTTTTTTTTCTCCCCAATACTTGTAATAGGTTTTCCACCTTGTCTAGACATCTCTGACATACGCTGCCTTTACCTAATCTTCAGCCGGGAGATGTAGCAGCTCTCCTCTTTCCACACCTATATCCAGGATCTCAACACCTCCCAACTGACAAGTCCTTATTCCAGCAGCTCCTCTACCAGTGCTATTTCTACCCCTTCCAGCTGTGTATTTCATCTCATCGAGGGATTTTTTTAAATTTATTTTTAATGTTGCAACTGTTAACCCATTAGGGTGAAGGCTCTCTTTCAATGGGAAAATACCTGCAATGACCAAAATTAGCTGCATTTGATGACCATTGGCTTAGGATGCTACAGTAATTAATACAATGCCACTAACAGATAGGTGTGATCAGAAGTTTTCCATTACAGTAGGCTTGAATAGTAAAAATATGGATGGGACCTTTTTTTACTATGTTTTTTTATGAAAACATGTCAGTTTTGCCCTCCTAAAACTATTTACATATGAAAAGATGGCCAGGATATTTCTTGGAAATTGTGGCTTGCCTGCCTTGCCTTCCACTGTCTCTCTCTCACCAGGCAACATCCCCCACGATACAGCACAGCTGGTGATCTGTCAAACACAGCCTCCATCCCTGGGGAGGGGGTGAACCAGCACAGCACCATGGGAACTGCAGCTGACCAAAGGTTCCCCCAAAATTCTCACTGAGCACTGCAGCAGTATTTCAAACTACTGTTAAGAGTCCTGGACGGCATGCTACCACTGGAAAAGCTCAATTTTCCATAGACAAAAGGCCCTGTCTTCCCAACCCTAGTTTGAATGAGTCCAGTCCTTCAGCTCATGCTAAGACAGAGGTTAAGTTTTGTTTGAGTCTGGCAGGAATCTCCTTTCCCCTGGTTTCTGCACAGCTTCCACTGGGGCACAGAGAGCAGAAAGCAAAATTATTTGCAATCATGTATTTGAAATGTGTAAACAAAATTACCTTGGAGTGAGTTCACATCCCTTCAGATCTAGCTTTTTGCCAGCAATCTAGCAAATATGTTCCCTGGCAGGAATGTTTGCTGAGACAATAAATCACATTTTTTAGTCCTTTGTTCAAAGTAACATTGAAATATGTAATGGTGAGTATTTACCTCTCCAACCTGATCGTCAGAACTACCCTCATCCACTTGGAGATTAGGAACATACCATGTCGCTGATGTGTCCAAACACTGAAACTTTGAATCCAAGCAACAGATTTGAAGATTGTGTTTGCACATCCTGAAAAGTCCCAAGTACCTGAACCAACGACAACCTTACAAAACAACTGCAAAGCCCTGGGGCACTCCAAGTAGGTGGAGAAAGGAGGAAACAGCTTGAAACTGGATTCGGTTCCATCCAGGTTCCCTCACAGGCAACACATCCCAAATTTACACAGGCACTTCTCATATTTTTGAGCTTCCTCAGGCCAGCTGACCAAACAGTTGCTATATTTCTCTTGCAACCTGCTTCTTCCCAGCTCTCCAGGTTCTTGTTCCACCAGAGGCAAGTTATTGCCAGTGACACCAAGACACATTTAAAGCATCACATCTAATTCCTTCCCATCTTTCCCATATTACCCCAGTCTAACTGGTGTTGGATGTTACATCCTTCAAGCACTACCTTTGCTGCCCAGAATAAAAGGTTCCAATCCCAAGCACTTGCCTGTGCCCAGAGCCACAGCCCCGGGTAATGCAGGTAGGCCCACTCACACCTCCCACCTGCACAGGTCCTTGGTTCCGTCTCACAGCTCTGCCTGACCCCATGGAAAGCATACAGTTGCTCTTTTCTGGCCCAATCTAAGGGATGGGGCTACCATATCCCAAGGCCATTGGGTGACTCAGATCTACCATGTGTTTCCTAATCTAGCCAGCCACGGACACTTGCAACCCATTCACGATTTCACAGAACAGCCTCTATAAGCAATACTACTAGCAGTCCCAAACATTCCAAATTGATATGCAAAAAAACTTAAAGCAATGGTGTGGGTTTTTTTAAATAAATGTTTTTGTTTGCCTTTATTTCCCTTTGAATTTTAGAGCCTTCAAGGACTGCACTTAGTGGGTTCTTTCAGCAACTGCAATGCACTTTTGAAAAGAGACAATCCCTTGATCCAGGACCTTCGGCTTTCAATGAAACTCAACGTAGCATTGCAACAGACTGCTGTAACCCTGATACATATCTGATCTGCAGCATTTGTAAAGAAATGAATCACTTCTAGATAATGATTCACGGGATCCTGAAGTAGCTGTGAGAGAACAGCAGGCTGCACTTCTATGTCTGTCACACCACTTCCAATTGACTCCAGCAATGTGATCCACTCTCCAAAGTCCAGAGCTGAGTACATCAGGCAGCCTTGGGAGCCAGGAGACCTGGCTTCTTGACTTGCCCACTGACTCATTCACCAACTCCCAGCAAGTCACTAGAAATGATTCATTTTATCCCCCTGCAGAATGGGCTGTGAGGGTAACTCCTTTGGCAGAGCAGAAGCTCTCTGTAACCTGCAGCTGGGACTCACAACAAACACCATACCGTTATTCCTTGTTAGCAGTGTTGTAGCAGCGCCACAGCACAGACAACAGTCAACCAAACTTTTGCAACGCCGTATGAGTGTAGTAGGGGGAAACTAACTGAAGTCCCTCTCTTAATTTAGATGCTACAGGGAGGTCACAGAACAGCAAAACAATGTAATTTCTTGGTGCTGACCATTCTTTTGATAAACATCAGTTGGAATTTATTAAGGCTACCTGCTGGAGGATCTCCACTTGCTACTTACTTTGGTAAAATATCTGTGAGGCAACCTCCGCTGCATTCCTCCCTTCTCATCCCAGGTGAAGAACCACAGGGTTATATCCTGATTAATACAACTTAGGAAACCTGGTCTCATACCTCATAATTAGTCCCCAGTGTTACAGCTGCATCCTTCCATGGAGCTAAGCAGGGGCTGTTCTGTGACAGGAGGCAGTGGGAAATCAGCAGAAGCAGGACCAAGAAACTCCAGTGGCTTGAAACAACACATGGATGAGACAATCAGGGAGACACCAGCCTAGGTGAAGAGAGGTTTAACATGACCTTCTGCACATGCTGTGCTATCCATGACCATCAATTGCCACTACCAGCCTATCTGCAACAGCCAGGGCCTTGCCACAATGCCAGGGCAGCAGTGCCTTGGCCCATTACTGTACCATATGAAAGCATTGTATTTTCCTAACAATGTTCTGTGTGAATGTTACTTCCTCAGTTGGCAGCGCCGATCTGCCAGAACATTAATGAGAAACTAACGAAGAGCGCCAGGCTAATGCAGAAGCAGTAATGAAGATTAATCTCTCCCTAGAGAGGATGATATGCCTTCTCAGAGACCTAGTGCACCACAACAGCATTTGGAGGGTCAAAAGTGGGTCAATGAAAGCTAATTAATAGCAAACCTCTCACTTGTTCTTAATTACAGAGTGGTGCGCAGGGATTTCAAATAAGCTGCTTGGTCCATTCTAGCCACTGAATTCCCAAGCTGGGACCCGTGAGCCACGCAGGAATTTGATGGCATAACTGGACACAGTTCTCTCACAAGAAGAGCCGGGGAGACTGGGCTTCATTCCCTGACAGCAGCTAGGAGTCTTGGGTTTGGAAGATGGCATTGGATGACCTTCCGTTTAACACAGCACAGGACCTCGGTAGGATCCTGCCTACTACTAGGGCAGCAAGTGATTCCTGCACAGGGATCTCAGGTAAGGCTGAGATTACTCTCTCAACAACAAGCTCCTGGCACCCTCCAGCAGCCTTTGGAGTTGGTTCTCCTATGGTACAATTCCCTGATGTGTAATTTATTGCAAAGGATGCTAGATTTGTACATGGCTTCAAGGCACGGCCTTAACAAGTCTGTCAAAGAAGGTCTTATCAAGAGCTGTTACCTACACAGATGTTACTACTAGCCTGAAAAGCTCCCAAGAACAGAAGCAGCACAAGGAGACTCTGCAACACTGGAGAGCCTTGCCATTTGGGAACATGACTGAGTTCCCAAGTCTGCTGCTCACTTCCACTGTGGCCTTACATCACTTCAGCCCCCTTGCCTCGATTCCTCACCCAACACATGAAGGCACTTTGGTGGCAGAGAACGTAGCATCTCAGGTAACAGTCCCATGTCCGGTGCTTGTGTGTCCACACTGCCTCGTGCAACAGCCTTTGCCAGGCCTTCAAGAAATTACCATCACACCTATTTGATGAAGATGCTTCCATTCCTCCTTTGCCTCTCCTGGGTAAACCCACTTAATAGAAAAAACAGCAAATTATTCCCCTGGGCCATTTCTGTACTGAGAGGGTGAACTGGAGGAGAAAGCACCAAGCTTTGCTGCTCTAGATGAGCCACAAAAGCAGTGAGCACTTAGGATTCCTGTCTTGCCTGGCTGGAGCCCAAGTGGAAGTAAATCCTCTGCAGGCAGGGCTGTCCTGCCAGCTCCGCAATCTCACAGAGGGAAAACAGGCTGGGGCTAAAGAAAAATCAATGACTTCGCACATGTCTTTGCAAGGATGTATTCAGAGAGGTGACTGGCACTGAAATTGCCCTACTTACCACAAAAGCAGTGACAGTGCCACCACTGCAGCAGGGGACAGACTGACTCCAGGCCTTGTTTCAGTCCTTGTATTCTAATTGGAGCAGGCTGTGCTGCCAGCAAGAAAACAGGATCCTTTACAAGATCAGAGGCACATGTCTCCCACTATGCTTTCAAAGGTAGGCCAACAGCTCCACAACTGCATTTAACTCTTGCCTGGCTGACATCCACAGCACCAGTCCATGCACGCTTCTCATGGTAGGAAAGAAAGGGTTGAGGGGGGAAAATCAATAGGCTGCAAAGATTTACAGTAGCTGCTGCAGCCAGGGACATAGCAGCATGTTCTGCTGGAAGCATCAGTGTCTGGGTGAACACTTCTGACATGCAGCTTACCTTTGAGAAACATGCAATTTTACTGTTGGATAAACAAGAGTCACTTTGCACATCAGCGGAGAAAACAGAAACCATCCTAGTTCCATCTGACCTCTCACGTGGGACTAACTGCCTGCCCTCTTGCATTTTATGCTGCACAGTGCCATTGCTCATACATTTAGATGTCCTCTCCAAGTGGTGTTGGCAAGGACTATGGACCAGAACTGTCACCCTTAGACCACACTGCAGGCATCGTGCTCTTGGGGCCAGAGGGCTCTTCCCACTCTTCCCTCCAGTGAGCATCCTAAGTCCTTCTGCTAGGCTCCAGCATGAGTGGAGGGCTGAAGTGCACATTAGCAGGGGCTGGCTCAGGCTGTAGGTCTCTGTCTAGAGGCATTCTGTCCCTCTTGCTAAGAACACACTGCCTACACACCCAGCGGAAATGCCATTCCCTTAACATTTGAATAAAATGCCTTGGGTATTCTGCTAAGCTGAGCATTTAAAGGAAGTATGTACCCACCTCCCACTGATAGCAGAAGGACTTAGGCACCTAATTCTGCTAGGCTCCTTGAAAACCCTGGATTTCAATGCTCAAAGATCTGCTCTAATTAGCCAAATAATTGCCCATGTCATGTCTGTACTCTCAAACAGTTGGCAGTAGAGTTAAGTTACACTGATTCACCTTCTTCTGACTCACAGTCATTTATTTGCACTATTTCCAGCACTGGGAGTTAAAATAATGATACATGTTTTCCATACATTCACAAGAAAATTCACAAACACCACAAAATGCATGACTTCATGTCCAGCCATGCCAGGCTCTCCTAACTTCTTGATCAAATAAAAACAACCAGATCTATTCTGAACTATAGGCATGCTGAACCAAGTTTGGGGAAATATTAATTCAGGGAAATCCTCTTTTTCCCCATTTTCAAAGCAAATTCCAGCACTGTGAGAGCTGTGAAGGCAGTCAGGCTCTAAAACAAAGCATTTCCTCTTTACTACATAATTAGACTCTCCTGGCTGGTTTTGGCTTGTGCCTGCATGTGTCTGCATTTCCAGACTTGCGTTAAGCAGTAGAGGGACCCTTCTTCCATCATCATTAGGTGCTTAACCCCAAAGCCACTGAAATCACACGAAGACGGCATATAGAAAAGCCAAGGTACTGGGACACTAGCGAATTCATCTACATTTTAACTAAACCATCTATCCCAGGATACATCACACCACGTCTGACCGCTTCAGGAGATGAACCAATGGAGATAAAACTGCTAACTTGACTCTCAAGCCAGTGCAATGCCCTTGGATTTAGCTGAACACAGAATTAGGGGATCTTCTTCCAGAGCCCGACCCTGAATCACTCTCCAAGCTCTGAATGACTTGGTTTCAGCTCAGCCACCAGCTCCAGCTAAGAGCAAAATGACCACAGCTCCCTACGCGTAGTTCCCCCAGGGAAGTACTTGTTGGCTGCAAAACCTTAGAGCCTTCCCACAAGAGAGGAACTGAGAGTGCCCCAGCTGTGCCGGGTGGTATGGTGGGAAGCAGTAGGGTGGCAGGATGCTGCATGAGCAGCTGGCCCTGGACAGGATGGCTTTTGATTTTTTTGTTTGGATTTATGCACACTGAAGAGAGACCCTCAAAATCCATCAAAATCAAGGGGATGTGAACTCTGCTTTAGGCCTCTTAGGCATGCTAACCCTTACAGTAGTCAGTACTACTAGACAAAATGGTTTCTTGGGAAAGGAGGAAGGGTTTGGTGCTAAGTAGATCTCTACCTTGTGCCATGGCAGTGGAAAGCTGGGCAGGGGATAGTTCCCATATAAACACAATCCAGGATCAGACTGGGACCATAAAGTGGTTCAGTTCAAGACAAGTTCTGGCAAAGCTGTTCCACAACTGCTCTATCTTCAGCTCCCCCTATCTCACATTTCCTCTAGTCCTTACAAGCACAGCAATTGGATGGTCATGGCTGGGAGCAGAAGGGAAGTTGCCTAAAGCCTCCAAGTCCCAGCTTTGAAAGGCACTGAAGACAAGCCAGGCCTGAGTGAAACGATCTGCTGAAGCCACAGATGTCTTTTTAGCTGCACATGCAGGCAGTGGTCTGCCTGTTTGTCTAGCATTGTAGGAATACAGGAGCACCTTAGAGCTTCCTGACTGACTTCCAGCTACCACCCTATACCCTATAATCTGTTCCTTAATATCAGTTGTCATCTCTGCCACTTCAGGGATTTTTACTAGCTGCACTCTGCTAGAGGAATGCAACATGGCCACCTACTTGACAAGAAGATCAGGCTGACCTTATTTATTGAGGGTTTGCCTGGGCCACCCCACCAAGGATCTCAAGGATCTCACCTGTGGAGCTGCAACCAGTCCACTTTGCCTTTAAAAAAGGGACAGTGCTAAACAGACTACTTTTGTGACCCAACTATATGCCAGAGACCCAGCTCCTCTAAAAAATAAAAAGGTCAATTAGAATATTTAATTGCCTTGACTTTGCAAACAGCCTTTTATCACGTTAAACACCAAGCACTAAGTCAGGATCAATGACCGTAAGGCAAAATCAAGCTCTGCCTGCCCTAACTCTGTGGTCATGTAACTGGGTAGACTATACTGCTGAGCAGGGACGATGATGGTGTCAGGCTGGGATGGAAAACAGCCTATTTGGCAGCCTTCAGCAATGCTGTCAGTACTGCAGCTCCTTGGAAAGGCTCAGCAGAGAGGCCATGGCCTGAAGGTCTGTGGCAGAGTTGGGCAGAGTCAGCACTGACCTCTCCATTGACTCCTCTCAGGTCAGGGGTGGGCCCTGACCAAAGCAGGTCGCAGCAAGGAAGTCATTTGACAGGAGGACAGAGGTAGTCTATGATGTGTGACCAAGCTCTGACTTTACGGCTGGGACCCAAAAACCATATGGTTGTCCTCACAGGACTGCAGCCACCACCATGCTGGGGCTCACTGTGCTGCGGCTGAACCCCTGCTCTCTGCACAGCTCAGTGCAGGGTTCATTACTCTTCATCCACCAAGTCTTGGTGCTGCTCCGCCGAAATCTCACTAACTTGGGGAAGTTTCTGTCTCCCTGCAACGTACCACAGACACACAGCCACAGACATGGCTGCCTGTGCATAGGAGGGTGACCTTGAGTCCCTGCAGTTCTTCACTTGGCAGTGCAATAATAAACAAAACCCAAACCACTACTGAGTACCTCTGATGGATGCATAAATCATACCACTTCCCTCCAAGTCAACAGAATAATATCAGGTGATACCAGCTCAGCACCTGAAGCTCAGACTCTCCTCCTTGCTACACACCTACAGCAAAGCTTCCCGGCAGGCGAATGGCTCCAGCCTGAGGGTAGTAACTGAACTCCCAGCATATGGTTTGTCAAGTAGGGGCAAGACTGGGTGTGTGCTTTAAAGTAAGCTTCTGCTTAAATACTTACTTAATTGGGCTTTACTGCAGTGCTTAAATACAGTTTAGAGGTAATTTCTCAAAAGCATCTCAGTGGTTGGAGGATCTCAGTCCTCCTGCCACCCGCTAGGACTCAGACTCCTAACACGGAAGGCGGTCACTAGAAGATGTTCTTCAGGTGGTTTGAAACTCTCTGCCTCCATTTCCTCAGCTTTCTAAGGGTCATTACCGGAGACTGGTGAGGGGAAATGAATGTTTGTAAGATACCTAATTGAATGGAATATATAACAATTAGTGAAACAAGAGGATAAGTATTAAGCTGATTAAAAGCTATCCAAGCTGAACAGAATTAAAAATAAATGAAACCCAGCTACAAGTCTAATGAACAATTGCTTCACAACTGTTCCTAACTCACCCTTCAAATAAAAAAAGAAACTTTTAAATAAAATTACAGATTTTTTTAAAGCAAACATGTTTGTTAAGAAAAAACAAAATCAAATAGGGCCTTGTAAGGATTCATTGAAGTTGTACATAGAAAATAAGTCAAAGCTCCTACTTCCCCCCAGTACGCACTGTCAGAAATCACCAACCGCTTTTCTGCTCACTCATAAGCAAGTCCTCTCTCTCCCCTTGCCTCCTGGACACTGTGTGCTCATCCAGCATTACGGAGAGCAAAATACAATTTAACCAAATTCACACATTCCACTACATAATCTGTGATCTCTGCAACAGCCTTCTGTGTGGGTAAGGAGGGCCACAAGAGGCCAAATGCACTGCTTCATAACAGTCTCTCCCTTTTCTTGGCTTTTTGTTCTCCACATGATGGCATCTCCCAGCTTTGAGATCCTATTTATACTGTGAGCACATGGCACCTCATGGTCAGACCACAGCTGATGCTCTTTGTAGGCACAAACCCCTCAGTTTAGCACAAATCCAATTTTAAATGCAAAAGCAGGCTCTTGGGGAAAAAAAAAAAAAAAAAAAAAGCAACCCATCAAGGTACCAGACTCTGTGATGGATATTAGCTATGTACTTAAGAGTCTTGCTGAATCAGGGCCACGGCCTATCGATTACAGATGATATATTAATGATGTAATTTTCTCAGAAATGATGATAGAGTCTGTATCTTGGCCAAGGTTATCCAATACATACAGTAACGCAGACTGATACAGGAGTTACCTGCAGTCTCCGCACAGTCCCAACAACAGCCCACGGATTTGCCCCGACTCCCCCTGGCCTGATGGCAGCACACCTCTGCATGCCCTGTGGGTCCAGCACAGTAGGTCCACGGGGTTGGCAGCACCTTGTCCTGCCTGCACCTTATCCTGCCGGGGGCAAATCTGAGCAGGGAAAATTTGTGCTAATTGCAGATGGACTGTGCAGAGGTTTATAGCTATGCCTAACCATACAAGTCACCAAATGAGACTCAATTTATAAAAATTAATTAGCTAGCATTAATCAAGTAAATAAATTAGCAAACACTATAATAACAGCTGTACAGTAAGGTTGCAAAGGAAATTCTATTCAAGATCCAGACTACTGCTCCAGCGCCATTCCCACTGTCTATATTTAATACCACTGCCCTCTTAATATTCAGGACCAGTTGCCTACATGGAGTGAATCTGGAGACTGCTAGTTCAGTGCCTGCCAAGCACTGCACACAGGTCTGCCCTCGCTGTTACAGGTGGAGCTGAGGACAGAAGAAATAGCTATCACGCAAAAGACAGCGCTTTCCTCTGTGGTATGGTGCAAAGAGCTGACCCAACTAGGGGCAAGGCCAGCTTGCTGTGTGGTCCCCATCCTTGCATCCCCTTTGCCAACCTGAAGAATATATATACAGAACTGGAACATACAAATCTCATTTATCCTGAGCACCATCATATACTCCTAACAGGGTTTGTGACCTCTTCATCTTCCTGCAGCATTGCCACAGGGTACAAGCCTGTGCTTTACAGCACCTTGTAAATGGACCCAAAGTGGTTTAGAAGATGGGATCCCACCAGTCGGGACCACTACTCCCAGTTCTGGGGAATGGAATTTTTGATGGTGGTAGCTCACTTTTCTTGTGAGAGCCTAGGAAGCCGGAGCACGCAGCGTGAGCAAGGCAAAATATTAGGGCCATATTGTGCTGTAAACGCTGCAGCGGAGGAATACCCACAGACTGTCAATTCAACATCGCATTGGCAAGAGCTGTTTTTATTGACATCTGCTGTTTTCATCATTGCATAAGGAAACAGAAAGATGTTCAAAACCAGTATCCAGGCCAGCTGCACTTTGCGTGTGTCGGTGTATCCGTCCTGAAGCACCTGAGCCATATGCTGCTGCACCTACTCAAAGCACAGGAGATTTCCCCTCTCCTCCCTCTTGCATCTTTTTGCCAAATCCATTTTCAAGCCACACAGCTCTCTGTCACCCACCCACACATGAGCCTATTGCCAGGATGGTGTTTCATTTGCAGTACCTAGGGGAGATCAATCCCCCACAGTTTCCCCAGGAGCAGTAGGGATTCCCCCAGGAGTCAACTCCAGGAGATCCAGGCACCTGGGCAGACACAGCATTTTGCCACCCATGCCCTTCTCAGAAGCAACCAGCTTCCCCATTCACATCCCAGAGGCTGCCCTGAATTAAAGCTGGTTCACGCTCAACAGCGAAGCCCCAGCACAGCAGTGTGCCGTTCGGAAGGGCAGCACTGAAGTTAATGACGCAGGAGAGCAGTCGGGTGTGACTTCGAAGAAAGGGGAGAATGTGCTTCTAGCTTTTCCATAATAGTTAATCATTAAAATCTTTCATGGTCACAAAAGGTGCTGGCCTCCTTACAAGCTCCCCTTATCAACCATAATTATTTCCTGATCGGCTCTCACCTAACTACCTGGCAGACTTATGCACAACACCCTTGAATCACCTGACTGCATTTATTGCCCTATATTCCTGGCCAAATGGGCCTCTGCTGTGTCAGCTGCAATATTTACAGCATGTTATTTCTTCCAGCCCATGCCCAAACATAAAAGCTGTTCTGTGCCCTGCATTCCCCTTCATACCATCTCTCTTTCCGTGACAAAGCAAAACAGAGCCGTCATCTAAATACCTCAGGACTTCTTTCTCCTCTTCTCCCCCAAATGCAACAGATCCTCTCATGTAAAGCCCAGGGGGGTACTGCTGCCATCTCCTTAATTCCACTTTAAGTTTTCAATCATTTTAATTCTATGGATATTACCTAGATATCTAAATTAAAGCATTTCTATTTACACTTCTGTCCTTTCTTATCTTCTGACAAAGATTAGCTCACCTCCTTAGAGGAGAGACACGTAAATCCAAGCGATAGACCTAAATGTGTCACCCACATGGTGTGTTATTTGCCATATCAGAGCCTGCTTCCTGGGGAGAAGAGTTCAGAGTTACCAGCTTAACTCTGTTATTAAATAAAAATGGACAGAATAACCCTGACCAGCAAGGTTGATCTGAACAGATTAAGTCAAATCCTGAAGCCCTATATGAGAGGAGCCAGTGGAAATTTCCAAGAGCGGGAAGAGGGCTTGTACTTAGGTAAATAAAAGCAACATAGATAAATAAAAGCAAGAACTGGAAATCCAGTCCTTATTGCAGCTCTGATTAACAGGTAGAAATTCACCTGTTCTCGGTGAAGTAGAAGAAGTTGTACAGTCTATAGGTAGCACATGCCTATGCATACACGTGTGCTGTACAACAAGAGCTTTCTATCAAAACATATACAAAAGGGGACAGAGGTCTCCAGACATGGAGGGGAAGAGTCAAGAAATGGGAACATGGTATTTCACGATCAAGTTCATTTTCTCAGTGAGACAATAACATCTACGAAAAGGAATAAAAATGCATCAAAGGGGGATTTCATCTTCACTGCTTAAGTTCACAAAAAAACTGTTTTAGGGAAATTCAAAACCACAAAATGAGCAGGGGATGTACATGGAATAACCCCTCAGCCAGATTACATTGCTGTTACTGTACAACACCAGTGTCTGATACGTGGCTGACTCTGCATGCAGGAGATCGCAAGGTCATTCTGAAGCACTTGCAATCTACAACTCAAACCAATGTTTCCTCTTTCTTTCTAGCATAACATCCACATAAACCAGCCTGTAATTCAGAGAGTTCTCAAATATGACCAAGAATTTGGAAATGCTCTTTTCTGCTTGTCTTGCTCACTGCAGTCAGGTGACTTTCAAGGCAGACCAAGCAGATGTGCACCGAAGGGATACTGGCCATGCTTAGAAAGCACTAATACACCAGTGAAGTATAAAATAAGAAGTGTCTACGCACATGTGCAGTTCTCCAGTTCGTGAGCATACTGTGCTTCCTTCTGCTCTCACAGCCATCTATCATCTTGCTTGGGGATGCTGCAGACAGCGCTTTAAAAATGCCAGCTCAAGGCTCAGGAATGGTCACGAAGGCATGCAGGATCTCAGAAAGTATTACTGATAGGCTAAAGAAAAGGAAGATAAAGCCTTCCTTTTTCAAAGTCACCATAAAAAAATTACTCTGTGATGCATCCAAGTCGTGATTCCTGGGGGGGTGGGGGGTGTCTCGTCACCCTCTCTTGGAAAGTATAGACAACACATGGAGAAGAAAAACAGACTGACCAGTGATTTTGGATACTGCATAGCTCCTGTCTCCATGTGGGAAGATGCCTCAGCTCCAAAAAGAGATGGCAGGGGGAGGTGACCGAGGTCTTTAGAGACACAAAGGGCAGAAAAGTGATTAAAGCATAAGTGTTCAGTACTTCTCACAAAAAAAACCCAAAAACCAACAAAACCAAAACCCCAAAAAAACAAACTTAGAACCACTGCAATTACCAGGTCCACCAAAAATCACCAGGATGCTGATGCCAGAAGATGGGACAATGGGCCAGAGGTTATGCCAGAGGAAGGATCATGCTACAAAGAGTTTCTGTCTTACACTTCCCCTAAGCATGTGTTACTGGTCACAGTCAGGGACAGAGTACTGGGTTAAGGTGAGCCTTTGGCCAGAGCCAGTACAGACGCTCCAATGTCCATGGTCTCACTACTGGGGCATAAGCTGAGAGCTAATATTGGAAAACAACCCTCCTTCCACCCAGACCAATATCCAGACATATAGCTCTTGGAAGCTGCTAATTTATTTCTTGCAACCTTTTATTTCAGACCCTGTTCCTTTCTTTCAGCTTTTTTTTTTTGCATTAAAAATACACACAGCTTTTAAATTACAGTGAAATATGCTGCAATAAGCAGCCTTGCAGCTTGGTGTCAGCTGTCTGTCCACAAATAATAGCTCCTCTTTACTGCTGCCTCTCCATGTGCCCTGACCCTTAACTGAAGAGGTCTCTCCTAGAGCGAGCCCAGAGCTGTCTCCCTGCAATGTGTTCAGTCTTCAGCCTCTCTGCCAAGACAGAGAACACCAGTAGCAATTATGGAAGTCAGTCACTGTGACGTGATGTCCTGTCCATGGGGCACACAAGTCAAACTACTCCTGCAAGACCCACTGGGGCGGGGGAGTCGCCATGGAGCATAACCCAGCTCGCTTTACTCTGCACAGCACGTCTCACTCTTTCATTATAACACCACCACAGCTTGACCTAACCATTGAACTATCTAATGCAACATGCCTACTGTAATCAGCAGCCATGAAAATTAATAGCACCGTTCTTTCCATTGTTAATGCAGTTTGAGAGACTTTAATCAAATCTGATGAGGGGCAACAGCCAATGATGAAATTATGCAGGAGGGAGGGGAGTGCGTTACCTGCACTGCAGTTGTGCCTTGTGTCAGTGCTCCTAAAAGTCTACTACCAGAGGAGCTTGAACAACTTTTTAGAGGGTATCTTGGCACTACCAGATCACACAGGGCAAGCTACAGCTGTGTATTTTGAGCTGTGCCATTCTTTTTTTCAATTTCACCTACCTGCTTAATTGACACAGATGGTGTTGAACCTTCCTCCATGGTTCCAGAAAGGGTTCTACTTCCTTGGTTTTCAATGGATTTCTGTGCCAGTTTCCCCCTGAAGACAGACTGAGGACCTTGTCTTTAGCAAATACCTATATCTTCTTGCTGAGGTCTTACTGAGCTGTCACTGGGACATGTTCCCAATGTTGCAGTTCCTGGTTCATTGCAGGTGTAGGAGGGAGCTTGCTGGCTTTTGCCAGCTTAGAGCCTGTGCCCAGGGCATGTGGGGCCCTTCACCACCATCAAACTTCATCTTGCCCATCCACTGCTCAGCCCTGTTTAACCACAGGGAGGGAGGCAGGGAATTGTTTCCTGCCTTCCAAGAAACATTTAATGGAACTGGAAAAGGTTTATCAGTATTTTGCTGAAGGCGGTTTCTGTTCCCAGATAAGCTTTCTTTTCTAAAATCCAAGTGAAAAACACATACAACCCCCTAAGAAATCCCACCTGGGGAGGTAGAGGTGTCAGAAAAGTTGCGTTTTGATTAGCAAAACCTGAGCATTTTGCTTGGGTTCCCCCCTCTCACGCCCTCCCAAAAAAGCCGTGAAATGTCCTGACAGAAATAGCTGCTTTTGGGACACACATACCTATCAAAAAGCCCCAGTTTCCAGCAGAAATAACAAAAAATAAAAAGTCTTCTGAGTTGCTTTATGTTCTGAACCGAGCCAAGAGACAGGGCTGGTGACTGAATCACACCACAGTGCCTCTCATGGACCAGGGCAAATCACTGCCTTCTGCTAACACACTTGCCCCAAAGGTGCTTCCAGGCACTCCTCCTGCTCTACCGAAGCTGCAGCTCCCAAGCCCACTGCGCCCTGTGCTAAGCTGCCAGTGCCGCTCGCTCCCAGGAGGGGATCCCCTCCACTGGTACGGACAGATGCCATCAGTCACGTCCATTCCCCGTGGCACAGTCAATCTGTCAGCCCCAGTGACAGCTCTGAATTGTGATGGCTCTCGAAGCCAGCAGCTCCGCCAGCACCTGGAGCAGAGCCAACACTGCTGAATGCAGATGGAGGTCTAGGCCTGCCTTTACACCTCTAAAGTCACGGTGGTTGCTCTTTTATGAGTAAATGGCTTTCACTCCACTTTTTGGGTCTGGTTTTTCCATTTCTCCATGGCTGGCTCTTTCTCATCTTAAAAAACCAGCCCACCCTTACTACCGGCCATGTATCAAAGTTCACGTGCAAAGCCCCTGGTCTCCAGCTCCCACAAGAGAGCACTGGAAGGCAAAAGCAGGGAAACAAATTGCATTAATATGATTTATCTTTTGCAGTGGGGCTCCACCCTCTCTTTCAAGACCATGCATTCAGATAATGAGAAACAGGGCATTCCCACCCCTCATACACAATCCCCTTTTTATTTCCTACGCAATAAGGAATTAAGACATGAGACTTTCTCAACCACTTCCCACAAGAACTGTCTCTGGCTTTGACTTTGATAATCCAGCTTGACTGATCTTTCTCCGACAGTGGCACTGGCATCAGTAGCCAAAGTGATGGATGAGCTTTACAGCTCAAACAGCCTTTAGGATAGCTGGTTGAAGATAAGTGCCTAAAACTCTCAATTTACGCTTCCTCAAGTTCCTAAGCCACCAGATATTCATGGATACCTTTCCTCTTTACTGTTAGCTTTGAAACAGGAGTAAAATAAAGAGGGTGAGACTCGCAAGTAGCTATGTTGCATCCACTGCTAGAGCAAAGTGAGTTATATGACTGGGAAGCAGCAGTGGCTGCCCAAATTTTTTACCATCCCAAATTCCTGATGACATTGGCTCATACACTGCTTTTCTAGTTTCTCTCCTTTACCTGAATTTTCACTCCATGTCTCCTGGGCCAGGTATGACAGGAGTGAATGCTATTGCCTACAGGTAGAAAATTAGGGTAGGAGACATGGGAAGACCAATAGTTGAGCTGCCACAAAAGACAAAATGGAATCAGTGTAGTCTCTGTGCATCCTGGAAAGATGCACACTACTGACTTTAGGCAGTTGTTAGAGACTCATATTCTACTAAATCTTTCTCAAGTTATCTCTGTCATCAGAGGATTTGTGATCACTCGGGTAATATAACAATGGCTGAAACTTTAAATGCAGTCAGATTGATAGGCCCCATTAAGATGCTCATCAAAAGCTACTAAAAACCTACTGATTTATGGCTACCAGCAGGCAAGTTTTGTTACAGGCAGTTATATTTTTCTTCTTCAGCTTTCAGAGGTGCTTTTGTAGAGGTTTCACTGTGTAAGTTTTTAGAGTTTAATGAATACTCAAAGAACTATCTGATTTTAAGCTCCCAGGACTGCCAGCAATGACTGAGGTTGAAGATAACTTAGAAAAGGGCCCAATAGCAAGAAGGGAGCACCAAAGCTCCTACTGATAAGCACAATTGCTTGGTGCCCTTCAGAGCTTAAATTCATGACCAAGTTACCACAGAATAAATGTAAATGCACTTCAGATGACCCCAGCAACTAGCTGTGTACACAATCTTGACCCTCAGCAAAGACAGAGTGATCAAAGTGACACAGACACGCATGTACACAGACAGCAGTAAACGCAGACCAGAGCTGAGCTGAACATGGTCTCAAACACTCTTCAAAGTCAAAAATAGGAAAGAAAATTGTTCATTTGGTTCTTCCACAGTGATACAGACCTATAACCATTTCCAGGGCAGGGACTTAGAGTGTAGTCCGAGATGTTTCTGTTTGACATAAATGTAATTTGCACTTAATGTCTTGGAGGTATAAATCTGTGTTCACCCTCCTGGAGTTCAACAGCCAGGAGAACCTGAGCACAAGCAGACAGCAAAACTAAGCTGTGTCTCAACACTTGAGAAATGTTGGGACTGACACACAATTGTGTTTTATCAAGGAATGTGATATCCAACCTGCTGTCTCATCATAAAAGCAGAAGGACTACATTTTCAGGAAGGAGACAGTTTCGACTTTCTTTGTACTTGAGGAGTTTCCCAACCATCATACAATCATAGAGTAAACACATGTACCAGGGTGAATTCGGGTAAAGAGTGACTCAGGATTTCTGAGGCAGCATCAAGTGCAAACAAGACCTTTGAGATGAATTACTGACTGTCTCAAAATGAAACAGCACTGACAGATGCACTCTGTGTCTGTGGGCAGTCACCTTTTTCCCTTTAAAGGTGATTCTTCCTGGATATCAGATCTATGAAAGTGGCATCTTACACCACAGAAGAGTTCTGCAGCCATTTCCTCCCGTACATAAGGGAGACAACCCATACGTGTGGTCACAGCATGTGCCCTGTTGCCTCTGGGAATCATTGTCCAACTTCAACTGGAATTGGAACAAGAATAGAAGCCACCAACATACCAAGTTCCTAGGAATCTTGAGAAAACCGCGGGTCAAACAGAGCAGAAAGTCTCTGTTGTTGCCCCTACTAGGGGAAAAGGGCTGATAAACTGAGCTCTCCCTCAACAACAGAGAAGGCCCAGAAGGACATGTTAGAAAGCAGATCTGACTCATACTGCTGCTTGTGAAACTGCTGGTTTCTTCCCCCATTACTCTGAGATGCACCTTGATGTTCTTCAAGCAGCTGATCTCTTGTCTTGTAGGACACTTCCTGCTCCCGTCCACTCATGCCAGGCTTGCTGGGCTTGGACTTTAAAGATACTCTGCCTTTATCCATAGCTTGGGGGCAGTTGTGGATTCATAGTTCAAACTCTGTGGTTTTCTTCTCAGAAAAGGCAGTGGTTCCTGAAAACCTCTGCTGGCTTTTGGAGCCCAAAGTCTACTGGCTTTCAAAGGGGACTTTTCCTCCTCATTGCTTGCAGTGCCTGAAACCTTCTCAAGTCAGTTTGTTCCTGTAAATGGTTCAAGACTCCTTCAGCTTCCTAGAGTGTTCTGAGCTCTCATCTTTGGGATCCCTTTGGAGGCAAGTCTAGAGCATGCCCAGCTAACAACCCACTTCCCTGTCACATTGGGGGATCTGATTCAAAGCCTGACTGCAGGAAGCTGAGTCCTGATTTTGGTAGGCCTGCAGAATGACTCATGTCTCCACTATCTGTGAGAGAAATTCTTAAACCTTTGCTCACAGTAAGTAGCAGCTGACACTCTTAATCATCACAGAGAAGAAAGCAGAGGGATGGAAAAATGTTTGCCTCCCAGCTCTCTTACTGAGGCTTTAGGATGAGACCTTTCCTCAGTGGGGGCTGGTTCTCCTCCAACTTTCTACCTTGTTCCTTTGAAGCACCCTGCTCTTAGATCCTGTTGAAAACAAGGTACTGGTAGTCGTAGTGGGCAAGTTATTATGGTCTTTCCCAAGCAACTAGGAAAACTGCAGACAAGCCAAGGAGAATCCTTCCCATACCTATTATGAAATGACCCTCTGAGACTGGAAATACTGAAACAGCCTAACAGTAGGATAGAGTACCAGCACAATATCAAAGCCTCTAAAACAGAAGTTCCCCAGATTTTCCAGTCCTCCCTTGTTGTTCAAAGACTGCTCTTCCATCAAAGCTCCAATCCTCGCAGGACCAACAGATCATGTGAGAGGCATCAGAGGATTATTAATTTGAAAGAAATGGGTGGAAAGTGTGTCAAGCACGCCCAATCTTTGAACTGGGTACTTTAGAAGATCATTGCAAAATAAAAGACAACTGCACATTCATTTCTCTTTAGAAAGAACATATTGCACAAAGCCACAAAAGTTACATGACCTTCATGTGAAGTAGAACAGAAAGACCAATCTTCACTCATTGTAAATTGACTTGGAAAGGCAACAAAGCAATGCCAGTTTTCACCAGCTGAAGATACGACCAAATGTCTGTGGTACACTGAAGACAAAACTATAAGGCCTATTCATTGTGAACGCTTCTGGGCATATGTTAATCAGTGAGAAATTTCTTTCCAGAGATGATTATGGTGCAAACAGAAGTCCATGAATTTGGCCTGCTACGAAGACTGCGCCTTCCTCTAAAGTATGCAGTGGAGGGTGGGATCTATTAACATCATCTGGCTGCAGGAAAGCCTACAGTCTCAAAGTTGTTTCTGTCTGGTAGTTTGCATTTACCTGCAACATCACCTTTACTGTGTCCTCTCCAAATCTCTGTCCAGAAGACAGGCCAACAACAGAACAAACGTTTTTCCCATTGACACTGACTGGTCCAGCAGCATTGAGCAACACAAGACTGATCCATGCCTTGTCCCTATTGTGGTGTCTCATGGGAGAGATACAAATCAACACCTCTGAACTGAAGGTTACTGTTAATGTGCCCTTAAAGGATAATGACACTGGCCATCAGCCTAGAGGCCATGGCAGTTGGTGCTTTATTTAGGTTCATTTCCTTCTAAAAGTGAAAGAGGATGCTCTGTATTTTCTACAGCAATATAGAGACCTGAAAGGGGAACTTACTTGCTGTAGAAAAGCCCTGCTGCTCCTGTTGTGTAGCAGATGGTAAAGGAATGAATGGTGAACATCCATACCATTCCAGTCTGTATCACTGGCATCTCTAAAGCACCCCAGAACTTGGTGGCATCACCACTGAGGTCATATCCAGGATTTTGCACTCTAAGACCTTTACAGGACTTTATATGGGAGACACTAATGCTCTTCACTATATTCACTGACAGAGAAATGAAGGTACAAAAAAACCGTATGTATGACCAGTATTCAACTGCCCAGCAGCCAAACCAGGAATAAAAAAAGTTCAACTGTGGGGACATCTAGCTTGTCAGCCATCTACCTGAGACAATGTAGAGCTAAGACTTCCAAACAATACTGACAATCTTAAGCAGGATGAGCATATGAAATCATCTACATGGGTTGCCAAAAAAACAAAACAAAACCAAACCAAAAAACAACAAAGAAAAAAACCCCCAAACAAACAAAAAAAAACCCATCTACATGAATGCTAGCTAGATATCTATCTCTTATTTGCTCAAGAAAAAATCTTGGCAAGAAAGTAGTGCTGACCTGATCCCATACAATTGCATGAGAGAGTTCTGATTCCCCCTAATTTTGATAAGGAAATCGTAAGCAAGCAGATATTTTGTAACCAGAATTACCTGCATACAAATATTCAGCAAGGAATAGTCATAACATCAAAAGGCAACAGATTTATAGAGATTTTTTTTCATATAATACACGTAATAGTACAGCTCCTTGCACTTACAGAAGCACTGGGTATGGTGGGACAGAGGGCCTTCCGTCCCTAATTCTTAGGTGTACTGAATGTTGACTAAGGCAGGATGCTGTATGACACAGACCTAATCAAAATAGCGTTTCAAAATAGCTTTTTTTTTTTTCCCCTGAAACTGAAAAAAAAGGTCTTATGCATGAGTTTGACTTACTTCATGAAAAAGATCTTGGATCTTTTTGAGCAAGTCAGCTCTTGACAGCCTGGCCTTCAAGAGCAAGGCTGCTCTGGTGTTATGGAGCTGATGTGACACTTGCTGTTCTCCAAGGTAGAAGAGCATGCATCTTTCTATGTGCGTGACCTCTGCTCCCTGCCTTCATGCTGGACTTCTCAGTTGGGTTCAGAGGTCTTTATCCCTTTATTTTCCTTGCAAAACCCTCAAATACCTTCTGTGCACACAGTTCCTGATGAGAATTTCTTGACAAAGCACCACCACGTATGCGGATGTCTTGTTTTATTACCCTGAAGCATAAGGGCTTGTGGTGTCGGTTGGAGGGAGCTGCTTACCTGGACAGCTGAAGTACATAGCATGGCATGACGTTCCATCTCTCCAAGCACATGTGCCGCATCTTCAGATCTGCACCAACAACAGGCAGCTACCAAATTTTGGATAGCATTTGATTAGGTGTCCTTCAGATCCTAAATCACTTCTTCCCTCCCAAAGGTTCATAAAATGAGAGATCTGAAACACAGATAGAAGAAAAAAAAATTTAAGAGGCATGCTAACTGATGCACATGCGCTCACCCCCACTGCCCAATTACCCATTTAATTTTGTTATGGGCCAAATTTTCAGTCTTTGCCAACAGTTTCCATAACATAAAGGAAGCAGCTTGGAAAATGAGTCACACCATTGTGTCACCCTGTCACCTTCCACAGCAGTCAGCTGCAAGCAGCCAACATGGTGGCACTATGCTTCAGGGGAGCTGCTGACTGGCCCCTCTGGTTTCCACCTGGCATTGGCACAGGCTGCAGAGGGGCTCACACAGTAATGTACTGTGCTCCTTAAAAAGAAAAATCCTGAAGGGATCTCTAACCTTAGGGAAAACTTCCATAAAAAGCATTTTAACAAGTTCTCCATGGAAAGATAACTTCCTGGCATGTGCCGTTCCAATTTAGATCAGTATTATGATGCCATAAAAATGGAAGAAAATGGGTATCTTTTCTGTAGAAGTTCAGCAGGAATGGAGTAAAATCCACCTCCACCCAACCTCCCAGAAGAAGATGAGCCTCAAAGTCCAATATCGGACTGAAAAGCCAACTTTGTTGACTCCAGCTTTGTGTCTGCCCATTTCCGTCAGCTCCACTGGAGCCATTCCCAATTTATTCCTTTCTCTTTAGTTTACAAGTTTATTAGCAGCCGAATAAAAGAAGAAAAGGCCATTACTTTGTTTAAAAAAATGGGCTAAGTCCCTTCTGGATCTCAAACTCCAGCAGACTTCACAGGATGGCAAATCTGTAGTGAAGATGCCCCCTGCCCAAAACCTGACTCCAACATCTGCAGAAGAGCACTGGGTGCTCTATGCAACTTTGACACAACCTGCGCTGCCAGAGGGATCCCAACAGCCATGTCGCAGCAGCTGAGCTCACTCCTCAGTGGTCAGAGCACCCTAGGGAAGTCCTTTTTGTGTTTCTGCAGCAGGAATGGCAGGGAAACAGACAATAATACCGCCTCCACTTTGCCCCCGCTGCACCTCCAGAGGCACATGCTGTAGCACACAGTGCATCCATGGTGTAGAAGGCTGTTTTATGGCAAAAACAGTAAATCACAGCTAGCAAGGTGAGAAAGGTGTGAAGCCTGGAGGACTCTGTAAAACACAAAGGCAGAGCACAGATCCCTGAAGAGCCATGAAGCGAAGATCTGGCTACAAGTAACACTAGCTAGCGCATACCTAGATTATACATCAAAAGCCCTTATACACTTAAGAAGGAGTGCCAAAATCAGGACAGAGTTCACAGCAGTTGAACCTTTGCACCTCTGAGTCCATGGGCTCTGCCCCAGGGAGCTGAACTCAGGTACCTCTAAAGTAGAAAGAAGAAGTCTTGGCTGGGTGGATACCACATTGACAGCCTATCCCCTGGGCAGGGGACAGCGAAAGAAGCAGCAAGAAGCACTTTACAAAACGAGCCTTTTACAGTGACCGTGCACCTGCTGTTAGGATCTCCTTGAGGTACCAAAAGAAGAATCTGTAAAGTGCTCAATGCATGAGGTTCCAAGTCATGCTAGTCGCTGTGTCCCATGAAGGGAACATGAGCTCCCCTGGAGACTGTTACAACCCCGCAGGTGCTCGTGCGACGCCAAGCAGTACAGCTCTCTGAGCAGCATGTCCCAGCATGACACTGTGGTGTGCACCACCAAGTCCCACTTGAACAGGACTAAGCAGAGCAAGGAAGACCCTGTAAAGCTGGTGGATGCTTCCTCCTTCACGCTCTTCCAGACTCGCACTGGCTAGAGTGTGGAGTCAAGCACAGATTTGTATGTGTGTGTGAAAAATTTGCACTTGGGTTCAGCAGATTAGCTTTCCCAAAACCAGAGCTTCTCTCATCTACCCTACACAAGGCCCACATGCACTGCCAGCATTCCTTAGTGCTCACTGTATAGAAATTAAATCAACTCGGCTACAAACAGTACTACAGCCCCATGACAGCCTCAGCCCTCCTGGTTCCCCCAGCCTTCAGGAAGGCTGTGAGCCCAGGAGCCAGCAGTCTGTCTCACATCCACATCTGGCCTCTCTGCTCACCAGGACTGGCCTTGATTTCTAAGTCATCACACCTTGAAAGTAACCTTTTTCACCAAGGTAGCCGAGCTGATTTCCAAAGACGACACAAAAAGAAGCTAGATCAGAAAAAGGTGGCAGGCATGAAAGGAAGGGGAAAAAAAAGGAAAAAAAAAAAAAGGGAAAAAAAGGGAAATATGGAACAGAGTCATCTCCTGCTCTCCATTCATGTCATGTTCTCGCACACTTCATAGTGTTCCTCTCTGCAGCCCCACATCAACACAGACAGAGCACAGAAATCAGGCTGCTGTTTCGCATAGCGCTCGAGCACATGCATTGCTGAACGAGAACAGGGCTAAGTCTGTAACCAAGTGTCTTGCAGCCAGCCCTTTCCCCATCTTGCCTGTCCTCCTCTTCTACACAACCTGATCAGGGGCAGGGGCTCTGACACCAACCATAATTAAGCCCTACTCTTATTTGGTCCTTAGGAACTGTCATAATAAACTCAATGAATAATGGATGTGTTGCTTAACTGAGACTATGAACCAGCTTGTAAAGAATTCACTAAAAGTCTCGGTCTTGCATTGCAAAAAGGAATGTGACATCCAAGAGGAGTATCATTAGCAGCGTGGCCCGGTCATGCCTGCACTCCTGGTTTCTCCAAGTCAACACAACTCTTTGAGCATGAGCAAAAATGACAGGATCAGACCTAGGGCGTTAGTGTCTTCCTTCCTCATTAGGTCATTGAAAACTCTCTGCATTCCCAGAAGTCTCACTATTTACAAAATTGCTCCAAGCAAATGCTTTGGATGGGTGGGAGCGCCATGCACATGTTAAAAAAATCACAGTCCTTGGTGGCTATGGAGAAGTTCCTCTGGAGACCATGTTCAGAGCAAACATGGCAATGAGTGGCAAAGAGACAGGCTGTTCCCCGATGGTGTTTTCTCAAAGCATCTGCACAGAAAGCCGATATGGAAGCAGAGATAAATCACATCTGCCAGGTAATACTTTAAAAATTATACTTCCCATAGAGTCAACGCTGAAAAGTGCCAGGGAAATAGAGTGTTCAAATGCAACAGTTCCCAAACAGAATCTGTCCAAGGCAGTACAACATGTTTACTTCAAGCCATTTTTTTAATGAATAACATTCAGTAACCAAATAGTATCAGAGATTAATCATCACACAGATGCTATGCTTCCCTGTTAAGATAAGATGATTATTAAAGGACAAACTACAAAGCTACCTTTATTTGGACAGGGCTCTTCTTCCCATCTACTTTCAGATTAATATCGAAGTACAACTTTTTCCAGATCAGAGAGCTTCTCTATCCTTCTTTACCTTTAAATATCAGAGCTTTATCTAGAAAAGAGAATGGGGCATAACTGCACTCTGATTTTCGTGTTTCAAGTGCCAGGCTATGTACTTAATTCCTTCCCTGTTTCTGAAGTCAACTCTGCCAGCAAAACTGTTGTTGGGCAACACGTCTTTTGGAGTCTCATAGCAAGGCAACAGTCTCTTCAGTGTGAGCAAAGGTGACGTGATATGTCCCATACTCTTCTTCCCAAGTTTTCAGACAATCTCCAAAAGGCATTCTGTTTCTAACAAATGGATTGTGACTCACCAAGACATTCAAAATTACATTCCTGTAATTTCCATTTTCACTTCACTCATTCAAATCCAGCCCATTGTGGCTTGCCCAGCTTCTGTTTGGCAAATACTCACTAGCTGGCCTCATATGGCAGTAAAGTGTGTTTGAACATCAGCTCGAAATAGGATCTAGCCAGGGCAGTATTGGACCAGTTTCCATAGACGATGAAAAGCAAAATGAAGAAGTCCAAATGAAGAAAGGATGTGAAATATCAGTGTCTCCTCAATAGCAGTTACACAGTCTCAAAGACATGAAAAGCAAGAGCTCAAGCCCAACAAGGGTGATCACAAAGAGCCCAAGCTGAGTACCAGCCAACCTGAAACTTCCCACAAAACACATCGCCAATTTGTGTCATCACAACATCAGTGCACTCTCAAAAGCAGCTTATATAGTTACTCCCCATGAAATCACAGTGCTAATTATTTTGGCCAGTTATGTGAGCACCACATAGATATGACTTTAACTGCCATCATATCAGGTAACTACCTTTCATGCTAGCTATCTAATCAGCATCAGGGAAGAAGCAGCATTCAAGCCTGGATAGTTCTTCAATTTCAACCTCCTATATCTAGATTACCCTCTGTGCAACCCCAGAGCACTGAGCCATGCCCTTACCAGCATCCTGCAAAAAGTGCTGGATACAATCGCTGCTCTGCCCAGCTGGGGACAGGGAGGACCCAAGCAGGTGGCTCCCTGAGCAGGGCAGTGGCTTTCGTACCGAACCTGCAATGATATTTAGACTCCAAGAACACCAGCTGATCACTCAGGAGGATGCCACGGGGCATGGACCACCTTCCCCAACATGCAGACTGCTTCTAGACAATAGAAGGGGAAGACAGGCATTTCTAGGGCTGGCTGGGAGCTAAGACACTGCTAAGATACATCAATACTTTGTCTGGTGTCTACTCTGCAATTCATACAATTACTGATTGCAATAATTGAATATAGGGCTTCTTAAGAAGAGACTCCCTTCAGTGGTTTGCACGTTCATGGGGAGGTTTAAGGACTACATTATTCTTAGAACATATTTAAGATGTTTTATTCTTTCCTCCAGGCTGATTACAGGGCTCTACCCAAAGCAATGTTCATGCTTTACTACCATGATTGACATGCAAGCTTTCCCAGCTTTATGCAGTAGCTTTCACTGGGCAGTACAGTGAAAGAAAAGGCAATATATTTCACCTTCCTTGTAGTAACACCAATCCTAA
Organism: Morus bassanus; assembly: GCA_031468815.1. NCBI lineage: Eukaryota > Metazoa > Chordata > Aves > Suliformes > Sulidae > Morus > Morus bassanus. The sequence goes on along the minus strand of CM062580.1, from coordinate 17,894,576 downwards.
CTACCATTTTTGAGCAGATAGTACTGACTTGAGCCAGGCAATGATTGCTTTTTCCCGGCTCTGGTTCCAAGTGGTCCTGCAGAAACTTAATTACCTCACTACCCACCCAGCTTTCCTTTCCCACTCCCAGCTTTCCTCTCCATGTAGATGCCCCAGGAGAGCCTTGTTTAGAGGATCATAGTCCTGAAACTCCTTGCAGACGTACCCCTTAATTAACATGCTCAGAAGCATTACTGAGTCTACAGGCAGAAGAGACAGGAGAAATCAAAACAGTGCTAAAATACCTGCTTTTGAAGAAATAAGTAGCTCAGAAGTGATTTGGGGAATGAGAAAGGCCATGGATTTCTGTTCATGCTGAAAATACTAAAGAAATTATTTTAACCAAGCAACTGCATTTTACAGGAAACTTTGTGGAGCTGAAACAGCCCAGTTAACAACACGCTCAGCTTGATTTGATTTTCGTAGAACTCTGATGAGTTATATTCCTAGGTAAAGAAGGCGTCTGGGTATCTGCTTTGTTTTCTTTGCCCTGTAGGTTCCCAGAAGAACGTTGCCTAAATGTCTGAGGGTCTTGGCATTTCAGCATTTTCTACTGCAATATTTATCTGCCTGGCTTCCTAATCTAAATGGCAGTCATGAAGCAGGTTCTCTAACATCCATTTAGAATTTCTCCAGAGTAAACACACCAGAAGCCGCTAAATGTTCTCTCTCTACCTATCACACACTCCCAGTTATACTGTACACTACAGTAAATGTTATGTTTACATTGTTACAGATTATGTTACTGTACTCCTGGTACAGCCTGCCCAGGACCTTTCAGCATCCAGCTCTGTTCTCTATTGCACGCAACTTGGCTAGGTTTTAGCTCCTTGTGTTGCAATTTTCCAAAACAGACTACTACCTTAACCTGGATTTTTAAGCTATTTCTAAGATTATATATAAGAAAATAGACAGCCTAATCCCCTCTCCCATGCCACCCAAACTAGACAACCATTTCACTGAGAAATGTCTGTATGATTTGGAACAAGACTTGTGATTTGGGAGCACTGTGATGTTTGCCTGAGGCACACAGCTGTAATAAGTTGCCATTTTCCCTGCTTTCTTTATTCCTCTTGTTGCATATTTTAAGTTTTCCCTTCTCTAAATGAGATAGAAGAGAGGAAATATAATATGTTCCAATGATCAGCTGACAAAGTTTGGGATTTTTGGAAAGGACTGAATCAGTTCTGAAGAACCTAAAAATGCTCCATACGTTGGCATCATTCTCCTTCTTATGGAGCTGTACCTGTAATGGAGAGGAGTCATAGAATAGTTTGGGTTGGAAAGGACCTCTGAGGTCATCTAGTCCAACCCTCCTGCCATAGGCAGGGATATCTTTCACTAGATCAGGTTGCTCAAAGTCCCAGATGAACAAATAAATCTAATAAACCAAGTGATAAACCAAACTTCTTATATATGGTTATACGCTGCTCTGCAGATGCACCTCAAGTCTGACCTGGCTTATTAGCCAGTCTCTGTCCTGTTTTTAACAGTGCCAGCTGTGCATTGGTTTATTCGACTAAATTAAAAGGAAAAAAAAAAAAAAGAAGAAGAAAAGAAACACACACCCCTGTAGACTCTAGGAGTTGTTAATACTCATTTTAAGCTGTGACCTAAGATCTGAACATAGATATCCAGAGGATATTCACCTTTTAAGCCACAGTTTCCAGTTCCCCGCTTATGGCTCACTCCTTAACGCAAATACAATTTGACGGTATCTGGTGCATAAATCAATGATGTGGCTAAAGTCTCAGTCAACTCTTCCCAGAATATATGTTGCCATTTAAAATGTGGCAATCAAGCTTGTAAAGGGAAGGAAAGAAATGTCACTTGCAACCAAAGCAATTCTGTTAACAAGCTGGGTTCCTGCTTCAGTTTTCTGTCTGATAAAGCCACTTATCTGACTGTATGAAAGGTCATAAGAAGTTGTTGGAACAGTGGAAAGTCCACACAAGGCTTTTTTGCCATCCTGCAACTTTTGTTTAAACTTTTAGCTGAATCATTATTTCAGTTCCTGGAGCTGAGTCATTTCATCTGCCTTGCACATGAGCACATACAAAGCAGCTCTGCACTACAGGGCAGGCACAGAACAAGCAAGCAACCTTGATTTTACAGGAGTGTGTATTCCCCTGCATGTGAAAATGCAATGAGCTGCTCCACTCATTTCAAGGTGTTTGTGCAAGGATGCACAACTCTGGGTGAGAGAACCCCAGCAGCTCACCCCAGCAGATCCCAGGGCAAAACCCAGGCCTTCACCTCAGTCCCACTGCAGAGATGGAGCCTCGGAGGAGCGACCTTGCATAGATATGTTGCTACAAGGAAGAGGGCTTAGATAGGACTAATGACTTTCAAAGGTGTGGTGATCAGTACCAGTATTTTGTGCTAAAATCACGTGCTCCTGCTGCATCTGTGAGTGTCCTTTTATACAGCCCAAATAATTAATTAATTGAAAGAGGTATCAACTCTCTGAAGGTTGTTTCTACAACTACCTTTGTATGGTATGTTCATGCCATTTGTTGAAATATTATAAGACCTTGTAAACCACAAGCATTAATAAAATATTTTTTCCCACTCATGCTCCCTCCCCCTTCTTTATTTCAAGTCTATGTAAAACCTTTTGCTTAAAGATCCAGATTCTCCCCCTGAAACCAAGTGCCACTTGTCTGGAAATAGATCTTCTCTCTGCCTCAAAAAGCACCCAGAGCAGATGGCCAGAGACAAGATGCGCTGGTATCACAAGCTCACACTGTCTCTCTGATTACACATCAGAGGAACGGGCAGAGGGAAGCATTAACTACTACAGTCTTCTTTATTGAAGGGACCAACATCTGGCTGAAGTAGAGAAGAGAACAATTCACATCAGTATTGGGGATGACAAATTGCATCTGAGTTTAAAAATCTCCTAATGCTCAGCTTCAGTGCCAGGCCAGAGCAAAAGAGAGTGCTCCCAGAAAATGTTGTTCGGGAGAGCTGTCGAGAGACAGGCGATCCACACTAACAATAAAACCCTGCAGTCTCCTCTAAAGAACTGGGGGGAAAAGGTAATTTTAAAAGTTCAAGAACTGCAGTCCTCATTTCAGAAGATACTGGGCTGTTTACATCAAGCTTTATTTTTACAGATAGTGAATCATTTCTCACTCAAAGGGAGCTGGGATCATTCTGCTGTTGGTATCTCTGCTACCAGCCATGCTAAAAATACAAAAAGCTCCAAAGTCAGCTGTGGCATGTTGTCAGCTCTGGACCTTTCTACATGATTGCTGCGTCTCTTGCTTCTACCGACAAAGAGCAGAGGCAGGTGCTGACACCTTTTATATCAGCCTGTTTAAGAGTGCAGGACCTGGCCCACCCTCTGCCCACACTCAAAAAAATCTCTTGCTTCTCCATTTATCCCCAATAGTAAATATTTGATTTTTCCTCCTGTTCTGACAAAGAACTGCAGCCTATAATTATAACTAATACCATAAAGGTTGCTGTGCTGTCACTCACTTTTGCTCACAGCCATGCTTGAGAACTGAAGACCATACAGTTGCCTTTGCTGCACTGAACTAGTTGCTTAGTCCACGCCCAGCTGAAGAAGTCATGCAGTTGTGACTCTTTTCCCTTTGAAAAGGATGATGTCTGAACCAGAAAGCAGCAGAAAATCCTTTTCCAAAACCCCTTTGCCTTTTTATATTTTAATTTGCAACAATGGCTCGAGAACATACGTTATCCAAGTTTGTCTACCAAATCGCAGCTACAGAGCAAGCCAGTAACAAGCCCTTCACTTTAATTGATCTTTTACATATACTTTAACATCCACCCCCTCCAGAGAAAATTATCTTGCAACATATGACGATAGCTGTGCTAATTATGAGTTCAGTTGCCATGAAACAGTCTTCAAATGTGGTCCCTCCCATCTCGTTATAAACAAGGTCTTGGGGTGTGGTTTGCTCAAACAAGGAGCAATATCTGCAGCTTAACTAACAGTATATGTTTTCACATATGGTGGGATTGTGCAACTGCATGCCACTAGCTGTTGTAGAGGCCAGAACTGGGTTTTGCACCAACTTAGACAAATTCACAGAGAAAAAGTCCACAGTATATAGCTTCCCATTCTGGAAACCATTAAATGACTGTCTGATGGAAAAGAGAAGTGTGTTCAGGGAGGAACTGCTCTGAACCAGCCTCCTCCTGGATCTGGTTGCACAGCTGGAATTTGGGAGATGGGCTTTGGTCTCACCCCCTTTGCCATTGTAACAAGCCAGCTGGAAGTTGGGCTTCCTACCAGGTTTAATCTAGCAGCAGACTGATGGGGTGGCCTGTTTGTTCTCATCCTCACTTCCACGATAAGTGCCTTGTCTAGGGGAAATGAAAAAAAGAAAAGGCACTTTGTAGTGCTGTTGGATCTGTTTTGAAACAGCTGTAGTTTGGTTGCATGGAAGTTCAGGACTCACATTTTGTCTGGTTTACACAAGATAATATTTCATTCAGTGGCATGGGAATCTCATCTCATTTCCCTTGGCAGAGTTGCTCTTTTGTGTCTTATCTCTAACTAGGCGATAAGTTGATATTCGAATGTGTAAGGGTACTCTCTGTATATTAACTGGAGTTTTGATACCAAGTGAATTTCAGCTTGGCATGATCTATAAGAACAATTTGTCTGGCATCATGGAACTGAAGCCAGGGCAGAACACATCTCTCTCAGGAGCGTCACTGTTCATTAGTGAATGAGAGTTTTAAAACCAGCTATTCCTACAGCACTAACGGCAAGCCAGGATACACTTGTCATGAGAAGGTTCAAAGAAAATGCTGCCTGGACTACAGAGATTGCCAGCCAAGACACAGAGGGCTCTTGTAGCTCTGCTGTCATTTGTGCTGATGCATACAGGTTTTGTTACAGAACTTTGTTCGGTGGAGATAAACCCCGTGCTCTCTGTGCCCAGCATTCAGACTGCTAAGTGCATTGCCCTCCTTTTTGTCCTTTGTCTTTGTAAAGATTTATATAATAAATTTTGTTGGATCACTTCAACACTGAGTTATGTTCTGCAATAACTGTGAAATCCCTGAGTGGTAGGCTAGACATTACAGAGAGATCGCTGCAAAGGGCCTTCTATATATTTTGCCCGATGCCCTGTACACCACAAACAGCATTTATTCCCAGTGTAACTATGCCAAGACCAAGGGAGTTTCATCTTGGAGGAATTTTTCCAACAGGTCTCACCTCAGTGATGGGGAAAAAAAAAAAAGAAAATTATCCTTCCCTGCCACCCCCCAAGAAAAAACAAACCAAAACATGTGGCTTAAGGCCAATACAGAGCTCTCCCAACCTTCGAGCTAAAGATTTAAATACTTTAAAAGCAAACAACTATTTGGTTTATGTATTTCTCCATCACCTTCCAGACAGATAATGAAGCAAAAAAATGGAATGACTGCAAACATAAATACTACAGGCATCTCCTTACATCTGTCCTTCATAGTCATTTGCTTCCTCCTCTCTGCACACCCTTTTTAAAGATAAAATCCTTCAAAGCTACCTCTTTAAACCATCATCAACTGCCTCACTGTTTTTGTTTTGTTTTTCTAGACAAATTCTCAGATTTCAATCCACTGCCTTCAGGTGCAGGTGAGTCAACTCTTATACATAAAACACCTTCAAGGGGTGGGAGGCACTTTGAGTTTTCTTAACAGGGTTCAAGCAGCAAGGAGGAGGAACTGAACTCTGGATTGTAACAAAGCCCGGTGCTATGAGATATCTGTTCATGGAGCAAGAGCAACACCCTGGCACTGTGGAGGTCTCTGATCCAAGCTGGGTTAGGTACCCTAAAGGAAAACTGAGACTTCCAGTGCTGCTTTTCCCCTTGCCCTGAGACAGTGCATGAGCACTGGCTGCGAGGGTGGTGGGGAGAGTGATGCTGTAATTACCCTAGAGCTTGATCCTGAGACCCAGGACTCACTCACTCCACAAAGAATATACAGTCAGGATTATTAATTACTGAAGAGCCAGAGCTGTGCTGTACATCTTCAGCAGATACTGCATGAGATGAACTTGCATCCCAAACACCTGGCTGCGGTCCATTTTGGTTGTGAGAAAAGAGTTGCTGTTTCCCAAATTCCACTTTCTTGCAAAGCATGGGCTTTTCCTCCTCCAGGGGTAGCCCCTGTTAAGCCATGAGCTCCCAGAGCCATCAGTCTGAAGTGCACAGTGATCACGAGGAGCTGATAATTGCATGCTGCTACTGCTACAGGATTTAGTCACTTGTCAACCCTGCATTTATTTTCAAGACAGAAATACAGTCCCATGTTAACAGCAGCATCTCCTAAAGGGGTTTTCAAGAAAAACTTTACTATCAGGTCCTGAATTCATTCAAATCAGCACAGCCCATTGACGCCAGCAGAGGTTCAGTTCATACCAGTCGGGAACAGGACCAATTGCTATTAAACTTGCAACACTCTGGGTCTGCATTTGAACTGGGCTGATTGTGCCCAAACTACTAAGTGCTTCTAGAAGGCTGATGGACTGATGTTATTGATTGGGATGATGTGGCTGCCAACAGAGAGGCTGCACAGAGCATTTCAAAGCCCAATTTTGTTGCAACACTAAGCTACATTGTCCCGTAAAAGCCTCTGAAAAAGGTTGTGATCAGAGCTTTGTTAAAGTTGGAATCAGTCCCCTCCTAGAAACACTGCCAAAAACGCCTCCAGGAGTCTTCTTAGGTAGGTCTTGCTGCTCTTGCCTTCACTTCCTATTGCCTGGGACTGGCTTTTCTCCTCCAAAATTTATTGACTTGCTTGTATCCCTCTCATCCCTCTTGCAGCCTCCAGCATCCCAGCCTCCTTAGCCCTCTCCATCCCTACTGCCTCCTCATGGTGAGGACAGACCTCCAGCATAGACCACAAACACCCAAGCCCAGTGGGTACCAGCTTGGCCCCCTCTGCATCGCTGGTATCTGCGACTGCTGGCACAGGCTATAGGGCATGTCCATCACACTTATGAACTATCTCCTTACAGTTTCATTATCAAAATTGGAAAAACTTATTTAACGCTTCCTGAGTTTTCCTAGAGGGCTGATTCTTTGCTGTTATCCTTAAAGAACAGAAGCACAATTGGGATTTCCTTGAGGCTGACGCTAGAAGGTATATAATAATACAGATTTACATTATGTTCCTTCTTATGGGATCCCCTGGCCCTTTACAAACTGCACAAGCATAACAATAAAACACAATAAAACATGCAAACATGTTAACTGAAATATCTATCGTTGAAATTTCAGTGCCTAGGTACTTCCCACCAATAGTCTGCAGTATAAACCAGGGAAATCGGGCTAGTACTACAAAAGCAAACACTACTTTTAATTTTGCAGTCAAACTAGGAGGCAATAGGAGGAGAGTGAGCCAAGCCCCTCCTGGTGTTATCAGGTGCAAAGCCATTCAGGCAGTGTCTTCACACCTGTTTACAAAGTCCAACTCTGACCCAGCTCCTCAGTGTGCATCAAATCAGCCTCAGCTTTGTGGAAAAGAGGAGCAATGCTCCAGTCTCTGACACTCAGCAAATTTTGGCCCTGCCTAGTTCCGTGGGAAACAGCTTCCCAGTTGGGACCACTGGCTGCCAGCTTTCTGCACAGTGCTGGGCACTGTCAGCTGGTGTAATATCTTAACTAAGCTAGATGGAGAGGTCTCAAAGGTATTGCGTATCACATGAATACACCAAATCTAGTCCTCTATTAAGGAATCATTTGCAATAATGCAAATAGGTCCTTGCTCCCAGCAGGGAGCAGTTACAGTGCAGTCCTTCATCCAAGCAGAAACAACAAAAGAAGAGACCTAGATAATCATTGTAGAAAAGCATAGTTCAAAACTGCCCAAGTGCCTGACTGCCAGGGCTTGAGGCCACCACTGCTCCCACCAGCATACCCCTGCATACCGTGATGAATCCTCCCTCTTGTTCAGACGTAGAAAAGGCTGCTGTGAAAAAAAATACTCCAGGTCACAGCAGATCACTTGGCACTGAAAAATGCTTGTATGCCATTGTTCTTCAGTTCTGTTAGCCTTTTGGCCATCTTCCTAAATTTGACAGTAACGTCTGTCATGTAAAATCAATTCTGGATTTTTTTTTTAAATGTCTTTATATGAACATTCTGCATTTTAAAAGGCATAAGGCTGATGAGAGCAGGGAAATGAGCAGGGAACTAACATATTCCAGTGGAGTTACAGAGAAAGAGGTTAGCAAATCCCTGTGCTGCTGCTGTTACAGCAGTGTTGCTGTAGGCACAGTGGTCTAAGGATAGTTAACCAATTAACAGCTCCCTAAATTTTAGCAGCTTCTATTTCAGACCTAAAAAACATCTCCTTGGCCACTTCTTGTCAGCTTTATTCCCAGCTGTAGCAGCTGGTTTATTCTGAAATATTATTCCCAGAAACCTTGTCTTGCTGGCACTATTAGAGACAGGCATCTGTTTCACTATTTCCAACATCTTGCACTTCATGGACAAGTTTTACCAGGCACAAAATCCAGTTTATCATCCTGGACAACTTCTCACAAGCAGTTACGCAACTGGAACAGCAGCCAATGAGAGCAATGAACTTCCAGCTGGAGTGTAACCACACAGGTCCCACACCTGACACTGCCTCTACCAGGACAAGGACACCACCTCCAACAGGAACAAGGAATTTGCCAGTGCTGGCTCCTCCTCTAGTCCCACGTCCAAACGTTCAAGATTTCATTATAAGGCCTGGGAATGGGGATCATGTCACTAAGTGAGAATCCCCGTTTTCATTCATGTGGTTAGAAAGAAAAAAGGAAAACCCCCTTATAAGCAGATTTTTGATTGCCAGAGGCTTTCAGCGCTGCAGGTCTCAATTAACAGGTGTCCAGCAGAGACACACCAGTTTGGTCTGCTTCCTGAATGAGCTGTGCATACAACACTGTCAAAGCTTTGACTCAAACCTATTAGCAGGGAAGGGGATGGCAGACACAGCCTGTGGGACAAACATGAATGCCTGCCCTGCTCAAGCCTGCCTCAGAAGCCATTCAGAAGGACTTTAGGAGATTAGCCCTTTAGGCAGAGGTGAATTTTAGATATCCTCCTTTGATACCACAGAGACATACACCACCCGTTTCAATCACTGTCAGTAGAAGCTAATGTCAGGCCTCTGCAGGCAGCCCTGTGACCTTCTCTTTAAAGATTTATCAGCTTTACACCGTAACAGTGATATCAGCCAGGATTTAAAAACAGCCTCCAAGTGCACAGGCATGAGCCTGCTCACAGTTACCCTGATTACGCCAAGAGCAGAATTCATTCCTTATTGCTGATAGAGGAAACAGAACAAAAATGAAGCTGCCGTAAATAAAGTCCAACTTCTGCCCTCAGCTGTACACGAGCTGGAAGGGGTCATTCAAGGAAGACAAGATAATTGAGTGTGGGGAACGATGCTAAGGATGGGGCTGTATACCTGCCTCTGCACCCCGCACTCCCCCGGCACCACCAGCAAGCCAAATTCTGCTTATTTCTTGTGTAACCAGATGGACTCTGGACTACACTGCAGTCAAACAGGGACAGCCAGAGCCAGTCCAGACACATCCATGCCAGCGGTACAGGAGCTAGACTAGATACCCATAAGCAGGCTAGCTGCAGTGGCACAGTATCAGCGTGGAAAAAGTCATCTTAGGTGAGTTTTTCAATGAGCGGGTAAACTTCTGTGCCAGGTACTCTGCTGACATAGCTGGACAGAGCTCCAGGTATCAGTGCCTCTACCGGTGGCTGGCAGCTAAGAGTTTGGCTCCAAATGGCTTTAACCACATCAGTGTCTGCTATATTTCAGGGTGGAGCAAGATGACTTGAGGTTCCTCAATGTACCTTTCAAACCACAGTGAAGGGAAGCCATAAGGGAAAGACTGATGCAGTATAATACAAGAAGCAATGAATGACTTCATTTAAAAAAGCTCCCCTTGTGACAGCATCTTTCTCTCCATGAGGTTTCACTGCATAGCTGTATTCCTCTTTGGTTTGTCAGCCTTCCTTTTCCTTTATTAAAAATAAAACATCCAAACCCTGCAGCTAATTCAGATGAGAAGACTATAAATATTGCATACATGCTCTGCACCAAAGCACCATACAGCCTTATAACATTTTCTTTTGGGAAAACAACACTTCCAAAACACGGTAGTAAAAGGATCAATTTAGGCCACGCTGCTGTAACCCAGCCCTTACTTTGCTCCTCCTGGCACCACTGTACTTCTCTGCGTTTCCCTCCTTGATGAATTACATCTCACAGAAACCTAGCCTGGCTCTTAGCTACTCTAAAACCTGAGCCAACACAGGAGTGTGGTTGGCTTTAATCCACCTTGATGCTTTCACCAGTTAAGGACTATGAGAGGCTGTACCTGTCTCAGGGCAACTTAGACTATGCATCTTATAATCCTGGCAACAGAAAATAAAGCAAATTCTACAAGCAGTAAACAAGGGACTGGGAGCAGGGAGAACATCTGGGCTTCCAGGGAAAGCTCCTAAGAGTTTGTTATGAGGGGACTGGGTCCTTTCTCTTACCATCTATCTATTCAGCCAGGACTGGATGCTTTAGCCACATGGTGAGGGAGAGCCACCCCATTACGTCTCATGGGAAACTCATTTTCATATGAGTTCAAGTTCGCTACAACTGAAGGCAGTTGTGCAAAGGAGCCTGTTAAAATGTAACCAGTAATCGGATGTGTCAGTTAATCATCTACTTCAAAGCTTGTCCCCTTTGATAATAATTTTCCACGGTTGCAAAATTCAAGCTTAACTGGTCAGTGGCTTCGAAAATGACCTTGTCTGACAGGGAATGTAGAAGAGGAAACAACAGTAACATGACCTTCTCATGTAAATTCTAGATGGAGACAGAAGGGGAGAAAAATACTGATGGCAATTTTCAATTGACTCAGTGATTTATCTCAACCAGCCTGTAACCTCCCTGCCCCGATCATCTCCAGGCACCAAAGAAACACCAGCTCTTGCCTCCAGGAGCTTTAGGGTAGTTTCAGTTTACAAAGGCAACCTGAATGCTGTATTTTCTCCAAGAGCCCTACCAATGTGTTTATTGGACACAAAAGCTGCACTCTGGGGAAAGCACAGAAACATTACAGCTTTTGGACCTGACTGATGAGGTGCCAGCAGGAATGAATGCCTTTCTGCTCTACCACCCTGAACACGGGCCAAGAGGCTGCTCAGAAAGGGACTGCAGGGACAAGCTAGTTCCAGTGTCAGCAAAGACACTGTGAGCTGAGCGCTTTCTTCCTGCAGTTACTGACCTGTCTTGAAGAAATACGATGGAAACGTAATAAAGTAGTATTTAAAAATCCAAATTACAGGTGGGAGAGTTTATAAACAGATACTGAGGGTGAAAATCTTCCTCGCTGCATCCTGGATCAGTAGAAACAAGTAAGAGGTTAAAACACTGCTTTTCTGCTGGACTCACAGTGTTAACACAATTTTACTACTCAACCTGCTGAAACTCCAATATCATGTGTAGAACTATTTTAGCTGGCTAACGATGGGATGGAAATGAATCCTAACTTTTCCTAGACAGACAACCAACACCACAGATCAAAGGACAAGGATGAGACGCAAACATCACCAGATGTGAGAGCTGTAACTTGCTATGATACCCATGCCAGACTTCGTTTGGCAGCTGGCATCCACTCAGACAAGAGGCTGGGGAGTCAGGGCTGGTCACACACATGGTCACCAGAAGAATTTTTTTGGATGGGGCAAGAGGAGAACATAATTCACTACCAGATTTAAGGAAACTTAGTCACACAGTAATGTGGATAAGTGACTGGATGGATTGTCAAAACAGAAAAAGCTCTTAGCATGAGTCCTCTCTTTTCAAAAGCACCTTGCTTAAGACTTACAACTCCACTGACTGGGAGTGAAATTCAAGCTTAAAATCCCTGAAAACATGACTCAGTCCAATGCGATGATAAGTCAACGAGTCGAAGAAACAGTCATTCATTCATGTAATTATTTATGCCAAGACCTAAGATCAAAAGTAATTTAAGTTGGTCAAAACCATAGGGAGAGTTAAGTATTTAAGGGAATACTTGTTTAAGTAATAATTTTTTTTTTAAAGGTTTTGGATCAAACCACACTGAAATCAGAAATTTTCAAAACTCCTCACAAGTCAAGAGCTTCGCAGCCAGAAAGCCCCTTCTTTCCCTGCTTGTACCCACTGGTGGTCTTGGTTTCACTGGACACTTGCAATGATCAGGCTTGGAAGAAATTCTCTGGCAGGGCTGCTGAACTGAAGTCTCCAAGCCTCCTTGGTGCTCTGCTTCTAGCCAGCTTCCCCAGGTAAACTGTCCAATAGCTGGAAACCTGGTGTTTCATGATCCACTCAGCTATTTTGCCCAGAAAAATGGGACCTTAGGTCACCTGCTCAGTAAGATCTTACTGCCTTGGAGATTGTCCATGAGGAAACTTAGAGCTGTACTTTGGACTCTGCAAAACTTCAGAGCCTGAAACATCTTCATCTCAGCGACCTCAGTTTCATGGGAAATATACCAGCCAACTCCGATGACACTATTTGCAGATATAGCTTGAGATCACATGAGGAAAAAACCCACAGTAAAAAGGAAGAGAGGACACTTGGAAGAGTCTTGCAGCTGTGAGGCATCGAGTACTTATTGTTGTGTAACACGAAAATTCTCCAGTACCATGAAGAGCACAAAGATGCTGTTTATATTCGCTGCCTGGTTTCAGCAAGCTATTTTGTACTAAATTTCCCTGCTGATCCAGCTGCATTGTGATATCTGGTGTCTGCTAACATCAGTAACGTTATTGCATTTTTCCCTTCCACCTTCAGGTGCAAGAGACACAATGCATCACTGTACAACAGGAGAGGAAGAAGACGTTGCCTAATTTCCCACAGGATGCAATATTTATCCTGTAAGTGCGGATTAACCGAATAACTTGCTAGCTTTGTGTCAAGGCTTGTAAGAAGTGGTGACTAATCCTACCTAGTGGGGATTAACAATGTTTGCTGTGGGAAATGTGCCAGACTTTTCAATTATATTATGTCTTATAAACAGACTGCAATAGTTCTACATGAATACAACTGTGTTCTTGCCACAGCACAGTGATAACAGGGTACGTCCTTTCTATTTTTTAATGTCACAGACTAAAGCAAACTCCAGCAAGAACATCATGTGGACGGACAGCAGTACCAGAGCCTGTTCTTCTCTTAGAGTAGGGAAAAAGGAGGAGAAGGATCAGGTGTGCAGCGAGGAAGTCCTGAAGTTATACCTTAAGAAGCTACAGTTAAGTGTGCATCACCTGTGCTACCCTCATAGGTCAACACATGCACACATACACACACTTTCCAGAAGGAGGGAGCACCGGAAGGCCATGCACAGCAGCCTTGAGAAGTGGTGTTGAAGACTCAGGCTCCAAGCAGCACACAAAGCCAGTTTCAGAGCTGTGGAAGATCACACAGGTAGGGTGCTCGTCATTATTAAGGAAAAAAGCAGAAAGAGGTAAAAACTGCTAAGGAAGAGTGTGACCACTCCAGCTGGTGCAAAATCCATCAGCAGCTCAGTTTAGACTTAGTTACAAGAACACAACTGAAAGCAAGTGCAGCACCATAGTTCATTAATTCACCACTTAGGTGCTAGGCTTCCTATGGGATGCAACATCTACTGCAGCTGCAAAGCCAAGCGCTTGCACTGAAGTCCCCACTTTCAAGCCTGTGCCCTTTAGAGGAGTCTGGTCTTGTACTGAGCTGCTGACCCATGAGACAGCTACAGACAGCCCTCTCCGTACAAGGACTTCACCCAAAAACAGCTAGTTCAAGTTAAGGACAATCAGTCTGAGCAGGACAGCTGGGGTGCTGGTCACCTCAGACAGGAGACACTGAAAGCACAGAGGGGAAGACCAGGATGGTAACTGTGGTAAGCAGCAGCGCTAGAACTAAAACAGAACTGCAAGAGCTTTCTGATGTTGTTCCACTCACTTTTTATGGTCAGCTACAACACTGGGGCAAATATAACTAAGCAATCCCAGAGGTCCTTGCAAGAAACCTGTCCTACATGTCCTTTTCCAAGCAGCTGTACATGGTAGCTAGAGTTGCAGAACACCACAGTTACAGATGGGTTTGGATGCCTAGCTTTCGAGGAGTAATACCCAGTACCACAACCCAAACAACTTCTGCATTCTTTGGCCCGCTCTTGACCTGTGTACACTTAAATTCACTATGCTAGTAGCTAGAGGGCAACAAAACACTGACAGGACATGGCCTACAAAGGGAATCCAGATGCCAAAATACTATTTTTCTGGCCTCTGCTTCTCTCCAAAGCAGCCTCTCACCCTGCAGCACAGACCATGGCAGCTGCAGGCTCCATCCCAGCTAAAAGAGAGTTACGGCAGGGACACTGCAAGCGCTGCAGCAAACCAAGAGCTCCAGCTGGTGAGCACAAGTGTCCTGCTGTGTTCTTACCCAGAAACCCTTCCCCATGCAACTGTATTGTACAGAGAGGCAGCTTACTCAGCTTTTCATTTCACTGCCTCAGCATAATGGGGAGACACAAGACTCCTTACAGTACAGGAAAGAGGTCTGTGATGCAGTACTCAAAGCAGGTTAGAGTGATACAGCCCATCTTGACCACTCCAGCTCATTTCCACATACCCACAGTCAGACCAAGGGCTTGACTCAACACCAGTTTGGAGCTTCCATTTGGTTTCAAAGAACTCTGGATTAAAAGCAAACCAAAATAAATACAAAAATAAAACAAATCACAGAGGCTCAACTTGTAAGTATTGCTCTCCCACTCGTTGACCTGACAGAGTCCCATACCCAGGAACAAAACCACTTGTCTTCTGAGTATAACTCTTCTGCTAGTAAGCCTGCATTCAGATGTACCCATGGGAGCTTTTTGCATTGTACAAGACAAAACACCCTTTCTGTTCTCCTCCTGGAGCTCTCTTAATGAGCTATGTATTAACCTTGATTTCTCCCACATGTATGGGTAGTTATTACTACTTAATAGAGCTCCAAGGTGCTTGGGAGTAACAGTAGCACAGAGGTAATTAGAGGAGAAGGAACATCTACTTACAAGTAAGGTATACACAGCTGGAATAGAGTATTTTCCAATGGCATGATTGCCCAGTGACAGCTGTTCCAGCACACCAGAGATGGGCTAGTCATTTTTCAGATTGACAGATTGGCCCCTGGTGACTGCACCCACCTCCGTAAGGAGCTTGGCTAGAAAGGCAGAAAAACCCAACACAAAATGGCCCCCAGTCAGTTGACAAGGCCATTCTGTGGCACAGGAGACTTTTAAATCCAGATTATGCATCTAAATATAGAGAGGGGATTTGAAACTGCACATTGTGCCTCACCTAGCAGTGCTCTCACCAGCTAACTACAGGGAAGAGCACCACCACACACTGTTTTTCTGAATCATTTCCATATGAAATATTTAATTTCTGATTTGTTAGTTTAGCTGTAGTTATTTGCCAAACACAAACAAAAGCTACAAGCTTAAAACTGGTTGAAAATGCACTTTGGGGAAAAACCACAAGTTTGAAGCACTATGAATGCCAAAGGTGAGTTTAGGCTTCACACATGTTTTTTCTGGCTACTGTTCCTCACTGGGTCTCTGCTGGCTGATGCAAATGTGGCCAGACACCATCACCCCCATTTTGCAGTCAAGAGAACAGGGGAGCAGGGAAAGAAAGGGCACAATGTCTTGCAGCCAGCACTGCTGTTCTGCAGAGCCACACTCAACCAAAAGTTTGGCCTGGTGAGGTTCTCATTGGTCATGTATGGACATCTTACTATCAGCAGAAACAAGTTTCTCCTGTTTATAACAAGTTATTTAAGTAACAAAGTTAAACATTTCCATTTATTTCTCATTCCCACATTCTCACAATCTTACAAGTCCTCCTTGTGATTTTCAGGTAGCCCTGAAATTTGCTGGGAGCTACAAGAAGCCTCTCTTATTTCAATAGGCAGGTCTCCAAGGTCACAAAACCTCCAAAACCAGAAGTGAGGCATGGCATGGAGCAGGGCTCAAGCTGCTGCATTCCCCAGGCCTACCAACTTGGGGTCCCCATTTGCTAGCAGCAGGGTTGGGCAAGAAAGCAGAAGCCTGAGGTGGGAATAAGGCAGGAGCAGTTGTAGTGGAGTGGACAAGAAGGACAGGGAGACCAGAGGTGGGTAAGGCTTGGGGTAGGGAGGAATGTGGTGACAGTAAGACCTACTCCAAAAACATTGGGCTTTGCTGCTTCAGATCTTTCAGTAAGACATGGAACAGGAAACCTACTGTGAATCTCAAAGAAAGCTTCAGTCATCTCCAGGCTGCTGCAAAAACAGCTGCTCCCACAGCATTTGGAAGTCCTGTCTCCACCTGTCCACTCCTGCCTTCCTTGTACTGAGCATTATGTTTAATGAATCATGCACCAACCTCCCTCCTTGATTTATTTGCCAAAAAAAGATTTGCACGGGGTGGCAATTAAAGAGGTAGAATGTGATATTCATCAGTTTGTGTGCCTCTGAACCCAACCACATCCTGGTGCAGCAACACCTCGCAGGTGTTCAGATACTGTGGTAATGGGTGTTTGTACAAAAAATGCAACACAACAGTTACAGCAACGCCCAAGGAAGGAGAACTTGCCTTTCTGCACCACAGAGACGGACTCCACAGCTGTGCCCAGGAGGCTGATAGGAAAAGGAGGCATGTACTAATTTCCCCAAAACATGCTTTAATGAATAAGCTCATTAACTTTATTACCAGGCACTGCTTCCAACCTGCCATGGGACAGAGGCCACCAATGGTATGGACATTAAACTGTACAACTGAGGGTCCCAAGCCCAGATGCCTTCAAAATGGGCAAGCATCAAGAGCTGGGCAGAAGTCCCGCAACATTCCAGCTAACTACACATAGCTAGTGAAGGCCACATACATGGCTGAGTCAGTTGCCCATTCCCTTTTTCTCTGCGACTTTGCTTTCCTCAAAAAGAACTATATCGGCACACACAAGGTAAGAAAAGGAGGTGGGAGCCACCAACACCACTCTCCCTAAAACTTCAGGAAGCCTTACAGCAAAGATTTTCCTCTACTAGTGCCCACAGAGCATCTGTCCCAGGACTCTTGCACTCCACTCCCAGACAATTCCCCAGCCTCACAGGAAGCTGAACACCTATAACAGAACAGATGATATCTACAATGTGCCGTAAGGAGGGAGCAGGAGAGACAAATGATCCTGCTCACACGTAGCCTAAGCCCTTGCAATAACAAGGGATTTGCCAAGTGGAAATAGAGCTAAAACAACATCTGCCTGAGCTTTGCACCAGGCTGGCTTTTTCTTCTGATCCTCCACCAGGATGGCTCACAAACTCACCCCAGTAGTATCTACCTCCAGAGATCTATTCTGACCTCCAGGAGAGGCGTGCCTGCCCTCACATCCACTAGGTAATCCATCCTTCCTAACCACAGTATTTAGTATTTCATGACAGTTTGGGATGTTCCTTACAAGCAGCCCTATCCACTCACCATGACAGTCTGCAAACCTTTTGCTCAATTCTTGCATCCTGGTGCATTCCTAACACCACAGAAACAACTACCATGATCACCATGCTCTTCACTGGACTTGCAAGCAACAAGTGACTTATGCAGTCTCCTACAAAGGTCAGGCTTTTGTAGATCTGGATTACAAACTTTTCCTGGGACTCTGCTGGACTTGACAAAACGCACACCATCAAAAGCAAGAGGTGGGAGAAGAAAGAGGAGGTTCCTCAGAGAAAGAGGAAGAAAGGATATGGGCTGGGCTGTTTCATTCCCCCCAGTTTTTTGATCAACCTTCAGAGATTTCACTCAAATGCAGGATTGTACTGAAAATGTTGCAGTGGATAATATTTTGCAGATATAAATTGTACACACCAGCTACTCAGTACGCATACTACATAAAAATATTTTAAATAATTTTGTATTAAAACCCATACTCTCCTAGAAACAAGTGAAAAAGAATATACTCATATTCTTTGTTTAGCTCACTTCCTTTTATAAAGGCCATATTTTCTTCTAACACAGCGGTTGGAGAGTTGTGAAATACAAATAGTTCCTCTTCTTATTCTTCATCATTAAGTACAATATTGACTGCTCCCACTCACTAAGATTAGATATATTTTGTAAATAGCAAATGCACATTAGCAGCGTAGATTTTTTTCAAGGCTTTTTCAATTCTGCTTATGTAAAACTTTGCATTGATCTATTATCTATCTCTTTCATCTAAGTATCTTCTAAAAGGCCATATTTCTTTGCATGGCAACGACCATGGTCTTTAACCTGGACTTTTCACCACCATTACAAAACAGTCTCCTTTGCCCAGACCTGCTACACCACATTTTCAACCAAGTTACAGTTTCATTTAAGAATATTTGACTTGTGATGACCCAAACATTCTGGAAAACATTCCCTAAACCTTGGCTCTTTTCTCATTTTCCAGGCTTGATGCTCTAACCATTCTGGCACTTCCTGTCCAGAGAGGTAAGAGGTATACAATTTGTGAACTTTCCTAACAGGTTGGTTTCACCTTACCTTTCTAGTATTTAGAAGAACATTTTAGCAATGTTTAAAAGTCTAGTACAAACATTATCTAAAAGTATTTTTGTAAAAACCCTGCATTAAATGCCTGTGTCTTTCAGGTCCTCAGTATACACTTGATTTCTCCAGGTATTGATTTTGGGTATGTCTTAGTACAGGACCTCATTTCTTCTTCTATTCAGCCACAATCATCATCATCATCACTGGAGTATTCAGCTTCTCAGGCAAGAATTGAATGCTTTTTTTTGGCACTAGAATAGTTAACAGATGACATAATATTTTTAAGTTAGCTATATCAATTGTTATGTCAATATTTCAACTTTGCCACTGGCTTGGGAGTTTAGCGTTGCTTTTGTTGCTTTTCTACTCTAATGTTCTAATTCCTCTTGAGCAACGTACACCCCCCCCCATTTGTTCAGCTGTTTAATAAGACATTTCTACTTGTAATGTGCATGTAATCTATGCCAGAAGCGTTAGCTGTAGATTTTATAGCTGTTACTTAGCTGGTATAAATATCATCACTCAGTCTTAATTACCAAACTTTTGCAATATACCTTTGGTGTCAATGATTACACTATTCAAAATATGAACCAGTCGGTGTTGGTACAGCATTTTCTCATTTGAAAAGAGATTTTTTGAGAAATTAGTTGAAAACTAGACTGTCCAACTGGACTGTTTCTTAATTACAACAAAGAACAGGCTGTTTCTCCCAACTAAGACTACTAAGAATTTAGTTGCTCCCTTCAGCATTGCTTTGATAAGCAGATGGTCTGTGGTTATTTCTTCAATGTGGAGCATATAATGGTTGAAAATGGAGCTGGTTCAATGTGAGCACTGCCTTCTTGTCCATGTCCGTAGGAGAAATGAGTTAGAGGCCACAGGTTGGCCCTGACCCATCTTGCACTAGGAAGCAGCACCTTTAGAGCATGAGACGTCAGGAAACGGATTCTTTGTATTGGAGATGATGCTTCTTCACTGCATTACCACAGTGAAAAGGTATAGAATGACGCTGATCCTGTCATGTTTTTGCCTAGTAGTTTTCCTTCCTTCTTTCATTCTGATTCAGTTTTGGGTCCTCCAATACAATAAAGATACTGAGGTGCTGGAGCACGTTTCAAGAAGAGCAACTAAGCTGGTAAAGGGTCTGGAGAACAAGTTCTACAAGGAGCGGCTGAGGGAACTGCAGTTGTTTAGCCTGAAGAAAAGGAGGCTGAGGGGAGACCTTATCACTCTCTACAACTACCTGAAAGGGGGTTGTAGGGAGGTGGGTGTCAATCTCTTTTGCCAAGTATCAAGTGATAGTATGAGAGGAAATGGCCTCAAGTTGCACCAGGAGAGATTTAGATTGGATACTAGGAAAAATTTCCTCACCAAAAGGGTGGTCAAGCACTGGAACAGGCTACCCAGGGAAGTGGTTGAGTCACCATCCCTGGAGATATTTAAAAGACATGTAGACATGGCACTTAGGGACACTATTTAGTCCCTACTTATTAGGTTAACTTTGGACTTAATGATCTTAAAGGTCTTTTCCAACCTAAAAGATTCTATGATTTTTAAGAAAAGGTTTTCTTCCTGCTGTTTTATTCAATATTTTAATACTACTTGAAAAAGCTGAGGATTGGATAACCATCCCTCCTCCTTTTGTCCAACATTTTCCCTGTGCTTTGGACTACCTTTTCCTATAGGTAGTGGAGGCTTATTCCTACATACTTGCAGCTGCTCTTTGTGTTTACGTCACTGCACAGATTAGGTACCTAAAATATCTTGGATCATGTTTTTTTTACAGACACCATCTCGGTGAAATGACCACAAAGACCATGAGGACATTTCTGCAGGTGTCAGAGGTGCCCAGCGGGAAAACTTCCCAAACGGGGCACTGGGATGCCCAACACTGTGGCCATTCCCGCTCCTCCCTGCAGACCCACTCGTAGATGCAACCAGACACAGCATGGTCCTCTCACTGCCTACAGCCATTCAACACAGCTTTATTGGCTTCTGGGCTCTGGAGACCCACCACCGGTGGCTCTGGGAGTGAAAAGCAACAAGTGCTCTTCAGCAATGTCTCCTCTGGCTGCTCCCTTCTGCCAGGGCACCATTGTCAAACACCACCGTG
This sequence comes from Morus bassanus, assembly GCA_031468815.1. NCBI lineage: Eukaryota > Metazoa > Chordata > Aves > Suliformes > Sulidae > Morus > Morus bassanus. Next base: position 17,873,871 of record CM062580.1, on the reverse strand, counting down.
ACGTTGCGCTGTGATGTCAGCACTATGCAGCACAGGCATCACAGTGACGTGCCAGAACATCCCACTGGCAGCCACAATCAGCCGGCACCAGTTGGCCTTTGCTTGCTGGCTGGCAGGACAAGGCCTGGCTGTCCAGGGCAACGGCCAGCGAGGGAAACTTCGGTCCAGCTGGGGCAAAAGAAATTAAAAGGGAGCCATCCCCCGCAGAAACACCATCCCTTTCTGCTACGGACGAGCCAGGGCAGTTGGCAGACATGATTTCTCCTGGCTTTCCAGGACAGGGGGAAAGAGCACCCTGTGGCGCTGCCATACGAGTGAGAAAGGAGGAGTGGGATGTCCAACCTGGCAGCAATGGACATGAGACCAAACGAGTCCCTCCTGTTTCCACCGAGAGTGCGGGCAAAGCCAGTGGATTCTCATCCCTCTGCTTTCCACAGAAGCTTTGGAAAATGGTGGAAAGCGACCAGTTTCAGTCCATTTGGTGGAGTGAGGGTGGAAAATGCGTGGCCATCAACGAAGAACTCTTCAAAGAGGAGGTGCTGGGCAGGGGAGGCCCTCTGCGGGTTTTTGCCATGCAGAGCATGAAGAGTTTCCGTCGACAGCTGAACCTCTATGGATTCACCAAGATGCAATGGCATTCCCAAAGATCTGCCTCCCTGCCGGAAGAAGCAGCAGCTTCTGCTCACAGCCAGGTACACAAGTTGCTTTGCACATCAACTAATGCTCACAGTAGTCTTGGGGGAGAGATGGACCTTTACATCAGATAAGGCCTTGTAATAGGGGAGATGAGGATGGTAGCAAGCAGTCTGGTTTTAATTTCCTTCCTGGGTCGTTTTCAGGAAGGTTTGAATTACTCTTTCTGACTAGTAGAAACGCAGATAAAATACAGTTCAGTTATATCTGCTGAGTTTGAACCTGTTAAAAGGAAAGACAGACTCAGCGCAGCCTGATTTCTTGTAATGTCTTTGCCAAGTGGCTGGCTGTACCAAATGTGAAACCTTCCTGCAGCACCTGCTGAACGCTGAGAAGATACACCTAAGGACCACAGTATTACCTGCCTGCTTATATGCACACTGAAGTTGCTGAAAAGTCATGGTATCTGGCTTTCAAAAGCAGTTCTCATGCTTTTGGAAATCCTGCATTGCTCTGCTCCCAGACAGCAAAAAGCCAGGGGTGATGATGACCGAACAGAACCATCACATAAGGTTTTAGCCTGAGCTTTAGGTTTCAAATGCCCCTGTGAGTCCTTTTCAATATCCATACTCGTCTCTTGCAAGTCTTAGTTCTCGTAGCTTGGGGTTTTCCAGTCTTGGGATGATGGCAACTAACTCTCCTCCTTTGCTTCTTTTAGATACTCTACTACTATAACCCCAACTTTAACAGAGATTATCCCCACCGGCTGGAAAAGTGCAAGAGGAGAGTTGGCATCAAACGGAGAGCCCCAGATGCACCGGAGGTGGATGGAAGGCACCCCTCCAGAAGCCCAGATGGTCAGCCTGCAGGGGACACGCGGGCATCTCCACCTGTGATGGCCGCACCCACCAAGCAATGGGCTGAAGCACCTCCCGGCCTCGGCAGCACCCATCCATCTCCACCGGCAGCTGCTCCCATGCTTCCAGAGCCTGCCGGAGCAGCAGGCAGCGGGAGGTTCATCCCTGTGGCCCTCTTCTTCCTACCACCACCCAGCAGCCAAACCCCAGATGGCCTCCAGTGTGCTGCTCATGCTCCTCCACCGTTTGCAGTGCCCGTGCTGGCAGCAGCGTCATCTCTGCCGAGGCCAAGGCCACCCAACGGCCAAAGCCCAATGGTCCCCCACTGCCCCACCTGCACCTGCAGCCCCAACCATGCAGATGGATCCCAGCGCAGCACATCCTAGAGGAGACAGAGAGAGTCAGTAGCCGGTTGGTGGCATCTAATAGCATTGCTAACAAATAAAGCTTAATAGACTTGGTAAGAAACGGAGCTTAGAAGAGTTAATAATAAACTGTTCAAACAATAAACCTTTTCCAGTTCTCCTGTCCTGTTTGTACGGCAGAAGCCCAGACTAAGTTTATATTTCACCAGACTTTTACCCATCTAAGTAGAAGCAACAGGTCCACAAGCACTTCAATCATTTTGCCTAAAAATCAAGATGAGATTTTTAGATTTTTTAGCTTTTACATTTCTATTATAGCCATAACCTTAACAGGGGCCATCCGCAGCTGCTAGAAAGGTGCAAGCCAAGAGTGGGACACAAAAGGAGAGCTCAAGCTACATCACACCTGGATGAGCTGGGTGAAAAGCACCCCAGAAGCCACCAAAATCTTTGGCCTGCATGAGGAACTACTGCTTGGGTGGAGAAGGACATGTTTGCACCAGCTCCACCACAGGACACACAGATATCTGCTCACAGAAAGTCCATACTTGCCATGGTAAAGCAACTAATCAATAAAGCATGTCCCTGCATCTGCAGACCCCATATACCTCCAGACCCAACTGCCCCTCCACTTCCCGACCCTGCTGGAACAGCAAGCAGGGAGAGCTTCTGGGCCACCCCCTCCCCGGCACCACCACCCAGCAGCCAGGCCCCAGCTGGCCTCCAGCGTGCTGCTCCGGCACCGCACCAGGCTGAGCCTCCTGCACCACAGCTGCTACCTTTAGCACCACGGCTGGGCTTTCCCACCTTCCCCACCGCGCTGCCCGGCGCAGCGGCTGGGCTGATCCCCTGGGCTGGCCCCCCACTCCACTGCAACCCCTGGCTGGCAATGCACGCGTTGGCAGCAGCCCATGCCATGGCCACGCCAACGCCACCCCATGGCCAAAGCCCCACAGCCCCACATTGTCCCACCTGCACGTGCGCTACCAATGCTGCAGGTGATGGGGCTGGACCCAGCGTGGCACATGGTAGAGAGAGCAGAGGCAGTTGCTACAGAGTGAACAGAGCCTAATAGCATTAGGAATAAATAAGGTGTAATAGATTTTATAATAAATAGAGTCTAACAGAGTTAGTAATAAATGGAGCCTAACAAAGTTGGAAATAAACTGTTGAACAACCTTTTCTAGTTGTCCTGTTTGTACAGCAGAAGCCCAGATCAAGTGCTTTATTTCACCAGTCAAAACAGAAGCAAGTGGTCCACAAGCAATTTAATGACTTTCCATAACAGTCAAGCTCTAGATTCTTAGAATTACTGAGTAAAAGATGGATAATATTTACAAGATGTACGCACTGAGGATGTTCTTCCTAATGGCACCTTTTGAGTGAAAGGGGTATGCCATCAAAAATTTTGGAGACTACAGCTCTAAGGAATAAGATTTAAACAATTGCCCTGGTTATTTAAGGACATTTTTTCATAAGTTTGTATCAAAACCATGTGTCATTGCCCTTTTTAAGATGACACCCTTCAGAGAAGGCAAGGGGATTACTCAGAGGCAGGTCCTGACCAGTATAGTTATGTACAAGCAAGCAAAGGGGATGGAGGGAGAGTCATTTGGCTGCTTTTTGGATGGGAAAGCATCATCTTGGTAGTCTTAAGAATAAAGACCATAAGCACAGCTTGCAACCATCTGACCCCAGGCTATGACTTGCCCTTCTCAGAGCACAACAGGACTGGGTGTGGGCAGTGTTGAGCAGAGATCCCGCAAGGAGAATGTGAGCTCTTCAGGAAGTGGTGTCTGACTCAACAGTGAGGCAGCATGCAAGCACAGCATTAGGGCACTTCACTATTTTAGGGACTAGGTCTTGGGTGTAACGTAACACGTACAGGCCAAACTAGAGTCATCACCAAAGACTTTGTAGCTGCTCTTGGGAAAAGGCCTATTCCCATCTGATGATAGGCAAATAGCTACTGTTTATTCTTCCAGAGCTTAGTCACTTTGGAAGTTTAAGCAAGAAAAAAGCCTTCTTCACTTTCCATCCTGATAAACCAGGTGATGTTCTGAATGGTTTATCAGCAGTGCCTTAGAGAACACCATTTCAATACAGAGATAAAGCCTGGGTGCATATTTCTTCCGTGACCACTTTGAATATGAAGTGCATTTTAAGTGCAAGATCTTATATGTGCACAGTCATAAACATATTGGCTTCTTAGCATGCTTTGCCCAACATCACGCCAACTCTCCCAGTCTTGCTTTCTCTGTTGTAGCCTATTCCAAAGGGACATAGCAGAAGACTCACACTACTTTGCTTACCAACTATAAGCCATGTAAATAGATGAGTGCTTCGTTTGCATGCACATATATCTGATAACAAAAAAAAAAGCTCATTTTTTTTCCTCTTGAGGTGGGACTGAGTCTTCACAAAGTGGCTGTGGGATAGAAAAGGTACACAGGCACAATATAAGCCTGGGACCTGAAATGCATTTATTCTGGGTGTTTGATCCGAGATGTCACATGAGAGCTCTTTCTCTGATGTTAGGATGTTCTGCTCTCTCAAGATCAGTATCCTCTTGGATGCTATGAAATGGACTCACTCAAGCTCATTAGTCCCTTCCCTGACCTGTGAGTCCCTGCTGTCACCAACCACATACCCTGATGCCTCCAAAGCCAAGTTAGTCTCACTGTCATGCTGACCAGTTTCTCTTCATGAAATATTCTAACAGGCACATAACTCCCAGTGTCTCAGTGGCTTAGCTACAAGTTTGTATCTGATTTTAAAAGAACCATCTGTACGTTGTACAGAAAAGTTGCTGTTCTCTCTTACAGTCAGGGATGGGGAGGCGTGGGTGGGAAGGGGGAAGACCTTGAAGTCTTCCTGTAAGTGATAGCTTTCACCCATATCTCCAGCCTTTAAAAAATTCTGTTCAGGGGAGAAATCCTACAGCCAGTATGTCCAAAGAACTTTGCTTCTATAAAGGCCAGTCAAGTCCAACCAAAAGATCTCTTTCAACTTCAGTGCTGGCAGGATCTATTCCATGAGTCTATGATTAGGCCCTTAAACTGCAGCAGTTCAAAGCAATGGGCACTAACAGAACAAACTAAGATGTCATTATTATTGTTGAAGTTGTAAGCAGATTTTTAATGATTTGGAAGACTATTATTGTTAACAGCTTAGTTATACTGTAATAACCATCAAAAAGACATTTACCTAAATTTCCTGCACACTGATACTGGTCAGAACAGCCTTTAGACCTGTTTCCTATAAGCATATATAAATGTGTATAGAAGAGCACTGTCATGATTCAGTGACTTTATATCAAACTGCCTAAGTACTGCCTTTTCAGAAGGATCCAATGAAAAACAAAGCAAAATGCCAAATATTTGGAAAATATGGGTATTTACAAATTAGATTACAACATCCATGTCAGAAATATCTAGAGTTGGAAAAGAGTCAGGTAGATTGCAACATCAATTCTACCAAGTAACCCTTCCTCTCCAAACTCGCTTTGATGTTCTAGTCAAATATTTCAGACTGCAGATCAAATCCAAATTTTTTTTTTTTCAGAAGTGTTTTTATGAAGAATTTCAGGAGTCAAGGACTTAGGGTTTTGCTTCTGCAGACCAGTAAGCAGGTTTTCAAAATAATTACCACCACAGCTATAGAGCAGGGAGCACACATAGCACTGTCATTGCATTCCTCTCCTGATCAGCTCTGGGCTTTGTGCAGGAGGGAGCGCTACTGCCAGGTATGGGAGACTTCAGAAGAATACATACTTGCCTTTCCTAGCAATGCCAGAAAGACTGAATTAGTGTTTAAACTACATATGTATATATTCTCACAACTGCAGGTTCCTGGTGCCTGTGCGTGCTTTCAAGCATCCACATCAGTCAGCACAGCAAGTTTCTACAACTATGGCTCAGGAATAATTATTTTGCACTAGAGAAAAAGCCAGGCTGTGGCAGCTTTGCAGCTTCTTCCAACTGGAAAGGGGTTGCTGTCTTCCCAAAGATATCCTTCCAACTCTGCCAGGACAGTCTTTCTGCAAGAAGAGCTTTCTTCAATGGACACTACAAAAAGAAAAATACCAAAAATGCAGAAATTTGACACAAACTTCCAAAGGAGAACACTGTCTCATGGGGCAGACACTACTCTTTAAAAATGCACACATAGCTTAGCTTTCTCCTCTCCCTGGAACAGCTAGGCCGGGAGCACCATGTACCTTTACCCTGATGTCCTCAAGGTGCACAACTCAGGAGATGACCTTGCTTCGACAGGCAGGACTGACTGTCTGAGGCTGGATGCTTGCAATCATAGGAGGGCATCGCAGAACAAACCTTGCACCAATTTTGCAACTAATGGTAACACCCCATGACTGAACACCTTAAAGGCTATGGGGAGCTCAAGGACTGGAATTTCACTACTGTGAGGGCGGGGAACCCACCAGGAGTATTTAATTTCCATGAGGTTAACATTTCTGACGCAGAAAAGCCTGAACTGACCAAAAGTTAACAGAAAAATTGATTGTTCAAGGTACAGGGACGGAATGGTAGAAATGAGGCCTCCAAAAAACAAGTGTTTGCTCTGTTTGGAAGACAGGATACCACCCTGGGGATTACCACAGTACCTCATGCAGTTGGGTCTAGTATTTCCAGAGTATATCAGCATTATCCCACAGGGATTTCCTCACTCTTGAGATCATATGAGCCTACTCATGGATTTCTCTGCAGCGCATCCCAGGCCCTGCTATGGAAAACCAAAGACTTAAAAAGAAGAAGAGAAATAATTACACTTTTTCAGTTCTCCTACACCGTTGCAGATATACCCTTTGCAGAGCTTTTCTCACAGATGAGTTAACTACCTCATGCAGTACATCTCCTGTCACTCACTCTGAAAAACAGGCAGAAGAAACAGAAGATAACAGACTGCGTGTGAAAGAGTACAAAACACCAGGGTAAAGAATGAGAGGGGGAGGGCTGAGAGGAAGGGATTTGCAGCCGAGGGCTCTGCTCATGTCATGGATTCACCCTAGGACCTTGGGCAATGTACTTTGCTCCTGTCCCCAGCTAAGGTCAGGTAAAGCACTCCATATGACCTGTGCCAGAAGCAAAACACTTAAAGGAAAGCAAGGGAGAGAGACCGGTTTGTCTGTGAAGCAGCCACAACACCATTTCCAAGATACTGAGGACCTCAGACGAATGGAGTTCTATCTCTGTGTACACTTTATCTCATTTAATCCTAAGATAAACAGCAGGAAGCATAAATAACTTTATGGCAACATATCAAACAGGACAAGACAGCCAAACAGTTTCCCTCTCCCTCTCCAAGCCTGCTAATTCTGTTTCAGGCTGCCTCTGACCACCATTCCCGCTTCCTCTGAAGGGAATTTTTGGGGGTGAAAGAGCACAGGTGGAACAGGATCTCCTCCGAGAGAAGTCACAGACCTCATGGGGTGTCTCTCAGAGATGGCTCATTGGCCATGGACTACTTTAAGTTTAAATGCTTTCTGTCCCTCAGCACCTTTTTTCAATAAAATACATTGACCTAAAATACACTGACCTAATAAGCTGTTACAGCAATGCAGCAGGAAGCAGAGCACTTGATGCTAACCACTGAAGCTAAATGTAATTCACTGGAAGCAAGGCAGACTTCCCTTCATGAGGAAGCAGGGCACATGCTCGACAAGGAAAGCTGGTCTAGCCCAAGCCAGGTGAGACTGGAAGAGAAGATCACATCCTGGCTGTGAAATGGGAAGGCAGACAAGGACTCTGTGCAGACCAGGAGTGCTGAGGGAGATTAGTTAGAGATCAGAAAAAGCAGCACACATGACCAGGGGTGAGTGGCGTTCCCAGGACAGCTTGTTGCACAGTTTCTGAGCACAGGTTCAGTGCAGTTCTTTCCACAACATAGCCTTGCCCTTTGTTTCAGGCTCCTCTTCTTCCCTCCCTCTCTGCCCACAGTGCAAGGGGCTGCACACTACTTGGGAACTGTCAGGGAAAAGCAAGAGAAATAATCCAAGCATCTTCCCAGACTGCTTGGTCTGAGCAAGGAACTGTGTTCTTTTAGGATCAAACAGGGGCTCCAGCTGTTCCCCATGAATAAGGGGACAAATTCCATCCATGTCAGCTAGTCAATGCCTCATCTTTCTGCTCATGCAGGACCTCTGACTCCCTATGCTCTCTTTAGTCAGCAGAAAGCCAGAATAACTTCAAGAGCTGGATTCAGCCCCCTAAAAGTCAAAGCTGACTGCAGAAGGCAGGCATTGTGGGCAAAGGGAGAACATGCCCCCAGTACAGTTAAATGCTGAAGATCAGGTGATGAGAACCTGCCAAGAGGAGGCTTATGAACCCTTCCCCTCAGAGAGGGACAGTGAAATTAGGCAGAGACACTGATGGGCCGATTTGACTGCAGGGAGCTCCTGCTTAACACAGCTCTTCCAAAGCTGCCACAAAGTATTTTCTGTATAAAATATTGGGTAAAAAGTAGGTGCTAGCAAAATTGAGGGGAGAAAGAAGAAACCTGAGGAAGTACTAAAGGCTCTGTCTCTAGCAAGAAGCAGCATGCTCTCTTTCTAAATATCAATTGCCAAAACTTTTGTTGGTCTGCTACTTTAAATGGATCAATTGTGAAAGTTTTTAATCACAGAACAGTGATTTAGGAGATGGAGTTAAACAGACTTTCCTGAACCCATCAGGTCTCTGTCTTGTCTACAGCAGAGTACTCTGTGGGAAGAAGGCGGGATGTTTCTGGCCAGTACTGTGGGGCTCAGCAACATGCACCCCAAGCTGAGGGGACCACAGCACAGCTGTGACTGTCAGAATGGCTTTGTTTCCTACACATGCCACAGAGTATGCATTGAGATGAGAGATGTTTATTAATTTCATCATATGAAACAAACTGTATTACATTATTAAGACAGACTAGAGAGTCTAGTCCTGATGTGGTCTTTAATTCTGAAACCAATATTTATCTCTGTGTGACAGAAGAGGAAAGATTGGTAGACTGTAATAAAAGGGAAATGAAGGTTCAAGACAAATTCCATTTCCCTGCTGCAGACCAGTTACAGTCAAGATACCAACAACTTGGAGAGTATGCAAGGAAAAGTGGAGGAAAATTATAAACATAACATAGGAAGTTCAGAGCATCCCATCCTGTTCTCAGCTACTCAAAAACAGACGATACAAACTCTGTTTTCCACATCCTGCTGTGTTACACTGTTGACAGAGGCCCTCTTATTTGCCTGTTGGTCCTTTAACAACAAGCCACGCATGCATGGTATCGCCAATTCCTCCTAATCTCTATCCTGCACTTAGGATGGGCCATCTGGGAAGACTATCAGAAGTAACAGCAAAGAATGGATAAGATACATTCACAAGCTTTTCCCTAGTGAATCCTGGTGCCCCAGGCAACGGCAAGAGTTTTGCCTATTGACTTTATAGGCATGCAAGTTGAACACAGATACCAGCTAAGCATGAGCAGGGATAAAATTCCAAATTATTCATTCCTTACAGTCTTTTGCAGTGAGTTCAAGGAGAGCTCCTGCATAGTGGCAGCAGCAGTTCTGGCAGTAGCAATGTCATTTAAGCCATGCATTATTGGCAGGCCGGCAATGAGATAGCAGTGCCAGTGGGAAGTCAGGCCCAGACAGATGGGGAATCTTTAGACTCATGGCAGTCTCAGACCAGAAACATAATTTCTCTCAGGATGCACCTGAAACCACTGAGCCAGTGAGTGAAGAAAGACAAGGGGTGTAAGGAAGAACGAGGTGAGAGACTACTTGAATTTTGCCATAACTCCCCAGCTGTCCATATTTTATGGCCTGTCAGTATGTTTGCAATCACAAAAAAAGCAAGGAAGGGCCCTTTCCTGTCATTTAAATTCATCTGTCCCAAAAACCCATTCGGAGTGAGCCCCAGGCCAAAGAGGTCTGGCCAGATTTGCAGATACCATGTGAACAGGTCAGCCATCATGGAGGAATGGGAGACACATGTCTAAAACAGACAGGCACAGTAGTCTCTGTAAGCAACTTACTCATCTGCTCCTGTCCTGTTCCATAACACAACCTGTCTGCTCAAAATCAGGTGGAAAATCTGGGGATGACTGGGCAAAGGCTTCACACACTGAGTGACTCACATACATACCGCTTGTGCTGCTCTGAATTTTCTCAAGCCCTCATATCCTGGGAAACTGGCAAAAAAGCTTATTCCAAATATTAAAGAGAACAAGGTTGAAACATGCTAGTGCAAATCCAGCCTACACAACTGACCTGTTGCATTCAACAGTAGTCTTTTCTCTGACTTCAGCAGGCTGATTATCATGCCAAAGTTAAGGAGAAGGGAGAGAAGATTGCCAGCTTCTTGAATTCATGCTGTTTAGAGCAGCTTTGATCTAGCCATGCTCCCTGATGCTGAAGGGGATAGGACAACAGCCATAGAACGCTATTATGTTTTCAGTATACCACAGCATGTCGGGTCTGTTGTGTCACTCACACTGCAGTCCTGAACACTGAATAGAGGAGAAAACCCATGAGATCCATTCACCTTGAAATACAGCTTTCTCCACAGGACACCAAACACCATTTAACTGCATGCCTAAATTCACATGCACGAGCAACCTCACTAAAAGCAGGTTGGAAGTTGAGCACCAGCTTTGTTAGATCAAGGCTCAAAGGGCAAACTAAGCCTTGTCTAGAAAGCACAACTCTAGTTTGCAGTATGGTTACAGAAATGCTTACCCAGCTGAAGCTACGCACCTCCTAGCTCCTATTCCAGTGCAAACTCCAAGGAGTAAACTGAACCAATGTGCATGTCTGGGGGATGAGGCAGATAAGGGGAATAGGAAGAAGAGGAAACACAGGGCAAGTCTACACTGTGCAATGGAGCACACCACAGTATTGCCATGACAGAGCTGGGAAGCTGGATTGTCCTGTCCAGACGTGCTGAGAAGTACTAAAAATATGTAACAACCCAAAAAGTAATATTAAATCCAAAACTTTGACATAGCAAGATCTAGGGACAACATCATTCTGCTGGTCAGCAGCCATACTAAGTGATTCCCTAGCACACATGTAACACATAGGCTGGTAGGAGCACAGCGTTACACATAAATGTAAGGCAAGCAGAAGGCAGTGGAGGGGAGTGGTGCACTTCCATGACAGCCCTTAGAGGGAAAAAAAAAGATGAGGAGTTGTTGTAGTCTGTGGGTTGTTACATTTTGGGGCAGCTGTAGTAACCCCTAGGAAGACATGAAGAATTTAAACAATGACAACTACTGAGTGTTAAAAAGTTAGTGCTAGTTAAGAAGCATGGTAGAGGGTTAAATCATATAACAAAATTGACCCCTCCTGTAGCTTGCTGGTGCTCTGCAGAGTCTTGGAAGCTGTCTCCAGCACCTGAGACAGGTGGAAATGCACACCCATGAAACACAGCCATTCTCACCACTCATCCCAAGGGCCACATGTCCTTCCAGCTCCTGTTTGTCCCCTACATAACTTAAGGCAGCCATGTCCTCTTTACCTCCCCAAGGGCACGACAAAGGTGGTGACATGGGACCATGTGTTCACAGGGTTCTGCCTGTATTCCTCTCCCTGTGCCAGCCAACGTGCCACCAGCTGCAGGGGACAGACCTCAGAGATGACCCAGTACCCTGAAGTGGAGCACTGAAAGGAGCTGGAAGGAGGTCAGACCCACAAAGGCCTGACCTCTCACTCTTATTTGATTGCCATTTTTTCCAGGAACTTGTTAAAACTACAAATAAAGTGAAGTTTCAAATGGATTTTTGTGCCAAAATCAGGGAAGGGGAAGCCCTTCTTCATAAAAAAGGGAGTCATATGTCCACAACTTTAAACTTGTTTTCATAAGTACTTTCAAAACAGGAAATTCACTAAATCCAATCCTTTTCCACAAAGGTCTCAACTTCAGCAAAATTTTCTAATAAAAACACTTTCATGGAAACATTTGTGGCCAGCTTGCATTTTATTCTATTCCTAGGACATGTACCGTATGAGCCTGGAAACAAGACGGTAGTTGTAGGGGGGACAGGCAAATTTTTCACTTTAGTAAGCAACAGTTTTGCTTAAGCACCTTTCTCTCACCCAACAATTGGAAACATTCTATTTCACATTTGATTTCTATTAGCAAAGATTTTCACAGCTTCATGGAAAAAGGCTGAGGCTGGTACTTGACCGTACTTCTGCCTCCCCAGGTTCAGAACTAAGCCTTGACACTTATACATGATTTCACCATTTCACCACTCAAACAAATGAAAAGCCAAGCCTAGTCCTGCCAATATCCAACCTCTGGAGCTATTAACCATTCCCTATTTCTGTGGGCCTTCTTTGCAAGTGAGACTGGTTAATCAACAGCTGTAGGTCTGTATCAGTATTCTTCTGCTCTTCGATACCCTCCCAATGTCTTTGTCCCCACCAGCATCTGAAAGAAGCCAGTACATACGCAGACATCATGATCAAATGCATGCCAGGACAGGAAGGACAAAGTCACAGATATAAGAAGATGGGATTATCTGCTTGGCTGCTGCTTGCTCTGAAAAAGTTGCAAAGTCCAGGACAGCAAAATTTCCACTGAGCTTGCATTTTCTGTGATGTAACTCTCTTAAATTATTTAAAGAAAAAAATCTAAAAATGCAAACCTGCTGCTGACAAAATCCCATGTCAACTACGTCACTTGTGACTAGGCCTGTTAGAGTCCACTAACATGCTGAGGAACTGGAGGCTTTTGTTCAGCAAATAGATTAAGCATGTGCCTGTTTCAACCTTAGCACAAAGGAAGGGGTTACTCCTTGGGGAAGCTCTGAGAACCAGCTCTTCCTTCGCATGGTCACCATGCTCACTAGCTTCACCCACTCTCTATTCCAGGTGTCCCAGAAACAAAACAAAGCAATTGCTTCTCTCTAGAGAGCTACCAGCAATAAGTACAGCAAGGCAAGCACACAGCTAAGTAGCCAAGGTACAGGTGCGTGGGGGAAAGCATGGGCTCTGTTGCTCCACCTCCTTCCTCCTGATTGCATTCTCTCTCTCTCTGGGCAACCTGTTCCAGTGTTTCACCACCCTCATTGTAAAATATTTCTTCCTTATATCTAGTCTAAATCTACCCTCTTTTAGTTTAAAGCCATTACCCCTTGTCCTATTTCAACAGACCCTGCTGAGAAGTTTGTCCCCATCTTTCTCATAAGCCCCCTGCAAGGCTGCAAGAAGGTCTCTGAGAAGCTTCCTCTTCTCCAGGCTGAACCACCCCAACTCTTTCAGCCTTTCCTCACAGGAGAGGTGCTCCAGCCCTCAGATCATCTTCGTGGCCCTCCTCTGGACCCACTCCAACAGGTCCATGTCTTTCCTGTGCTGAGGACTCCAGAGCTGGATGCAGTACTCTAGGTGGGGTCTCACCAGAGCAGAATAGAGCAGCAGAATCACCTCCCTCATCGGCCACATTACACCTGATACGGGGCTGTGTAAGGCTGTGTCCAAACAGCAGCTGTATACAAGTCACACTCCCACTGCTAACAGCACATCAGGATGGAGAGAGTTCAAAATAATCAATCTTCATTCAAATGCCAAATTCTTGGGTACCACATTCCCCTTGCTTCACCCCTTCCATGTCCAAACTGCATCCCAGGCTCAAAACCAGGTGAAGCTCAGTTCCACTTTGGATGCAGGGAGTCTGGATGCATCCACACTAGGTGTGGGGAGTTTGGTCATTGCTTCAGCAAGCACAGTACTTATCCCAGACTGAATCACATAACATGGCTGTAAGAATGAGACCAGAGCTGAAGCCAAAAAGGGAGAAGGCACTGGTTTCGATGCATTTAATTTGCTGTTATCAGGGCCTGATTCCAAGTCTCTTCTACAATCAGCAGAATCACCAAAGAAAATAAGCTCACGCGCTCATTTCTCTCACGTCTTTTGGTTTGTGTTAGCTTACTAGTTAACACATTAAAGAGGTTAAAAAAAAAACCCACATTTTGAAATTACACAAACGTTTGTCAGTACAGGCTTAGTATTAATTTGATGAAGGCTTGGTCAGATACAGCCTGCATTCAGCTTCCAGGTACACATTCAGGATAAATTCAGTAGTGATGCAAGCAGCAACATAACTTACACCTCAGGTAAAAAAAAAACAGATGTAAGTGGTTAAATATTATCACTGTCCTGTTAGGAAACAGGAGCAGGCTACAGGAAAGAGTTTATATTAAATCACTGTCATTTTATGGACAAAGGTAGGTGATTGTAAGAGAAGACTATACTAAAGCATAAGAAGGGATTCAGCACCAGCCTATCACGCTGCATTGAGATGATGCTGTATGCACCTGCTTGGGACTTCCCTTAGTATAAAACCAGCTCAATTGCAAACTAGTGGCCTAGAAGTAACACTGACTCCAGATCCCGAGCCATTCCAACATTTACCCACTATGTCCATTCAAGAAATCTGAAACACAGGGAATAGTGGAAGATTAAAATTTCCACCTAAGTATTTTCCACTAGAAACTGTTTTACACCAAATTATCCCCTGCCAGCACTCAGTTGTATCCTGCTGTTTTGTTTTTCACCACACAGTCTCAGGAAGTCATGAAGCAGAAGAAGTGTCCATGATTAGATGTAAACCAAGACAGATTCCCATGGGGCACCATCTCCAAATGCCCTTGCTGAAGACACTTTCCCAAAAGCCTACCATACAGCAAGCTATTTAAATAGCTGAACTAAACTGTAGCACCTTTTTTCCCCACCCCTCTTCAAATAAGAAAAGCCCTTCAGTTGCCATGGGAGCCCTGAGAAGTCTGAACCCACTGGCTTGTCTAGCCCTAGGTCTAAGATTGCCAGTTTTCTATCTTTTCATTCCTTCTCCTGAAAGTAAACACTTCATCATTACATTTTATTAAAAACACTTTGCCTGGAAGCTTTATCAGATTTCCCATCCCCAGAGCAAATACAGGTTTTCCAGGTCAGGGTTGGGAGATGACCTTTCTACCCCACCTCTCACTGCGCACACCAGCACCCCCAGGATTTCTCTTGGGGTGTCCTCCCTTTGCTCCCTGCTTCAGGACAGCAGGACCCCAAAGGTAAGCAATACTTTCTGCCATCCTTGTTCTTCCTTTCAGAAACAAGGGAAGTCTGTCCTGCCCTGTCAGATCTAACTGGAAACAAGGGTTTGGGACCTCCTCTTCCAAGGATGAGGCAAGGCACTCAACTGAAATTGCAGGATTCAGCTTAACACAGCCTCTTGAGGAGGTCAGAGTTTAAAGGGACAAGTATTCCCATTCAATTAAACAGGAGTGACAATCAAGGGGAGCTCCAGTTTCCCTTTCATGAGACTCAGTCTTGTAAACCCAGTGATGGTACAATACAGCTCTCAATGGCAAGCACTTGTTCAAATGCTGCAAAAACTGCTCTCAAACTCACTGAATATTCCACAAATCCAGAAATCCTGGTATGAAATTAAGTATTGGTGAACAAATCCATGCAAGTTTTCTTTTGGTTCTTTTTCTGAATTTTAGGGCAAAACACTAGGGAAAAAATTTGAACATGTATCCAACACAGCTATGAATCCACACATTTCTCAGCTGCTTAGTCTAAAGACTGTACAGCCACACTTTCTAGGAAATACATCTGAACTTTAAGCAGAAAGATCTCAACATGATCCAATCCAAACTGCAAACTGCACGAGATCCATTTGTAAGACTAATCTATCCTAGAAATTTTTGCGAGGGCTGTAATTGTTGTGGAATTTTGTAGACATTTGTTTTAAATACACTAGCAGGCAAAAGGCATAGGAACACATTCTGCAATGGGGAAGAAGGGAAGCATTTGTCCAAGCAACACTTATTTTGTTCACTGATAAATACTCTCAAGGCAAAATCATTTTTTCTCCCAGAGGGATGAAAGGGACTGGTCCAGCTCCCATCAGGCAGTGTGACTGAGTTGACCAAGAGGCCAGACCTACTCCAAGTGAGCCCCATGAAGCAGGCTCTCAGAAAAATGGGAAGCCCCCCTCATTTGAACTTTTGGAAACCCTCCTGCCCCTAGTAGTAGGGACACAGTAGCAAAAACACAGGCCACAACATCATTCCACCAGAGCTAGTCCTCTGGGTCCCTGCTGCATCTTCCCCAGCAGACAGCCAACATCCCTGCCACCTGAAGTCCTTTCATAACTCACAGAAAACAGACCCTCCAAGCACCTTACCACAAAACACCCTGGGAGATGCCCCAGACGTAGGCCCAGAGCAGCAGCATGGTGAGAGTGCTCTGGGCACATTTAGGGAAGAGTGTGCTAGCATTAGGCTGGCACTGACCCAACTGCCAAGTCACCCAGGGCAGCTGCCTGCCGAAGCCAGCCCTAAGGACTCAATTCCCCACCAGTAATTTCTACTATGTTTGGGTTCCTCACTGTTTACCTTAAACCCCAGCCATTTCTGCTAAGCCAGTGAAGGCGTGAAAGACTCCTACGACTATCATGTTGATCAGCACAAGCTCAGCAACAGCTTCTCTGCAACTCCCTGCCTGGCACAAGCCTCCTCCTATCTGTGGGCCCTTGGCAAACAGGGCACTGCTGGCACTCTCAGGATAGCCTTTGCCTCCACCACCTACCTCTCTGTTTATGTTACTTTCCCAACACACTTGCAAATATGATAAAGGTTAATCTGGTACAAAAGGTAAATAGGGTTACACAAAGCTGGATTTAGCAATTTAGTTTTATTGGCCACTAAGGAAGGCAATTCTTCGATGCAGGTAATGAGGAGATAGCCAAGCCAGATAAAGGATCTGTGCAATATAAACATCCTCCCAAAAAACCTGCTCCCCACTTGCATAAGCGCTGTAATCATGAAAGCAATTCTTAATGGAGCCACTTGGCAGAGGCCCTGGTACAGCAAGCTGTGAGCCTCTCCCTAGCTGATGGACCAGCTCCAAGAGCATGTTACTACAGTGCTGCAATGGAGGAAGAGGAGGGGCAGGAGGGTGAAAGATTGAAAGCTGGATCAAGTCTGCACTGGAACAGGGCCAGGTCTCCTCTGACATGTCACCTGTGTGGTTTGGAGCAGGCCAGTTATCCCCTCTGTGCTCAACTCTGCATCTATAAATTGAAATTGATAATTCTCCCTTTGTGCCCCATCTTTCATAGGTAAACATTTACCATAAAGGCTTTTTCTTACATATAGGTAAGTGCTTCTGGCTGAAAGTATTACTGTCACTCAGAAACTTGCAATAATATTCCAGCTAATAAGTGACTTCTCATTTTTCCTGACCTTTCAATATTTGCCCTTTACCTTAAAGAAAGAAAACTAAAACAAATCAAGATCCGAGTTTTCTGTACCAGCATCCTGCCCTCTTTCACCTCTCTGCACCAAAACGTAGGGACAATCCACAAGGCTGAACAGAAAACCTTTTGCACCCTGTGTTCTGTGCTGTTTGATTGTTTTCTCCTTTGCTATCAAATTTAGGAGGAACATCCCTGTGTTCAAGGAGCACAGAAGCGCCAGATCTGCCTTATCTCTCAGCACAGAGATGGGCAGCGTTTCACACTTTCCCACTGCATGGCTTCCCATCAAGGCGATGGCTTGGCCACTGCACAGAGGGATGCAATCCTCAGCAGGTTCAGTCTGTTGCACAGCTCTGGTTTCCTGGCAGTCCCAGGACTAATACACTCAAGGCAGGGGGAATCTCAGGAGAGTCTCTGTCCCTATGTTTTCCATAAAAGCTAAAAGACAGTAAAGTTTATTGTACCCCAAAAGTCACTAACTGCAAGATAAGTCTAGCAGTTACTTGTTCCTCTTGACACGGTTTTCTTACCAAGGCAAAAGAGATCTCGTTCCCATAACAAACAGTACACATTTACCAGCTGCAGGTCTGAATCAGAGTCTAGGCATTCACTCAAATATCCATTACGCTGATTTCCAATGCCATACATTAAGAATTCCTCCTCGCCTGCACTCTTCTAGCTTTCAGCAGGGACCTCCATCAGATTGGCCTAGGAATTTTCCCTATCCTACGCACTCTAAATAATTGTTGATAAATTACCATATTGGGAGTAACAATGTGATCCACTGAGAAGTAATAGACTACAACTAGCCAGAACTGTTTTCTAGTCCACAGCTTGTCACTGGTGAACTCAGATAAGTAACTGCACTTTGTATGCCTTTTCTGCCCTCTGCAAAACACAATGAAATGTACTTCTGCAAACTGCTTGGAGATCTGGGAATAGAAAGTGCTACATGACAATTTGAGGTTGTTATGCAGAGCTGGAACCCACACTGGTCTACATAACTGGCCATTCACCAGCTGTATGAGAGAGGCCAGTAGTGTTATATTGGCCAACACAGAACTATCTCCAGCTGGCAGGCAGAATACATTTAGACTGACTATGCTTCTGGACTTCGAGATTTTTTCAATAGGCGAGTTAAAACTGACCTTTTGCAGAAGTATGAATCATATCTGTAAAGATTATGGGCCTTTTCTTTCAATCTGGAGCTTGATCTTAAGCCTTCTGAAGTTAACACAACTATTTGCATCAACATCAATAAACTATCTAGCAAGAATTTACTCACCTAGGCAGCCCCACTAGCACAATAAAGGAGACAGTCTGCCATTATAGAACTGAGGCCTATAGGAAGACTACAATTGTATCTTCCATTCCTTCCAAAAAAACCCAATACCTTTATCAGCATCCACATTTCAGCCAGGACACTGGGCTAAGGCAGTTGCTTCAGTTTATATACTGCAAGGATTTACTAGCCGAGGTGATAGCATAGATATCCTCATAGTGCAAAACCTACTCAAAATGTCCTTGTTTTTCTCATTTGCCCTTTTGCAAACCACTTTCAAATGACCACATGTCACAGGGTGTGAACAAGCAGTTATTTCTTCACTGAAGGTAAGAGGAAGGCTGCCAGTGCCTGTGGGTTTTGCAGCCACCTATTTGGCATCAGTATCTTGATACACTCCAAAGTGGTATTACTAAAGACAAACTTTTTTTTTTTTGAGAGAGCTGCAACTCTTCCATACTTAATCAGCACCTTAAAGCATAGCTAACCTGCCCTCTTCCCTTTCCCTTACACCTGAAAAGTCTCTGACTTATAAGCTTGCCTTATTCAACTTTCAACTTCAAATCTTATTACTTACCACCTTTGACTACAGAAAAAGTAACCCTGTCTGAAGTTAGTCATTTTCCAGCTTCAAGGACCAGAGCTGGTTTAAACTGACTGAACTCCACTAGTATTTAGGAAGCTACCTTGATTTATTTTTTTTTCTTTTTAACCCAAAAGATCTGTGCCTCTAGGTCATATAAAATAATACGTGACACAAGAAAAACCTTATCACATGTGTTACTTAACCGACTGAGCAAAGGAGCAGCCCAGGCATTCATCTGAGAGATCAAATAAAAAGTGTTCTGCTGATAATAAAGGCTAACTTAAGCCGCCACAACTAATTCACAGTGCAGGCTTGACACTTGTTTATCTGGACAAACAATTATGAAATGTTCTTTTGTCCCTGTGAGTACTGCGTAGGCAAGAGTCATGACTTTCTGGGTTACTTTAAAGGGCCACTGTTTAGGTACCTATTCATTGCTTGGGAAACAAGAGATGCCATGGGCAGACTCTGACCAAGCTTGACAATCCTGGTTTCCTTCTGGCTCCCTTCTCAGGACAGACTCCAATCTGCCCCAACTGGAGATTTGGGGCAAGATTTCCCAGAAGTGGCAGGGTGAAGCAAGAAAATTATGTTTTCCCAAGGCATTTAGTTCCCTAATGGCAAACTGTAATCAGGCATACAGGAGCCCTAAGTAGTTTTTTGAAAACAGAACTTGGGAGTCTAAACAATTCAAACACTTCTGTAATTTTTACGCATGTTTCTGAACTGGGGCTTTAAAACAATCTGCTGGTTTTCTCATTTAGAAATTGTTAATGATAATAGTAGACCACGTCACATTCTAGACCAACTGCATACAGATATGATGGTCACCTCTCAGCATCTTGCCTGGTAAAGATGATTGCATCCCCTTTCCTTGAAAGGGGAAACAACCTGCTTGCAGACCCCCACCCCATGCATGAAACTGAACTGTGTAATCCCAATCATGGGGCCCAGGGCAAAAGCTCCCACACAGCTAAAAATGAACACGTTTTCCTGCCATTTCAGGCTGAAGGTGCCCTGTCATCTGACTGTATGGCCCAGGGTTGCTCAGTTCTAGTCCCAATCTCTGCTGAGCTTCTGAGAAGGAACAAGTTCCCAGGGTAATGCCTTAACAGGGAGAAGGAAATAAAAATCCAAAGCCAGCACAAAATGGCATCTTAACAGTTTTTTTGGGAAGCCAGGGCAGAGCAGGGACAGCCACATTGTTACCTCCTTCGTGGTGTGCTCATGGCAATGCTATTACGTACAGCCCACATCTGTTCAGCGCAAAAGCCCTCCTGCAGAGACCTCTCAGTCACTGATAAGGAGCCCTTTGAAATTTATTGTGCATATGAGAAATTGGGTATTTAAGTGAACAGAGCTGGTCAAATACAGCAATGGCTTACAAACCCCCTGCAATATACTTGCACGTGGAAAAACCTTATCTGAATGTTCCTGTGCTGCTAACTCATACCCCTGCTTTCAAACACAACATTCTTTTAGTTGACATTGTGGACTTCACCTTTCTCTAACACAAAAGGAGGAGAGAGACCTGCTTATGAGGAGATTCAAGAGCACAGGCTTTGCCAGAAAACAAGGATGATTAAAGCTTTCAGAATAGGACCCAGCACCAGGACAAGAAAGTGTCACAGATGGCTTCAAACACAACCTATAAAACTACTAATTGCCAACATATGCCAAGGATATCAAGAGCTTACCAAGGGTTCAGAAAACAATTTGACAAATTCACAGAAAAGCCCATCAGAAGCTATTAAGCACAGGACACATCTCTACTGCAGAGCAGGAGAGCACATCCCAGAGGGAAGTATCACCACACGCTTGGTTTTTGCACTGTAGTCACTGTCAAGAGCCAATATAGGACTAGATGGGTGTTTCACCTGGCTCAGTATAGCCATGCTTCCCTTTTTAGGAAGGGAACAAGAGGGAACCACAGGCAACAAGACCCAGAGTACGGTCTGCAAGAGTACAGTGCATTGCTCACACCATCCAATGGTGGGTGGAAAGCTCCTTCAGAAGCCTCACACATGAATGAAGCGGTAAGGAGAAGCAAGCTCCACAATGTGCCATCACAGTTTCAGTCACCCTGTCAACATTCCTATCTCCTTTCAGCATCGCCACATATAAAACCAGCTGATGGTACTTTCCAAATACTGTCACTGTTTGCCCTTCCCTGGCCTGTTCAACAGCACATAGAGAGCCAGATCCCTGGAACAAAAGCATAGGAATGGCTCTCACACTCAATGTCATCCACTGCCTTGCCCCAGGCTAGATCAATTACAGCTGCATCTTTCCAGATAGATGTCTACCTAATCTGTTCCTGGAGAACCTCCAGTGATACCAATATTACCCCTTGCCAGGTCATCTACTCCACTGCTGAAAACCCCAAATCCACAGCAAAGAGTAAAGCAGCTGACAAACGTATCTGTGCCAGGTTAATATGCCCCCAAATAAATTGCTTGCTACTATGAACCAAACAGACGTTAAATGTATTTTCTTTTTAAAGTTTATGCCAGTTCACAGCAACTGAGAAATTAACTTTATACTTTTTTTCCCTCCTTTTGTTTGTCTCAGCCTTATCCAAGACATTTTGCAGGTGAGAAAAATTAACAGCACAAGATCAAGTTAAGTCAGGTTTAAGGGCATCCTCCATATCAAACCAAGAATCTACGGAGATACAACACTTTTCCCAAGGCAGGCAATTTATTGTAGCTATGCTTTTCATTAGCAAAGTAGAAGATGACGAAGAAATACCCTTCATTTTAGATACAAATCTCACCATAAATAGACTGCCTAATTAAACCACTTGTTTTTAAAGGGGAACTAGAGAGATTTGGTTTGTTCATAAAAATAAACCAGCTATGATTAAAGTTCTGAGACTCACTATTGTCAGGACAACCTGCCAGCTTTTCCCATCAAGCTCAGTCCCTTATATAGTAGATAGCAACAGTAGGGCTGCTTTAGCAGCTTGGTTTCATCCACCACTGAGACTTCACCAGGGCAAATGGACTTAGCCAGGCAATGTCCCTCTCTTTATTGCTGAACAGTGCAGCTGCATAATCATGGTGATTCATTAAAATAATAAACTCCACATAATAAAAATGTTAAATACTCAGTATATGCTGGTAGAAATACAATAGCTTCTTTCCCTGCTAAATGGCATCCTGATAAAGATTTATGTCACGTACACCATTTACAGGAGTACAACACTATCCAAGGTGACTGTCCTGCAGGTTTTTGATCACCGTAATCTTATTTTTGAGCAAGGAGTGCTGGTACAGATTGAGAAATGAGCAATAAGGCCTTATCACATAAATTAGCTCTCTTCAAGGCAGCGCTAATGTTGATAAGATGTCTGGTGATAGCATGTCATGCAGAGGGACTAGAAAAGCAAGTGACTACGTGGAACCCTGAGTGTAAAAGGGAGCAGGGCCCAGCTCCAAGAGCTGCCCTGGACGTGTGAACTGTTGGCAAAGGCTTTACCTGGGAAAACCAGCTCACATGAGCTACTCAGAGAAGGCACTGTCCAGGCTGACCATTTCATCTTTTCAGCTGATGACACCTTCCAGCAGGGAGATGAAATAGGCACTGTAAGAACAGAGGACAAGCACAATCCAATTGGAGATAGAGCCTCTAACCACAACATGAACATCCACTCAACAGCCCAAACCCAGGCAGCTGTACTGCTTCACCAAGCTTGTTGTGCTGCTCTTTCACATCTACAGCTCAGTCCTATTCTGCTGAACCCATGAAATCGAAGTTTAGTTTCACATTTACTTTCACTGGCTGCTTTCTGAAGGCTTAGGCTCATTAGGCAAATGAGCATGTGACAGCTGCATTGCTGCTGCACAGTTACTTTGGCCCCAAAATTGCAACGTAGAGGCACTGAGAAACTAGCAGGCACCTCACAGGATACAATCCAAACTATCTTGTACTTGAGTACAGACCAAAGTCTTCTCTCCTGAGGGAGGTTGAAAATTCACAGAAATACACTGAAGATGCACAGAAATAGCCCCGTCATCACACCCAGCCCCAGTGCTAATCTACTGCCCTTTCTTATCAGGGAGCCAGATACCAGGTTGTGGGTGTGTTTGGTAGCCCAGGCCACTGATGAAAACCAAAGAGCCCAGGCTAGAGCTACGGCTGTGATTGGCACACACGCTAAGATCCACTGCCCACATGTACTAGGTTGGGTATGGGACTTATCTGTCCTCCTGCTTTCAGACACACCTGTGTCAGGTGGCCTGTGGTAGAGTGGCAGGGAGTGGTACACACGCTTGCCTGAATCAGGGCCTACAGTCATTCATCCTTTTATCTTCCTTCTATGCTTTCTCTCACCTCTCTCTGCCCCAAAGTTCCTGGCAGCGTGATGCTACGTAACAGGATGAGCCATCTCTTTTGCAATAGGATTGGCTCATCCTTTTCCCAGGGAGCGAGCCCCCACTGAGGGTCATTGCTCCCTTCACTTGTATTATCAACACATTTTTTTCTTCCTGCTCTTTATTGCTGGAAATTGGTTTGATCAGAACCAGTGAATCATGAAGCCAGCAATAAAAAAGTCACAAAGCCAAGAGGTTCAAATCTCACTTGCAGCTTTCATGCATGAGGGGAGATGTGGGTCTCTCCCTCCCCTTGAAGTGCAATTTCTTCCAACAGTCCACAGTGGAGGGGAGTGGGATCTGCATATTCAAGTTCACAAGTAAAATACACATTGAAGGCCAAGGTGCAGAGGCCTACAGCACTGCAAGATATTCTAGCTATGTTGTAAGCAAGCTGTTTGAGATGGAAAAGGGAGGAACTGCCATTTTTTACCTACATTCTGAAACTGAAGCAGTAATCAAGCCTTTACCTCTATTCAAAATTCTAAGTGCAATATTCAGAAAACACACAAACTACACAACACATTGCAGGGGTGGGGGGTGGTACCAACCAAAAAACCAACAAGAGCACCAAGCAAACCAACAGTAAATCTGGTAACAAACCCATCTCCTTCCTACATCCCAGCCCAATAAAATATTTTGGTGCTACTTGCCCCCACCAAATTAATTTTAATTTCTGAGTGTTTCTACAGATCCTAATGTCTGCCTGGGATCAGAGAAGGCTGACATACCACACTGAAAGCCATTCTTGCAACATGCCTGAAAAGCTTTGCCTTTGGCATGTTACAGCTGACATTAGATTTACTGCAGCTGCAACAGTACTGCGTATAAATCTGCTATTTGGTGACTGTAGATTTTGCCCAGATCCCCTCAGACGACAGGAAATCTTACACTGGCCTGACGGTTTGTTTCAGCAGTCATTTCTCCAGGGAATGGCATTAATATATCTTCATTGTTAGTCAAATACCACACTGGCCAGAGCACTCTGGAAGGAAAAATCCTCTCCCATAAAACCACAAGCCTGAGTCAAAGATCGAAAAGGCTTCTGTGCCCATAGAAATTGCACTTTTGGGATGCCTAACCCATCTCAAGAGACTGCAAAAACACTGAAGGACTAAGAGTAGAAAGCTCAGAAAAATAGATTGCATTCTATCACCTGCTGCTCTCAGCCACCTCCAAGACACAATGCTTTTAAGAAAGCAAAAGAAAACAGCTGAGCAATGGATTTCATTACTGTTATTAATGCTGAATGGAACTTTTCTTCCCTAATAGTTTGACAGGCAAATCAATGGCAAAGCCTGGCCACCTGCCAACACCACTGGCAAGCGCTGGGGAGCACGCTTTCCCAACCCCTGTAGATATCATCTTACAACCTGAGGCATACAATTCGATTACCCTTATCTGAACTTACATGTTATTTGTATCAATACAGTTGCCTGGATGCAGAAATCACCTCAATGACTTCCCGTAATGCTGGATTCCACTAAGCTTGAGATTCTGAAGAGGCATTTCAGACACTTGCTCCAAGTTTGTTAGCAATGTGAAGAAATATTTGTCAGCCTAAATCCTAACGCATAGCCCTACTATGATGTGACACAATCGCTTTTCCATGCAAACTTTTCTGAATGAGACAATTTCTGATTGTCTCATTCAGTCTTTCAACCTGACCCTTGCAGTATTAACTTTTTCTTGGAGCCACAGTTAATGGAGCCATGTTGTTACATAAAAATAGCAGCCATCACTGCTACACAGAGGATCGCTTAAAAAATGGATCCTAATGTCTCAAACACAGAATGCAAATGGAAGACAGTTTCTATTCATTTATTCAAACTATTATTTTTACAAAAAGATATTCTGAGGATAGAAAAGTGCTGACCTATGATTTGCCAGACCCCTGGAACAGGCAGCATGCAAAAAATCTGGAGAACAGGGAAAACAGCTAAAAACCAAGAGCTCCAGCAGCCAACAGAATGAGTTCTGACATCACAAAGATGACCAGAAAGCTGAACTCAAGTCCAAGTTCAAGTGGAAATTAATGGGAATTCACAGTCCCTTAATGCAGGGGTAGATACCCAGAAAGAGGTACAACAGTTAACATCTCAACCACCATAGCAAATGAGTTATCTACATCTCATAATACAGAGAGAGAAAAAAAAAAAACAACTCCGAAAAACTGAATAACAATGGATGAAGGTTAGCAAGAGCAGAATCAGACTTCTCAAGCATTGCTTTTACCAGACAGACACTGCACAAAACGTGGAGATTGCAAATCCATTTCCCGCTGGTCGCATCAGGTTAGACAGCTAGCACAACAGCATGGCTGTTGATTAAAACAAAAACAAAGCCCCTAAGTCTCTGTCCACATCACCTCCCACATTTCTCCATTTCCAGATGGACTCTTAGAGGCCAGAAAGCAGAGATCTCTTGCTAGACCCACAACTTCTAGCAGAGTGTTTTTGTAACCCTCTTCTTGAAAACAGTTGATTATATATTGCTGTCATAAATTTAGCCTAGTAACAGCTGGGACAGATTTACAGGGGATTTTTTTTTTTTTTATGACTATCTATTATTCATGGTGTGTTAGCCCTTACAATGTGTTTAGCCAAGGAAAAAAAAAAGATAAGATATCCTCTGGTTGATTATTGACAGATACTTGGCATCTTGCATCTCTGGGACTGCCTGGTCACAAATAAAATGAATCCAGCCTCTAAAAGCACTGATTCAATAATTTGACCATGTCAGACTGGGAAATGATATGGACTGAAGAGGACAGGGGCAATCATTTGTAACAAACACTGTATTTTTGTCTCTTAAATCTCACACAAAAGTATGTCAGAGGAGCTAAGCTGTCAGTCCAGGAATTGTGCAGTAAACACTCTCCCAGAAACAGCCATGGCAAGATCTACTGACCCAGAAGCTTCCTCTACAGGAAAGCAATGTCTGCTCTGGAGGTACCACGTGCAAGAGGGTTTCGGGTGACAAGCGAGTATCCTGGGAGACTATGTCAGGTATCAGTCAATCACAAATATCCTTGTAGGACAGGGACAAAGAGCCAATCTTGCCTCAGTCTGAAGAACACCTTTGCTAACACACACTGCTCCAGCTGCCTAGACAGCTACATGGGCACATTTAGTTAAGCTATAGACAATACAGAGCAGTTTCTGGCTGGCTTGACTTACACCGTGCCAGATTTCAGGAGACATGGATATCAACTGCAAAGCCACTAGAGACAACAGAAATGAAGAATCAGCCCCAGGCTGTTCAACATGTTGGTGTCCCCAGAGACATCAATTTTCTTTCTAAGCAAACCAGCAGACCCCAGGACACTGTACTGTGTTCCTTTTCAACAGCTGAAGCCTGGTTTCTCCCCAGGTTGTGCCTCAAGCTTCCCTAGTTTTGAGTAGGAGGCAACTTCTAAGGGGCAAGGGGAATTGCCAGCAGCATTCCTGACACCAGCTTATCTTGCCAGTACCATCCTTTAAAAAGGGGTAACAGAGATGAGTTATGTCCCTTACTTCACTCACACACACACACATACACAGTTGCCATTAAAGCACTAACCATACGTTTTTACCTTGCCTCTACCCTACAGAGTTCAGATGTTGCTCAGGAATGACATCCCTGTTGCAATTTAAGCATCTATAAGGCCTGATCCTAAAACCACGGCGTGCAGGGATTGTATCTTTCAGAGGCTGAGCTTCCCCCAAAAGAGGAAAGCTAGGGAAGAAACCTGCAGAAATGTGGTGTGTTGAGCAGAGGTACCAACAAGTACAGAAGACTGCCCTCAAACCCTTTGAAAGCACTGTGGTTACAGCAGCTGAATTCTCTCCAAGTACAAGTTCACCCCCCCACCCTCACAATGAACAAAAATGCTGCTGGGCACATCCCAACTGCTCAACACAATCATCTCATTGGAATTTGACTGTCCAGACTCTTTGCCTATGCACCACTTGCATCTCCCCTCAGTTTGATTTGTTTCGCTCCCCTCAAGCCACCACTGCTCGTGTAGGTATGGAAACACCAAGACAAGCTTTGCAGAAGTAATGTCTTTAAAACTAGGCATTTGGATTTTGCTCTGAGCTGAGGATCTCTGCCAGCAACACAAGCAAAAGATTTTTTTCGTCAGCTGGGCAGGCTCCTTCTGCTGGGAATTACAAGGGTTGATTTCAAGCCTGGGTTTATTTTCATCTTGGTCAAGTCACTTCATCCCTCCAGAGCCTTTCTTTCCAGACTTGCTTGTCTGCTGTTGACTATTAGATAAAGATGAACCTAGGCCAATTGAATAACAGTTCTTTAATTAGCTTTTCCTTCTCAGTAGTCATGTGAAATACTCTTTGCTTGCACAGCAGAAATAGCAAGATCCAAGGTGAACACATTTTATTATTGATCTTGCTCACAATTCCCTCATTTAGAAATAGCAAGAAAATCCAAGATTGGAGATAGCTTCTCAGAAGAGTTTCCCTTGTAGTTATATCCTGAAGTGTTGTTTTAACTCATTCATAATTTGTTTGCTTTGCCTGTTGGCTAGGTACCTCACCCTACCCTTTCATATGACTTCTTCCTTTGGTTAACTCCATGCATGACTTGACTTCTAAACTGCAAGAGGTCACCTGACACACAACACTGTCAAACATTAGCTCTACAAGCACCCTGGTTTCACCAGGACACCAGCTGCTCATACATCCTGACTCACAAGTCACCAAGCTAGGTCATCCCACCTAGGACATTCATGTACTATGCAGCTAACTGCTCTTACTACTCCATTAGCAGGAGCCAGGTGCCTGTTGGAGAAAGGAACTATTAGTCTACATGCTCATCACTCCCGTGCACAAGTTTTAAGCAGCCTTGTGCCACTGGTAGAGAAACTAGGAATACCTCCCGCCCCAAACATTTAATGAGGCCTTTGAAAGCCCAAACTGGTTTTCTGTTTGTATGTCTTTACTAGGCATTAGTGACAGAAATCTGAACTTAAACAACAAATACCTTACTACAGTCAGCACTGTTGTCATTGTGAGGGCTGTGTGGCCTCTAGAGATACACACAGGCAGCATGTCCTGACCTTGGAGGAGTGCTTGAGCTCAGAGGGCAAAGCCTGCCTGTTTGCCCATGCCTGCCAGGGGAGAGCCCCCCACCACAAGGTAGAAGCTGAGGCTACAGCAGCTCCAGAAAGCACAGCCTGGCAGCCAGATCACAGCAGAAGAGCTGTGACCATCAGCGAGTTGGTTAAATGAAATAAAGCTCAGTTTGTGCACGGGAGGGAGAGACTCATCTTCACTCCTGCTAAGACCTTCTGAAGGTGCTAATTGCTCTCCCTAGGAAACCGCATTCCCCAAACTGCAGTTATTTTGAGACACATGGTTCAGCTCTGTTTCATCTCTGGTTGTGATACCAAGTGGGTGAAACTGCGGCAGGGAAAGGAAAAAAACCAGAGAAGGTCTTGTGACGGAGGCAGTGACGCATATCAAACAGAAGACTTCAAAAGCTCTTATCCAGCACAGCGGCTGGGTGATGATGTGTCTCCTCAGAGAAAGCCGATAGCCTTGAGAGACAAAGGGCCCCCAAGAGCCAAGAATGAGCTGCGCCTCCCTGCCCGCCTTCATTAAAGCTTTGGGCCTGTTCCCAAAGAGCCATGTCTCAGCACTGAGGCTGCTGCCAGGGTGGTAGATAAGAGCACAGAAGAGCTGCATCTGCAAACTCTTTCCCTCCACTCCCCCTCCCTGTGCCTGCCTGTTGCACCAGCACATTAACCTTTCTCGCTTCCCATCCTTTGTTTTTTCTTCTCATGCGTGCCTTCCACCATCACTACAGCCCCCAGGTATGGAGGCTGCACCAAAGCACAGCAGCTTCCAGGGCTTGGAAACTGTTCAGAAAGCACCACTGTGCCAGTCTTAGCCTTGGTTTCACCCAGGACACAACAAATCCAATGACCACAGCTTGCAGGGAAGGCACAGGTGTCCCAAGGGCAGATAGCCAGCTTCAGGCAGTGGCCTGTAAAATAATATACAGGAGTCATGCTGCAAATTCGGACAGGAAGGAGGGAGATGTACCAGACCCCACCAGAGCCCTCGGGAGGACTTTGGCAGGTAGGCTGCTCTTACTCATACTTTAATTCACCTAGGAAAGAACTTCCTTTGCTTCCCATCACACAATTATCACTGCAATGTTTTTGAGCACCTTAACCCATGCCTCAGATAACCCTCCCTTTTAAAAGCACCAGGATTTTAAAATAAAATATCAATTTCTCTTTATCAATACCATGACCAAAGAGTTCTTAAATGTGTGATTTGGCCTGGAATGAGGACAGGATAGCAAAGGGGCAACACAGTAAGAGATGAGAAAATAAGCAATACCTTTATCTTGCACAGTTTTTCCTTAGGAACCCCACCATCTTCTATTGCTGGACCCTTTGCAGCCCAGGCTAGAAAGAAAACACAGAAGCAAAATCCTAAGTGACAAGTTTTGAACTTAAGCTTACATCAGCACAGGGTAGATTACAGAGAAGGCACACTACACTGTTTGCACCAGGTCACCCCTTCCTAATTATCCTCTCACCAGGGTGCACTTCTCTCTCAGGCACACACAGATGTGTCACAGAACTCTCCAGCACCGCTGGCAGACAACACACAGGCACCACTTTTGGGCTCTGGCAAAGCCACACACAGATATGGTGCATTCCTGCCCCAGTCCCCAACTCTGACACCCAGCTGACATTGCACTTCAGCAACCTCAAGCTCATCTGTGGCTGGTGTCTTCATTTCCTTGCAGGCAGCAGCTTTGTAAAAACTCAGGTTACTTAAATAAACCCTCTGATGGGGACTGCTGATGCTCTGATGCCTCATGGGACCATGTTGCTTGTGATCTCTGCTTTCCCACACAAGCCAGAGCTGCACTTGAGGCAGTTCCCCATTCAAAGGTGCAGAAAGGGGCAGGTAAATTTCAAGGTTAACAGGCTCAGTTGTCCAGAATTGGTGATGCTGGTTTCCCCTATGTGTTACATTTCAACTCGCAGTCTGAAGCACCACGCACAGAGGCTTAGATGGTGAGGAGCATTCCTGCCACAGATCTGCCTGCTATGCAGCATCAGGACTTTGGTCGGATTGAAACATCAGCTCTCATTAAACAGCAAAGCCTGCCCTGCCAGACACAGCTTTAAGCAGCCGGAATGCAATATTCCCTTGACACTTGGAAAGAACAAGAGGGCTTTTGGACTCTCTGGTATTTGTTCATAAGTTACCTTCACTGCTTGGGTAGCAAAGCTACAGCTCACCCTGCCTTGAAACAGTCAAAGAGACAAACCACCACACCACTGTTTCACACAAACATGTGGGAGTACCCAAAATCAAATTCCAAACACAGAGAGGACTTGTTAAAATCCATGGTCCTGGATGGTTCTTTCTTCTTGTTGCTTGCTAGAGTGAATCTTTCTCAAGGGCTCCTGAAAGCCCGTGTGCCCCAATGCAAGACAGGAGGATCTCTGAGCACAGCTACAGAGGGCAGCTTTCTACTCTTCCTGAATTTTGGAGAGAGTATTTCAAAGAAAGTAAGTTGCTTAAAGCAACCAAACTAGCAAGCTTCCCTCATTAAAAGGGAACTGCTGCTCTACCAGATACTGCTGCCATACTCCTGTCAAGCACCATTTGCAGCATTGCCAGTACTAAGCCAGTGGTAATTAGTAACATTATTAGACAGGTCACGCTTTTGATGCATTTCACAACAACAGGTAGAGAAGGGTAACTGCCCAAAGCCCATGTACTTTGGGACTTATAAGGAGTCACCTTAGAAGGCCAGCTGCATAAGGTAACTCTGGATGCTGAGTTTTACATGAAAAGGAGACCAACTATTCTCTATGGGGATACCTATAAACCCTTTCCGTTAATTGCTTTGTTAGTGTCTTGCAGGGAGAGTTCTGGGCACTCAAGCAGTAAAACCTAAGAAATGCACCCTGCTGGCAGGTGAAATTGCTGGCCAGAATCTGCTCTCTTTGCATTTGCTTCCAAACTTGAAGCTGTGCCCTAAGGAAACCACAAAGCAATCATTCTTCAAAGCGAACGTCGACAGGGGGATGGGATTGGTTTGGCTTTCCTTGTAGCTTTCCAAAGTCCCAGAAAAGAGAGGATATTATTTGTCTATGGAAATCTCATATGCAGAGTTTCATCTGTGGAAAATAATAAAGAGAGCATTGATGACAGAAAAGCCAAGAAATAGCAATAAGAGTTGTGTGTTCATGAAAAAAACTACTATTTTTCTTGAGTGTAAACATATTTAGGGAACAAGAAAATGCAAAGAATCAGGTTACATTACAGATCTGTGATTGACTGGCTTATTTTACACACACTCACACACACGTCCCCACCCCCCCAGCCTTTCAATTTACAGCTCAAATTCTGCAGTACTCTCAAAAAACCTATGAAACTTCCAAGTCTGAAAAACTCCTGGCTTTCACTCTTGTACCTACTTGAAACCCTTGACAATTTTTCTGACCAGTTAGCACAGCAGATCAAAATTAACATGGATGTGACTGAGCAAGTAGTTTTGGTGGAACTTGATGAGCTGATACAATAATAGATTAGTGAGCAGGTTTTTAATATTTAAGTCTGAGGGTTTCTTTGAATCCAAAAATAAAAGCAAAAATGCTACGGTTGTAAAATCCCATAAGATATTTTGAAGCAATTAGAAGGGCCCCTTACAAGCCAAAGCCTTCAAGTTTCTCAGAAGCCGAGCTGCTATCCCTTTCTGACGGTAACGGTCAGGTCCTGGGCAGAATAATTGAGGAAAAGTGGATTCCAGTTCTTCAAGCCAATGCCCAGAGCAGAAAAACATGCAGCAAATCGATGGACATACTAAAGCACAGGAGAAACCAATAGCAGAACAATTCAGAGCCACACCACCATCTCCTGCCACCCTGGCTTAGGACATTTTCTAAGCAACCCCACGACTGCCCACACTGCTCACCCTTTCAGGAGCATCGCATGGCACACCACAGGCTGCCCACTACAGCCACCATGTGCTTAGTGGCACCACTATGAGCTGGTCATGCGTAATGGTGGCAGAGAGCAGCCTCCCATAACACGAGCTGTGCAGCCTGCTGACTGCAGTGGTGCAGGCTGGAATCCAGATGTCCAATTTCTGGCTAAATCAGGCTACTTTGTTTTTTCTTTTTTAAATATGTAGAGCCTGGACATGGGGCTTGCAAGGCTGAAAGGGAGAACGGCACACTGAAGAAAGAGGGAACTCCATCTTTCTGTTCAGACACAGCCAAGCCCATGTTCTTGTGGTAAGTGCCCACAACAATAGTTTTTAAAAGTCCATTTTACATATTTAGAACAAAAAGCAGAAATGAAAGCAATGTCAACTATTAGGGAAAACCAGCAGAGAGGGAAAAAGGTTATGAGTTCTTGGTACAAGCCTTACATCCTATTCATCGAAGGAACTGCTCAGAGGAACACAGGCTACTTACATAAGAGACAGTTTCACCCTCTCAGCTCAAGGTGATGTTGAAGCACACAAAAATGCACCAGTGGAACACAGCATCACCTATATTCTGCCTCAAGGAGCAAATGTTCAGCAAGAGGAACATTCAAACAAAGTGAATCACTGCCAAGGCACAAGTTACATGGGTACCCAAAATAAGAATACCTTCAAGGTGCATTTTAGAAACCAGACCTGGTACCGAGAGACACATTAAGATGCAAAAAGTATTTCAACAACAGCAGCTTACCCAAGTGATCTGTTAGAAGCATAAGGCAAATTAAATGAAAGTGGCTTCACAATTAATCATCAGAATTATAGCACTGAATATAGTCAATATATATAGTACAGAGAATTTAGCTCTGTATGTCCCCTAGAAATTACGTATTTTGATTTTTCCATCTCAGATCCTCTTTATTTGTATCCATTCATTCTCCCAGCATAATTGCACCCATCTGAGTGAGGCAAAATATCTTAAAAATCCTTCAGATTTGCCGGAGGGGTTTTTTTTTGTTGTTGTTTGCCATTGTTTTGTTTTTAAATATCCTGCTTAAAATTGTTTGCTTACATCGCAACCTTTTCATATTTGGCATTTCTGCCAACACCAACAGGGAGATGAAGAAGAAAGGGCTTTGCTATTAGAGAACAGGGAAAGGATGTAGGTCCAATTGCTGGCTACCCTACAGGAGCCCTTTTTGGGGCAAATCAGCTTGACAGGGATTTTCAAAATGCTCCATGTTCAGAAATAGATCAATGACCAAGACAGAACTAATATTGCCAGCAACCCAAAATCAATATTTGTTTTTTATAGGAACATCACACCTCACCATCCATCAGTCCCCAAACCCTGCTTGCAGACTACATCTTATCCACACTGCCTTCTTGTGGGGACCTCTAGGAGCACCCTCGGCCCTGAGAAGATCATTTTACCATTAATATACATTAATTTGCAGCAATTTCCCTGAAGCTTGTGACTTTGAAACTTGTACACCCATTGCACTTACTGATACTAGAGTCCTTCTGCCAGCTTACATGGACTGAGAGGGGATGTGCTTTTTCACTTCAAGAACATCCCTGGAAGGCAAAGCTGAACTCTTCAACCTTTGCACAAGGCTAAAATCCAAACTGGCACCTACACAATATGAAGGTGGTTGAAGTGCAAACTCTCATTCCTACTGAGGAGACTCCAAGAGGTGCTATAAAACTGTCCCACATCACCTCAAAAGGAGAAACAATATACCCCAACCAAGGTTACCTGATGGACAAGGCAAAGACGGCAAAGCTAAAAGAGGAGCAATGAATGCTCTTTGCGTCAGCCAGAAACGTGGCAACAGACTTGGGATGCTGGGGAAGACAGCACAGCCTGTTTCCCATCACACCCCACATGACAGATCCTATATTAATCCTTTCCATTTAAGACAGGCAATAGAAAGGTACATTTTCACTCCAATGCAAAGTTAAAGAGGATAAAGATTGCAGCTTCAGGCCTTCCTGCTCTCTCCGCCCCAGTTCTTTCACCTGACTGTAAGATGTCTGGTAAGTGGCAAATGTCACATATGCACAGGCTCCGGCCACTTTAGCCAGATGACATTCCTGTTTTCTGTAATTCTGGACCAGTGAGCAGTATTTTCTTGGTGAGGGTTTTAAGACATCCCCTGCTGCGTAGTCCTATTTACCTTATATTCTGTATGTTTAGACATAAGCTCCGGCTCCCGACTTCTACACACAACTGGCTCCTTTCAGCCGTTGTGCATTTAAAGTGATCGTTTCATGCTTTCCCAGTATGTTCGTTCAGCAAACACAGTGTGTTTGTCACTTAGCCACAGCACAAATCACAGCACACTGTTCACACTCTTTCCTTTCAGATGGGGAGATACAAGACTTGCCAGGAACCCAACAGACGGTGCTGGGCAGATGAGAGCTGCAGGGACAGACTGCACCCTAGTCCCTCTGCAGAGCCGGAGACTCTCCCTTTGGCATGTCTGAAAAATGCTTGTAGCTCCATCATGAAATAAAATAAAAATCACTTTAATACTAGTAACTGCATTGGAGAAGATTTATAGTGAGCCGGATGGGAT
The DNA here is from genome assembly GCA_031468815.1 of Morus bassanus. Classification (NCBI taxonomy): domain Eukaryota; kingdom Metazoa; phylum Chordata; class Aves; order Suliformes; family Sulidae; genus Morus; species Morus bassanus. The sequence continues at coordinate 17,838,966 of CM062580.1, read as the reverse complement.
GCCCTCCCACAACAATTTGTGAGGTTTTAAATATCCCAGTTCAGAGAAACGAAAAAGTCAAAAAATCTCACAATTTCCCCAGAAATAAGAATGCTGGGGGAGGAAAAGAGGAAGAGAACATTTTGTTTCTATTCATTTTCAGGAATTTCATTTCAGTTCCAACATTTTTTTTAACCTTCAATTAATGCTAGCTATCAAAATGAAACAGCATTTGGACCTAAAAACATTGAAACTTTGCCATTTAGAAAAGGTCAAACAGTTTTCAAAACATTTTTGTCCAATATTTTTCAGCAACTGAAATTCATCAAAACCAACATTTTCCCACGAAATTGTTCTGTCTCAGACAACTGGCATTTTCTGAGGCACGATGCTTCTCAGGGGATCTCCTTGCCAGCCCAAGGGGCTGGTCCTTCCCTTTTGTCATCAGCTAGCCTCTTCGGCAGGCAACCAATGCCATACTTTCAGACCTTGGTAAGTCACCTAGGCCCCAGTTCAGAAGATCAAGTCAATCAAAGTCAGACACCAGGCCCAGATACATACTTCTACAAGGTTCATTACATACATCCCATCTCAAGGTTATATTTGTGCATTTTGTATCACAGTTTCCTCATCCAAAAACCAGTTACCAAGCAGAGGGGTAAGAAAAGGTCTCTCCTTAGCTTTGAGATACTCTCAGATTGTTACTACAGTGTAAAGCTCGTTTCTCTTTAGCTAGGATTCAAATCTATATCCACCCGGCTGAAGCTGATGCATGCACTAATGCAGGACTACCTATCTGGAACAACCATTCTGACCTAAAACTAGAGATGGCTTTTCCACCTTCTTTGGAAGATCTTAAATCCAAAGGCTGTCTTCTACTCACCTACGAAAGGTTAGCCCTCTTGAGATACTACATTCTACTGTGGAGTAAGAACATACTCCAAGAGAGCATGCTCATTTTGCACCTGAACCCTGAAAGCTATCCTGAGGAGCAGAGTTAATGTGGCACCTGTTCCTACTGCCCATGAGCATACCATGAGCCCAGAAACCTGCAAATCCCAAGAACCTGCTTACTCTTGAATGGGATTTAATGACAAATGACTGTACGCAGAGAAGCTGCACAGCAAGGACTTCCCAGGGAGTAGGCATGATGCGCAACAGGGATGTAAACATCTTCTCAGCTACAGAAAGTACTTCCATGGGTTGTGAACAGAGCTGTATAGAGCCTGTCATGCAGTTGCTTATGCTCTGACTCCATGCTAAGAGGTGTCTGGCTCACATTCAATTTCATCTTTGCATAGGCAGACAAGCCCAGGTTTGTCTATGCGCATCTGTGTAGACATGAGTAACATGCTGGGGCCAAAGTCACAATCTAGTCCATAAACACAGTCTCCAGCAGAGCAGAGCAAATCACATCAATTAAAGAAGAGACTGAAGCCTTCACCAGGAACTTACAAGGGGGCTGAGTCAACAGGAATGCAGATGAACACCTGTGCTGCTGGTGTTGGCTGGCATGGGACACAGGAATATCACCAAACAGCCGCCACAGATTTCCCCAAAATTATACAAAATTGTTAAAAACAAAACACAAAAATCCCATATTCTCTTCTCTATATACACTGTCTCCCCAACCCCGCTCATTTTGAAAACCAGAGCAGTACTGAAGGAGCACCTCCATATTTCAATAGAAATTAAACAACACCCCCACACACCCTGAAACTCTCAAGATCTGGGTCTGCAGCTTCAGCTCTCTACATCCATCACTCTGTAATACAAGCTTCTTCCAAAAAAATATACTCTTACAAACACAGCCTCAAGGAGCTATTACAAGTGAGCAGGACTGGGAACTTGCAGGGTCATCACCTACTCACTGATACACAGACCTACAGCACTGTCCCCAATTAAAGAAGCATTGAGGTAAGCTTGTTCTCCAGCCCTGGAGCCTTCTTGCCAGACATCTACAAAAGAGCTGGCTATTGAAGGCTTTTGGATTGTGCCAGTCACCATTGCCTGTAGGTGGGAAAAGTGTTGTGCAAGGAAGGTTTTCATCAAGGACCTGTTTCCAGTAAATCCAGCTCTAACACAGAATGCCAGAGGGATTTCTCTCACAAACAAAATCCTGCTGGACTCCTCGCAGAGCTCCAGCCAGTGAGCTGAAAAGGGCTGTGGCACAGTGCCCTCCCTTATAGTACCACCACGGTGGCCTCGGCTCCAAGGGAGAGCCAATCAAGCATACATGTTTTTCTTTCAACCTGGAAAGATGATAAAAGCCAGCGTTGTGAGAACCCAGCTTGATGGGAGCCAGGGCAGCAGATGGGAGCTGAAGGATCTGGATAACACTGAGTTCATCTCTGTTTCCTTCAACAAAAACCCAAACAAGCCCCTCAAGTCCCCCAAAAACCAGGTGCAGAACTGAGTGCACAGGTTATATCATCACAGCTCTGTGCTTCAGCTGGCTGGTTCATGTTACTGAGAGAACAACCACTGCATCTAGTAGAGGACAGGGTGTTTTATGCTGCTGCAGGAAAATCAGAATTCTTCTATGACTTTAAAAACCTGTCTTAGGACTCTCTCCGGTTTCCAAGTCCTCCTTCAAGAGAGACACGTTTCTCAAATCTGGGTCCAAACTGTGCAAGGGCCCAAAAGGGACATCGATCCATAATCCCACTTTAGAGACTGGGGTTTTTTTCTGCTTACGTACTCCCTGCAGAAATAATATTTCCCCATCTTCCTACCTGAGCCCTCAGGAATATCCCCAGCAGTCAAGGGGAAAAGAGTCAAGGCCTTCTTGTAATAGATATACAGCAGAAGCAATCAAACAACTTAGTGGGTTTTCCACTAAAGCAAGAGGAGCTTAAGCATTTTTCAGCTAAAAACACGTGGCAAACATTTATGTATAGCCTTAGTTTCAGTTTCTTGAATGTTTCTAACAGTCTAAGTTTTTAAGCAGCACAGAACAATGCTCCAAATCAAAACTGCAGGTTAGATTTAGGGAAAAAAATTAAGTTGTTCCAATATGAAGGATGGTCGGAGCTCTGTTTCCAAGACCTGTGTTTCTACCAGTGACAACCAGTAGTGGCTGGCCCTCCTGTACCCCTGATCTGTCACATGCTGGTGTTGTTCTACCACTCCTGAGCCTTTACTAGCCTCCTTGGAGAGGGGCATGAGAGCTACCCAGTCCCAATTCTGCCTTACATACTTATTTTCACAAGATCTATAGAGCACAGGTACAAGCAAGAGCTGGTTACTTCAAACCCCTCTTCCCCTATGACCAAACTAGCTGTTTTGGATCATGTTTCTGCCTCAGGAAAAGTAACAGCAACGCTTTTCCTGAGTTCAGCAAGTCCATGAGGCAGCAGAGCTGAGCACGGGTCTGCAGCACGCGGATGCTGGCAGCACAGTGGGCAGAACTGGGCCAGCCTGACACTGCTTGGCTCTGGCCAAGGCTATTGGCCCTGGTTTGCTTGCAAACCACAGGTGGAAAGGACAGGCTACAAAAGAAGAAGGGAAAGAATTAATTTGGAAGAGCTCCTGGATCCTGCATCTGCACCTTATGCTTGACAGGATGAGGCTGGATGGAGAGAATGGCTATGTTTATTCAGCATGTTTACAGAGAGACACTCTCTTTCTGGGAAACTTTCAATGTGTGATGCCACCCAAAAGTACCTGGCACCTGGAGACCTGCTAGGCTGGGCTGACACTCAGCTGCTCCTATGCCAGATGGACACCAGTGTTTGTATAGTTGGTACTGGTCAAACGCATGGCACGTAGTGACTGCAGATAGAGACGATTTATTTCTCTTCAGACTTATCCCCTTTTGATGCTGCTGTGCCACGTTTCCCTCCCACCTGCTCAGGTAAGGAAGGTAAAAGGCAACTGTTTGAATACAATAAAATACTTCAGTCTGTGGCAAAATGAATTGTTATGAATTCTACAAAAGAATTATCCAATATTCCCCTCTCTCCCTGGCCAAACTTGCCTTCCTGGGAGGAATTTTGGGCAAATTGTTGGGTTGCTTGTTTTTTTGCAAATTCACACCTGAAGCCTCCTGCAAAAAAAATGGAGATTTTCAGTTCTGAGATGCAAAACATCATTCAACTGCTTTGCTTTGACCCTCATACACACAAAGGATGCCAAAATACTACACAACCAACATCCAAACAGTTTCATAACACCAGCAGAGCCTCAGAAGGGGCAGGGATTTTGTGACTGACAGCATTTTCCTCAAGTCTGCTTTACCCTTAGAGACCTCTGTCAAGTCTCATTCCTTGCAAACATCAAGGTATGCCAGTGTAAACTGTTTGCTGAGGAGGTAAGAGTCTCCATTCAAGGAGGTGTTACTCCTGGGAAGCTGGAAAAAAGTGACATCTGTTGAAGTCTTGCTTCTCCTCCAATACTTGTTCCATATAGATGAATTTAGCTCTGCTGCACTAAAAAGATACCCAGCAACCGGGGTGAGGAGTGCTCAGGCTGAAGGGCAAAACCACCATTGGGTGGAGAGCAACTGGGAGCCAATTATATGAATGTTAACAACAGATTCATCATCTTGGACATTCCCTTGTTATGCATTGCTCAACCAAGCACAACCGGCCTTGGAAACCAGGAAGCAGTGAAAGGATGAAGGCAGTGGCACAGGGCCAGCTGCTGCCTCCGGACATGGGAAGATGACTTGAGCCATCTACTCAAAAGGAGCATCTCCTGGGGTTTGAGGTGTCTATGGCTTGTCTAACACATCAACCTTGTGCCACTTCATTGTACGGGCTGCTCTGGTACCGACCCACTCTGGCGGTTTCTGTGCCTTGGATCCCAGACCAAACAAGGGACAAGACCCACGTGGCTCTGCTCCGTTGACATGTTCATCTCAGAGCCCATGTCACAAATGTCACACCCACACTGAAATACAGCCACTGCATCAAGGCCCCTGAAAACTCCAAGCTTGTGTACCCAACAGAAATGCATAAAAAACACCCCAAACACCTTTACCTGCACTTTATAGGGTACAAAAGAGAATGTTCATTCCCATATGGTGGAAGGAGGTTTTCCAATATACAAACCATTCCCAGGAAGTTATAAAGCCAAATACAGATTTCCTGGAAGAAAACCTACAGCTCAAAATCCATACATGCAGAACAGCCTCCACACAAGAATACTTCATTGAGCACTGCAGGCAGCAAACACCCCTGCCAGGCAGGGAGCTGGAACCCTGATGACCAAAATGCTTGTCCAGCTCTGCTCCTTGCAAGCAGAACAACTTGGACAAGTCTTTGGTCTCTGTTTCTTCAACAATTAAAAGCTGTTCTGGACTGGGCCAAATCAGACAGACTGGGGAGGTGGAATTGCCACATCTGGTCATAGAGGCAGCCAAGCCAGAAGTCAAAGGCTTCGGGCCCCATGGCTGGGTTTTATTAGGGCACTAAAAAGGTACAAACAGGACAAGATAACTCTAAATAGAGAAAAGGCAGGCATGCCACGCGAGACAAATTAAATCAAAAGCTCAAAATTAAATCTCTCTCCCACTGTCTAATCCCTCCTGGGATGAATGCTGCTCTCTAGTTTATTCCAGCAACTTTCAGTGAGCTCCTGAGCTACACAAACCCCACAGTCTTTTCTAGGAAAGGCTTTTCATCTGTCCTCTCTGCAGCTTGGTGGCCAGTCTATACCCCAAAGTCAAGAGGCTCTTCAGTGTTCAGAAGGCTGCAAGTCCATATTTTGGCTCCTACACTCCTGCCCGGTGCCCCACACTCTTGGGCAGCACAGCATCCATTCACATTCCTGGGAGAGTAGTAGTCTAGAGCTCAGTGCAGTCAGGAGCATGTAAACGAGTGTGCTTTCATCCCAGACCCACTGTCTACATCAGTCCTGGAGCATTTTATTACAAGCTAGCAACAACACAAGACAGGACTGGGCAGCAGGCAGGTCTAGACCTAGGTGCACCAGCATGCCTCACACTTTTCCTTCTGCTTTACAGCTGCTTCCGTGAGCCCTCCTTCCACCACTCTCAGGTCACGTCTCCCTGAGCAGGAACACCCCTTAAGCATCAGAGGGGTGAGCTTATTCACATTCTGGGGAATTTGGAGGATTTGGGATTTAGAATGTGACAGGGCTTTTCCCCATCCTCAGAGCAATGATCCACAGCTGGGCTCCAGGATTGCAGCACCAAGACTTTAACCTATTGTCCTACGCAGCCACGCTACTTGAGGAAGCTCCCAACTTAGTCAGTGAGTGATGCTGGGGTACAGCCTGGCAGGAATTTCCCGAGGAGGTTTCTCACACTGCTGATTCACTGAGGTCTAATCCAGCTATAGGAACAGACCAGTTTCAGCAATCTCCCAGTTTAGCATTTTGGGAGGAGGCGGCATTTTGGAACAGGCCAGAAACATTCTTGTTTTAGAAAGTTTGGGTACCTTATGTGGCTTTTCTGCTGGTGACAACCAGTTTGGGTTTTTTGTCAATTACCAGGAAACACAAAACTATAGTAGAACTCATTCCAGTTTGGGAGAAAAATACTGAAAAAAATTCTTGAAAAATCTTACAGCATGAGAAAACTTCCTTTTCCCTTCAAATCCATCCCTCTGATCCAAAACTGAAGAAGAGACTGCATGGACATTTGTAATTCCCAGAGAGACTGACTCTTTCCAGCAAAACCAGAGGTTTCAGAAGCACCTACAGTCATGTGCTGAAACATGAAATGACAGAGGAGAGGAAGAAGGGTGTCAAAGTAGAGAAGTAAGGCTTTGAATTTTCTAAGCAGTTGTTTATGTTGTTTAAGTCCAAATCTACCTTGGCTGCTCCCAGACCAAGTGGTTACATTTTGGGTTGAAGCTGAGACGCTGGGTCAGAGTCTAGTCAAAGATTTGATCTCTTTGAGCAATTTGCTGGTGGCACGTGTTAGAATAAGGGAACAGCCTCGGGGCTGCTCTAACTTAGTGTGGTTGCTGTGGTCTTGACTGAGGGATTAGGACAACACAAAGCCGAGCTTCAACCCAAGGTAGGCAGTGTTCAAGGAGAAGCAATTCCAGTCTGCGTCATCAGCAGGAGGAACAATGGTGCAACAGCCTCTCCCAGCACTTCTCTCTGCAGGGCATGTAAAGCCAGATTTAAAAATTCCCACAGGAGGTTTACTGGCGTTGTTACACTGGGGAGTCTGGCTTTTGTGGCTGCAATTTTCAGACAGGTCCAGCCTTCACCAGCAGCAGCTGATTTCCAAAGGAGTTCAGTGCACTGCATAGCAGGAAATAAGAACAAGGAGCAAAAAAGGTAGCCGGAGGAGGAGAAGGAGATTGAAAGAGAAAGAGACCACTGAAGCAGCTCAACTTTTCTCAAGTTATGAGGGTAAAACTCAGAAATGTAGCAGGAAGGAATCTGAAAATCAATACAGAGGGAAGAAAGGATGCTTCTGCCATTAAGATCTAGGGCAGAGTCCTGTTTCTCTGTCACAGATTCCCTATATGCTCTGGGCAAGCTATTATTATTACTTTCACCTCTGCCTCCTCCACAAATAATCTCCTTATGCCCCTGTCTTGCTGAGCTGAGACTGCTTGATCTCCATCCCAGTGCAAACCAAAGAGGCTGTGGCATTGCAAGGGAGTGGATACCAAGACACCAAACACATCCCAGATGCACTGCATTTAGTGTCACCCTGCAGAAACCATTTGAGTGTAATTTCTGACCCACTGCACATTTGCCCCACCCAGCAAAACTTCCGATTAGTAAATCTGGATAGCATGGATGGATAGTAACTTCACACCAGGCTGTTGTAAAAACACAGGAAATTAAACTATGTCAACAGAAGGTACAACTGGAACATGATACTTCAGTCTGATGGCTATCTAGAGCTACCTCCACTAGGTAGAACCTTCAAGGGACATTGTGCCCTTTCTGGCCCACCACTGTCATATACTGAGCCTCCTTCACCCCTATTAGCATGGGCATTTCAGATACCCATAGCCTTGCAGATTTGTGCCTGCCCATGAGAGGCTGTTCTTTCTACTAGCATGAATAATTTGAAGTCCCAAGGAAGCAGAGGAAAAACAGCTGGGGTACTTTTCTAGTCCTTTCTCAGAGATGCTGGTGGAAGTACTTCAATTTATACCAGCTAAGGAATTACCCCCCAGATATTTATGTTAGACTCAAAGGAAAGAAGCACTAGAGACACCTGTTTTTAAGAAGAAAATACACATTCAAAGTTCTGTGCTCAAAGCAATGAGGGTGGCCAAGTCCTGCCAATCCCATAAAACAAAAGCTTTGCTTACTTCTAGCAGATTTTCCCCTTCTTTATGGGAACCATAAAGGTTAGCAAGCTATGGAAAAGTCCCCAGGTGTTAAGGGGAGATATTTCTCAGCAGGGACACCAAAATATCTTGAGTTTCTATTTGTTTGCTTGTTTTAAACAGGTTAGTTCTGCATAAGATCATTAAGTAAAAAAACTACCTCTACCATCCCATAAATTTCAATAAGCTAATTAAGTCAAAATATTTGTAATTCAACAATGTATGCAAAGGGAGACATTAATGAATTTTACATAACAAGCAAGCAAAGAACATTACTTGTCAGATAGCCTCAGAAATTCATTAAATAGTCCTTTAAGAGATGTGGTTCAAGTGCAGAGCACTAAAATGATAACAAAACCTATTAAGGAGCCTGTTTAATTAAGCACAGTCACTGGCACATCTGACACTTACACCAAGGTGTTTGTGCTACAACAAATAAAGTCTTTCTTTTGCAGTACAGCCAAGGAGACCGTAGTCAAATCTATTCTTAAAACACAAAGATAACTCTATGACTAAGCAGCCAAATACCACGCTGTGGAAAATCTATACAAGCACTAAGAGAATTGTGCATCTTTTCTGTAAAGGCCTAAATGAGATTTGCATGTGCTCCCGAGACAGCTGACTGACACAGTTTGACTCAGAGTCATGCCAGAGATGTCTGCTACATTGCAGGGGAGGATAGAAATAGTTCACGGTGGCCTTCTCAAGTCTAGAAGGCTGCTCCTGAGGAACTTCTAAAACACCAGCAAACCGCCCAACGAGGAGTGGGCCAAGTAGGGTGGTCCTTGCACTGTGCAGAAGTGGCTGAGAAGCAGGGAGACCTTGTCTCCCCTCTAGGGCACGTGGTAGCCCTCCTCTGCCCCTTTGGTTTTCTCTCCTGCTTTCGTTGCATGAACTGCAATGCACTGGAACCTTGTGCAATACATGAGATTTATCATTTTAAGAGCAATGGACACATTAAAGGTGGATTGCACATGTACCTGTTATACAGTGATGCCTGCGAGGAGCAAGCTGCCTAGCAGTATGGTACACCCATCGCACACTCCCTCAGCTGTGATGCGGATAAAACTCTAAATACGTTCCAGTCAACCCACCCACGTTCTCCACATGCTCTGCAAAAACCAAAATACCACGTTACATTCTTCACCAGAAACATTTTTCTTCCTGTCCTGCCCTTTCCCTGCTGCTTCTTTTTGTTGTTGATCCTTTACTTACAGCACACGCAGCTTAACTTAGTTACAAGCTACTGCTTAATCATCATCTCAGCAGTACTTTGAGGATGCTTTATCACAACTGACCCAACAACACCTAAGCCTATACAATATTATCAGAACATGCTGTAATTTATCACTGAAACAAGCCAGCTGATCAAGTCAAACAGACCCAGGAAGTTCAATTAAAAGCAGTCAGATTCTACCTCCTGCCCATGGGCACAAAGAGCCAGTCATCTCTCAGCTGAATCAACTTGTGTTGGAGATAGCTTCCAAACAAGCAAATAAGGGGACTACAAACTCTCCTCATGCTGCTGAGCTTCCTGATCGACACCTTTGGCTGCAGGGTTTTCACGCAGGTTTAAAAGATCTCAGTGCTATAAGCAGATCTCAGTAACAGCCTGTGCTTCTCTCCTACTTGGCCTTGTTCTAGTGCTCCTGGATTTTAGTACTGTGAGACAGAGTCCTGACTTTGCAATTCTCTTGCTGACCTCGGCAGCCACCTCATATCATCTTCCACCATCCTGGTTTCTTTGTAGCCAGCACTTTACAATGGGAGAGGACCAGAAACCACCTGCAGAAATAACTTACTTCCCTTTCTTAAAATTTCCCTACAGGGCAACAGTTTTCTCAGCTCTCAATTCCTCCATTTTTAAAACTCCGGCTCCCTTAGAACTTATCCTGCTGACCTCTGTCTCTCCAGGGTTTTTTTTTACAGTCCTACAGACCTGTGCATCCTGTGAGCAAACAGCTACCCATATAATTCGGAGGTTAGGAATCAGCCACAACTGATGTGTTTGGGGGTTGCACTGTACTCACTACTACCACACGGCCTGCCTCTCCACCAGCAACATCCAACACTGTTCTCTTCAAGCCTATGTAAACAAGCTGAAGTTGTAGAGTTTCCTGAAGCACTTCAAACAGAAGCATGGTTGGATATGCCCTAGTCTTCCATTAACCTGGGGAAGCACTCACGTAGAGAGAGCCAAGAACAGCAGACCCATTACTTGAACAACCAGGGCAAGAAGTCTCAAGGCAAGCACCAAAAAGAAAGAATTGCACGTGGGGAAGGGCTGAGAACTGGATGGGAAGGTAGAGCTCTTTCCCCAGATACACATAAGATAACCAGTCAATAAAACTCAGATCACTTGTTTACTCACAGTCACCTTTAACTCAGGAGCTCTCAGGGTGATGCTGCACCCAGCACAACATCGCATACCCTGAGGCAGATCTCAATTCATTACTCACTGAGTTCTCAGTAAAAATATTCTTCCTTGAGGGATACCTTCACATCTTGGCCCCAGCCTTTAAACACACACACAGACTACAGACTTACACCATTTAGGGTCTGTCAGTCCCTGAGACTGAAGGAAAATAAAAACAGTAGAAACCTACCACGTGTGTGAGAAGTCAGGCAAGTTGTCCCTTCTCACACTTGCAAAGTAACTGAGCTTCCCAAAGCAAAGAAACTCTGAACATATTCAACCAGCGCAGCTCTAACTTCATTCCAGAGAACCCTTCTTCTCCAGTCTGACTTGGATCCAAGTTCTTCCCCTGCTCCCAAACCACCAAATCAAAGGTAACGGTTACCACCTGCCACTGCAATTAATGGATCCCACCGGTGGCATAGGTGAGTCAACCCACCACCACCCTGGTGACCCTGCCTTGTACCAGGTGGCTGAGGCCACAGAATCATCTATGTGGTATGCCAGGCTTTATTTCAAGCACAGCTTTACAGCTAATTCTATGTTGTTCTGCAACAGAGCAGAAACAAAGAGAGAGGTGGAAAGTCTGAATGCAGCAGTGCTGACAGAATCACTGCATTTCAAACCCCTTTATAAATAGTTATTGACAAAGCTAACGGCTCCAAGTACCCTATTGATATGCATTTTAGACAACGCTATTTAGATATACCTGGCTCTAGGGTTAACACACAGGAGAGCAGGGGTAGCCCGACCCTCCCTACCATTACTGAAAGCTTGCAGATCTCTCCTGGCATCTACAGCCAAGACCAAAAGGCAGACGCTGGTAGGCAATCCTTGACAGTGCAAGAGGTGAAGGTGTCTGCCCAAGCTTTTGCAAAGCAGCTCAGCTCACTCACTCGTGGCCTGGCTCCTCTTGTCCCCTTCTTCCTGGCTGCTGGGTTGGCAAAGCCAGGCACAGTCATTGCTCAGGCTCACATCTCCTAAGCCATCCGCTGTCACTGCTTCTCCCCAGTCACTATTCTGAAAGGATAACAGCATTCTGTGCAATGGCTTTGAAAAATAGAGTGTAGGTGCAGCCTTCCTTACAGGAACCCTAGGTTGACCCCACTCATCTGGGGAGTAAAATGCTTTAAAAGAGTACCTGGCAAACAGAAAAGCCCAAGTGAGGTTAGCCTTGGAGCTTAGAGAAACCTCTTTCCCAAGCATTAGTTGCCATCTTTCTTGAACCCAGCACTTGAAGCTCCTACAATAACTCTGGTCTTCACTTCAGTACAGTCCTTTTATCAGGCAAGTAATCAAAAAGTCCTGAAAGTCCTGAGGATTCCTTAATAATAGTTCACTGCATTATCAGAATTCTCCATCTTCTCATCACCCACACTAGTGCAAAGTTAATTGAATAATTAAAGCAATTCAAATTGCCCACAGCTTGTTCCTATCTCTGCTTTCAATTTCCTCCTTCAAGAGCTGATGGAGGAATGTCTCACCTGTCTCCTGGTGCCAAACCAGGCCAAGAAGGAATTTTCCCTAGAAGACATTGTGCAGGACAGCTGTGTTTCACACATTCCTCTACAGTGTGCAAGTGCCGGGCTTTGCAGCCCGGTGGGAAGGACTTTTTCTCCAGCACTCACAGCCATTGGTGCTCCACATTTCTGCTGCTCTCTTTTGTCTTGCAGATTGCTCTTTCAGACTTCTTGATCTAAAGGTTTTAGGGTAACTGAAGTGCCCTGTGGAAGGGCAGCTCAAAATGAAGTATTTTCTCCCCCTTCCACGCTCACCTTTCCCTTACAATACAACTACTGGTTTCACTAAGAGAGCAAGTCTATTAAAGTGTCATTACACTGCAAGTCCCTGCTCAGCAGAGTTGGCAAAATACATTTTGGAAAACAAGATTTACAAGTTCTGATGGTTTTTCGCACTTAAATCTCGGGGTGGGAGTGGGGGAATCGTTCACCTACTGATGATCCAGGGACAGAAAAGCAACTCTGGAGACAAGCAGGCTCCAGATGGTGCATGTTTTCCAGAGCCACTGTCCCTAGCTCACAGGACTTACAGTTTAATCTAAGTTTCCCCTGAAACTCTGTTAGCATAATTCAGCAGTACAATTAGCTTTGAGTGTGTTGTCATGAGTGATGCACTCAACCATGCTTTTGGGTTATTTGGGGTATATTTATAAATTTCAAGCTCTTGTACAGTTTTAGGGCTAGGAAGTTGTCTTATGACAAAGAAAAATCTAGCAGCTAGCTTCTCTGGTTTTGGAGCTAGAGGTAGGGTGACATGTCATGCAGCAACACGTTATGTATTTAACACCACTCATCATCTAGAAGCCTAGCTCTGGCAAAAATGCAATTGTAATTTTCAATTTGAACAGTCAGCATTACAATAAAAATTACTTTCTAGCACATTCATTGAGTAAGAAACAACAAAAAGCCACTCCAGAACATGTGCACTTGTGTGTTTCTAATTAATTCTGACAGAGCTGCTTGGGCTTCAAAGGTGAAAATATATTTGGTTCTCAGAGCAAATATCTCTTTGGCAAAGATATTACGCTGCAGCCAGGATCAAGTAATGACAATTTCACTGGACACGTAGTTCTAGGCTGCTTTATCTCAGGGCTGGGTAGAGAAACAGGGCCTTCAGGTGCTTCTGAGGGCACAAGGGCAATGGAACATCTCAGAAGAGAGGGAAAAGTAAAGATAAAAAGTGATATGCAAAAGTAATGCCATTCTGATAAAAGCTACAGGGGGAAAAAAGCCCTGACCTGAACAATTTGCATTCCAAACCATCCTTTCTAGAGGGGAAGCTCAGAGATCTCCAGGTGTTTGGAAAGGGACAAAGACCTCTCTGGTTGTCTTCAGAGGCAAGTCCTGCACAACAAATTACTACATGATGATGGACAAAGAACCTTAGCCTCCCCTTTCATGATTTTGATCCATGAGGGGCAAACATCCAAACAGGCAGTACAGCTTTAAGAGACGAAAACCACAACACCTTACTCCCCAAAACTCTTGATGAAAAGAAAACAAATGCACTGAAAAAGAATGCGGGTGGATTTTGACATGGCATCATTGTTTTCAAAGGCTGGTGCATAGATAAGACTGCATTCCTCTTTCACAATAACCAGATGACACTCTTTCCCCATAAACCCTCAGAAACAGGGTTTCTTGCCAATGATAAGTCTCATCCCTATTGTGGGGTTTTTTTGAGCCTGTTTTCCATGCCCCTGCAATGGTGTTTCATTGGGAAGATACTCTATAAGCTGCTAAAGAACAGAGGTGGCCTCTCCACGACCAAAAGCACCACGTGTAATCCTCAACACATTTTGCCCATTTTCCCCTGCACCAAAACTTCAGCACATTTCTCTCTCTGTTTAACAAAAAACAATCAATCAAGATCTCTCTCTTCCTCCTGTGGGTGATGGTTTGGGAACCTGATTTCCATTTCAATAGCTCCCCTGGATTTACACAGTGCCAAAAGGGAGCATTTCAATAGTCTACTCAACCCTTCCACAGGTATAAATTTCTGGTGGGACAGAGAGAAATAAAGGATTAATAGCTCTGTTAGCACATCTTGTTCAGCACCACAGGATACTGTAGTTCCTCCCCACCCAGAAGGAACCAGAGAAATCAATTACTATGAAAGGGTTTCTATTTTATAAAAGATAATCTTTCGCAGGAAAAAAATGTAATGTTGCAGATTCAATTCTTTCCTGCAAAATTCAAAGATTTCAAAAATGCAATTTTTTACACCAATAGGATTGTCAAATTCATAATATGTCATCCCTTTTTCCAAATCTCTTACCAATCAGTACATCTTGAGGTATCAAGTGAAGATTTTGCTCAGCTTCCAGGTGTCCAAAAATACAGAAGCTTCTTAACATTAATGAGATTGTCCCACACAGGAGGAGACCCTGGTTGGGATGTGTGACTCTTTCTGCCAACACTCAACTCTGAAGGACTGACTATCTGCTCAGATGTGACCTTTTTGCAAGAGAAAAGCAGCAGCAGTGTGTCTGATGGGTTTTGGCTTTGGGATGATAAGTTCAAAACATTCAAGAGGATCAATCTATTGTAATTATTTTTCATTAAATGACTGATGAGGAAGACAGAAACAAATATAATTTTCTGATCACATGTCTGGTTCTGGTTGAAGATGAACATCTCAAAGCAGCAGACCTTAGCCAATATTTGCCTTCTTTTAGGTAACAAGTCACAGCTCCTTCTCTCCAGCAATCACCTGGGCTGTTCAGTTGTTGCATTTGCTGCATATCTGACCAGCCTCAGCCTTCCATTTTGTCAGGACTGTTTCTGAATTTATTCACCCCACAGGTCCTTTGTGTATAATTAAGCAAGAGCTTCAGAAATCACCTTGAAAGGCTGACCCACTGATTTTTTTCTCAAGTATTTCTTCATGATGAAGTAAGAAAGTTGAGTATAGAGACCACAGTAAGCAGGTTCTTCTCTCTGCCTCTCAGCCACCTGTTTCTCCCACCTCAACACCACTGAAGCTTTATGTTCGCTAGAGGGTTTAGTTAGCAGAAGAGATGGGAGCTGTGAGCAAGCAAACACTTAACTTCCTACTGAGGGTCAACCAAATGATGGCAGACAGCCATTTACACACTTCAGTTGTGTCTCAAGTTCACAGATGAGACACGCTTGCCTCTCACATGCTCAGGTTACTTCAAGGGCAAATGCCGCACACGATTCACCTCCTAAGGATAATGGAAGAAGCGCAGATGTTTCTGGATATTGACCCTTTGGCCTCTGGTATAAGCTTTTAGTAAATCCTCTGATAATGAGCTGATAAGTAATAGGTCACTCCAGCAGAAGACAAACTGATCCAGCTGTCTGAAGAAGCAGTGAGAAGGTCAGTGGAAAAGCCGACAACATATCTCATAGATAAGAACAGAGATCAACCAGCCATTCTGTTTTGGGGAGCAGCAGATTTTCAAACCAGAGTTCATATCTCATTGTGATGAAGACTAAAGTTTCATTCCCATTATCAATCTTAACATTATTCCTGATTAATTTTTTCCATACTCCAACGTATTTGCCTCACAGCCTATTCCTACCGATATTCTGAGAGAGCCACCAGCCTTATATATTCTGGGCTGGAGCCAGACACCCCATGTGAGTGCTGATCACTCTTATCCAACACAAGGATCCTGTAAAGCAACCAGGCACACGCTGAGCTAACTTCTGTATTTCACTCTGCAGTACTGGCAGAATTTACCTTCTGTCAGACAGCAAAGAGAACCGGCCACCGGCCCCATCCTTCCTCTAGCACTGAACAGGGGAAGAGGAGCAGCAAAGCACAGTGTCAGCAATGTTGGAAGGATGACTGTATTCATTCAGTTAAGAGACTGGAATCATTCCTCCAGTTACACCTTCCAGCTAGAGAGCAAACTTACCTGGAGCACACTTTAGAAAAGCCTGGTTGTCACTTCTCAGCTACAGCATTTTGCAACATCTGCTCTGTTTTTTGTGGTCAAGCTTCCTAGGGGTGTAAAATTGCTTTTCCTTATTCACCTTTCTCTTAAACCTCCAATGTTTCACAGTATTTGGAAATGTGGTTGCCATCTTGAGGCAAATCCCTCAATTCAGATTAATCCTTAATCAGTGATGACAACTTTTTTCAAAAAGGAAGAGCTGCAAAGGATAGCTATGCATAACTTTCTGCAGCTCATTTTGGAGGATAGCTACCCATTTACATTTTCCATAACAGATCCAGGCTTGTAGTTAAGGATTGCTGTCTGGAGTTCAGGACACAGAAGTCTCCAGGTCAAGCGATGCACGCTGACTCAAGAAGCAAGTTACTTCTACTAATAGCCTACTTCACAGCTACAAGAAAGGAGACAGAAGAGTTTGCTGAGGCTCACACAAAATCAGTAGAAGAGAGGATTCCTACTCCCCATATTCTGATTATAATTTATCCCAGGAAGAGAACAGATACCAAGTTAATAGCATCATGCAGAATGAAATAAAGAAGAAAATAACTGCTTGTGGCCACTGCAGAGCTGCTAATTCACAGCTCCCCTCCCAGTGAACATGTTATTATCATGCATCCATGATGCATGGAAGGAAGCATCCACCATAAGAAGTATATTGAAGAAACAATTAGTTGAACATGTTGCTACTTTAAATTTATGAAATGTGTGGATATATTGAAGGATAAACACCACTGGTCAAGGGATGTCTAATATAAGAGGAGCAGTCTTTCAACACCAGACCCACTGGGGATATAATATTTGCTATAAAACCTTTTCACATCTAAATCCTGTCTTTTGCACAAGACAGAATCCATGTTTGAGGGAAAGCATTCTCATCCCACAGATCTTCCAGTGATGTGGGAGGTAGGATTATGCAGAAATCCCTCCTAGCTGTTGCAGGTGATGGCAGCTTGAGGTTACCATTACTCTAGATCAACACATGTAAAATCTAGCTCTTCTCTGGAGCTGAAGGCAGTATCTGTCTCATTGTGAGATCCCAACACAGAAGAATTCAGGAGCTGATAGTCTCTTTGGTCAATCTGAAAGCAAATCATCTCAAGTTTTGGATGGAAAGATCTGCAAACTGGTCTGCAAGTTTGGCAAACCAGCATTACATAAGAAAATATACCCTAAAGACATTTTTGAGTCATGATAATATATGCAACTTCTGTATGGTAATCTACATTTGCCTCAAAATAGAATAAAAAATGGGAGTGGAAGCAAGAGATCGTTACTACAGTCAGCTCTGCCCAAAGAAGCATTGTGTATATTTAGCTGATTCAAAATTTTCAGAGGGAACCACATACCCACCCATATGGTAAAGAGGAACAAGGGGAAATGGGTGCACCTAGAGCAATATCCAGTTCAGAGCAGAGTTTCCTCAAAAGGCTAGCACCTGCTATACTGCCTCAGGACAGCCTAGCAAAGGAGAACGTCATGTCTGAGTGGTGGTTAACTATTTGAAAAGAAATGCATATTCTTGATTTCAGTTAGCAGGTAACAGGTGACATCCTGTACATGCAAGATCTCTGTATACATGTTAACACATCACTTTAGTGGTGACTGGGAGCTTAGGATCCACCTTGACCTGGTAGTACATATGCAAGTTAATAAACACATATTAAGAACCCATCTTTTCCCCCTGTGATGACACTGGACAGTCTAGGCTGTAGGAACAAGCCTTGACAGAGGATCTCTGCAGTGCTTGAACAGCTGGGAATACTTTTCCAACACCAGGTCAGCTCCAATGCAGTCCCCACGTTGGAAGCCCAAACTTAGGTAAGCTAGGCATAGTTTTAGGATCTCATTTGTAATCAGTGCAGGGTTGTGTTACTTTACATTTTACTTGGGCAGAATAGTGACAGTAATAATATACATGATATTTAAAATGTCCAAAGGAAGAAATTGCTCAAGAAAGTGCAAGAAAAAAGCAAACTAAGTTTAGGAGCAGGAACACATTCTGGTTTTACAATAATTAAGGGTCATGCAACATCCATTATATGGGTAAGTGAATTATGTTTCATAAGGGATCACAGAAAAATTTTCTTCAGCTTTGATTCAAGTTGTTCACATCTCCCCAGTTCCAGACTTCCAGTTTAGTCCAGTCCCAAATCTCAAGAAACACAACAGCACTCTTTGTGTGGGAAAAACACAATTGTCCCTATTTTCTGCACAATAAGATTCTTCAGTCTTGATTTGTCTCCACAATAGTCAGAAAACCTTCAGAGGAACATGGTGTGAATTATTAATTTGATAAGGACCCATGCCTTGTGAGCTGCATGTAGTATATCCAATAAAGCTCCTCTGGGGCTACAGCATACAAACACAACAGGGACTGCTGGGTCACTCAAATCCCTTCATTCAGGAAGAAACAAGAGAGCAGAGGCTCCCAGTGACACATACAGTTAGCCCACTTTACCCTTCAGTAACAAATGGGGATCTCCAAAGGTCATGGACATCTCTCAGCCACCCCCAGCACACCCTTTATATTCTGCCCTCTGAAGAGCACAGCGCATGTGGAAGGATTTTGCTATAAATCTCTGAAGGTTAGCAAGAGCTTGCAACCTCCACTTTCTGCAATCATAGATGAAGTTAGGAGCCTCACAGAAAAGGGGAAAAATAGGTTTTATTTGCCATCAGCTTGAGACAGGCTCAGCAAGGAAAGAGAGGAGAGCAGGAGGGACTTAGTACAAAACAGTGCTGAATTAAGAGTACACATCACAGGTGAGAAGAGGTTTCTTGCACTACAAGCCCCATGCAGACCTCTTTGGGTGGGCTAGTGCTCTCTGTACAGCTGTCTCCATCCCCCTGAGACAGCAACAGCTGGTAGAAGCTACCACACACTGTGTATTTACCTGCCCTTCTGGAGGAGACACACAGCTGCCATCAGGAACACCAAGTGAGTGGGGTGACCCAGCAGTGCCTCTAGCAAGGAAACCTCTGCTCCCTCCCTTGAGACAGCTGCCCTAGGGCAAAATGCACCACTTCATTTTGCTTAGCTGGGCCTGGTCTCTTATGGTACAATGCTGCAGCAATTCGGTTTACATAGCAGTCTTACCAGTGAGGAAGTTTTGCTTCACAGGTGGCCTCTTGACATGGTGCATGCCCTCCCCAGGGGCTGCTCCCCACCCCCTGTCCCTCCTTTACTACACCTGCTTTCTCGGCATTTTCTCCCCCCTTCTCATAAAACTTACTTATCTAACCCAAGCATTCTTCTTCCCTTAGTCTGGCTCCTATTCTCAGAGGAGCCATTTCCTCCTGTCTATTGTTGATTGTTATTGTTTCTTCTCTGTAAATGCATCTGTCATGATCTTTTCTTCCAAGAAGCAAGCAATTACGAGTTCCTTATATTTTTCAGGGAACCTGTTCAACAAGGATTCTACAAAAGAATGATTTCCATTCTCATCCTGAGAGGTTGCAAGCCCCACAGTACAGGGCAGATCACTGAACCCAGCAGAAAACACTAGAAGTATTAGCAACTTAAAAAGCAAACAAGAAACAAACCCCCAAATCCCCAAACATCCTTTCCTGAGGCTGGAGAAAAGCTCTTGCCTGGCCAGCCAGCTGGGTTAAGGATCTACATCACATCCCATGGCTGGAATGCTAATTAATTTTGCAACTAATGAGCTGGTGAGAACCTATTTACCTCACTGGGGATTTGAAGGAAGGCACAGCTTTGATGCACAATGTCACCTTCCCCAGTGGGCAGACAGGATATCCCTGAAGCCACATGCTCTTGTCTTGCCATGCTACTAGTTGAGGAAGTGTTTCACACCAAGATGAGTCTTTCCAAATACTCACCCCTCCATAGAAACCTCTCAAGGGTCAGGGAGCAGCAAAGGCCAGCAGTTCCCTACGGGATGAGGAGTCGAGAAGGATAACTCAGCTGGCAGGGCAGGGCTCACCAGCCAGGGCCCCGTCCCACAGGACATAAGTGAGACCAGCAGCCAAGTCTGGGGATGGCAGCCAGGGTCAACTAAGAATCCAGATCATTCATGATGATAAGGCAGGTCAAGCGGGGAAGTCAAGCCGCAGGTCAGAGTCAGCTCCAATGACAGTAACCAGGATCAGACACAGTCCAGTGGTCACCAGACAGGTCTGAAGTCAGGCAGATCCGGGAAGTCAGCCCACGGGTCAGGGTCCCCGTCTAAGGTCCATGGCCAGGCACATGCATGGCTGTATGGAGTCAGAGACAGGTACAGCTACACCATAGCTCAGGGAGCAATTCAAAGTCATAGACTGAGCTTAAATGGAGCCCCTGAGCCCATGGGCAGGGGAGTGGGTGGAGGCCCCATGGCAGGCTTGTCAGGGCAATTAAGTCCTATTAGGTACACTCAGGGCCCTGACACTTCATCTCTGCAGCTTTGGCCAGTATCACAGCCAGCCACGAAGAGAGATGCCCACAGATCCCATGCCATCTAAGTACAAATGCTCATACCAGGTAACTGGGGATCAGCCCCTTCTGACTTATACCTCCTCTGCCTCTCTGCGCTTGTCCAGAGGTTACAGATGGATTTTGCCACTGTCCCCCTTGGGTGCAAACTCCACAGTCTTCACAATAGACATAAATGCTCCTTGTCCTCCCCTCTCAGAAATAAGAGGAATGATACTCTGTATTACAGAGCAGCCTGTGTCTAAGGCATTGAAATAAGACTCAGCAATAACCAGGAACTGCTTTTCCTCCCCACATGCTGATGTGCCTTAGGGCAGAGAAAAGCAGCTGCAGGAGCAGCACGGTACCTTCCAGACCATCATTACAACAGCACAGAGGCAAAGACAAACAAAGATGCAGGAAGTGATTATACCTTCAGATAACAGAGCTGCAAAGCTGAGTACGCAATTGGCTATATGAGTTCGTCCCTAAGCGTGGGGCTTTCATTAGAGACAAACAACCTAAACCCAACAACACAACAGTGGCAGTTGTTCGTATCAGCAAGGGAAGTTAAATAACCTCTTTCAATGGGTGCTGCAAAAGCAGAACATGTGGGATAAGAGTGACAGTAGCATTAGAGAGGCTGGAAACTGGCCAAGATACAACTCCCCCCACCCCCATATTTCAGAAGTTCAGTGTTTCAGGAGCATCATGGAATGCTCCTTTCCGGGTGATATTTAACTCAGTCTTCAGACCCCAGCCAAGAACACACTCCGCAATAACTGGCAATGTCCAGTAATCAAAACCAGAAAAAACTTTCCATTTTGTTGCTAAGTTTTATCCCTGCCATGGTACTCTGACCCTGTGTCAGAACATACAAGCTTACATTCAGAAAGATTTAATGAAAAGCATGCAATGGCCAGAGATCCTGCTGCCAGGGGAGGAGGGGAAGAGAGAGAAAGAGAGGAAAAAAATATCAAATGGCTTATAAAGAAAGAAGCATGTGCACTTCCCAGCAGAGGATACAGTCTTTTAAGCCATCCCATTTGGGGGAGCTTCCCCTAACTCTGACACTTCCTTGAAGGCAAAAGATAAACAGATCATGGGGCCAGTATAAGGGCTGTGCAGCTGCACAAGTCTCTTAGAAGGTCCCTTTTGAATTGCCTTGGCTTGCTCTTCAAGCTCAGAGGGAAGGTTAAGTTGAAGTCACCTGCTCCCTGATTCCCTGTGTACACAGAACTGGCTGCAAAAGCATACTTCATCTATCACAAAGGAAAGGCAGGCTCTGCCAGGTACAAAATTTATGAAGTTAGTCTTTTTAAAGTGAAAAATAAAGGGAAAAGTCCTGCAGTTTTGCTTTCAGAAAAACAGTTCTGGGAATACGCATTTCCCTGACACAAGGTCCATGTAGACATGACATTAAGCACTCCCTCAAAAATCCCTCTGAGGAGCTGTCAGACCTGCTGATACCAATATCTGGAAAGGAGAGAGCCTGGCTTCCCATTCTGAGAAAACCAACAGCCAGCATCACTCCTTTGGGTTGGCTGTGCTCAAGAGCAAACAGAGCAATAAGACATGCCCACATCTTCCAGCTCAGAGCTTCTTTTTCACCACCAGTTCCTACACCAGCCCAGTCCAGCTTGTGTGGACTCTTGCCCAGCTCTCCCAACCACCTATCAGTTTGTAGCCAGGTGAAACCTTCCAAGAAAATATAGCTTGCCAAATGTTACATTTCCAAAGATCCACTGTAGCACCTTCACCTACACCTCCCCTTTGTCTTCTGTCCCCTCTTGTGCATGGCAGCCTTATTCCTCCTCAGAAATCCTCATACCTCAGGGAATACTTCCCTGTGCAAGCTGAGTCCTTCTCATTAATTGCTTATGTGGTCAGGGAGGGCATTAAGGAAATAATCACTGAGACTGCAATTTAGAAACAGCCTGGAAACCATTTCTAAGGAGATCAGCCATCCTTGCGATGTTCTAGAAAGCTTTAGCTGTGCTGATGTTTCTTTTGGGGGAACTAAAAAAACTTAACAATATTGTTAGGCTTACCTGTCTCTGAACTCCTACATCAGCCATACGAGTCCACACCAAGGGTCCACCTAGCCCACTACTGTCTCCAACAAAAACTATGAGTTGACACCTAGGAAAGAATAAGAACAGGCAAAAAAATATATGGTACTTCCCTCCCCAAACCCAAATTATTTACTTAGTCTTCAATTATTTCAGCATAACAGACTTCTTTTGCCTTAGATGGTTTGTCTATTTAATAATCCCTAACAAATCTTGCTTTCCAACCCTATTGTCTTCCTTTGAACACAAGTATACACCTTGCACCCACAACACCCTTTGACAAGAAGTTTGCCAGGTCTACTACCTGGTACATCCAGAACCACCTCCCTTCAGTTTGCGTGAAATCTGACCCGACTGCCCACATTGGTTGGCCTCCAGTTCTCTTACAGGAAAAGGTAGGAACAGTCAGTCCCTATCCACTCTCTTCATGCAACTCCAGATTTTGTAGTTCTCTGTCACATTCCCCCCAAAATCATCCTTTTTCCAGGCTGAAGTATCCCAGGCTTTGCTCCTTTCTCATTGCTCCTTGTATGGAAGCTTCCAAGTCTGGACTCAGAAGGTCACCCGCAGCAGGATGGAAGCTAGAGGTCACTTGCCAATATCAGGCCAAAATTCACTGTTGGGGTGGGAAAGCACCATAACCGCCCCCTCTGACCGAGCCCTGTTTCTCCAGAAGTGAATTTGACTTGTGCTTTACATGAGGTTTTTACAGAAAGGAGAGAAAGAAAACAGACAAACGTTCCTCTTTTACAACCACTTTTCCTCCCTTTGAAATCAAAGGGAACACTTAGAAAGTGTTAAAGCACAAAGATCCCCTTCTCAGAAGAGCAGAACGAAAGATCATGACTCAGACATGGGGCTGTAACTTCCTCATCCTATTACTCAAACCTTTGACCTCCAACATTTCTCCATTTCTCTGTGAGGGTGTCATAGGTCTAGCTGATCTCACGATCTGTTGTACTGATCTCAGAGATCCTTAGCACTTTTCAAATACCATTTGATCAACTCAGCAGCAGCATGCATATGCAGCACCTAGGAATTCAAAAGTTTGACCTTGCAATTGTGACTTTCTTTTACACAGAAGAGATTTGGGAGAGCGGGGAGTAGATGGCAGGGCAATGACTGGGCGAAGAAGGTGGTGTGTTTACAGAACACAGCTTAACAGAAGCATCCATCATAACCTCCGCAGATATCCACAGACTTCAGGGACCCCACCCCTTCAAGGCAGACCAGAGAGGTTTCCTGGCTAATGTCACGTAATGTCTCCCATATTAATGCATGCAGGTAAATGGAGACATTTTATCACCCCCTGGTTAGCCTGGAGCAGTTCACTGGTTGTTGAGAGGATCAACATGTCCACAGGGCTGTGATGCTTTGATATTAGATTACAACACTCACATCACCCTTAAGTTCAGCAAGTCAAAGGCAAGAGATGGAGGGGTTTTTATTTACTAAGCCCAAAATAGGTAATAGGATTAGCGACACAGAAAATCAGATTTTAAAAAACTACAAATGAGCATTTGGAGTAATTTTGAAAGTTTCTCACACTTAGTAAGTATCCAGCAAACAAAACCTCAGTTAGGAAACCAGTTTTAATACAGTCCACAGTAAGGTTGTGTTTGTGGCACAGGGCGTTTCAGGAGGCCCCAGCTTCCTTTCATAGCCTAAAGCCATTCAAGGATCACAAGGATTCAAGCCCACTAATTTGCCAAATCTCAGGTCAAATAAAAAAAAGAGTTTGGGCCTTCCAGTCACTACATCTCTGTCCTGCCTCCTTCAGAAACATCAGTGCCCCTCGCACAGTTAGCCCTGGTCTAGACAGTGAGTGCTTTGAGGTTACCACTGCCCAGAGCCTTGGCTGAAGTCCTAGTTAATCTCTGGCCATGACCATTCTCTCCCATCTGGTGAAGCAGCTCCCAATGGGTACCTTTTTCAGCAACAGACAGCTTATCCCCCAGCTTTTACATTCCCAGACTGGTTTGAAGACACAAATTCAGGCAGCCCTAAGACGACAAGCCAAGACTGAAAGTCAGTGAGAAATCTCTCAAGATAAAAGCCTTTGCAGCTGGAAGGAAATCACATCCTGACATATGATGGTGTTGGGAGCTTTATTTAAAAGAAAAAAAAAAAAAAAGCAAACAAGAAAGCAGAAAAGGAGCAGGAGTGGAAGGAGCAGCTTCTGACCATACTGCCACCAAAAGAAACACTCAGGAAGCCATAACCTCAGCATGAAGCCTCTTCCTAGACCAGCCTCTGTTTCGTATCTGTGTATAAACTACCACTCCATATTATACAGACATACCATGGCATGGTATTTACCAGCTCAGAGTAACATGTTAGGAAAACAGTGTTAAGGAGAGGGAAAGAGGAATTGTCACAGAACAGCAATACATATTCTAAAGAGTGCCGAGTGCCTTTAAAACAACTATTTTTAGATTTCTAGATTTTAAGAGGGCAGCAGGAATGTTCATATTGGTGTCCTGCATAAAAATGTTCTTGAATTTCATCTGATGTCCCAAATTTCTTCTGGCTGAGGTAGCAAGACATGGTTTCTTTAGAGGCTTCAAGTGGCAGAACCACCAGTGTATCTCTTGATAATTGGTACCAACAGTTAAATAGTCACTGTTAAAACCACATACCTTATTTCTAGCTTACATTTATCTAACTTTAATTTCTAGCTGCTGGCTCATGTTATGCTTTCATCTGTTTTTCATCCATACACAGGCATCACTTTACCCGATGAAATTCACCCCTGTATTTAGGCTGACACAGCAAGTGATACCCAACAGTTTGGGCCAGGAAGAAAAGTATGCTGCATCCTGCTGCATGTGTAAGGGTGCCACAGAATTCAGACAACCAGGTCTAGAAGTAACATTTGTTTTGTAATTAAGACTTGCTCATAGCAATAAAGGCTCAGCTCAGGACAAGCAACATTCCCCAAGCACCCTGTCGCTAGAGCTTTCTGAAATGGTGGCCTAAAGCAGTCAGCCAGCAAGGCTGGTAGCAGTTGACTGCTTGTAACATCACTCTTGAATTACTGCCATCATCAAAGTTATTAATGTAAAAGGGAGTACAATAAAAGACAGCAAGTGCCATCAAAGTTGCAGAGAAACAATTTTGTAACTATTCCCCAAGGGGAGACATATGTGGGCAGGAGTGAGGACATGTACCCCCCAGCAGCTCTGCACTATGTGGTTCTGCTACCATCCATGACCCTGAACTTACCACTTACTGCTGTGTTTGAGAAACAAAGGCAGATTTACCCCTTACCTAAGGATCTGGGCCAAGCCTGAACAGTGACTGACTTCTCTAGCTGAAAGGTCACACGACACAGGCTTTCTGGAGGCTGATGCAGGGCACAACAGACCCAGCTGGGACCAAACTGTAAATTGAGAATATTGAGAATGTGAGTTAGAGTCCCATGGGCCTTGCAAGGGCATAAAAAGGCAGAAAAGGAGAACCCAGTTCTCTGTGAACTGCGGTACCACAGTCTGTCTCCAGGACAGCAGTGCTGTTCAAAATCACAGTGGGAAACCTGATTTGTAACAGCAGTGTCATGAACAGGCTTGTCACCCCACACAGTAACGACACAATGGAGGAAGCAGCCGGAGCAGCCAAGCAGCACCAACTGGCATTATCTTAACACGCTGGGCTGTAAACTGTGTCAGAGCTGCTTTCTGCATGGTTCAGTCACTCCTTCCATGAGGGTACGAGCACTTGGGGCAAGGGAGGGCAGACAGCCCTGGCCAGGACCTGCCCAGAAGGCCCCTGCATCTCCGTAACAGCACCCTGAAGCAGCAGCTCCACAGGAGACCCTTGGGCACCAGCAAAGGATTGCTATAGTCTTAGAAAAATAGCCACCAGGCTTTACTCTCCCAGTCACAGCCTCAACACAAGCCACCTTGGGCAAGACGAGGCCTGGCAAAGAGGGCATGTCTAGGTGTCAAGATTAGGAATTTCCCCATTCTGGGACAGTGGGGAGATGAAGAGCAAAGGGGAACCAGCCCACTACATTTATCTCTGTTGTTAGATCAAATAAATCTGTTTTCCTTATGTCTGTTGTCAAGATCTGGAGGATTTTTTTCCATAAGAGAACTGACAGTGGGACCTGTATGTCAGATATAAGGAGCAGGTCTCTCTACTTACCTGTGCCAATTAGTCTCTCCCAAACAACACTCACCCTTTTTAACCCCAGGTACTTCTCAGTGTAGAAGGGGTTCCAGACAGGACTGATGCTTGGACAGCTGGGATTTCCCACCCCAGCCCCAGAGGTAGGACAAAGCCAGTCCTCCAGGTAGACTGCATCACAGCCTAGGAAAATTCCTGCTTTCTGCTGTGCCTGAGGCATGCACACACACACATCTTCCAGATTCAGCTGCAGAAGTTAGCAAACCTGCTCTAGTTGGGGCTTGGAGTTAGCAGGCATAGGAAAAAGGCTGAAACTTGACTCCAAACCCCCAGTATTGATTTTGCCCAAGTGTTCCCCTTTTCATGCCTCAAGACTTTTTCTCCACCCTCACCCACATGCAGCGCTCTCAGCATTGCGATTACCAAGCAGTATTCACCAATTTATCTAAATAGGCACCCCATATTTCCTAGCCTACCAGGATGGAAAACCTGTCTGATTGCACGAGCTTCTGCAGGAAGTATGATGAGGTGCTAAGAAAATAATTCTGCTTACAAATTCTTTGGGCTGAAACAACTACTTTTGTAGCTGGATGGGGTTTTTGGCTGGCAGTCAGCTCTCCCTCCAAGTCGTCTCTACAAGACACTCCATTTACTTCCTGTTCCCCAGCAAGTCCTTGCAGGAGAGCAAAGAAGCTGGGATTAAACATATACGACAAAGCCTAGCCAAGTCACACAATCCAAATTCCCAGACAAAGTACAAGACAAATATAAGCATCACAGAGGAACAAACATAATATGGGCTTAAGTCTAGCATGAGCCCTCTGTAAATGTGGTCTGAACAGCAGGCTGCACCTTTCAGCCTGGCAGATTCAAAGCAAGGTCTGCAACACAGGCACAGCAGATCTCACAAAGAGAGACAGGAGGGCACCAGGGATTTAGAATGAGGCTTTAGGGATTCAATGTCACCTTGAATGACAAAACCACTACCTTCAAATGGTGGTTGGTGCCGATGTAAAATGAACTGGTTGTCTGAGTCCCAACCCCATTCTGCACAACTGGAGCTAGAGGGCTCCAGCTTTTTGGTTGGGAAGGAGGAAAATAAAAAGAACTGTCTGAACTGTCCTCTCCCTGTATGTCTGAGACAAGCACACAGTGGCCCCTAACACCATCAGAGCACCCAATGTCTGAGTGACACGATCAGTGTACCTCCAGCCATACTACCTGCCATAGGTGAGCCAACAGCAGATTAAAGACAGAATAAAGGAGTGAAGCAATATTGCCCAGCCATGGCCACATGGCTGGTGTTATACTCTTAGTTTTCTGAAAATAGTTCTCTCGGGTCCCAGCACAATACTCCAAACACTAAATTTCTTTCATAAGACTAACAAATCTAAAGGCTGCCTTCCACCCATGAAGGATTTAAAATAATACCTACTAGCAAAACCCTCAAGTATGAAAACCTCAAGTATTTAAGTAGAACGTGGTCTTCTCAGATTCCTCCTCTGCTCACAGGAGCCTGAGACTTCAGTTACAGTGCAACCACACCATGTACCCCTCACCACAGGGGATGTCCCACTGAATCCAGCTGCGTTGTCAGCCCAGCAGGAAGCAGAAATCTCACAGGAAAGGCTATTCTAGTGACGTGTCCAGGACAGTTTTGCAGATCAGAGACACTTTTGGACCAAAGCCAAGGCAGAGCTGGCCAGCACCTCCAAGGAGGTGGCTAAGTGGAAAATCTCCTCTAAAATGGTAGAAAAAATAAAAGATAGGCACTTTTTCTGAAGTTTCAATTACTGATGAAAGCAATGTGAAGTTTTCCTCTCTCCCTAAAATATTGCATTTCTTTTGGCAATGGGGAAAAAAGAACTCTCACTCCATCATACATGCATATTTCCCCACTACTGAAGTGACCGTTTGCAAAAACTGAAAAGAAAAAAAACTTCTGCTATCAGAGTCATGATTTTTAACAAGTATTTTTAGCATTCACCATGAATAGAGTATATCAAAGCAACCAACTCCACTTAATACAGTTGACGCTTCTGCAGGAAACAACCATCAGTGCCACAAGGACATTTTCTGTCATGTTGGGGGCGGGGCAGTGAGCTGTAGACAGCAGCTCAATGAACTCTATTCAAACGCTTTACTGAACTGGTGTCTAAGCGAGGAAATGCTAAAGGAAGCCTGGAGCCAGAGCATTTCCCGTGAGACAGTGAATCAAGACCTTCCTCTCTCCTATGACTCAGTGTCACAGGAGGCAAACTGCAGATGACTTCTGGCTGGCTGAAGCTGCAGCCATGGCATTGTGAACAGACTGGCTTCTCCAGATGTGTGTATGGAGATGGAACAGAAGCAGGACAGAAGACCTGCTGGGGAGGCCCCATGTTGCAGCTGCTTCTGTTTCAAAGCCTGGCTAGCATCGGTCATGCTGAGAAGATGTCAAAGGGGTAGCAGGCACCTCTGGCCTGTGCTTCATGCACAAAGAGTAGAAGAGAACAAGAAAGAACAAATCAAAAGACTCAGAGCAAAGAAAGAGCTAAGGGCTGGGAAGAGAAACACATTCTATGTCACAAAGAACAAGCAAAGCACACACAAAACATGCAATTATATGCTGCAGAAAAGGTGGCAGGATCATATCATTTGATGCAATGCACAGATCCCTTGAGAAAATATAGCCTTTCTGCCACTCCATCTTGTTTCAGAGGCTTTCTTTCATGCCTGTAGGTCTCCTTAGCCTCACGGCCAATTCTCTCCACCCAGGTCTCCTCTGCCCATATGCAGAAGAGGGACACTACTGATGAGCAAAACAGCTCATGTGCTTCTGAGAAGCCTACATTCCTCTCTAGTCACTAGAACACCCCAAACTAACAAGAAATGTTGGCTTCACGAAAGAAAACAAGAGCGGGGAGGGAAAAGAAGATGGTTTCTAAAGCCAGCTAAATATTAGAAAGTAAAGTCATTGCATTCCCATATAACACAAAGCCTCTGGTTCAGTGTAACCACATCAGAGCCTGCAAGGTTTACTAACAACTTCTGCATGGGTTTGCTGCCAACGCCCATTCAGCAAATGGTACCCACAGCTAAGAGAACATGTGTCGTCTTCTTGCTTACTTATTTGGAGCTCTTGTTTGGAAGCTCAAACCCAGAATACCAAGAGCAGCTATTTCTAAATACTTCTTAGGTGGTTATTCACACACTTGCAATATTCCATGAGCATTTGTCATTGCCGATTTTCTTAGCAAGCACTGTTTGCAAAGCAGAGGTGAAGGAATGGTGCAAAGACAAGCAGTTCACATCCCATCTTAAAGGAGGCCTCACTGTTGAGTAGCATGGCTGAAGCACATAGCCAGCCTCTTCCTAAAAGCTTCCAGGGTCAGGCACCATAAGCTCCCCAGGCATCTAACTATCACTTCCTAATCCTTAACTATTTTACATAGCCTTCCCCTTCCAAAGTTTCATGCTGTATCAGCCGTAAGAGCCTGCCTAAAAGCAGGGAGATGTGATGAAACATCAGAAAGAAAAAAATGTGTGCAAGGAAACCCTGAAATTTCAATCCACTTTATGCAGTTAGCCTGAAGAACAGGAGGTGAAACCCTAGCTCTAGTGAGAACTCCAGGAGTCTGGCAACCAATTTAAGAGCTGCCTCAGGTACCGTGCTGAGGAGGTGCTGCAATCTCAACCCCAGGATGGAGAGCACGCAACATGGATTAAAAAAATCCTGGCTGAAGCCCACTCTTCGTCCGTGATGGAAAACAAACCCATGAAGGACTGTAAGCTAAGTCTTCATCAATTCTCACTGCAGGGCCAGCTTCTGTGAGCAGCCCTCATAAACACACACTAGACCCTCCTTGTTCTCCTCTTTCACTTTAGGACGTCCCCCTCCAGCTGTGAGCTACCCACCTGCTTAGGTGCTTTCATGTAGACTCAGCAGTGGCAAACAGTGCTGCATGGATTGTGCTGGAAAGCATGGTCTCTACTTCTTCACTCACCAGGGAGGACTGCTGCAAATTGCAGAAATTCAGGGATCCCATGGACCCACCTGTGAAGGGAAGAAGAGAGGCAACAGGATTAAGTAAACCAGAGTGGCTGGCTTAACCTAACAGTTGTCAGAAGGGCTGGTCTTGATTCTGCTGTTACTCCATACGCTGATGTTTCTGGCACTGGAGAGGCTTCCATGAGCCAATTCAGTTCACTGAACTGGCAGAAAACTAACAGAACAAAAAAACACTGCGGCAATGATGAGCTCAGCCATCATCTCTGGCCACATCCACTGAGTGCATGTTAGACTATTGCAATGATGTGCCAAAACCAGATCTTTTGAGCTGCAGGAGCACGGGACACTTATTCTCTTGAGAAACTCATTTTTCTGAGCTGACTTTGCTGGGCCCATGTGCCACTAGCCCACCAAAAGGACATGGAACACTCAATGATTCTCTGCAGCTTTTGCCAGCCTTCCCCTTATTTATTTTTATTTTTTTGTGAATTAGGGCTATCTCTATCTGTGCATGCCTAGCACAAGAAGGTCTCATCTCTGATGGGAGGGCTTTGCACATCAGGACAAAAAACAGCAGCAAAAGGCCTGAGCTCCACTGAAAAGCCCCATCTCTACATAAAAGTGGTCACCTCTTCACTGCTGAGGTATCCTACCTCACTGCTGGATAAAGACATTTTCTGCCTCCCACATGACATAAGCAGCAGGATCTGTGCGAGTCACACTTCCTGCAAGGCAAAGCAGCAGCAGGTAAGGCCAGTGTACGCTCCTTACAGGGAAGTGTCTAACACTCTGTTGCTCATATACTGGGAACAACCGAAGCCACCCTAAAGGTGGGGGAAAGATAGCACTGAGAGGCAGCACGAGGAGATAACAGAAAAAAACAAGAAATGTGTGGATTTGTTATGTTATTCAGGCTTGAGTTCCTAGAAAAGATCTTTTTTCCAGTCTGCAGCAGCATGAAACATCCTTTAGATGACAGCAGCATTTCTAATACCCTACGGCGCCATTCACGGTGCTTGGAGAAAATTGGCACAGCGAGTCCTGTCTGCTTGTAGCCGCTCACTTCTGCGAGGCACCTCTCACCCCCCAGCTTCTGCACTGCTGGTCCTATCCAACCATAAGAGAGGTGGGTAATTCATTTGGTTTTATAAAAAACAGTAAATTCAGAGAAAAATGTATGAAGCTATTCAAATCTCCAAATAATTCTGGCAATAAAACGTCTGAGGGTTACAAACTCCTAACTCTTTTGAAACAGCCCTTTTAAACTTAACTTGATGTTTTTAGTTGATCAGGTTACTTGAAGATAATATATTGCCAACTGAACAAAGGCAAAATTTGGGGCTAAATCTCTTCTTCCTCATTTGCCATCCCTTAACGGGGGGATTCTTGCCCTTTCTGCCTTATTTTTCAGTTTGTCCACCAAACTGCACGTCTGTCCTCCCTGTCTCAGCCAGGAGGCTAAGGAGCCCAGGAAGACCAGGCCATGGCTTTCAAAGGGCTGGGCCAGCTCTAGTTTTTATCAGCTCCATGCCACTGAGGAAAGGAGTTATCAGCTGCCTTATAACCTTACTGAGGAGGAATGAAAGCCAACTTTCCCCTGCTCAACCAGGCAGATCTTCCAGTAGCACAAACAGGCAAAGGTTTGTTCATCCCATGGTTACACCAGTTCACACTACCCACAGCTGATGGCTTTGTAGGAAATCTCATTTACCAGTGCAGAGCAAAGGAATTCATCACAGTCCCATTTCAAGTGGACAGGAGATAAGGGAGTCAGAAAGCCTATCCAGATGTCCTGTACAGTAACTGGGTGTCCTAGGGATTTCTGTATCAAGGCTTTCCAGGATGAAGCAGCTCTGCACCCTGACAGTAATAACCCCACCCCAGTCACTCAGAACTTTGTCTCCTCTGAGGGGTTTGAAGAAGTAATTAGATCTCTAGCTACTGCTTATTTCCACAAATTTAAAAAAAAAAAAAAAAAAAAGCTGGAAGTTAGTATCTTTGGATTCTCTTCCACTTCGCCAAATCTGGCTGAAATCTGCACGTGGGCAGCAATGATACAGGATCTATTTTTTTCACAAACCAGACTCAGAAGGACAGTGGGTAGGTGTTTCTACTAACGCACCTGCAAAGGCAACTGAAAGAAGTCATGGACAGCCACAGTGAGCAACAGTTCCCGCTCCCAACAGTCCTCCCAAAAACTTACACTGGGAGATAGAGGTCACACCTCTTGGCTCCCAAACTAGTATTCATCCATTAGGGCATACTGTCCCTCCCTGACCTCTGTAAGAAATGCATTTCTGGGTAAAAACAAGGATACTGCTAAGTCTTCCTTACAGTTACATGTTAAAAGGAGGAAGGCAGCCCAAGGTGCTTGTCACAGCTGCGAGTCACCACAGTATTACTTCAGCCACGACAACTGAAGGTACAACTCCACTGACAGGCTGGCATAAAAACTAAATAAGGAGGCTGAATCAAACCTGTGGTGCTCCCAAAAGATATCCTGAAGCTTGATTAAAAAAAGAAGTGCTCTACTCCTTTCTGTAGTTATTTTTAATCTAGAGTGGACTGTGTCATCCTGGAACAGAGTCAAATGAAAATGAGAGATTTAAAGCACTTCACTCTCCCCCTGCTGCCCCTCTGCTCTGCGTCAGTCATCACTTCTTGGTTTGTAAATGCTTAGTGGGATTTGCACAGGGCCAGGCAAATCAGGCTCCTCCATTTACTGCTATACAACAAATGTATTCCGGTAACAGGCTGTTCTCCTGCCAATGCCTTCTGTTTTCCAACTCATTTAATTTTCTTTAGTGACTTTCTTTCAGACAAGTGGATAACCAGAGCCTTGGGTTGACTCCATGTGGATTCTGCCTCTCAAGAGTGCCAGTTATTTCTTCACAGAAATCCTGCTCATGTAGGAAGCAGGTACAAAATCTTTCCCCACCGTGCCAGACCCAGTTTATTTGCTCCTGTTTCCGTTCCCTTTTCACCATCAGTCAGCCCACAAAGCACTGACTGCTTCTCTGCCTGGGGCTCTCCCTGGCTGCCTCCCCTGCCTTTCCTGCCAGGGTGTCCCAAGCCAATAGCCAAGGAAACCTGTCCACACCTATGCAGGCTGGGGCTGCGCCTTTGTTTTGGGCAGTGACGTGTGCTTGGGGTGGAGGCCACCATTGTTTCAGCTCCCTGATTCCACAAAGGAGCGTTAATAATTTCTTACAACTGCAGTAAATGAAGGGTGGCAGTTACACCCACCCTGTAACAATATACATCATTGTTTTTCCTGTTACCTGTCAAAAAGGAGGTTTCTTCCTTTTGCCATGGGAAGGTGGCTGAGGTTGCAATGCCACCAAGGCAGAAGCCACTAACTTTAACAGGTTTTCTGTCAAACACATGGACTGTCTTGATGCACAGATGGAGTCACCCTGCCCTGAGCCAGGCATAGGAGCTCCTGGGAGCGTTTGGATCAGAAATCAGAGCTGGACTCCCTCTCTCATGTGCCATTGTGTCTCCCCTTATAAGGATGGGATGCAGTGGATAGTGCAGCTGCCATCTGTGGTGTTCAAACAAAGCAGTTTGACAGCACCAACAGAAAAATACAACTGCGCCATGGAAAGCATATGCTTTTTCACAAAAATGAAGTAACTCTCATTTAGCCCATGAAAGGTATTTCTTGCAGAGAAATTGCACAAGAGTCAGTCTGAAATCTTATTTGTCTCAAGAGGTACCCAGCTCTTCAGGTGTTCTCTGACTTGAAGAGTGCAATCACACACCAACCCTTGGCTTCTTCAAGCATCATATAAAGAATAGAAAACAGTAGGAAACATCCCTCCTCTCCTGCCTAGTATAGCATGAAGGTTATGTGCAAGAACTAAAACACAACAGCCAGAAGCCTTATTTTGCAGAAGATAACCTAATTTTTCATATTTAGTGCAACATTAAACCCATCCTCCCAAAACTCAGCTGTGCCAAAGCTTGTGAGCTTAGAGTGAAATTATCTCCAACAGAAAAGTTTCACTGCCCCAGCAGAAAATGAGTAGTGGAAAACACAAACAAAATGACACAAGTGGTGAAAAGTAAAAGGAGGTGGTTTAGACACATCCCATCTTGATATGCAATGTTTCAGTAACCAGGGTGAGGAAATGGGTTTTCCTTTTAAACAAGGGTGGGCCAGATCCTTGGCTGGAATAAATCAGTGCTGCCCTGCTGAAATCAATGGATTGTTGCTGATTCACAGCAGCTGAGGGTCTGGCATGTGGTTTTCTCCTGACAGTATCACAGTAATTTAATTCTAAATTAAAATCATGTGGAGATGTTGTTTTGATATAATATTGTTAAATACCGAATACACCAAAACTGAACCAAACTAAACTAAAATTAACCTAAAATGAGAGAGTAAAGGGAATGCCTCTCTATTGTAATGTGAACTCAGAGGCTAGAAAGAATCACAGGATAATTTGATGAAATCCCTTGAAGCATTCTCACTGACTAATTAGTCTCTTCATTCTGGAATGAGGCCATTGGTGGTGTGAAGGTTTCAGGGTTTAACACATTTCCTCATGCTCACTAGAGCTCTGCATAATTCCTGAAGCCAAAAGCACCAAGGATGCAAAGAAGAGCTAGATGAACTGGCATAAAAGGTGACTTTAACGGTGACCCTCTCCTGCTAGACCCCAACAGCACAGGTGGCTGAGAGGGGCCTGTGGCCATGCTGGGCTTGAAGCCAGTGAGTCCTGCACAGCATCCCACTGCCAACTAAACCGCTGTAATCAGCTGAGAGAAACTCAAGGATATTCTTCAGCTGCAAGACATGCAAGCAGCACCCTGGGAACCCCTTGAGCATCACAGCAAGCAGGCAGGGGTGAGGCGCATCCCATTGCAACTGCTTGTGCAACTCTGTCTCCATTTAGTCACACAGCATACATGAGCAGGACTACTGCAGCCACACACCAAGTAGGGAGTGATGGCCTTCACACAGAGCACCCCCAGGCACGCTCCTCCCATTTGCCATTCTTCCTCCTCCCAGATCTGTCCTCCCCGCTATGGCAGTGACCTAGCTATCAGCCTTGCCCGGTCTGGCCAAACCCCAGTTCCCCCTGATCCCAAGCAACCAGGCCTCCAGCAAGTGCTCAGCCTTTTTCAGGAGCAGCAAGGATGATGCTAATTCACTGCTAAAGTGGGTGGCAGTCTTTATTATGTTTCAGGCCTGAGAAATCTCACCAGTGCACTGAGAACCACAGGGCTCCTTCCTAATTACACAGCAGAGCACCACATGATTCATGTCAGCAGCTCCTCAGCCCCCTCACCTCAATCCTTGCTGGTGTGACACAACAAATCCGAGTGGAAGTGATTAGCAGGTTGCAACCACAGCCGCCTGCTCCCCAGTGCTATTAACAAATAAGGCGCCGTGAATGAGCCATCGGACCGCAGTCAGAGGCCTGTTGAATCATGCTCTTCTGCATTGCAACATCGGAAGTTGCACTTTAAAACCGATCGCCTGGGTTGCTCTCAGATTTCCCAATGAAGGCTGGAGGAGGATGGAGAACCCGGGCTGAGAACATTATATATACATTTTTAAATTCCCAGGGGAGGTTCAAAAATTAGAACTAGCTCTGGCGCCTTTTTTTTTTTTTGTTTTTCCTTCTCTCCTCTCTTTCTTTTTGGTCTGATTAACTTTGGTGACTGGCTTGCACAATTTTATCAGGTTGGGCCTGATGAATCATTCATCTTCAGCAAGCAACAGTGAGAGACTGCAGGCCAGGAAGGGTCTGTGTTTCAGTAACCAAAAACAGCAAAAAAAACCCAAACCACCAAGAGAGAGGGGACAGGGGCAGGGAAAGAGACAGTGGGCCAACAGCACTCATGGACAGCTTTCTGGTGTCTGGTCTCAGACAACTAGCAGCACATTCATTTGTAAGACTGCCAGACCTCCTAGGAAACCTAAAAGGCTGCTGTTATTTATAAAGCTAGATGTAGCTATTC
Source organism: Morus bassanus (assembly GCA_031468815.1). Lineage (NCBI taxonomy): Eukaryota > Metazoa > Chordata > Aves > Suliformes > Sulidae > Morus > Morus bassanus. Next base: position 17,802,280 of record CM062580.1, on the reverse strand, counting down.
TGCGTGCAAGACTAGCTCATTATATTTATAGGTACCTGTCCCATTCACCCACTTCAGGGCCCTCGTTCCCATAAATCTACAAAGTTCACAGGATCTGCCTTCAAACACTAAGATACTTCTCCTTTCCGAGCAGGGCCATTTGGAATTGTCTATCATTGCTGCAGGGCTCAGCAACATGTACATGTAAATATATACCTGAAAGCCCCACATTTCTGTCAATGCACAGGAAGCCAGATTCAAGAATTTGTCTTCCATGTGGAGAGCACCAGATTTTGCATTTCATTTGTAAAAAGCTCCCAGTAAATCTTAACCACAAAGGTTTGATTTAAAAATGCTTTAAAACTGTCAGCTGGCTTCAGAAGAGAAGATATACAAGTCAGTCCAATCGATTCTGGCAGCCTGGACTCCCAGCCCCACTTAAGAAGGAGAACCAAAATAAAATCAACCCTCCTAGCTTTTATGCCTGAACTTCAAACAATCTGTACATAAATCCAAATCAGAGTTTGGTTGGTCAGACATGAAGAGCTTTGCAAACACAGCCCTTTAGTGAAGCTGGAGACGTGGGCAAGCAAAGGCAGCTCCCTACAAACTGCACTGGGGACAGGAAAAGCAAGAGATTTGGCCTTTCCAGTTTGTGGGTGTTCACACACAAACACAAGAGAGCTTTTCTATTTTGGAGGTGAAAGACTTATTTCTCAACAAAAAAAGTAAAAATGGTACATACAGCTCTTACCTCCTACAGATAAAACAGTCAAGATTTCACTCTTGAGACCAGCTGGGCTCACTCCTGTCAACCAGAAGCCTTGCCCAAACATAGATACAGGAATTGAGGCAAACTGCTGCTTCCAGTTGCCCATATGTTAGCAAACTTTCAAACAGAACCATGCTCTACCAGTCCCAATCCCAGATTTCTTAGGTGCTTCAATTTGTGCCATGATTTTTGGTACTGGTTACCAACTGCTAAATCAGATCTAAAATCTCATGCAGTTGTCCAGGCCTGGCTCCCTCGAGCAGCCACACAATCATGGCAAGAAGCATTTTGGCTCACTGCAAGTTACAACAGTGGGCAGGTTTGAGAGGAGTCTCAGGGAGCCCCCTCAGAGGCAGAAACTTTCACAATCTGAGGGCAGATACCATTTTTCCTGCTTAATCCCTTGGAAAGATTCTTTCTCTCTTAGTCATGAATTTAAAGTCATCCAGAGACAAATATTTGCCCTTTTGCGATGTATTTCAGGACCAATTATTTAACATTTGACATGGCATAAATTCACACCCCTTCCAAAAAAAAAAACCCCCACAAAAAAAAGGAAAAAGAAAGGGGCTTCCCACAGCTTAGAGCATACCCAAACCCACATGTCTATCCAAGAAGAGCCAACAGTCCAAAGCTGAGAGGGAAGGAGGCTGAAGATCTGTGGGGCTGGATCGGGAGGTAGGAACTTTCACATCTTAGCTTGAGTGTCTGATCCCAGGCTGTACCAGAGTGAGCAGGTGTCTCTGTATACAAGAGATAGCCACAAAAATTTTAAGCAAAATTTACATTTCTCTATTAAAAGTCATCATCTACATAACGCAGCATTTACTAACAAATAATCATCTCAAAAGATTCCCAACCAGTTCTACTAGGAACCTAAACAATACAGCTTTGGGTTAAGGGTGTGAGAGATGAAGCAAAGCTGACTCAAGCTGCTTCCAGTGGCTAAGCCAAGTGAAATGCAATAAATACAGAGCAAACCTGATTCTTCCCTTGCTGTTGCACACAATATTTGCAAGCAATTACACTGGCTGTAGCAGTTTAACATGCAGGAGAATACTCAAGATACTTCATGCACTATTTACACATCTAGTTATGAAAGTTCAGGTCATAAACTGAAAAGGAAGCTGGATTTTTTAAATAATTTTATGCCTTAAGATGTCCATTTCAGGGACAAATGGGAAAGAGATAAATACATTTAGGCTCTTTTCTCTGTGGTCTTCCACCTCGCACAGCCATTTGCTCCTCTGCTAGGATTAACAGCAGCTCACAGTTCCCTCCTATATGATACATCATAGACTTTACTTGATCACTTCTGCCTTATAATCCATAACCATGGATGAATTATGGCATGTTCTTTAAAAACCCTCCAGTCTCACTGTAAAGCAGTGAGGAATCCATGTTCTCTGGTAGGTTAAGGCCACAAGCAGTTGACCTCAGAGGAATGAAATGCCACCATGTGTCCTAGGAGAATGGAAAGGCAACAGCCCATCTGGGAAAGGACGAAGAAAAAAAAATCCATGCAGAGGTTATTTTGTTAACCTAACCTGACCATCTCTTACATAGAGGATACCTGAGGGCTTCTCTAGCAACAGACGGTCATGCTGTAGGGTAATAAGATGGTTACTGTCCACTCACAGTCCAGAGCTCAGATTTAGTCAAGGTAAATAGTGGCCTACAGCCATCATCACCTGAGGGCTGACCAGTGACCTGACAGCCATGGTTCAGCTCCTAGAAGACAGCCATACCTTCCCCATCTCAGCAGCAAATCAAGCCTGGAAGCTAAGCAGCCCCCTCCAGCTAAGAGGTACTTCCCCTCAATACAAACATACATGATCTGCATCGATGCAATGTGTGGGTAGCTTCACTGGGTCTGTACTCAGGGGACACAGGACCCTTAGGATGCCTGACCTCTAGGTATTCCCCTGACCTTCTGCTCACATGCTTTTAGGGAGTTGGAGACTAGGCTACAGCAAACACCAGACATCTAGTGTCTCTGTAGGTCACCTCCCCATCTCCAGATCTTCTCTGGTGCCCCCAAAGGTCAATTCCTTGTCTCCAAAGGAAGCACAGATTTTCTGAGAATCCTCTTTCAAGGAGAAACCTTCTTCTCTCACCTCTACCCCCATCCTTGAAGCAACACTAAACAGCCTTTAGAGTCTGCTAATAACGATGTGTCAGGGCTCACTTTGCAGGAGGACTTTTAACAAAGTCACCAGGACACCTTATTTTTCAGTTCTGAACTGCTACAAGAAGAAACATCTCAAAAAAAAAAAAACAAACCCAACCTCTGATGAAGGTAAAACTAAAACACCAGAAACAAACACTTCCATTTCTGTAGTCTGGGCAAGAGAGAGGAAAGAGACAGACCTTGAAGGAGGAGGGGGCTCAGATACCACCTCTTCTCTCTCCCTGGGGCATCTATCCTTAAGTTTCGCTGTCAGGGTCCCAGCAACAGAGCTGAGCAATGGATGATAGAGACAGTAGCTCTCCAAGCCATTTTGGGAACATCCCACAGAGTCTGAAAGCAGCATTTACAATGCTGTTTTGCAACTGAGAGAAGAATCACAGTATGATCCAGTAATCAAGGAAAGCAGTCAGATTCATGGAATATTTTTTAACCCATAATAAATAATAGTTTCCTAAACTTTATTGTGGTCACAAAGTCAGAACAAAATTTGATAAAAAAATACAATTATTGTGCACAGAAAATTTTGAAACATGTCACTAAATCCTCAGGGGAAAAACAATGAGTGACTTTTTAATGAAAACCAAGCTTACGGATTGCTGGTTTCTGAAAGCAGCCTGGTAAATATTTTTGTTTTCCAATAAGCAAAATAAATACTGGATTGGACCCGTAGTCCTTTCCCTTCCATTGCCTCAAACCTCCCCATTTTTCAAAGTTGAATAAAGGATGCCTGTCCTCTGAATTTAAAACCAGTAATTAGCTCCCAAATATACTGTGAGCCAGAGGTGGGTAGGGCAGTGGAGGAAGGCCAGGAGACCCTGATGTACACTGGGGATTACAATGAACGGACAAGAAGAAGCAGAACTTGCTCCTGACAAACTAGATTGGGAAAGTGCCTGGAGATGGAGCTTATCATGCCACAACCTGAACCTCCCCAAGCAATTCACACACCCATGTCTCTACATGAAAGCAATGAGATGGGAAGGAAGCACAGTTAGGGTTCGGCACTGCTCAAGCCCCATGCAATTACAGGCAAGAGTAAACATCTTATTCAAGGATGAGCAATCATCCCTCAAGGGAAAACCCTGGGGCTTCCAGCCCTCCCAAGAAGGTCACAAATGGGTACAGGAAACAAGAAGAGACTTGCACAAAGGGAAGGAGCTAAACCTCACTGCCCATGAGTGAGGAACTGAACAGACAGGTCCATGTGCTACAGCACTGGGCACAGATTTCAGAACAAACACATGGAAAGCTGGGGCATCACTGAACGTTTTGTTCAATCTCCAGCTTGGCAGGAGCACCTAATTTAGTGCTCCTGACAAAAGTCTTTCCTCTGTGGCAGGAAGAGGGGGCATCATGAAGTTGGCAGAAGAGCTGTTCCTTATGGAGGCAGGGGATCCTGAAATTGTACCCAAACTCTGGTCAATCCTCCCTTAACCCACTTACATGCCCATCACACAAGCTTCAACACTTCCAAATCAAGGCATGGCTTGAAAGAATAGTCTTTAAATCCATTTTTTACATTCAGTGCCATCTGTTTAGTACAGCCAAGTTTACAGCTTTTCCAGCTGCCATTTCCCATTCATTAAGGCCCAACAAGGCATGAGCTGTGCAGTGTCTGACCCAATAAATTCATACTCTAAAGACTTACTTACTGGGAGCTAGCGAGAGTGCTTCTGCAGAGCTGTGGGGGCTCCCAGGACACAAGCATATGCACTTCTCTGTAGTCACATCCCTGCCACCATCCCACACAACTGGGAGACTCTCAGCAGACTCAGAAGTCTTTCCTCCATGGAGGAAGAGGGGATATCATGAAGTTGGCGGGAGAGCTGTTCCTCACAGACGCAGGGGATCCTGAAAATATACCCCGACTCTGGTCAATCCTCCCTTAACACACCTACAGGCCCACCACACAAGCTTCAACAGACAGAACTTCAAGAACTGAGACAGGTAACACACGTTAGCACACAACAGGTACCAAAGGCCTGAGGAAAAGTCAACTGAACTCCTTCAGTGGGCTTAGGAGGGGACAACTGACAGCTCATTTGTAGCCATAAGTACTTGTTTCTCAGATGCCCGGGCTGGGCCAGTCGATGCTAGCTAATTAATCTCCCTGTGAAAAATGAAACCATCTGGCTGCACAGTAATTACTCTTCCTACCTGGGCTCAGAAGCGCACATGGCACATCATGGAGAGGCCACATCAAACGAGCAAGTATGGTAACAACATACTCTTTGCTGCTATCATACAGCCCAAGTAACTTCTTGGGAAGTCCAGGCAGCCACCCAGCCTGAAGACATTTCCTTCCTTTGCTAAGTGTCCTGCTGCATGGAGAGATCCTCCCTCACCCAGACACACACCTGGCAGCAAGGGGCCTCACAGCCACAGTGGTGTGAGCCAGACCAGGGGCTCTTTGGCAAGGAGGCCAGAGCAGGCCCTTTTCAGCGCACCCCTCTGGCTGCAGCCTGAGGGCCAGCAAGGTTATGCAGCTCTGCTCAAAAAGAGCAGGGCTGACAGCACCAAGGTGAACAGGAACAGCCCAGCTGCCTCCCAGCCCACCTACTCGTGCTGATCCTCGTCTGTGAACGCTGACTTCTCTTCCTATGCTAGTTTCCCGGCCTCCTGGGGAGGAGAAGGAAGGAGTTTCCTGCTCTGCAGAGCCACAGTTTGACAGAAGCATCCACAGCCTTCACAGCCCTGGTTTGGCTGTCATGAGGCCTTGGCTCTGCCCCTGCATGGCCAAAGTCACATACAATCCCCAAAGCCAAGGTACAGCCCTAGGATCAGGCTCACAAGGATGATGAATAATTACCACTAATCACTCCACCTGCTCCCTGCTCTCCTACCACTGCTATGGGCAAAGACAGGAAAAACAGCGGAGGAAACAAGACTTTCCTGGGAATGCCCCAGCTAAATTGAATCAGCAACAAGTTCTGGAGGATGTTCAGGCTGGTGGCCACCAAGGGACCTTCAGAAGCACTACTACATCCGCTATGCTGCTGGATATATCCACACATAAAAAGGCTGTACATATTGGTCATATAAACAACATTTCAGGGCAGTAATGAGAGAATCAAACCAATGATTCATTAATAACATAGCAATCAGTGTAAGCTTCTCCCTCACTAACCAAAGCACAGCCCATTACCAAAGCAGGCTGAGTTTTTCTTTTCTGATTTTTTTTTTTTCATTAATAATGATGACAAAACCAGAGTGAGGATACTAAGAAACCAACACTTGTAAACTACAAGAATTATCTGAAGGAACCAGAAATCATACTCCACCAAAATCTGGTAGGATAAATAGAGCTATAATTCAGGGCCCACACGCTTCCCCCAGCAGCCCCACCCAGGCAGCCCACGCCAGCTGCCTGGACAACCTCATCACAGACAGCTTGCAAAGGTCTTCCCCCAAAACAGGTCTTTGTACAGGGCTCCTGTCACAGCCTGACTGGGAAAGGAGAGGCAAAGAGCCTGCCACCAGCTCCCTTCCATGCCTCCTCCTGGTTGGGGGAGCTGGACCTTTCCCTTCGGTTTTCACCAAAGGGCAGAGTTAAACTCAGCTCAAGGTAGGTACAAACAGGCAGAACTTTATTTCAAACATGCCTCAGTTGCTCAGTACAGTACAACTGCAAGAACTGGGAGGAAGGAGGAAAAAAAAGGCTTTGTGGTTTAATTATGAGAAAGCTAACATGGTAAGAAATAAGGCAGCGAGGATGGCAGAGATAATTACTCTATGAGTTGCATTTCCCTTTTGGACAGGAGATAATGAGATATCCTTTGCTATGCAGAAGAGTCTACTAGCAGAGCAAAGGCAAAGGCTGGCAAAGGGTGAGCAAGTTGGAGCTGCAGAAACCCACTGCCCCCTTACCAGTGTTGGCCAACAGGGCCAAGCTTTCTTAGCAATGGGAGGACAGAAAACAAAATTAACCGACTCCTGGGAAAAAGTAGTTCTCCCTTCTCCTTGGGGCCTTTCTGGCCACTCCTCAGGATCCCTGACCTGTGCAGCTGCTCCAGGTTTCCACAGATGTCACAGATGTGTCCTGCTCAGCAGGGCCCTTGGCCCAGGGAGTGATGCAGAGGGGACAAGTGCACTCTGCTGCACTTCTTGAAGCCTGGGTAGGCAGAAATGAGCCGCTCATGCTGGGAAGCCCAGCAGACTCCAGGGAAACGCACAGAATTGTGCAAAGCTGTTTGGAAAGAGCCACAGCAAAGTGGCCTGTGGCCCAGCACAGATTATCCTAAATCCCTTGGCTTCAGTGAGTCAGGGACTGCTCCATACCTGTCGCCTCCAAGAGAGGGCTTCTTTTCAGTACTCAAGCCCCAAGGAGCACTTACAAATGCTACAGCCTTGCAAGGCCTGCAGACTATTCAGCTGCCCATGGACAAGGCTCAGCGTGGGAACGTTAAAATAAACCCCAAAACTATGTAAGCAAAATCATCATCAGGTACACAGTTACTCCAGCCAGTGAGGATGGAGAAGCCTCCTTTTGCAGAGAGCTGCAGACAGAAAGCATTTCTGGTGTGTTGCCTTGCAGGTCCGAGTTAGTCCTGGAGCTGATAGGGCAGCGGGATGGAGTTTCCTCTTGTTTATTTACATCTTGAGTCCATCCCAGCGCCTCTTCCCCAAGAGCTCCTTTGCTGATCAAGCAAAGTTTCAGCTAATGAGACTATTTTTAGCACCAATTGCTAGGAGAAGCTGAGCCTTTTAACAAAGCCTCCTCAACACTGTAACGAGCACATTATTGCTGAAGGGAAAGAAAAAAGCTGGGGGTGGGCCTGTATCTAGGTTAGCAACAATCTCTCTCTGTCACCTATAGCCTTGTTTTATGGGAAGCGTGTAGATAATAAATGGCGATTATGGAAAGTGGAGTGGAAGAGGCAATCCTGAGAAATTTATAGATAGGAGAGAAATCACATTAATAGGAGATAATACAGAGCTGCAAAACTGTTATAAAAAAGGCATTAGAAGAGCTCTGTAATTGGGGTTATTAGACACAACTACACCAGGCTTTTTTTTCCTTTCTTGGTGCATGTCACTGTGATGGATGTCACTTTCGATAGTGATAATAACAGTAAAATATCCGTGTTAAAGTGGAGTACATTAACTTTTATATTGGTGTAATTTACTGCATTATGAGTTCCCATCATTCAGGAGCGAAAGACAAAATGCTCTTTCTTACAGAGTCGATAACCATGCATACACTTTACAGGAGAAAGTGTTTCTTTAAATATCTATTATATGTTAAATAATTCTTTTAACTTTCCATTACTCTTTTCAGGAGAGACAAGAAGCAGGAGAAAGGGGTAAGCTATTCATATTACTAACATACATCATGAGCTGGATTTGCCATTGCTCTGTATCTGGTGAAGTCATTCACAGCTGCTTTTCCAGCCACACATATTAAAAGATTAGTTTGCTACACAGGAAGGGGCAGAATGCATTGGACAGTAGCTACTATTTTTTAAAAACTACACACGCATCAATATAATATTAAAGGTAACATTAAGCATCACTCACTTGCCAAAAGAAAAAAAAAAGTTTTCTCCAGTAGAGAAACTGCTTGTAGCACTGGACTGATTTAGAGTGTGGGTCGATAACGGGAAGGTGAAGTCCCTACCGCTCAAAGTTGAAATGATGCTGTACCTGCTACAGCATTACAGCCACATGTACTTTAGGTGCTTGGAGTTATAAACAGAAAAAGTCAAGCCTCAACTCTTTCTATCTGTTCTCCATTGCAAAAGCTAAACAACTGCTAAAGGAACAACAAACTTGGTCATTCCCAGGCTGTAAGTAGAAAGCACAGTGACATCAACAACACAAGCATTAGGGTCAGGCTTAGGCTCCACAAGGAAGCAGGGAGGAAGCTGGCTTTGGCTTCAGAAACAGGAAAGCTACCGTCTGCTCTCATGCTTCCTCCCCAAGCACCTCCATGCCCTTGGGCAAGTTGCTCTTTGACAACTCTTTCCAAAAGGTGAACGCCTCCAGCCAAGCACCATGATTGTACAGGGACAAGCACAATGAGGCCTTGAGGGACTGCAGCAAGAATCCTTCCTGCTTCAAGATAAACTAGTTTCAAGATGTTGCAAAGCTCTAAAGCAGACCAAACTACCCATATCAAGGGCAAAAGCACTCTTAGAGAATCTACTTCAAAACTGCAGAGAAGAGGAATTGATACCACTGTGATTTCAAAAATGGGAGTGGGCATCTAGGGGCTGAGCTATAGCAAGTTTTAATGCTATCTAAAAATCACAAAAGGAGAAAATTTTCCTTCTTCCTGCAAGTCAGACCATATATGCAATACAATGCAAGCACTGCTATTTAGGTGGGCTCCTGCTTTCATACAATCCCTCCCAGTCTCTCTTAGCCAAGAGCCCATGTCCATAGCAGTGACAAGACCTAACAGCTTCCTTCTATAACCGTATTCCTCAGGGTCTGCAGGGCACTGAACATGAAGATAGTCCTGCTCACATTCAGTTTTGCTCGTGAAATCAATCAGTTTGCTTGTGTCCAAAAAGGCAAACCTTCCCACCAGCTCTCACAGCATGAACACAAAAAACCCAAACAGGGTTGTGTGTAGCACAAGGAACAGGCACTGAGAAATGCAGTCAGCTCCTCCGAGCTGCACTTTCAAATTGCAAATTACAGAATAGCTTCAATGTTAAGAAAGAATTAAACAACTCTGGTTTGTTTCCAAAGCAAAACACTGCAGTGTGGCATTACTGAATGCCATCCCACCCAAATGGAATTTGATACTTCATTCAAGCCCAAACATTTTTCTTCCATGTGTTCAGCTGATTAATTGAGGATTCAACTGTTTATGCCCTACTATGTGCTGGTTTGGGATTGGTGTTTTTTTCCTCTTAACAGTAACTGCATTTGACCAAAGTGACTCCTGCCCACACACATAAAAAAAGGCTTTAGCTGGTACCCCAGAAATGAGACAAGGCAAGCAGGAGGATTCTCTTCTTCCTTCAACTCTGAGCTAGATGAGCTCACACCTACTGAAGACCCTGACTTTTCTTTCCTTGTTCCTCACTTTGTGAGCCAGACTCCACTGTCCCCACCTCTGCGCAGTCTGCATAGTTGCCCCCCTAAAAGGTAGAGAGGCCTCTTCCTGCTGCCTTCACTGTTGTTACCCACCCTAGCGCCGCGGTACAGGACCTAAGATATCTAAAGCTACCTGCCACCTCCCTGCCTTCTACTGTTTTTTTCACAATGGTTAGTGTGCTGAGAAAATATTTACTTTGCATTTGAGAAAAGGTCGTTGACTGGTGGTGTAAACCACTCTCCCCCGAGACAACAGGAATGGGAGTCAGATCCTAAAAGAGAAAAATCAGCCTGGAGTCTTTTTCCTCCTCCCCTACTTCCTCCCACATCCCATTCAGATGGCATGAAAAGGCTCTCAGTGGCTCCAAGCCCAAAGAAAGAAGGACATATTTCATGTTTCTCATGAAATCTACCTCCATCGGTCCCTTGTTCAGCTCTCAGCAGGAAGCAGGGCTCGCCCTAAATAGAACCGAGGTGGGTAACAAAACAGGAAGATTCATTTCCTGTAGCACCACGGGGCTGGCAGGAGCAGTTCCCTGTCCTTGGCATGCTTTCCGAGGACAGTCCTCCAGGGTGGCACAAGCAAACACATGAACTGGAGCAGGGGCCAGTTGCACGTGACTGGCCTCACCTCTGAAATACACTTCATTAGGTGTGCTCCTTATACCCAGCTATAGAAGCAGTGACAAGAGCACATCAGCTGCATCACAGTGCTGCAGCACAGCAGGGGATGCAGGATATGAAACGAGTTTGGCGGCATAACACTCGGTCAAAGGAAGCAATGCACTCCCCTGTGCACACCACAGTGTTATGTCGATTCCAAGTTCACTTTTTACCAGCAACTTGGTGGTTCCTATGTGGTTTCATGTACACAAAGAACAAAAGGGCATAAACACTCAATAATTTCAATGAAAAAAAAATCTTCCACTCAAATGCAAGGAACAATAAAGTTAATAAACTATGTAATTACAATCCCAGAGTACACATCTGTTTGTACAAAATACCCCCTAGTATAGTGACGAGCCACACAGAAAACCCGTATCCTGCAAATGCAACTGCCTGAGTAACATCAAGCCTAATTCAAAGGACATTAAACAGAATGTGAGCCTGGCTGTTAGTTTCAGTAGCTTTGGACCAAACCACTTCAGCAAATGAATGGTTTCACCATTTCTTTGCTTGCATAGGGATATATCTGTCCATTCAGAGCAGTAACAGCTGTTTAACATGGAGCAGTGGCTGGAAAGAGCAAACATATCGGGGGGAGGGTGACTGAAAGAATATATTCTTGGGGAAAGGAACAGGGGGAGAAAAGGGGAATTTTAACAAGGGTGAAGATCGCTGGTGTATAGATCCCTATCTGGATTTAAATGACTTAGCTCCCATGCTGTAACAGCACAGCTGCAGCAGCACAGCTTCAGCGTGTGCAGTTCTTCCTGCCTCATATCCTAAAGATGAGGTTTCACATGATGGTTGGTTCAAACTAAGACCTCATTTCATTTTACCCCCCATCCTGTCCCCTGCTCCCCACAGCACCACCTCACTCTTCCCCTCGGCCAGCTCCAACATTGGCCTGATCCCTTGGGGAACTGCTTCATCTCAAAAAGACAGCAGCAAATAAGCTATTAGGGAAAGAAACAGTTGTAGGTTTTGGCTGAGTGTGAGCAAAGCCAATTCACAGACAGGTAAGTGAGTAAACAAGTTGTTTGCTTTTTGCAAGGTAAAGCAGAGTTCTGCAGAAAGCACTAAACTTCATTCATTCACCTCCAGAGTCATCCATCCTCCCTGCTGCTCACCGAGGGTTTTGCACACACACACTCAAGGAAGGGATACTACAGATAACAATCTGCTGAGGAAAACATCATGTGCTGACTTCAAACATGAACAAAAAGTGAGTTATGGCTGGACTTCCAATTACTTTGACACCTTCATGGTCACCAAACATGATGTTTCAGGCAGGTCATATTCCCTGCTCAGTGCTCAAGTCAGTCCCTGTCTTCTTTCAAGAGGTTCACAGTCATTAATGGTTATTCCTTTCTATAGAACACTTACCAGCACCCCAGAGAGACTGCATCACTGCCCTGCAAGGGTCACACCAGGTTTTGCTTGCAGCCAGCTCAGTTGTGCATGAGAAGGATGGAAAGGTGGCTGGCTTGTTGTGCAGTGACTTTACCCCAGCGCCTGCAAGACAAAAAGGTCAGGGAGTGCAGAAAAAGGACAGTGGGGGAAGTTGCCAGAAGTAAAAGATTAAGGAAACAGAGTTGCCACTACAATCATTCGTTGCAAGGTAGAGCTCCCATAGAGAGCTGTCTCTGTGCAACAAGAGCGCATGGGATACAGTAAGGCAAGTACTTGGCCGTTGCTTTGCTTCAGTTCCCTAATCCAGCACAAATGCATTTGGGGATTTATGGGTTTCTGGAAGCTTCCAGCAAAGCTCAGGGCCTGTTCCTCGGATTATTGTTTTCCCATCTGTTTCTCTTCATTTTATTCCATCACAGAGGCCCCATCGTGGGACACAAGAATGTGACCGGAACAATAGGCAGAACTTGCTGCCTCCAGGACTGCAGTGAGGGCAGATCCGCCATTGCAGGATGGGAGCCAGCGGCTTCTATATTTAGCCCTTTCTTGCTTATTCCAGATCACATTCGCACCCTGCACTTAAGTCAGGAGGCTTTCACCAAACCACTGTCCCCGAGCACTGCACATCCAGCAGGGCCCCTGAACATAAAACATTCATTTCCCTTCTAATAAATGCCAACAGGAAGACTTCCTGCTCCCCCCTCCCCTTTCCAAACCTCTATTTTGACAGACTTTTTTCTTCATATAAGCAAACTAAACGAAACCATCTTCTCTGCAAGGCTGGCGGCCTTGGAGCAACACCAGGACTCTGGAGCTTGGACAGCGCGGCACTGCCTGTCAGAGCAGGGCCCTGCAAAGAGGCAGAAATGCGTGAGCTCATCTCCCCCTGTGTTTGAAACTGAGCTAAACTCACCAACCCACAGACACTTGCCTCAAGCCCACACCCCAACACCTGAGGGCAGGACAGGTGAAGGAGAACCAGGTCTGAGTACCCACCTGGCCTCAAATCACCGCCATAGCATGTGCATACACCTCTCAAATGCAGTAGGTAGGGGACTGCTGAGCAAAAGCTCAGGTCTTATTGCAAAGCCCTCCCCACCATGTCCCAAGGCACCTCTTTACCACTTTGAAGGCTGAGAGGGCTCTTGCCCTGCACAAAGCCAAGCTGACTGTGGCACCGACTCCAGTGCCATTTAGCACTTAACTCATTTACATCATCAAGGCGAGGGGATCCTGCAGAGCAAGAGGAAAACCCATTATGCTTCCAGAAACACTTACCTAAGAACTGTACTGCTTGAAAATCATTCAGTGATGGACAAATCCTCCTTCTGCCACTTCTGCAAGAGGTGTAGATTAGGACCACTCTGCACTTCGTCTCTCCAGTTCTAGCAAAGTTCTACCAAAGGCTGCTAAAGTCCCAGTGAGAGGTTTGAGCACACAGATGCCCTCCTGGGCACCTTGCTGCCATCCATATTATTTCCCCTGTGTACCAACATGTTTCCATACCCTGTCTTTTCTCCTCTAGGCATTCACACCACTGCCAGCTCCCCATTCCTTCTGAAAGCCCTCCACTGTAAGTGGTTATATCAAGGAGAGAAGGCTGATGCTGGATGTAAGAATTTTTTTTTCTTTGCCTTTAAAGTATGTCTGTCCCCAGAACATTAGTGGTACCTAGCAGTGCCTGAGCATGGATGGAGAAATTACACTTCTGGTGGTATAACAAACCATGCCGCTAATTTGCTTTGTAGCCTCAACTCACTGCCGGTTAAATTTTCTTCCCTGAGGTATTTGCTTCTGAGGGCTGCTTTGAGGTAGGGGTGTCTGATGAGCGTTTGGAGAGGCCTGGACAAAAGCAGCACAGTTACGAGGCTGAGCAGATTGTCTTCCTGCAGCTTGGGATCAACCCTGTTCCTGTTGTGCTCATTGAACACCTTTGCACTGCCAGCACAGGCTGTGTTCATATGCCATGCAAATCCCTTCCCTTTTACTTCTTTTGTGTCCTGGAGCCTGGCTTCCCTCTGCTTGTGCTGAGGAGGCAGTGCCCGGTCAGCTGTCTGAACAACTAGCACATGCCAGCAAGCTGGAAATAAGTCCTGCGTACCCAGCGAGTCTGAAAGGAAGGGAACACTTTCCATCTGGCATTTTAGCAGGTCTTGAGACAGTGGTTATTTATCCAAGGTAGAGGAGAGAAGGGGACTGGAGTTCCCAGTGGAAGAAGCTGACAGAGAAGCAATAGCAGTACTCGGGGCCTTGCTTGGCCAGCAAAGCACCGAATAAAAAAAATCATGCTGCTCCATCTTGCAGCCAAAACTTTCCCTTACATCTTCCCCTTCCCTCCCAGAGGTGCCTCCAACAGATGAGATGAAGCTCCAACCTCTTGGAAGCTTTAGCTTTGAGTTATTATCACCTTAGGCTGAGGGCCACAGCACTGACATGGAGCAAGAGAGGATTCTGCCATGGAGAGAACTGGTCCACTCAATGAGAGAAGGGGGAAGACCTGAGAGACACACAGGTAATGGTGAGTTTCCTGAAGGTCACACAGCAGATTTTAGGGTAGGACTGGAAAATTACCTGAAGCCCTGATAAAAACTACACCACAAGGATGCTTTTCCAGAATATCAAACGTTCAACCTACACCACCTTTCTCAGAGCAGGGGTCATGCACAACTGGATCCAGGCTATTCCTGCATGCCTCCTCCCCTGTGTGACTGAAACACCCCTACCACAGTGCCAAAGCATAAGCTTTCATGACAGATGCCTGAAGGAGGAGGATACTTGCACACCAGAGCTTTGAAGGCATGTTTTGCACAGCCCCTTCCATGAGGTGATGGGTACCCACCATGTGACAGGTAACACTGAATTGTGCAGTGTTACCAAGGAATTGATTCCATCTTGCGATGACAGAGCTCTGGGGCAAACAGCCCCGATGCATCTTATGATCATCCTCTTGGTCCTCGTGTGAGCATGTGGATTTGCTACAGCTAAAGCAGGAGTGGCAACTATGGTAACCCTCGTGAATGCATGGGGTCCTCAGATAGCCCTCCTTTTGATTTGCCAACCTCAGTACCCACAGGTACTCAGGAAAATGCCCACTGGGTGTTATGGGAAGTGTTTCTAAGCCTAGGCTATGCAAGGAAAAGGCAGACACAATGTCTCTCCTCAAACTGTCACCAGACAGGAGCCTCCAGCAGGCTTTGTGACTCGAGGTATTATGTTCAGTTGCAGCTGAAGCCATCCCAGTGGAGAGAGAGACACCAGTGGTCTCTTCACCACCCCTTGTACATGTACCAAAAGGTCTGATTTCTTCTGTCCTCACCAAAAGAAAGGAAAGCTTGTCCCCCACTCTGGCATTGCCAAGCCTGCTGTTCTCCCCTCCCTTCCTCACCCCTGAAGAATACAAACCCTGTACTCCTGTCTTCTTTTAGCTAGTTAGGGATGGAGCTGTCAGAGATACTAACTTTTGGTAAGTCATGCTTCAGCATTAGCCAAATTCATCCGCAAGACACAAGCACTAATGTTGATTCTAACACTATCCCTCAACATCATTACTCTGCAGCTAGTTAACAAATTGCCACATCAGTTACCTGCAACACATTCCTTTAGAAGACAGACACTCAAAAGAGTTGTTCCGCAGATAAGAAGACACCTTTCCACCCATCCGTCCCATAGCATGTGAGGCAATACTGACACAGCATTTCCTCTACCTGCAGAGCCAAAAGGCTTTTAAGACACCAAACAGACCTTGAGAATCACAGTGTAAAGGCAGAGACATACACCAGGGAGGACTTCCCAGGACACCAGGTGAAAGCCCTGTGAGCACAGACAGCATCATTTCATAACCAACCCTCTTCAAAAACTGATAAAACTCTCTCCACCAAGCAACTCAATCTCATTCTGCCCCTACAGGAAGACATTTTATGTCTTAGCACCACAGTAAATGGGAAACACCTGTAATTTCAAACCTAGATTAACATCAGGTCCTCACCAGTCTTACACCACCCTCACCTTTTAATTCTCAGAGCTCTTCCTCTCTCCTCATCCAATCTTCCTCCCACACATTTAGAAGAAAAAGGAGTAAAAAAAGTTGTTCTCCTAGAAGACAGATCTAGTCTATCTCCCTGCAGATACAGAGCATATACATCCTTTCAGGGAGCAACAGAAAAATCGTGATACTTTCTGTACCCCAAAGGGAGGGTCTGGGTTCCATAACCCTGCTGTTCTACCATCATCAGCCACCAGACCCTGAGGAAATCACTGATTTCCCACAAGCATAGCTGGGTAGCAAGGCCCAGTGACACAGCCACTTTCCAATTGGGTGCAAGGCACAAGATGATAAACACAAATATGCAGCAGGGAAGGAGGTGGTAATGGTCTTAACAGAGCCTTGCAGAGCACAGAGAGAATAACAAGCAGAGGTATAATGCCAGAAGCTTTGACTGAGTAAGGATTATAACTTTACAGATAAGTGCAATCAATGCATATGCACAAACATTTGCGGTCAACAGTGCAATTTCATCCCTAGCTGAATGATCCACTGGGTACACATGTTCAAATGTGCACAACACCATTATTGCACGACTAAAAATCCTTTCCCATAAAGCCACACAGGCTCCCTTGGGCAGAGGCCAAGCAGTTAAATAAAAAAGTCTATCCAGAGCGAGAACTCTTCAGAGACATTTCACCATCTGGAAAGAAGAGGGGGTCTTACTCTGAGAACGCTTGGAGAGCCCGACCTACCGCGGTTAAACACGTGCCTCATCCAATGTTAATTCCTGGGGAAGAGCATCATATCATTCCCACCACCTTATGCAGCAGGACCTGCAGCGAGCAAATGGGCCTGATTCTGCTCCGCTCTCCAGACAGGAGCATATAGCCAGAGCCCAAGATGGAATGGCAGCTGGTCACTCAGCATTTGCTTTTTAGTGAGGCCAGACTAACAGTATAGTTGGTGACAAACAAAAGCCATTGCTGTTAGTATGGGCTTCTTCATTTCCTTTTATTATATCCCCACCCATGTCATGTAAATAAAGCTGCAGATAGCTTCCTTCAAAGCACTGGGGCAGTGAAGATTGTACTGAGCTTCAGGAGGGAGCACAGCCAACACGAGGGCACTACCTCCTTCCACCACTCCCTGAAGAGACCGGGCACTCCCAACAAATGGGAACAAGTGCTTAGAGCAAAAAAAGATCACAGGATCCTGCTCTCAAAAAGTCTTTGATATGTGAGCTGGACTAGGACAGCAGTGGTCAGAAGAAATTAATTAGGATGTAGGACTTGGCTCCATTCACAGATCTGCCCCAGGAGGCTGTGTCCTAGTAAAGAGTAGCATTTTAGATGGCCATATAAAAATCTCTTTATTTCATAGTCACATGAGGTCTGTCTCCTGGTGGGCTTCCAAGAGCTCAGCTAGGCAGAGGCACCACCCATCTGGACACAATTGCAAATGAATGACTTTGGAGAGATATGGCCCAGGAGAAATTAACACATCCAGTGGGAGCTCTCATCCTATTTCCTTTTCTGCCAAGGGACACAGGCAACATGGAGGAGCACAGGAAGTCTCATTTGGCAGCGCTCAACCTGTGTCAGAGCTCTGATCCCTACCTTTTCACTCAAGGCTGGCCCAAGCAAGTCTTGGTACCCTCAGCCCTTCTCTTGTGGTGGCAAACCACTCTAGAGGTGAAAGAAGGGGCCAAAACCCACTGCTGTAAAGCTCAGAGCACATCAACAGTCAGTGTCCTCAGTCCCTTAAGAGAGGGGCCCCAGAGGCAGCTCAGCCATCAACCCAGTGGAAGGTCCCAGGGAGAGAGGAAGAAGGACAACAGGGCACAGCTCTTATCCCTGTAGGACAGCACACAGCTAGACACAAGCAGCCAATGGACGAAGCATTATTCAGTACGAACAAAAAAATCTCTTTCCAGCCTCCGCCTCACAGCTGCTCATCCGTATTCCAACCCTTTGACACTAACAACCCTTCTGGCTGAGAGAGATGGGGCCCATCATTTCATCTGCTCCCTCTCATCACTCTCCTGTTTCAACATCCTTAGCCCACCCACCCCCACTTGCTATAAAGCTGGCTGACTGCTTCCTTCACAGAGTCACCTCCCTGCAAAAGAACGAACCTCTCATCTGGACACCAAGTTTCCTGGATGACATCTGACCAGGACAGGGAAGGAAGAGAGAAAGGTATTTCTCCAGAACATGGAAACGGAATTGGTTGAAGCAGCTCAGCTCCAATCAATTGGGCTGCAATATCTGAGACGGTATTTTGATTCCAGTCCTACAGCAAGAGACAGCATAAGGCCAGGCGAGGGCAGATTACATGATCTCTCAAAGCCGCCTTTCACTACAGCACAACACATCCTCTGTGTTATTAGAGGGCTTTTTCGGACTGAATGAAATAACACTCTACAGCTCTTGATTCCTACCTCAGGGCAGCAACAGCATCTCTCCTGCCCATCTTTCTCCAGGGAGGAGATTAAATATCAGAGATGAATTGAAATGCAGTCAATCAGGCAAGGCAATCTGCCAGAGGAGCAAAAAGGAAGTGGGGGTGGGGAGAAGGTACCTCAGTACTGAAATGACCTGCTTAAATGCTGCTGCTGAATGCTGAGCTGCTGGATTTCTCCAAGACTCCGAGAGACAGAGGAAGAGAACACAGAAGTGGGAACCCTCCTCCTATCCTGGAGGATGGGGACAAACACACGTCACTTCTCAAGCATCAGCTGCACTCGAGGAAAGGGTCAGACTCAGTTGGAAGAGCTGGAGACACAGTACAAGGCTAGTCCAGCCTGGTTCTGGGAACTCAGATCTGGAAATGATCTACAGAGGAGAATGAGATTCATAACATGCACTATTTCAGGAACTGAGGAAAATGCACCCTTCTCAGCCCAAGAGATTACACGGCTCCAAGGGGCTTTGGGAAGTCCCAGCCCATGAGACCCTCTCAGAGCAAAGGTGCAAAGATCAAGCCTCCAGACCCCCTCGGGCCTTGATGGGTGTCTCCACACAGGGTGTTTCCAGTTTCCAACAGCAGTAACATAGCTGGAGCCAGATCCTTTGGCCACAAAAGCACAAGCTGCTGAGGTTGGAAGCAAGACAGGCCGTTTTAGTGCCTCTCTGTATTTTAGCCACATTAGGCCAAAGACAGCTGGAGTCTGGGAATGGTTCATATTGTGCTACCATGTCAGAGTCCTGCTGCTCTGAACCAGAGCTCTGCTGTGCTACGGTGCTTTGCACAGACACACAGAGAAGGCTTTCCTCTCCTACCAGCATCTGCCTGCACTGGGCATATGGGTAACCTGCAAGCCACAGCATCCACACTGGAGAGAGAAACTGCCAACATTCAAAGAACAGGCTAATTTCAGAAATCACTGCAATGTCTTTTCGGGGTGCCTGAAACCCTAACCACCTCAGAAATCCCATGCCATCAGGGTGTAAGGCCAGAGAGCACAGGTCAAGGTTCTCAGAAATGGGTTGTTCGGTATCACCTACATCTTCATTTCAAGCAGCAGCAGGTAAACTGCAGCAAGAGGGGTGACAAGAAGGTGAAGCAGAGCAGCACCAGAAATTATGACAAAAGGATAGACAAACCACACCAGGAACTGGTGAAGCCAACTGCAGGTCTCTGAAAGGCGTACATGCACTCACACACAGGCACAGTTTCTTGGACTGTTTATCAAGCTCAGGAAGGAAGAGGGATCAGTCTGCCAGAAAGATCAGAGATGCTGGGGCTGTCATATGACACTCCCTTTAAGAAAAAAAAACCACAGAGCGTGCACACACAGAGAGAGAGAGGAAGCTACAAGGAAAGTCTTGAAAACAACAGAGGAAACCCTAACCCCACCCCAGAGGTGCTACCATTAACTAAACCCCATCCCAGAAGCTAATGAAAAGCACAGCCAAACTTGCATTATTTTAGGCAGGCGGGGGACAATTTTCTGTACTCCCCTCACCCCTCCTGCCCTTACAACATAGCAGTTGGACAAATCCTTTCTCAGCTCAGCTATGTGAAGGACAGGGAGCCCTGCCGAGTCCCAAGTCTCTCCTAAGGGTGCTCAGCTCCCTTTGGATAAAACACTTACTATGCAAGTGCACAGACATGCCAAATATCCCTTCCTCATTCCCAGGAGCTTTGCCTCCAGCTAGTATTAAAAAAAAAAAAAAAATCAAGAGTCAATAAAGCCACTGGCTGTGGACCCAGCTAGAAATGGAGGAAGGTTTGGCCAGCATAATGATTGTACCCTGGCCTAGGCAAGAGAGGTTGCCTCTTACCCTGTCAGTAAAGCCCTCCACAACCTCTTCATACAACCCTACTCTGTTTACAACTGCTGCAGAGAAAGGGAAGAAAACCCTCAGTGGGTTGTTAAGAGGACATCAGGGCATGGCTGAGACTCCCATGCCTGCAGATGCAGGGACACCCATGGAGGGGGGCCAGAGTGGGAGACACATCACAAGAGCCATACAGCATCAGATGCTCTCCTGCTCTGGTTTTTAACCACTCACACATGAAGCCCAGATGGTTTCCAGAGTGAGGGAGAAGGGTGTGTTGCTTACACAAGCAATGCCATATTTCAGTAAATATCATATGCCATCCAGACATTCTGGACTGGATCCAATTTCCACTAGGCTTTGCTCAACTGGGGACCTGGCTCCTCCAGCAGACAGCAAACTCCATTAGTGCTCAATGCATGTCTAAGGCAGATCTGTCTCAGGCAGACACATGTTTTTACCAGATGATCCTTGTTACACCTGGCATGAAGGGAGGATTTCCAATGCTCAGCCAACCAACCTCTGCTTCAAGGCTCGGCTCAGACAGAAGTGAGTTAACTCTTCCTCACCAGCACTATGTAGGACTGTGTGGGCCACCACAACCTGCTTCTCCCACTCACCTCTCTGGGGCTCCTCAGAGTCTCCTCAGGCTCCTTTCACATACTCCATCTCAAAACATCATGTGTGTATTTGCAGCACTAGAAAGCACCTAGTATATTTGTTTGACACCTGTCACAGAAGACCAATACCCACACAATTGGTAGTCCCCCGAGATGAGGTGTTAAAGTCTCTTTGTAACATCAGATGGAAAAGAATATCTTGAGTTCTTTCCTTAGGTCCTTTTCAAATGGTAATTGTTAAACTAACATGGAAAAGCAGAGGCAGGAGGCATTTCAGCAACCACCTCTTTAACATAACAAGTGTAAAGAAATGATGGAATTCTCCAGTATATATAGTCCCAGGGACAGACTTGTCCTTGATACAAAACTCTAAACACAATTTTAAAATATGGTCTCCCCAGTCCTGACTATTGCTTGCTGCACTAGGATGTTGGAGGTCTCTGCACAACCTCTGTCTAGTAGCCTCTCTGACTTCAGGTTCTTACACTAGCCAAGGCAAACAAGGCCTCATCTGAAGAATTCTTGCAGACACACTCTTTAGCCAAACTCACCTTTCCAGGACACAGTACTCCAAATACATGCATCCCTCAACCTGCCAAGGAGCAAATGTGACCATGAAAGAGGAGCAGTAACAAGAATCAACAAACCAAGGCAGGAATCATTCCCCCAAAGAACCAATCTATGTTTTCTCTGACCAGAATTTCAATGCCTACTTCTCTTTCAGAAAGCACGGCACATCTTCCAGGCAGCTTTACTCACACCCTCCCTTTAAAAATCAAGCAAAACTCTTGCAGGCTTGGCAGAGGGAGACTAGATTTCTGACTCGCTAGCAAAGATGACAAAAGCAGGGCTCCTCTCCTACAGCCCACATGTACGAGACACACTAGAATGGATGACAACTTTGTTGAAGCCAAACCAGAGACCCGACAGCTTTTCTGGCATTCATTTTGGACACTGAAGCCAAAATACGGACACACTTATGAACCAGGATGGCGTGGGTTTAATGCAAAAAACAGTGAGCAAGTTTTGTTCCACTCGAGCTATGGGTTTAGTTGGGGTTTGCCAGTGTTAATGTACTGGTCACAGCAGAAGAGCTGGAGTGGCTGTGCGGCTGCTTCCTCCCTGCACACACATAATGGGCCAAAGCAGGAGGTGGGCACTGATAAAGCCACAGCATGAGACACTGCTGAAGCTGTTCTTGCCTTCTTAAGGAGCACTAATGTCAAGTCTGCAGAGCCTCTCTAGCTCATTTCTTTGCTCTTCTGTGACTTCCTAGCTCACAGCTGAGAGCCCTTCTTTTTCCCAGCCCTCCCAGACCCTGTGTACTTCTCCCTGGTATTGCATCTAAGCTCCCAAACAAAAGGAGACATGTCATTAAGAGTAAAGCCTCAAATAAACTTTTCTCTCTGGGAGCAATGGAGTTTATTTTAAAAACCCAAACAAGGCATCTAATATATAAAGCAGGTCTCTCAGATCAGAGCTCCAGGCAGGTTAGGCTCAGCCCATGAGCACAGGCATCCATGAGCCCCATTTTCAGCTGTTAACACTGCTGAGAATGCATGACCTTCCCTACAACAAGGAAGAACAAACAAAAAAAAAAACCCCACTCTTAAATCAGACCAGCTGGTGACATATTCCTCAAAAACTCTGACAAGTTGTAACCGTGAGTTTTAGAGCACACATGCACCAGTATGCTGCGGGGCACCTCTCCAGTTACTTCCGTGGCTTCCTCAGCACCCTGGAAGCTGGTGCTGGCCTTGTTCAGACACTTCACTTAGTCCTTTTGCAAGCTCTGTGTGTCTGTGTATGTCTCCCACGTCTACTCCTTCTGTGGGACTCATGCTGTAAATCTTGGTATTGCTACAGCAATTTCTCAGTCTAATCACATGCCTTGTTGCATTACCACAGCAGTGATAGCTGGTTGAACCACACACCACATCCTTGCAATTGTTTCTATTACTCACAATTGACTTATTTATTAAATTTCAGCTTGATGAGCCTCGCCAGAAGATGAGCAAGATCCCGGTCATCCCTCCTTGCTGTTGATCAGAGTGGCAGAGAGCAGGTGAGTAGGCTGCGAGTTTGAGCTGTGAAACAGTCCCAGCAATTTTGTAAGGACATGCTTTCTCCAGCAGCCAAGTTCCCTTGCATCTAAACACGAGGGCTTGAGTCCTGGGAAGTAAACTCTTGAATTGCAACAGAAATCAAAAGGGAAAGTAGATGCAAACGAAGCCTAAATTAATTTGTGATTTTAGAGCAGACAAGTATTTCCACAGACTTGCTTGTAGCATGGCACCAGCTGCAGTCCCTGCATGCGGGTCTATCTCTGCACCCGCCCTCACTTGCAGATATACCTAAGAGCAATCCATAACAGAAAATTGAAGTGCCTCTAGATGCAAGTAACTCTGCTTGTGGGGATTTCCTAGGCTTGGAACAAAGAGACTGATGGCTCCTGGCTGCTTTGGAGGCCCAACCCACCATCTTGGGCCTCACAAACACTCCTCTGACAAAAGACTTCGACTCCTTGCTTTCAAAGGGGAACAAACAGAAGGCAAGTTCAGACAAGGCTCATGGCTGCTTGCCCAGCCAGGCCTCAGCTAGTCCTTCATAGTAAATATTTGTTCTTAATTACAGTGCCATTTGCCCCAGGAGCTTGCCTGCAATCTGTAGGAGGGAGGGGGATTATGTTGTTGATAGGTAAATAATAGCTCTTTCATCCAGAGAACCCAGTGCATTTTCCAAAGATGAAAGCCTCCCGAATACTTTCCCCATAGGTTAGGGTAAGGATTTTAAATCTTTGTCCCACTCAGGGGCATGCCAAAAACTCCCACAGTAGGTTCAGGGAGAAGGATATTGGAGCTTCACTGTGACAGCTCCCCCTCCAGCCTTGCTGCGAGCAGGAGTCAAGTGGGACAGATTCAGCACTAGCAACTGGCAAAGCGGGAGTTAGGCAGGATCTGCTCTGCCATCGTTAATGAAAAGTGAGGACAGAGTCTGCTGCTGACCAGCAGCATCAAGCACATGCTGCTCTGCCATGCTCTGTCATGCCTGGCCGTTGTACTGAGACACTGAAGCCAGGTGGCCAAAGTTCGATGGAGCCAGGAACAAACTCCGTCCCTCCTGATCCCCAGGTCCTGTTTCTGCCCAGCAAACAGCCATGCTCCTTCATCCCCAGCTCCTGTATGGAGAGCTCCCAAGGGCCTGGAGCATCTTCTAGGGAAGGGCAAGGCACTGCCCAAGCACAGAGCAGCCATGTGAAGCAATCCCACAGACGGCATGTGGGAAGCAGCCAGTTCTCACTCTCCCCAAAAGCTGACAAGCATCAGTTTTGACCTTCCTGTACTCAGCTTCCAAAACATCAAAAATGCAAATATTCATAAGCAAGACTAAGGGAAATGTAAGTGACATAGCCGACCTCCGCTCTGTCTGAGGAGGAGGTGAGAAGTGACTTCCTCCCACCAACCACGAGAAAACTCATCTGACCCTCTGGGAGGCAGTGAAGGAACTCAAGCATTCCCCTTCTCCCCAAGCCACCTAGCTTTTGTCACTGCCAAGGCATCCGGTATCTCAGAGCCAGCAGTCAGAGCCAAGCTAGCTCCAGCCCCAGAACACATTACCCATTTCTTCCATAAAGAAGAAAAACAAACAAAAACAACAAAAAACCCCACCACAGGCAATCAAAAACACTATTTACCCATACTACAGCTCCTAATCCATTCCCAGTAACCAAGCCCAGCACAGACAGCAGAGGATAAATGCCTGTAAACACCAGAAATGAGAGGAGTCTTCAAAGAGCAGGCCCTGAACTTTCAGGGGAGAGCCAGACACGCAGAAGTCTGACACTATAATATTTAAAAATCCAAGGTAAACTGCACTCCGTTCCTCCTACATTCAGCCCATCAGTCATGAGTGGTTTTTTGCATGTCCCCGCTAGGCAGAAGCAGCCACAGAGATGATGCTGCACTTTTAATGCCCAGGAAAGCTATACAAACCCTCCAGCACCACCTCTGCTGCTCTCTGCTCTCCCCCTCCTTGTCTTATCATTTACAAGCAGATTTGCTGGGCTTGGTTTTCTTCCTTTTTCCAAACGTCACTCAAGTCTTATTTTTTTTTCTTTAAACTCTGCTTAAAAAAGAAAAAATGCCATTCCCTCCCCCCAGCTGTAATAGACTGGCCTGAAATCTGTTGCCAGCATGCAATAAATATTTGTACAGTTCCTTTGTAACTTCATTCATCTCTCTCTACTGCAATACTTGAATCATTTAGCATTTTTCCCTCTTACCCAAGGTCTTCAAGTTCCTAGACGGAGATTTAATTAAGTGTCCAAAAACCCCCAGTCCAATATCCTCGACTAACACCCTCACAGTGAGCTGGAGTTTTTCAGCTTGACCCATATATGAAATCAGCTGTGGTGTGAGCAGTGGGAAAGAGAAAGATTTGCTCCATTCATCCTCCTCTCTACAGGAATACCCCCATAGCTGGGGGACAGCCAGTCCCAGATCTCACATCTGTGCTTTTACACAAGCCCCAACCCCGTGGGCTGTTAAGGCAAATGGTTCATTGCATTATGTCCAGTAAAGGACTGCACTGGAGCTACGGGACCAGAAATGTGGCTGGTGTCAAGTCTTTCCTATGGCATGTTGCTATGTCCTACCCACTTGAATCTCTTTATTACAACCTTTAGATGTTTACTTTGCTTCCTGCCACTAAATTCGTCAGACAGGCTTCCTTGCTATTATGGTAGTTATAAGGTACATGGTTAGAGGCATATTTTATAGTCTGCCTAAACAAGAAGTTAATCCTATAAATCTAGGTAAGAAACATAGCACATTTAGAACAAGAAATCAACAAGGAGGGAAGTTTTGAAAGGACACTTTGAAACAATCCTTTGCTTATCCCTGACTGAGGCTGAACCTTTAACACAACGGTCTGCCAAGAAGCCCCAAACTATCTAGACCCTCCGCCTGTAAAAGAAAAAGGCACCTCAAAATCAAAAGCACCACTGGGTCCCTGATGCTTGCCCAGAGTCTCACTCCTGAGCAGTCCTGAGCCTTCCAAATGCAGATCACCAGCTTACAACCTTGCAAAAAATAGAAGAGCTTGGATTTGGGGTTAATACGCATTTTCCTTTTGAAAGGAAGGCAGCTGGGGTGGGAGGGGGAGCCACCAGGGAGCATAAGCGAGTGTACATACAAAGGGTTGAAACGGAAAGAAAAAGTGTTCCAACAAAAGAAACCACTTTCAGATTAATGTTTTTTCCTTTCCTGATGCAGGACAAACTACCTTAAAATGCTAGCAAGGAGGAAGTGTGTTTCTCCTAACTCTGTTCTCTAACATAGGTGCAGACTAGTACTGGGGAAGCAGAGAACAGGGCTGAACAGATTTCTCACCAAAACCTGTAAGCCTGAAAAGAGCTGTCAGGCAGTAGCAGCTACCAGTGACTTCTTGAATGAACTCACCTTGAGACCAAAGCAAAAAGCCCAGGCTCTTCATCCTTACAGTCCCTTGAAATAATAAGAGGAAGAGATGCGCATATATTTAAGTTAATTCATTCAAAGTTTAGGCGCACACACCCCCTTACCTTTGGCAATACAGAGCATAAATATTCACCAGGGAATGGAGCAGGGCAGGGGAGACCAGAAGAAACACTACACATCTTGTGAGTCACAGCAAGCCATAACAGAGGATTCATTAACTGGATTCAGGTGATCCTATTAGCTTTGCAATTGCTGCACATCAGGCTGCAGAGTAATTAGGGCTGCAATTCAGAAGGATTTACCAGAACATTTTTTATTAAAACACAGTTGTTGTTAATCGGCCTGACTAAAGTCTTCAGAGCTATTAGCCTGCTGCACAGAAGTCATAATTACTTCATCCACTGGGGAAGAAGGCATCAAAGAAACTGCCTGGGATCATCTGCAGGTTTAGAGAACCAAAGGAAAGCCAGGGAATTCAATGGGACATCTCCCTTTGGCATCACCACAGGCTTTTGATCAGGTTTCCAAGTGGAGCATTTGGGAGGCCAGTGGAGAATGCAAGAACATCAAGCCTACACAGGAAGGATTTGCCATCGGAAGTATGCCAAGGCAACACCCAGATGTATTAGTTGACTCAGAGTTACTGCATAAGTTGTAATTGCTGCCTAAAAGTTTAGTGGTCCACCTGAATTACATGATCTCTATCTGCTGAGGATGTTTGGCCACCCTGCAGCATCTCACAGAAGCAGGGCCCATATTTCCTCTTCTGGAGGGAGAGCACTTTTCAGTGCAGGCAGACTCAACCACTCCAAAGAGGGGTAAAGGGCAAGCATCTACCAGAGCAGTGGAGCGTGATCAGCTCCTGGGTTTCTCAGCATATGGCTAGCCGTGGGAACAGGAGGACACATCCCAGCTCCAGTCCCTGACCTCACTTCCACCAGGTTAAGGCAGGCTTGATTCAGGTGACAGAGAACTAGGCTCAACAAGTCTAGCCACAGGATTGAGAAAGAGTGAGGCATCTGCGCACCTGCTGTCCTGCCCTGCTCTGCTTCCACGGACACTACACACACAGCCCTGCATGAAAGCAGGAGGGCAGAGACACCAACAGAGGAGAGAGAAGTGATTTCCCTCTCAAACCAGACTTGGTGTGTGTAGGAGAGAGGCTCTGCAAGTCAGGCTGTTCCTCCTCGGCCACCAGCACTGCCCATTCCCCTCCCTAGCCCACCTTGCTCAGAGGTCTACTACCAGCAGACAGAACATCCTTTCCCAGTTTCATCCCCACCATACCAGCTGGCATCTGCAGCAAGCACACTCCCACCAGCAGGGAACTGGCAGGCTACACTGCCCGACTGTTAGGCCGTGAGACCACACTTTAATAGTTCCTGTGCACCCAGCTACTCTGTAAGAAACCCTGCCAGACCCTCTGAAACACAACACCCTCTCCCATATTAAGCAATACAAACATTTTAGCAGTAGTCTAAAGGGAAGCTCAGAAAGGAGAACATGATAAAAAAGCAAGTGGAAATACGTATGTACACGCAGGCTGTGAGGATGCGGAAATAACATCAGGGCAATAACAAGTAGCCAGCCCTCACCACAGGCTCTGGAAGGGAGGAGATCTGCTTGTAATTACCAGGCACCTTCAGAAGAGATACTATGACTTTTATGCTCTTGAGAGCCAAGACTGATGCATTCTGCTTTGCCCAAGGTCTCTAAATAACTGATCTGATGTGCCCCTGAACTGCCTGTCCTGTGCCTGTCCTGGGCTTGCTCCGGTGCGCAGAGCATGGACCACCTCTGACACGGTCTCCCTCAGAAATGTCCTGCTCAGATGCACGGCACAGAAAGCATAGAGGAGATTCTAACTAGTGCAGGGATGTACTTCTGAAGAAGAATATTCTGTTTTAACATGCTGGCTAAAGGAATACGTTAAATATCTTATTATTCCAAGGAGAGGCGATAGGGGAGATTTTGCCAGCTTCCCCTTTAGCACATACGCCCTACAGGGAAGCCTGTACAGTGTCTGAACCTAGTGTAGGTTTTACATCATTAGCCTCGTACAACACCTAGCACAGGACTAATGATGTAATGCAAATAATTAAACATAAAATCATGGTTGGCAGTTGACAGAAGAAGGGAGTTGGTTGGAACAGCTCATAGTGACAGTTTGTTCTTCCTTTGCCTTAATTGAAATCGCAGAGGTGAAAAGTGCTGTCCTGCCTGGCAGGATCACAGTACAGCAGAGACAAGGACCCCTCCAAATTTCTGGACCAAATAAACTGCTTGTTAACTGTCTGACCAACTGCAGAGGAGATAACTGTCGGATTCTGACCTGCTAGCGTCCTGCCAAAAATGGTTAAAAAAATAAAAAAAAAAAAAAAGACACTCCAAAGACTTCTGAAGTCTATTCCAAATAAAGCAATAATAATAAAAATAGATCTGATCTTTATAAACCATCAACACTGAGCTTAACTAAACATTTTGCTCTTTTACAGCTGGACACTAGAGCTAGGTGTACAACTCGGAACCAAATGCTCATCAAATGATTTAGGTCCTTTGTCAGTTCACAAACTGGCCATGAACAGACTTCAATTTTGTTGACTTTACTCATGTTCAATTACTTAGTGTATGATTTATGTGAAGATATTTCAGTTAACAGAAAATTCACAAATTATTCCTTTGGTTGCCCAAATCACATGGTGACTTTCAAACATAAGATCACCTAAATCGCCTACTAAATTTGGATTCCAAGTGGAGACAACCTTAAGGGACCTGGTTTTCTAGACACTGTTTATGGGCTATCTCACCACTGGTTTGGGGGGAATTTCCATAGTCACTTTTTAAAATCTAGGCCAGATTTCTCTTTTATTTTAAATTTTAAAGTCATGCAAAAAGTTTCCAAATTACAGACTCGCATTCCACAGACACTGCTGAGAATAAACTATTAACATTCCCATGAAACTCTTAAAAAGTGCTGCATACACAGCCGGAAGCCCTATGTGCTGTTTCCCTTTGAATCCTTCTCAGTTGTTTTTTATTCTGAAGTCTTCATTGAGCTCTACTGGACATAAATAAAAAAGTTAAATATTTCCTTTTCTGGTACATCACACCAATTGATACTTGACTCACAGACCTTCCAGGCCTAGAAGGTTTTGCATTCTTAAGGGAATATGTCTCCAAAATGAAGCCTTTTTTGTATGTTTTCCTGTTTACACTTCCATTGTGTTGCAGTCATCGTTCACTTTTTTTCCATGCAAAGAAAGAAGCAGTTTCAATTAACAAATTACAGATTCCTGTAAATATTCTCTACTTGGAGAGGGTAAAGGAGAGATTTCCGGGGCAGAGGAAGAATAAAAAGAAACAAAATAAGGGTTATAAAACTGAAAAGTAAACAGGCTAAGTGACTTCTTAAAATCCCTTGCAGAGAAGACACCTGTCTCCTAGCAGGCCAGCAGAAGCAGTCACGTGAAGCAGCAAAAGGGGATATACTGAGACCCAACAGCAACTCAAGAGTCATGAGGCTTGCTGAAAGCTATTGGCCTTTATCAGAAAGGCACGCCAACAGCAGAACCGCCCGTTCCTCTCAGTACGTGTCTGCAGGAAACATGATAAAAACCTTCACCAAAATATAAATAAGGAGTCAGGACTTGCCAGCTTGTTATTTCGCACGACAACCATGCCACAGGGGTGCTGCCTGGGATCACATCCCTGCTGACTGGGGTACTGAAGAAAGTGGAAGGCAAAAGACAGCACCCACCCTAAACTGGCTCTTGCTGCTTATTTTGGAGCCCCACACCTGAAGTCTGTTTAAAGCCAGGAAGGAGGAAGACATATAGACTAGAGGTAGGCTGTGCTCTCCATTCAAAGCTTTGCTCTCTGCTCACCAGGATTATCTGACTGCAGGCAATTAAAACCGGCTCTCTGCTCTTTGGTGTTGTTTGTTGCTTCGTATTCTTGTCCGCAGTCACTGGTAATGGAGCACACAACAAAACTACCCACTTTCCCCACCCTGCTCTTCCAAACATGGCAGTTCACCCAAACCCTAAGACTGGGTGCTCACTCAGGAGTGGCCTCCACTTTCAGGAAACTGGTTACTTCCACCAAAGCTGCCTTGGTAGCAAGAATGAAGAATGCCCTAAGGAGAAAGGAGAAAAGCGAGAGTTTGGCATGGAGTATCCACCCTGTACTGCTCATTGAACACCAGTCCCTCCCAGTGCTGTGAACAGTGCTGTGAAGAGCGTTTACCAGGACTGCCCCAGAGCTGGACTTGGAAGAAGCCTTAAACTCCACCCCAAGATCCTCCTGTGTGCTCTGCACCTCCTCCTGGCCAAGCCTTCTCTTATTCAGGGCTTCCCACATGGCAGGATGCTGCTGCCTGCATTTCTCCAGGGGACACCTTCCCAGATGGGGATGTCTACAGATCAGGACTCCAGCAGTTGGGTATTCTGGTATGACACCTTATGCCTATGCTTAGAGCAGGCATTGGAGAAGAAGGCTGGGCCATGAGGTTCTGGTGAAAGTTCTTTTTTTAAAAGCTCAGGGCTCAGTCTCTGCTCTGCCACCACCTTTGTGTTGCTGGCTCAGTCCAGGGTCTGCTCACAGCCTGCATAGGACATTCCTTTCCCTCCATCTCCTGCCTGGCTGAGCACCCTGTGGCTGGCATATGCCTTTTGCAGCCAGCCTGCAGCACAGGGACTCCCCTTCCTGCAGCAGACCAGATCCCAACAGCACACACAAAACAAGAGCTCTTGAATCTGCCTTCTTTCTGCAGCAAGCCTAAACTCTCCCTTTAGTCCCTCCCCCTTCCCAAACTGCAGAGCCTCACCAGGCCACTCAGGGCTTTGCAGGAATGCAGACCCTTCAGCCTTACAGCTCCTTCACTGCAGGGTATCTGCCATCCGTAAAGGGGGAAATATCACACAGCAGCACCTGGCTAGCAAAGGATCAACATTCAAACATCCATGCTACAGAAGGTCTTCGGGAGAAAACTGATAGACAGGGGCGGGCTTCGACCTATGCAAAGGCATGGAGCATCTGGCAAGGAGGAGAAGACAGTGAAGGCAGCAAAATCCAGTGAGCTCAGTGACCAGGCACAGCATTTTAGCAGAGACTATGGAGCACCACAGTTGAGGTTTCCAGACCTGACTAGCAACCAGGCAGGATTAAAGTTCCACTTATAAAATTACAAGGTTAATAGATGTTACAAGCACGTTACCAGGTGTCGT
Source organism: Morus bassanus (assembly GCA_031468815.1). Lineage (NCBI taxonomy): Eukaryota > Metazoa > Chordata > Aves > Suliformes > Sulidae > Morus > Morus bassanus. The sequence continues at coordinate 17,770,625 of CM062580.1, read as the reverse complement.
GACTTGCTGGAAGCACATCCCTGAAGATAGCAGAAGCAATTACAAGCACTCTGTTCACTATCCAGCTGTATCAACCACCCGTAGGCACTACTTAGCAACCCTTTATCAAAGTAAACTCAGCACAAAGGAGGATCTGGTGTGCCCACACCACTGTCCTCCAAGCCAGCTCAGCTCCCTGACAGAGTTCGTCTTAAACAGAGCCCAAATGCATCAGTCATTTTAAAATTAAAAAAAAAAAACAAAAAAACACCCACCCCCCAAAAAACAAAACAAAAAAACCCCCAAAACAAAACAAGAAGAAAACCCACCAAACAAACAAAAAGCCCAAACCAGCCATCAGAGCCAAACTGCACTGTTTATAATAAAGTAGAAATAAATAACCTGCTACGGTGAAGAAAAAACAAAGAAAACCACCTGGGGAAGGAATGGAAGTCTGCAGGGCAAGACACTTCTGCTGACTTTCAAGCAAAAATCAATTATCCTGGGAAGGCCAGAAATGATAGGAAGTGGGAAACTAAGATACAAATTGCCTACAGATGGCTGAAAGGCCTTGTCCTAACTCATACAGGAAGCCTGGGACAGGGAACTACTGTATCGCTCATCTTAGGCCAAGCCTGTTGAGATCTCCTGTCCAAGCTGGACTGTCTAAAAGGGACAGAAAGTTTCTAGGAAGCAGCAGGGGTTTTGTATGTCACTGTAGCTTCACAAACTTGGTCCAAGACAAGGCCTGTAAAGCTTCTGAAGTAAGAAGCAGTGATCAGCCCAGAGCTGGGCAATAAATAAAACACCAACACCAAACACCTGTGAGCTGGATGGATGGTAAAAAGCCAAACAAGTCCAAACCCGCAAGGACATGACGGCATTTTACGGGAACTTGCAACACCACCTTCAGGGTGGGGATGAGCAACCAGTGTCCACACCTCGTTGCACTGTAGTCATTTGTACGGTTATGGGATCATGCTAGAATACCAGCTGCACATGAATATGTGGTTAAGGACCCTCACACACCCCTGTAAAGGCAATTCATTTCTCACAACCATGCACATGCTCACACCCTGCTGACAAATGAAAGGCACAAAGATGTCACGGGCTCTGTGCATAGTGCCATGATGTGCATAGGACAGGGACAGGTAGGAGTCAACTCTTTATTTTAACAGGTTGCCTAGAAAGGTTCATAAAAGCAACTGTCTGCAGAGAACTCCCCACCACAAACAGCTTCAGCACACTCCGCCCAGCCCACATGAAAGGTGAGCATGAGGGACAGGCCAAATCTCTGACTGGCACAGGCTCCAGCTATGGGTATAGGTAGGGGAAAGAAACAACCCACCCTACCAACCCACTTAGGCTAGCAGAAAAGATTTGTGGTTTTCTGCATTTTCAGCAATGCCATGTAACATCAAATACCCGATGGGTATATTAGCATGTCTGCGTCAGGAAAAAATCACACAGTCCTTTTCTCCTCCTTATTTAGTGTTTTATCTAAATCAGAACTGAGAAATAAAGCACTCCATCCATGCACTGCAGCTTGAAATAGTACACAAGTGACAAAAAATTGCTTTTAAAGACACTCTTCTCTCTCTGTTTCTTAGGCTACTCCTCTGGTGACACAAAACAGAATCTGTCTCTTCTCCTCTGCTGAAGCTGAGATCAAACAACAACTTTACCACATCATAAGTTACCATTAAGGCTACTCCTGGCAAAAGATGATGCTTCTCTAACTAAATGCTAAAGCTCTCCTGGCATTTCTCTTCCTATTGTCTGTATCCAGCCCTGTATTTATAAGATTAGCCTCAAATTAGGACAGTTTCCTCATTCTTCCTTCACTCTTACTACAGCGTGGTTCCTGGGAATCTGATCCTATCTTCCCCAGAGGTTACTCCCTGTTGATAGGAAATATCTAGTCTATGTGGGCAGGAAACGCCAACAGAGGATAATGAGGATTAAGAGAGAGTCCTTGTTATGACTTATCACCACAGCAGATCAGGAGACTCAGTGGGCCATTTGATCAACAGGAACATTAGGAACTTGTCTCACACTCCCACACAGCGTCTCGCCCCACTGCGGTGTGGGTTAAAGTAGCACATAGGGCTTTGAGGGCAGAATGAGTTGCCCTGGCCCATCCAGCTACTTCCATGTCATCCAATTCTTCCTAGCCAGAAGCATGGCACTTAAGAAGTGATGGGAGAGGACAGGTCGAAGACAGCGAATCCTTTTGGAGTTGGTTTCTTGCCCAAACATTCCTCAGAGGAGACAAGAAGTGGGTTTGTTGACCCAGGCAAAGGCTTTCCATCACCTAAGGAAACTGTTCATTTCAGAGTGACTGGTGCTAGTGAAGAACAAGATGTTTCTGTTGGTACAAAGCCCCTCTCTCTGGCTTTGGCTGTCCTACACTACATTGCAGTGTCCCTTTGATAACTCCTGAGGTTATTGTATATCTGTTTTCTCCTTCAGCCATGCACTTCAGCAGGTCTCTTCACTGAAAAGAGAGAAAAAAGCTCTTCCATAAAAGCTCCTCATACACACACAATCAGTGTGCCATACACGGCATACTCCAGGACATCTTGGAAAAGCAGAGGAATCAGAGACACTAACTGTGGTTAGATCAAGCTTCATCCTGCTCTGTGTTCTGTCTTCAGTGGTACTTGATAGCAGCACCTAGAGAAGAGTATAAAAACAGGCCAAGCATGTAGCTATGTTTCATTACAAACACTTTCCCAGGCTCCAGCTATTTGCAGCTGCGGGACTTTCTCAACAAGCGATGATGTACTGATATTTAAAGGCACTCAGTGGATTTTCCTTGCATTAGTTATTCCAGTCTCCCCCAAATCTACATAAATGCTTTTGTTCACCACAGATTCATACTGTGCATTTATACAGTTTGTTCTCAGGTCTTCTCCTACAAGTCGACTGTTTTTGGCTTTTTTGACCATACTTAGGATCAAGCCTTGCTCCTATAGCCCAGTTCACTGCACTTCTGAGATCTCTCTCCCAAGTGACATTATCCTATTTTGAACCCATTGCACTGCATTTTAGATTAAGATGGCTCCCTCTTCCCCTTGGATTGCTTAGCTTTTCTGAGCATCATATGCTGCAACCCCACCACTCCACTTTGCAAGGGCTTCCTACAGTTATTCAGTGCAGCTTTTGGTTTTTGCTACTCTGAATAGTCAGCAGCAAACTTCATCTGCCACTTGTTCCTTTTATCATTAACAGACACATTCAAAAGCTCTGGCTTTTGACAGGCCCTTGTCATATTTGACTGATGTCAGTTCTCCACTGGGAAACACAGCCCTTCACCTCTCAGTCTTCATTTCTCATCTTTCAGCTTATTATTTACCCATAAGAGATGCACATGAGATATCTCAAAACCCCGAGAGCACAATAGAACTTCTGGCTGGCCAGGGTCCAGCCACCCATGGAGTATCTTGAAAAAGGCCTATTTTCCCATCTGCTCTCAGCCCAACTCCTCAGCTTGCAGGCCTCAATAACCTCCCCCAGGAAGGCTCCCAGCTGTGTCAGCAAGGAAAGGAGAATACCTACACCCCAGGCACAGCGAGGAAAGAATACCTGCACCCCAGGCACAGTGAGGAAAGAATACCTGCACCCCAGGCACAGAGCAGTCATTAACATTTAGTACAGACTGACACAATGTAATAGGAGCAGCCAGGCACCAAGGAGGCTGAACATCCGTGACTCTGCTGAACTCAAGCTATGCCAGACCACTGCAAGAAATTCCTGGAGATCATTTTTTTTTTTCCTGGGGGGGAGCCTGAACAGGTCCCCACAGAAACACTACCAGGACTTCCTCCTGCAACGCCCTGGGCTTGGAGCAGCCACAAAGAGAACTGTCATTACTCAGCAACCCAGCTTGCTCCCAAACCCTGGAAAACATCCGGAGAGAAAAAAACATGGCTTTCCCTAACATCCCATTGCTGAATATTATTCCTTAATCCTAGGGAGACAGAGTGCAGCCTTTTCCTCCTAATGACAATCTTCCATCCTGCCACCCACCTCTAGCACCCTCCCCCCAGTTGTCCCTGTGTACTTCAGTCTTCACCTCCCTGCCACACCACGCTTTTGCAAAGTGCTCCCTTCAGCCTCCTCCACCCCAGAGCTGCCCGCATTTCAGCACCCAGAGAACAAGCCTCAGGAAAAGCACCTTCCTCTTCTTTCACAAGGAGCGGCCGATTGCTTCAGATAATGGTATTAAGTGAACAAGTTGGACACCAAGCAGCAAGATTAGTTCCCACAAAGACTGGGTAGTAATGAGAGTGGTTAAAGACAGGTAATGAGTGGGTGGCATTTGTCAGCTTCATAATGTAGATTATAATTTGTTTATTACTCTTGCTACTGCTTTCGCTGCTGTTGGAATGCAATTAAATAATAGCACCTATGAGTCCTGCTGAGTATCTGTCATCCCTGACCTACAAACATCCCTGAGCCTTCGCTGCACATGCAGTAGCACTGGACATGTGATGGAATCGCATGGCCTTAGGAAGTATCCCACAGCTCAGGAAGAAAAGTGAACTCTACAGACAAAACCAAACTTTTCTCCGCAAGGAACAGGCTCTCAAAAGTTTTGGAGATTCAAGAAAACTAACCATCATCCAGAGTTTCATAGTTATTTCATAACAGTGACATCCGAGAGTTATTCTGGACTGTCAGAGATCAGAACTTGACTTTAACATTGAGGCAGGGAAAGTGTTCTTGCGTGTAACTCACTAGTCCCATCTGCAAGGTCAAGTGCTTCACCTCTTGGTGGCTAATCAACACAAGCTGCAAGGGCCCCCCGTTTTCCAGGGGAGCCAGCATGTATGATCCAGAAGTGCTCTTCACAAGGCAGATGTCCCTCTCCTAAGAGGATCTGTCCTCTCCCTTCCCATCTGAGAGGGGCCTGGCTAGCCCAGTCTGGAGGATGGGGCTGTAGGTACTGGGCTGATACAGACACTCTAAGAGGAGCATGGAAAGTGAACAAGACAGGGCTTTCCTGGCTACTGCTGGTTGAAGCCACAGATAGGAGGTGTCAGTCCCACCATGTTAACTGGAAACTGTATCTCAGTGGAAGCCCTTATTCTGTATCAGGAATGAACACTGGCAGACAGCAGATTCAAAAATGACTGGATTTGTTCTATTAAAAATACTGACATTTGTAAATCTTGCTTCATGCACACACACACACCTCTCTCCACTTTTACCAGATTTAAAACTAGACTGAGAATTTCTCTAAAACTGCCTGAGCAGCTGGCAACACAGGAAAGCTACAAGCTGGCTGCTCTAGGCTTTTTCAGACACAGTTTTTGTGCAGTTCAGCCCCTTATTTGGACCCCCATTGGCATGGCACCCCTTGACACTAGTGCCTTCACCAAGTTCTGCTGCAGGACTCACTGGCCAGAGGCAGACAGGGTCAGCAGAGAACCTCTCCTTCACTAACTTTCAATAACAACCCTCCTGCCCATCCCCAAACCACTTAAGTCCTTCCCTTTGCAAAGAAAAACAGGCTGCAGGGACATAAATAAAAATCAGTGGTGAATTTCGGCACTGAACTGCACTATCGGTGCATGTTTGGGCACAAGCTAGCGCCCACTGAAGTCAGCAGAAGTTTGGAAAGACAAAACACCTCCCACACAAAGGAGAGACAGAGGAAACAGTCAGAGCTGCGAGGCAGATAAGCTGCCTGTCAGAACAGGCTTGGACTGTCCTAGCAGGAAGATGTTGTCCAATGAGAGGGAAAGGTATTTGGGGAATGAATGAATAGTGAAGTTTCTTGTTAAAAAAAAAAAATTCTAAAAAACCCAAACAACAACATAAAAAAAAAACCCAACCAAAAAAACTGCACAACACTTTTCCAAACATATCTCTCTCTCTCTCAGCTTTCTGCCAACTGGATGCAAGGCCAAGGCATGCAGGAGCCTGCTTGAAGCTCTAGTGCAGGATCATTCGAAGGCAACAGCCTGAATGGGGACAGAGGGAAGGTGATGAATGGCAGAGAGGACACAGAGATGCAGCTCACCACAGAGCTGATCCTTGTTCTGTCAGAGGAGAGGGCAGCTTTCTGTGGGCTCAGCACCCTGAATCCCCCAAACTTACATCCAGCACCCTGCTTTGCACAGCTCCAACAGGATCCTGCTTGGCTTTCAGGGGTGCAATCCTGCCTGGACCATTGCCTGCTCCAAGCAGCAGGGAATCAGCCATCCAGGGAGAGGAAGTGGCAAATTTAGAGTAAGAACTAAACAAACTGGAGCAGAGCTGTAAATCTTCCACCAGCTACTGAGCACTTCACTGCCAGGATTGCATGGTAAAATGATGGGTCCAACTCAGAGCCACATTGGCAAAAGGAAGGAGAGTGCTTACCCCAAATCGAAAGTCACAACCTGAGTTGTGTGGTGGGGGTACATGCACCCCCTCATAGACATTTCAATTCAAAATCTCCCCTACAGAAAAAATGCTGTGCTTCTAGGGTGTTGCATCTGCAATCAAACCTCAGAGCTCAGCTTCTCCCTGGCACAGGGCTTTCACTAATGCTGTATCAGTGACCAGGGTCTCGCCAACGCACCAGTCTGCTCCCTCCTACTTTGTGCACTGTTTATCACAACAATTAACCTCTCAGAAGAAAACAAGGCAAAACCACAAGCCAAACTAGAGCAGTCCTTTACAAGAAAAGGAAAGGAAAGAAAAGAAAAAAGACAACATAGACCAGAAACAAAGAGTAAACTTCATAAAAGCAAAACCCCAAATCATGAAGAATCTGCCCTTGAGGCAGTGATGGGAGATGAGAAGAGCAGGTTGATGAGAAGAACAGAGTGCCTGAATGCAGAGACTTTCAAAATAAAGCAGTGAGAAACCCAGCAAAAGGCTTTACATAAGCCAGATGTTTCTCCAGGGAAAGAAAGTAGGAAAATAAATAAATCTGTCTGGATTCCCCTTCCTCCACTCATACTTGGTTCCTTCACCGCATACTTCTTAAGGCCCTGTGTGCTCTTGGATCACTTGCACCACTGAGCAGCAGAGAAGTAACACACACACCCCCCAAAATCTTCCCATAGCACAGCTGGTCTCCATTTCCAACATGCCCCAACGTCTCTGAGAGGAAGCCAGGGCTCTATTCTCTGCAGAAGGACCACAGCTTCACAAGAGCAGCTACGAGCTGCGACTAATGGAGTACCTCAAATCCCAACTATCCAAAGAAACTGAAAGCAGTGGAGAAACCAGGGAAAGCAAATAAGGATAATGCAGGACAAGTGCAAGTTCAGCTATGAGCACAAACAACCAGAAGGGGGAAAGAAAGGCCAGAGAGCGCTGGTGGTCTTGCCTTGCCCCAGGCAGGGGAGGGGGCAGTTCCATACCGTCCCAGCACTGAGGGGTCCACACAGCCCACAGAGGCTGGGCACCAGCAGTCTGGGGCTGAACAGCCAGCCTGGGTGTCTGTGCCTGCTGCATGATTAATTCCCAACCCATAATTAATCCCAACCCTTGACCAAGCCATCAAAGCTGAACCGCAGCTTCCGCCCTGACCCAACTCCCAACCCAAAAACACGATCGCAACATGGCTGAGCAGGGCAGCATGGAGGTGTCAGGGAGGAGCCCAGAGGCACCAGAAACTTACAATTCCATTGCAAGCAGCTCATAGTCTCTGACTGCTGGTGCCAGCACCATCACAGCTGCTGAGGACTCCTGCCGCCATTGCAGGCTGAGGGGTTCAGCTGCTCTTCCCCACACTGTTCATTCTCTCACAACTCCTTCACAGGGCCCAGTCTCATTTCTGTACCACCATCATGGCCACGAATCTTTCTGGCTTTCCCAGGCCACCAGTCAGGGTCACCTCAGGTGCCACCCAAGGTGTCACAGCATCTCCTCGGGTGTTTTGGAGATGAAAAAGGTGAGAGCATAGACATAGCCAAGCTAGGAAAAGGAAATGGTGCTCACAGAGGTAATTTTCCCCCCTCACCCCCCACAAACCTTGCTGGCCCAGGAAGGGGGGCTGGTGCACCCCGCTCAGGGCAGCACCGGCCACGACAGGAAGGAGCATGCTGTGGAGAGGAGGGACACAAAATGGCTGCCACTGCCCACCCTGGGGAGAGTGCTGCCCTGAAGTCCAACACCATATTGCTCCCTGCCTCACTGTTTCCCACCAATTTAAGGCAGATACCACACAGATGCCGCATAAACAGCCATTTAAACTTGAACATGGCCCCCAGGAAAGAGGCATGTTTGCTGCTTCATCATCATGTCACTAGCTGAACCACATGTGGCAGCCCCAACCACACACCGCCTGGCTGGACACGGCAGCCCTCAGCATCCGCTTGCACCCTTAGTGCAATACAACCACCAGCACACAGCACAGCCGTTTCCCTCACGCTACACTCTTGTGGTATCTCTCACCCAAATCTCACACCTGGGCTGGGGATCCAGCAGTGATCTTGTGGCAGGTCTGGGTGGCCTTGCTGCAGCCGGTCCTTTGCATCCATGCTGCTGGGTGACACAACAAGAAGGTCAAAAGACAAAGCCAGCAAAAGGGAAACTTTGCAGCTTGAATAGAGGAACTTGCAGAACAGGACGTAGAGGCTGGATGGGATTCCCATGAGCTGCTCTCTCTACCTGCTGAACATTTCCTCACCTGCCTTCTCATCCCAAATTACTTTTAGCCAGCCCAGCACTCTGATCTCAAGTATGATTAAGAGAAAAATTTGAAGAAGGACAGAAGCAAATGGCACAAAATCTGGAATAAAGTCCACTTTCACACACTTTCCAAGCAGCCCAGAGCACGGCTATCACAGCCTGTGCCAATCACCTGTAAATACAGAGATGTGTTGATTAGCCGAACTATTTAAATGCCTTTGCTACACTGCAAATAGCCTGATTTGCTCACATAAAGGATAAAAAAAGAAAATAACAGCCCACAAATAACCTTGTTACCTTGGAAATGTGAGTACCCAAATTCAGATGGTGGCAGGAAGTGTCTGCTTTCCCATGTGCATCTCTGGGTGACGAAACAGCAGGCAAGTTCAGAGCTGCAGAGGTTGACTTGCATCATGCTCAGAGCATGTTTGATGCTACACCAAGAAATAAGGGCCTAAGAGAGGGGTAAGGGTAGACACAAGCAAACGAAAGAAAGCTACATGTAACCCCAAAGCCCCTTCCCTGAGCTCGTGTCCTGCTCGTTGGGCGCCTGATGCTGCCTCCACCACCCCTTCACACCTCCCTCCTGCGGTCGTTTGGGGGACATCTCCCCTGTCTCTCCGTTGTCTATCATTGTCCATGACCACAAGTAATCCTCACTGCACTGCCCTGGGAACCTACTTTTTGCTCTCCTGTTTCATAAGATGCCTCATGCTCAGGACATACCTGCTCTCCTTGCCCTTTCCTCTCTGGCTGGGGTGAGCAGCCAAGCTCTGACAGGCAGTACGAAGGAGGGCAAGATGGGATGTGCTGTGCAGAGGGCTGCTGGATATGTTTAAAATCAGCTACCTGGGCTTCCTGGTGGGGAACTGCAGAAGTTTAGCTCTACCTGTGTTCAGAGCTTTGTGCTTTTGCCATGACTTGAAACAGGAGAAATTTTTTGAAAGCAGCTGGAACCTGTGGTCCCTCTAACTGTTCAAATCAGAGAGGTAAGACAAAGCCATCCATGGTGGGGGGGGGGAATAGAAAAAAAAAAATCCCACTTGTATTGCCTGAGGGCTTGTAGCATCACAAGTGAAAACCCAAGGACAGCAGATCTCTCTGCCTGTGGAGGAGATTACCTGGTTTTGTAGAGCAGAGCACCACAGAGCATCATGCAAGCAGCTTGTCTGGAATCAATGGGTTAACCAAGGAGCTTGTCTCTGCTGCGTGTGGGAAGCGGTATCTCCTTGCCAAATTCCACTGATCTGAACATAACCAGCTTTCTCACTCAGCCTGTGCTCCTACGCTCAGCTAGTGCTCGTGCCCGCCTCTGCAAAGGAGTGTAGACAGACCCCACGCTCTCTTTTCTCTCCGTAACTATTTCTCCAGCATTGCCCCTTTCCTGATGTCAGTTCTTGTCTCCTCACTAAATTACAGTACATCAGGTCTCCAGGGAAACCCCTCTGAGCCAAGAAGCATGGTGCAAGACATTTGTAAAACACTGATGGCTGAGGACCAGTGAGGCTAGCTGCTCCCTGCTGTCAAGACCAGGAGACTTGGAAAAGGCTCCTTTGGGTCCTGGAAGAAGGAGCACTTGCAGGTGGCAGGATGGTTTTCAGACAAGCCACCTCTTTCCTTTGGCAACAGGGCTTTTGAGTGCAGCAGTGGCGGGACACTCATAACAGACTTGCATCTCCCAGGATCAGGTACCCCAAGGGAGCTGCCTGCTGAGGAGCAGTCTAGCAGCTGCCTGAACACCAGCTCTTCCACCAAGACTGCAACAAATCACAGCTGTGCTCTTCTAGTCAGCCACAACTCAGCCACTATGCAGATGTGCTTACAGAGCTAATGCTAACTGCTAATATCCTATTCCACACCTTAGCAGAAAATCGTAAGAGGAAATTAGATGGAAGCAAATATAGCCATACACCTGACAAGCTGTTCTGCACTCCTTCAGTGCACAGCCAGCCTCCAGCATAGTTTCATATCTTCCTCAAGAGCTACTCTACCATGTAATTACAGGGGAAAACCTAAAGGTCTTCTTTTCCCTGCATACTAGGTAGATTTTCATTTGTGGAGCCACAAACAGGCCTCTAAATCAATATATAGATTCCCATCATGCAGTCAAGGAGTAAACAAACTCTCATGCACTCACATGCTCCCTTGACTCCTGCTTCAGCCTCTCACTACCTCCCCTGCTCTGCAACGGACTCTGCACCCATCAGCCTGAGCTCCTTCTGGGATAAAACTAGCTATCTTTGGTGCTCAGGCCCTAGGATTAGAAGAACATGACAATGCACACACTCACTTTGAGGAATTGAACAATTGAATAGATAGTAATTTATTTTCTTGCCATTTAGGTTAAAACAAGGAATGCTGAGGGCGAGGGAGGACAGAGGGGGACAGGACCCACTCATAGCCAGCTACTCGCAGAGGCATGGGGAGCCACAGCTCCCTTCGCTAGGCTGCACTCAGATGCTTGGAGCCAACATTTCACCCTAAAGCATCCTCATCAGCCCCTCCAGGTTTCCCAGAAACCACTTGCACACATGGCCAGGAAGCATAGGGGGACAGCACAGCCCATGCGTGACACTGCAGCCAGGGGCTTGGCCCCCAACCCAAGGATGCAGGAGGGAGCTCCTGCTCTCCATGAGACCCAGAAGTCATCAGGTGGCCACCCACAAAGCCACGACTTCTTGCTTTCCTACCAAAACAAACTCTGCTATCACAACAGTTATGGGCAAGGCCTTGCCATGCCTTTGTAGGCCACGCTTAAACAGTGAACAAAAGTGTCTTTAGTTTATCTATTTATTTTTGGCACAGAGGAATGGCTGGGGTCAAAGCTGTTCTCAGGCTGTTCTTTGTTCTCCAGTTTATCCAATACCCCATATCGCTCTCCTCGCCCTCCCACCTCCCCCTCTCCATTTTACCACAGGTCTTAAAAATTAAGCTGTGCATGAAACCAAACACCACACTTGAACACTGCCCAGCAAATGCTCTTCATGGTCACAGAAGAATACTAATTGACCATAAAAAAACGGATAAGAGCAGCCGGCCCTTATATGGGCAGAGGCTAGACAAGCATCTGACACAAACATCATTTTTAAAGAAAAAATAATATTTATTTGCAATATAAACAAAGTCCCAATATTGGATCAGTATATATAGGGTCACTAATTTTCCTTCATAACTCAGAAAGCAGAACCATTCCTCACTAGCAAGCTCTCATTTGCACTAATCAGAAGATGCATCTTTTTTTTTTTCCTTTAAAGAAGAAAGACCACTAACAGCACAGGAAGCCTTTACAAACCAGCTTAGCTGTAATGCAATACAGATGCACTGTCAAAAAATCCCTGAAAAAATAAATTCCTCCATGAGGTAAGATGCAATTAGGATATTCTCAATTTTCTCACTCACAACCGTACTTACGCTCATTCTCCCTTCCAATGACCCACGATCTCAACATTGTTGCAAACAAAACCCAACGAACAAACAAACAAAAAACAACCAGAAAACAAGAAAGAGAAGCTCATTCCAACATTCTGGTAACATCTTTAACAAAAAAAAGGTTTCAGGATGTGACAGCATCAAACATTCCTCCAGATGGAGTTTTTTTTTATTATTTTTTCTTTTTCTTGAAAAAAGTACAAAAAAATGGATATTTAGAAAAATTCCGTGGCTTTTTTTTTTTGTTACATGAGAGTTAAAGTGGACAGGGAGGGGGGAGAAAGGAGGGACTACATTGCAGCCAATAAAGAAATCTCCAAATCCATTCTGCCCTCCTCCCAGAAATTATTACCACTTCCTCCCCCTCCCAGCTCAGTATAAGGTGTTTGCCAAACACTAGTCAGAAATATAAACAAGTCTTCTCAGAATAGAAGGCACGGCATAAAGTTATTCAAAAGAGGAAGAAAAAAAATCAGAACCTCTGTTGAAAGCTCCAATCATCTCAGAATTTGCCAGTTAATATATATATTCATATATATAAAAAAAATTCTCTGTTACAACGCTCTTATTTCCACATCTCTTCACTCCCCTCACACGCTCTGTGCGTGACGATTCAGTCCCGTCCCGCTACGCAATCCTCACTCTGCTCCAGGCACTCGCCGTGTTCCCCCCTCCACTCTGCACACATGGGAAAGAATTGAGTGTGCACGAGAAATGCCAACATCACAACTACCTTCTGTAGTCGGGAAGCTGGAACGGTTTCGGGCCAGCTGGATGACGTTAAGTCAGTCAACAGGCAGCAGAGAATGAAGCTGGGCTCAGACATGCTTCTACCAGCTCTGGAGGCTACAAGAGTTTTACCTCTGGCAATAGCAAACAGTGTTTTTGGCAGGGGTGGCATTACAAAAAAAAAAAGCTTGCGGCTTAGTCACCTTGGCTGAATCAGTGCAGAGTTTGTGACTGTGAGTGCAGGAGTGGTGAAGGGGTTGCGTTTAAGCCCAACTGGCCTTCACACGTAACAAAGCTTCCTACCAGATGCTAACAACAACAGCAGCAGCATGTATCTCTCTGGAGTACCCAGTAATATGCCAGGACATACCAAGGCTTCACAAAGTGTGCAAAATGCATTTGGTCAATATAAACATTTGATTAAAAAAAATAATAAATGATCGAACAAGAAACAGAATAAAATACTGGTTTTGCAACCTCGTCTGTACAAACAGTCAGGAACTTACATATTTAAAAAGAGTTTGAACCCAAAGCTCGAGTAAGATCTACCTTTTCTTTTTTTAAAATCAAAAAAAAAGTAAACTTGGGTTTTAAAACAGTCTTGGCCCAACACCTTTTGTTCAAGGTTTCCAAGTGCATAAATCTCCTCACTTTCCACAGCAAGCTAACCCTCGGTAGCTCTTCACATGTGTGCGTGTTCTGACAGTCCCAATGCACCCAGGAAAGCGGTTATTGCCGGTAACAGCTGCATTCAAAACGCTGTAACATCGCCCATATTAAATAACCCCCTGAAAAGAGACTCCCTCTTCAAACCACTTTGATCAGGATACTAATGAACGGCATTAACCTTCTTAAAGCAGCGATCAGGCACCTCTGCCCAGAGAATCTAGTCGTTTCAGAGCTGCCTGGCAAGACAGATATTTTTGTAAGAGTTGAAATGCTCAAGAGAAGCGATTCGATGCTCAAGTTCCCAACCAGGCAGCATCCCCTTCATGTGGACTCCAGAGTGTTCAGCTGAAACAGGTTGTGGTTGGTGGGGGTGGTGAAGTAGAGCTGTTCGCTGGGCGAGCGGTTGTCACAAGGGCTGTTCAGTCCCAGAGTCCTCTCAAAGTCCAGGAGCTGGCCCATGAAGTTAAAATTTGGGGAAATGTTAGATTTTTTCCTTTTCACAAAGTCATAGGCATCGTTCAGGGACAAGTTGAGTTTTTGCATCAAGTAGGCAACAGTGACTGTTACAGACCGGCTGATGCCAGCGAGGCAGTGAACAAGGATCCCACACTTCTTGGAACGGGCCTCATCTGAAACAAGACAAGGGGAAGGGGGAGTCTATTATTCTGCACCAAAAACGCATGGCTTTGGAGCAGGGCCAGGTGGCAGCTGCAAGTTCCCAGGACCAGGACAACTGCCAGAACTGGATCCCCTGCTCCTGGTGACACCATCTCGTGTCCCTTTGATACCCACATCTCTCCCCAAAGGGTTCCTGAGATATTCCCACCACACAGCAAAGCTGCACATCCCCATTCCACACAGCAAGGCTAAGCATCTCACGTGCTTCAGAAATATTAATCAAGCCTGGCAACACACCCCTTGCCTAGGGTGCATCAGTACCTTCTATTCAAAAAGAGAAATGGAGTAACCCCCAAAAGGCAGGTGAAGCTGGAGACAACAGCTCCAGGGAGATGCTGGTGGTCAGGCATAGCACACCCACCTCAACACCAACTAACTGGGGAAGGCTGCGCACTTGATGCGAGGCTACAGCCCAGCACCATGAAAGCTATTCTCTTCCGTTGTTCTTGTCTTCCTTCCACTAGAAAGTTATCTGAATGTAGTTGAAGCCAATTTAAGCAGAGCCTGAAGTGCAGGAACTTCCCTTATTGTGAAATCGTTCTTTAGGATCGACAGAAATGCACTTCACTACAAACAAACGCTTGTGTTGGAGGAGACTCTCAGGATGAATGGTAGCAGGGAGCAGGAATGCAGGCTGGACCAAAAAATGGCGAGAGAACAGCGACAAAATTTCCCCTCCCTTGCCACCGATTGAAAAGCACACACACACTCATTGTCTCTCGCACAGCCGGAACAGCATGATCCCTTTATGAATTGACATCTTAGTGCTGAAAGACGGACACGCTGCTGAGAGTGCTGAATGCACGCAAGTACCCAGCATTGCTTACTTCTGGGCAGCCCTATTTGAAGTCAGTCATTTGACTGAGAGCTTGGCAGGGAGGGAGAAGGTGGCAGGAGAAAGAGGATCCTCAGGCAAAGCTGGAGGTAAGAGACACACTTGTACCATGAACGCAGAGAAGGGCAAAAGAAGATGCAGGCAAAACAAAATCCAAACCCAAGCCACAACAGGTTTTCTTCCCCAGCTTCCAAAAACAGGCAAGAATTTCCAGTACAGTGGGCAATTGCCCCCCATCATACTCAGCCCCCCCCCCAGTTTCTCCCTGTTCAACATTTTTCTGAGACATTTTTGCCTTTCATCTGACCTGTGCCGCATTTCTTGGTGTTTGGTTTTAGAGTGAGGTAATCCTCCATTTCCTGTCATTAACTGGAAAGCACAAGTGCTGCGTTCACAGAGACATCGGCTGACTGGAGCAGACAGATCCCAAATGCCACATGCCAGCAGGGACCCCATACCTCACCCCTGACATTTAATACCACACTCCTTGCAGGAAGTGCAGATGGGACATCAGACTGGTCCCTGTTGCTACACTGAAGCAGCCACTTCTGACCACAATCATGTTACTAGAGGACAGAAGCTGCGGGCAAAGGAGAGTGTGTGGGAACCAGGGTTTCTGATGGCTGAAAAGCAGCCAAGGACCTACCACTGCTCTGCCCCGTTTCACGCCTTACAGCACAGCAAACAAGCAAGCGCATGCAGTGGGGTCCAAAACAGCTGGGGGGGGAGGGTTAGGGGGTAACAAAGCAGCATTGAAACAGGCTGCACAGATTTCAGTCTGAAGGTAAAGGTTCCCCTCACCTTTACCTACACCAATGCTTTTAACCAGATATGAAGCCATAGGGCTTTTAATAGTTAATGGTAGTAATGACTACCTGTACCATTCACCCCCCATAAATCAGAACCGATAAGGCTAACGACCATCACCAGCAGACAGCACAGGTCCTGCTGGAAGTGTACATCCCTATTCAGTCCAACAGACACTTCTCACAGAATAAGAAGCAATTTTCAAAGTCAACACTAGCCTGGGAGAAGAGATCTGCCCCCCTGTGCCCCTTCCCCACAACCAGCCAAAGCTGTCTCAGGGGCTGCCTGCACAGCAGTTTTTCCAGCTGAGCTCTGCAGTGTAATTATAATCACTAACTCATTGTGTTGACACTTACCTTAGGAGAAGTATCCATACAAGGAGTTAGTTACGCCAGGGCGACTTACAGTGGGATTGCAACTAGACTAGCAAATCCCCTTGGGAAAAGAAAACATCCCCCCCTCACAGATTTTAACCACACTTGGAGCTAAGGAATTGCTGGCACCAGTCACGTTAATGCAACTCCCATCAACACTCATTTCTCTGAGGAAAACGGGCAAAAGAGCTCCCCACCGCCTCGGTTCAGTCATTTCACACAAGTGCAAATCCCCATACAAGGGCAAGAGACAGCAGGGCTGGTCCTATCACTTGCAGGTAACCCAGCTGAGGTGCTGTAAGAGGGCTGAATTTTGGAAGGGGAGGCCTCCCTGAACCCAGCCAGGGTGACACGCACCAGAAGCGTCACCTTGGCAGCACAATGTTCAGGTGCTAAGCTAGCACCGATGCTGTGCCCCAGAGAGGTGAGGCGAAAGACAAGAGCCCTGGGAAGCAGCTTGCCACATTCTCAAGCAGTGAGTATGAAAAGAGATGTTCTGCCAACTACCTACCAATGAAAGCAATGGCCTCAGGAAAGAACTGCGAGAGGTTCTGGCTCCAGTGATCTGAGATGGGGATCTGCTTGTACTTGAACTCTCCGTCATGCTCAAACATGTTTGGCAGGTTGGGAGTCACATTCAGGATGTATTTAATGCCGTATTTGCCCAGGACGTCCAAGTTGGTTGAATCTTTGGCACAGCCCAGGTACAGGTAAGGTAGAATCTGGACCGGAAAGGCAGGCTGATTGTTAGGGATGGGGCTCCCATCTGACTCCGTGGCACTGCTGGGTTCCCTGTCAGATTCACCATCCGAGCAGTCGGAGCTTATCCGTAGCCCTCCCAGGCCAAGGACCGATGCAGGGGGAGAGTTGCTGGGCGAGGAGCTGTCAAGGTTTGTCTCGCAGTGCTCCGAATATTCAGTCTGAAACTTGTTAAAGCCACCTGGGAAGGGGGAAAGGAGAGAGGGGAGGGGAGAGGCAGAGAAAAAAATATATTTTATTCTTCAGAATGGAAATCCTTCTACCTGAACACATGTGCATGTTACTTAGCAAGTCTTTGCTAGCAAAAAGTTGGTATACCTTCAGCTTCACCCCAAGAAAGGCATCTCCCTGCTCCCTCATCTTCCCTGGGCAGACTGCTGCTGAGCAAACAGGTCCCAAAAAAACAAAGAGTGTTTCTTACGAAATTCGATATTGCTTGTCATAAATAGGGGCCAAATCTCAAACACAAAAGAAACATCCAAAAATAAAATCAATGGCAAGAGACAATCTCTCCTCATTAAGCTTCTCAGAAATATGGGTCTGGGGCAGTTTAGGCAAGAGCTGTTATGCCACCTAGACAGAAAAGCACAAAAGTATCTGTGTCTGAAAAGAAAAACAAGAACAACCACCACATACCCAGCCCAGGCACTAAAACCCAATAAAATACACCTTCAAGCAGGAAAAAAGGCAGTAAGTTTTGCCAAAGAGAGATCTTCACACATAATTTATCACTACAAACACGTTTTGCAACAGAGCAGTGTCACAGGTTTGTTCTTCACCCAGACCGCAGCAGGCTGGAGGAGGGATGAGACCCTTCATGTCTGCTCCTAAGTCCTTTTCCCCGGCTCCTCGGCTCAACAGCTTGGGAAGGAAAGCAGAGGCAAGGAAGCAAAAACCCCACGGATCTACCTCCTTTTCAGGCAATATTAAACCGGAGCTCAGCCATCGGTATCTGACACTGACAAATGGTTTAATTAGAAAGGCCTCCTGGAAACTTTGTTAGTGGGTTCGGCGGTTGTGGCCGGGTCACTGAGCAGGACAGACAGCTCCTGCCACATCCATTCATGAAAAAGGCTCGTCCTCGTCCTCCTCCTCCCCCCCCCCCCCCCCCGCGCCGCCAGACAGCGCCGAGGAGCCATTTTGGAATTTTAATTGGAAACATTTCCCACCGAGGCTCCCAGAAAAAGGCAGAGAAAGGGGCTCAGCTCCTCCCCTCCCCATTAGGGAGAGCTTAGGAGTAACTTCAAAGCTGCTCCTTCCTGCTAAGGATGAGGATGACAGGGAGAGAAACGCGAAGACAAAGCGAAGGAGCAACGGAGCCCAATGGGAAACCCCAAACAGGGATGGGATGGGGGATTCACCCACCAGCACAGACGGGGAGTAGAGGGACGGGAGGGAAAAGCGGGATCAACCCCTGTGCTTGGGGCCTGGCTGCCCCCCCACCGCGTCACCTTTGAAGGAGGCTTGTGCGGGCAGCGCAGCTCCAGAGGCTGGTCCCTAAATACCTGCCTGTCCCCCCTGCCACCTCAAGCCCATACCTGGGGCTCCCTCAGCTACCCAAAAAAGGGTCTATCAAGCAGCAGCAGTGTTTTTTAAAGGGCTGCTAGTGGCAACTTTCTTCACCGCTCTCCCCGCTCCACACTCCTCCGCTCTCCTGTTATTTCTGCCTCAAACCCGCCACCCAGCGACCAGACTGGGAGGACTGGGAGGATGGGAAGGGTCCCAGCAGCCCAGCTGTGGGCTCTGCTCAGCCCGCTGCGGAGGCCTGCTGGGATCTTTCAAAATGGCCAAAAATCACCCCCCCCCCAAAAAAAAAAAAAAAACCACAAACAAACCCAAAACCCCAAACCGCCGGCGCCCTCAGAGAAGGGCATGCGCGGGGTGCGGGGCTCGGCTCCCCCGCAGCGGGGCTCCCCGCTCCTCCGTCGCCCTGCCCCGGGGGACTAGCCGGGGGCTGCCCCCTCCCAGCCCCGCCGGCCTTTCTAGGGAAAGGGGGAGAAAAACCCAAGCGCTCGCTTTTCCGAGATGGGGAAAGAAAGAAAAAAGGAGGGGGAGCTCTCCTCCCCCCCCGCCCCGATCTGGCCATCCCTTCCGGAGGGGCTGAAGGGGAGCCTGATGCCGGGGCGGGGAGGCCCCGCAAGGCCCCCTCCGGGGAGCAGGGGCGAGGGGCGCCCCGGGGGGCAGCAGCGGTGCCCGGCCGCGGTCGGCTTGGGACAGGGCAGCGCTAGAGGGGACGCCCCGGCGGCGGGGCCGGGGGGCTCCGTCCCGCCGCTGCCGGGGAGGCGACGCAGGAAGAAGTGGGGCGCTCCCGGCCGCTTCCAGCGTGCGACCATTTTGTGCGGGGTATTAAAGCGGGATGCAGAGGGGAAAAAAGAAAATATATGCAGAAATAAAAACAAATCAGGCAGAGGGAGGGGGGGGGAGGAAGCAAAACAAGCCAGCCACCTCCGGCCGGCCAGGGGATGGGCGCCCGGCGATGCTGGGGCCGGCGGGGGGGGGGGGGGGGGGGGTGCGGGGGGGGGTCGGAAAAGGTCTGCGGGAGCCGGACGGGGCTGGAGGAAGGGCGGGGGGCACCTCACCTTTCAGGTAATAGGCTTTGCAGCCGTCATCGCGCAGCTTCTGGAGCAGAAGCCCCAGGACGGAGGTGGCGGCGCCGCCGTCCTGCCAGTCGGCGGTGGCCTCGTCGTAGAGCAGCACGGTGTCGGCCTTGCAGCGCTTGACGAAGCGCTCCTTGTCCTCGTGGTTGGGGATGATGGAGCGGATGGGCAGGTTGCCCTTCTTGAGGCGGCGGAGCATGAGCCCGGGGATGGCCAGGTTGATGGCCGTCTCGATGTGCGAGCTCTCGAAGAGCTCGTGGGGGCGGCAGTCGAGCAGCAGCAGCGAGCGGCCGCCGCCCGACTCCAGCTCCTCCTGCAGCCACTCCGCGCTCTTGCACGGCATCGCCGCAGCCATGGGCGCCCGCGGGGAGCTCCCCCAGACCTGCGTTTTCATGGGGCTCGGCAGCGGCGGCCGCCAGCGCCCGGCCCACCGGCCACCCACGCGGCGGCCGGACGCGGCCCCGCTCCGGTGCTTCCCCCCCCCGCCCCGGGACCCGGGTGGGCTTGCGCTGTGCCGAACGCGGCGTCGCCGCTCCGCACGGCCGTGGGTGCGCGGTGCCTGCGGCCCGGAGCTCGGCGGCTCCCGCTCTGCCCTACGCGGCGCGCCCCATCCCGGCGGCCTCAATTAAAGCGGGGCTTTGCCGGCGGCTCGGCGTGTCATGCCTCGGGAGGCGGGACGGGGCGGGCGGCGGGGCCGGCCCAGCGGCAGCACAGCACGCCCCGCCCCGCCCCGCCCCGCCCGGCGCGGCACGGCGCGGCACGGCGTGGCGCGGCGCGGATCGGCGCGGCACCGCGCACACCCACTGGGCGGTGCGGCCCCGCGCCCAGGCCCCGCCCACCGCCGGCATGTCACCGCCCACCGCCACGCCTCATTGGCGCTGGGGGCGTGGCAGGGAAGCGGGCGAGCCCTATATGGGCAGGGGGCGTGGCCCGCGGCGCGCCGGCGGCGGGGGCAGAGCGCGGGAAGGCGCGCGGGCGCCCGCGGACCCTGGCCCACGCTGCCGGGCAAAGCCAGGCCGCCTCGCCGGGCCGGGACACCACCCCCTTACCCCCGCCCCCTTACCCCCTGCCCCGTCGGTTTTCAACCAAAAGTTTAAGAAAAAGTTACGGGAGTGAAGTGACATGGTCCACGGGCCAGCGGGTTTGTAGGCCTGAGTGGGTTTTGAGTGGGTCATGCCCAGCCCTGCCTCTGTCTTTGACAGCAATGTACAGTTCCAAAGTAAAATTGGCCGAGACTCATTAAGCCGCAGGATTCCCTTTCATTCTCAGAATGAGCCTCAAAATAGATGATTTTATCTGTGCATCCTAATTTATTTTTAGAGTATCTTCCCTATTGGTATTCACTACTATAAATACAAACCTTTTGTGCTGCAATACTGAAATTTCAAGACAAGAATGTAACTGGAGGCATCCTTCTGGTTTTCTTCCATCTTTTACATGCCTTTTCAGGTGAAGCAGTTCTCCAATACCCGAAGTTTTCCATGCCTCACATAAACTGTTCCTGTTACAAAATAGATTTGATCTTTTTAATGAGCAGGATGACATTAAAAATGTGGTCTTGTATGAGCTGCTTCTATTGCAGTCTATTTTCACCATGCAGGCAGTCAACCGTTGATGGTTTGCTCAGAGCGGTTGTGCAATCTCCATCCTTGTTGGTTTTCAAGATTCGACTCAACCCAGCCCTGAGTAACCTGGTCTGACCTGAGGTCAGACCCAGCTGACCCAGCTGGGTTGACCCAGCTTTAAGCAGGAGGTTTGACTAGAGCCCTCCTGTGGTCCTTTCTCACCAGGGTTATCCTACAAGCTCTCCAAATTCCCGTGGGCATCAGTGGGAGGGGGAAGAGCTCCTCCTCCCCAGTCTGGGACAGATGAGCCATTCCCTTTTTGCCCTTCTATTCTCTTTCGCCTCTTACTACAAACTTTCTCAGCAAATACTGTTACAAAGGGAAGAGTCAGGGTCTGTCTCACCAGCAGATTCCCAGGCTCAGTGACCTGACTAGGTCTTGACAGGGTTTTTCCCAGCTGGCTGAATTTCAAGACCTGGGCTGTATCTTGTGTAACAGGAAAGATATTGTTCTTCAAAACACCCCCCACAGGCAAACACACACACGTGTGCACACACACAGTCTTAGTCTTAATATTGTTTGTAACTGTGCTGTTCAAATGACATTGTGTCAAGGCAAAAAATACAAATCAGAATGTATTTAAGGACACTTTTTATCCAGTCAAGACCTACTTTTCTCAAAGCCAAGATCTACTACTGAAACCATAACAGAGCCACTGTCTCCCCAGTGGTCTTTTATATACCCTTGACACGTAAAATATCCCAAGGAAGCCATTTTCCTCTGTCTTTAGTATAAAAGCAGCAGCCAGCTGAGCTGGGGTCCCTGTCTCCTTTTGGTCTAATTCATAAGTCTGTATCCTAATGAAAAATAGAGACTCAACACAGCAGTTGAGCACATGCTTAACTTTGAGCACATTGAGCATCCCATTGCAAAACACTCCGTGATTTCAGCAGGACTGTGCTCCGAACCGTTCGTGGATTTCGTCGGCATCAGCAAAATAAATGGCTGTTCTACATCACTTTTTTTTGTGACTCAAGTGTGCCCAAGAAAGCGGAACAGCAGAAGCCGTCCACTTCCCCTTGCCCCGTTTATTTTTACCACTGGTTGCTGTGGGAAGCTATTGTGATTCAGTGTTGCAGTAGGAAGTTACTAACGCTGCTCTTGCAGCAGAGGATGTTGAGATTCTTATGCAAGCCACAGTGAAAATAGCTGACCTTTCAGTATGTTTATCAAAGCACCTTCAATTCATAAGGGGAACAGCAGCGGGTTGTGCAAAGAACTTACATCTGGGTCTAAAGCTCTTGGTGCCCAGAAATCTTACAGGGGCTCCTTGGCCCCATTTCTGCAGTGAAAGGGAGGCAGGTGTAACCGCCGGCGTGCGGTGCTGTGAAACCAGAAGAGAAATGTTTCACCTCCATTTTGCGGTCGCATTAGCAACCACATAAGTTTCGGGACAGGCTCCAGGCGCATCACCCGCAGAGGCAAGACCAGATTTCACCCTGACGAGCGTGAAAGCAAAGTAACGTCACTTAACACTGGTATGGCATCCTCTGCCTGCCCAGCCAGGAGCTGAGGGACATTGGGAGGGGAGCAATAGAGAGTCCCCTCACTTATCCCATCTCCGGGGCCTCAGGAGTACGGCTCATCCTGGTGAATTCCCCCTGCAACCCAGCAGGCAGGCGCAGGCAGGGCTGGCAGCTGCAGGCCGGGCAGCGCAGCAGGCAGTGGCTGGTGCCAGCCTGTCGGCATGCTGCCCTCTTGAGTCAGCCGCTCCAAAATGCACCTCAGCCAAAAGCCAGGCCGAGTTATCATCCTCCAGTGCCAGGCGCCCTTTGCCAGACCCCGCACCCTGCCGCAGCAGCTGGGGCTGCTGTCCAGGGGGATTTCTTCTCTGAAAGAAGAAATCTCTGCTCTGCAGAGAGTCGTGGGTGTCCCCTTTAAACCCCCTCCCAAGGAGAAGGCACCTCGCACCCACAAGGTTTCCTGAAACATGGCAGATCAGAAGCACGTAGGCTGGGGCCAGGATGCTGTGCACCAGCAACTCCTCCAGCACAGCAGGGCTGGCCGGGGCTCAGGGCTCTTGGTGGTGTTTGTCTCACCATGTACATGGCTTTGCCGACAGCTAGAAGATCAGCACATGTCCAGAAATGAGCAGCTTTCAGCTCAACTCCAAAGAGTCCCAAGTACTTGCGACAAGGAGAGGACAAAGTGATAACTTTGCCATCATCTCCATGCCATGTTGCCACAACTGGCCTTGGGTTTCTAATACATGGGGCTGTGTGCATCCTTCTGGTTGTTGTCCTGCTGCAGAAAGACCCTTTCCTCCATCAGCCTTTCTACTCTATGCCCAGCACAGTGACCAGCAACTTCCCCATGCCCACAGCCATGTCTTGATGGTTTGGCTTCAAATTGCTTTTGTCCTCATCTGTCCTGGTCTCCCGTGATGCTGATGTAGCCACCATCTCGAGTTCCTCATTTCCATCGCCACCACCTCACTTCTCCCAGGTTCTCTGACTGCTGAGCCTGCAGGCTGTGTTTTGCTGTCTCTTTTCCACCTGGGTCTTTGTCTTGTGTTTTAGAACAAGGACCGTAACTCTGAGTCCTGGCAGAACAGGAGGTAAATGCATCATTCTACTTTGAGCCGAGGGAGCAACCAAAGTCTGAGCAAGGGGAAGAACATGTCACATCACAGGGGGACTCATGGTACTAACTACAGCCTAGGTGAGGGCTAGAGTTCCCAAGGATTTGAAGAGTAAAGCAAAATTATTTGCAGTCAGAAGCTGGACAGAAGTTAAACCACATTTTCTTCTTAAAAATGAACCTCTGAAAAGCATGCTTTTGCTTTTTTTTCTTTTTTCTTGTTAACATGCACATTCTCAACACCATGGCACCCCAAAAGGGTTTTCTTTCCAGTCTCAGCTGTCAAAGCAGCCCTTCACCCAACAACTCTGGGCTGTAGCAGCTAAACCTTCCTAGGACTTATCTTCTCGTGGTTCAGTCAGCTGTTTGCAGCACCTAATACCAAGTATCAGGTATGATTCATGGCCCAGATATCAATCCATAAAGCTATTAAGCTCCTTCTAGCAGGAGTCTTCACCTGTCTCAGGTGCCTGTGGTCAAATATCCATCAGTACCAAGAGAGGATGCTCCTTCCTGGCAGTTTAACAACAGACTGGCAGCTTGAAGCAGTATTTTGTGAGTAGTATTTCATCTGGGAATTTGCTCAGATGACCTGGGCTCCCAGGGTGGCTTCTGGTTTGCTCTGTGGCATTGAGCAAAATCACAATTTTCTAAACTGCACTCTTCCCATCTGTAGAATGGGGCTGGTGCCTCCCTATCACCTTTGTAAGCATTTGGGTGCTAGGGAACCAGGCAAGTGGGCTGGGTGTGATGTTAACACTCTCCTTGCAGTGCTGAATTTCTCAGATTGAATCACTTTCTTTTTTTTTTTTTTTTTTAAAAAAAAGGCTTTTTATTTAACTTTAGCTTTCCTTCCTAATTACTTAATTGGGGTAGGAGTTATTTTGTCAGGGAAGGGCACTTGTTGATGGTTTACCTCATGTTTCATTAATGCACGTAAGAGGTTAACTCCTGGTAGAGAAACAGATGCATGGTTTTAACAGTAAAAAAAAAAAAAAAAAAGGCCCAAATTTGCTTTCTACTCCTGCACTAATTTGTGACTATTTTTATCAATGTTAACACTGAGCCAGGGTAAAAATACTCCCTAGAAAGTTTAGAATTTACATTTGTCTTCATATATATTCAGCAGAAATCTAGCTTTCCAGCCTCCGCACTGCCTAATCTGGATTCATTAGCTTCACCCGCCCCCGAGAAAAATGTCAGATGACTTTGGCCTGGTGAAGTGCTTCACCCACAAATACTCAGCGGGAGGACCTAAGCACAGTGCTCTCTTTTCTGCTGCAAGCAGTCCGCGTGGAGCGTCAGCTCTGACACTGCAGGCATCTGCGATGGGAACAGATTCCCCTTGCTAACACAGCCCACTTCAGGGCAAACTCTCTGGTGGGCTCCATCCTGCAAGGATGCCGAGCCCTGGCAAGCATCTTCCCCCGCTGCTGTCCCAGCAAAGGCAGGTGGATGTAGGCTGGGAAAGAACCACCATGAGGAGAAACCTTCGTGGACCATCTTGTGAAGCACGAGGCAGACACGAGCACATGCAAGCTGTACAGCCAGGTCCTTGGGTGGTGCCAGTTTTCCTTTGTTAAATGGGCACAGCATCCTTTGCCTCTCCGGAAGCCACTTTTGCTGCAGAGCTGGGAGACTTTAATGTCAACATGTCAATGAATTCTGGTCCAAAGACTACAAAATTACTCTCTGGCGTGCTTCTGCAGAAGAAGCAAACCAACCCCACCCGTGCAAAAGCCAGAAGGCATATACAGTGGCTGCGCAGCTCAGGTCAGTTGTCCCTGCTTCGCGTCTGCACAACCCAACCTGATGTAGGAGCCTTCTCCTCAGACTGGTTCTTGCCTTTCCACTGTGCAGGTCTCCAGGTAGATCTAGAAGCACTGTGGCAACTGCAGGGGAGCAAAGCTGTGTGCAGAGTGCTGTGGGCCGTGGGGAACCCCATTTTTCTGTTTTCTGTAATCATCTCTTAGTGGTCACAGAAGCCCAGAATGGCTGAGGCTGGAAGTCTCTCTGAGGAGCGTCCAGTCCAACCTGTGTCTCATAGCAGCATCTGCTAAGGCAGGTACTGCATCCCAGTTGGCTATCCCAATACTCCAAGGACGGACATTCCACAAGCTCTCTGGGCTACCTGCTGCAGTGTTTGACCACCCTCACAGTGAAAAAGTGTTTTCTTATGATTAACTGTCATGTCCCATGCTTCTATTTGTTCCCATTGCCTCTCATCCGTTCACTGGGCAGCCAGGAAAAGTCTATCTCCATCTTCAAGGTTTGAGGAAACCTCTGCATTTTTACAGAATAGGTCATACTTCCACCTGGGTGCAAAAAATCCAATCTGCAGAGCCAAAACCTAATTTATTTGGGAAATATTTGCCCACGTTTTCTCACAATGCTTTGGCTGGAATAGCTGGTTAAATGAGAACTTCAGAGGACCCCATGCTTTCTGTGAAACTCAGGAGAGAAAGGGGGCTCGTTTCAGTGCGGGCCAAGAACCCCCGTGGGCTCCACCAGCAAGAGAGGGCAACTCCAATCTAATTAAACTGGGAAAACATCGTTGAGCAATGACCGCTTCCCTTCTTCCCTGCCACCGCTTCCTGGGCTCCAGGCTCCTTCCAGAGGAAGAACTGGAGATTATTTAAGATTATTTACTCTTTTAGCGATGGATTTTAAATGAGCAGGTATGGAATCAGTGTGCCACCACCCTTACAAAATCCTCCCTTGTGGAAGATCAGAGGAAGGGGCAGCTCTGATGCTTCCTTTGGCATTAGACCCTCCAGAGTCTGTCACTGCAATGACAGAGCAGGACAGGATATTCATGGGACTTAAAAAGCCAATAACATCTACTCTTAAGTCTATCGCATGCATATATCAGACACAAAATGCACAGCATGTAGTTGAATATATACCTACATACCCCATTTCTAATCATTTCTCCTTTTGTATGCCCAAAAAAGCCCTTCCTCCATAGAAAACAGGCAGGCAAGAGAGGAATGGCCCAAGACAGCGAGTGCAGGACCTGTTGGTGCTAACTGAGCACCTCCCCTCTGATCCTCATCTCCATCGCCTCCCTGGCTCTGCAGTTTCGGCATCCTCGGCTGCCCGCCCTGCACACACGTCAGTTCCTCAGCAGCTTCTCCCAGGCGGCCAGGCTGTTTTCAAGAAGCAATTTCCTGCAGAAAGATATTTCTTTTTCAAGGAGGCTAAGTGGCAAGCTTCCTGGTGCAGGCTTTTCACAGGAAACAATTGCGAAAGCAGATTCACCACCCACCAGGAAGGGCTGTAAATGAGCAGGGCAGGCACAGGCTGCACCGAGCTCTGCATCCCATACCCAGCTCCCCGCCATACATGTCCAGGGTATGAGTTTTGTGCCCCTCGCCCACCTCTCCCAAGCTGCTGCTGGGATGCTGGCTTGGAGCAGTGGAAGCAAACAGCTGGGGAAAACCTGAGATGGGTGAAGGTGTTACAGAAGCTCCCAGGGAAGGTGCTGTGTGGCCCCTCCAGCTCCCAGCCTGTCCCTCTGGTGGGAGAAGGTGAGAGAAGCTGAGAGAAGACACAATGACTTTGTCAGGCTTTGGCTTACCAGCCTTCACGCCCTCCCTCCTTACTACATTGCTGGGTCTGCTTTCAAGCAGGGCCACTGAATACCAGGACAGGCTTCTCTCCCCACCCTGAACTGGGTGGTCACTGCTCCTCAGCCTGATCATGCGAGGCACCTGGGTTTCTGGGTGCTCCTCTGAAATGCAAACCCTGCCAGGACTTCTCCCTGCTGCTGAAAGGGTGAGGCAGCCCAGCTCAGCTCTGCTGCAGTGGATCCAAGACAGTCCCTGTGGCTTCAGCAGCACTATCTGAGGTTTACACTGTGACAAGATCAGAGGCAGACTCAGCAACGTGGCAGTGCTCCACATCCCTGCCTATCAACAAAACCCCAAGCTGCACCCATTAAGCCTCTAGCCAATGCAGAGATACTGGAGAAGGAGGTTGCACCGTGCTGCTGCTTCTCACTATGCATGGTTTTAAAGTCAATTGTTGTTCATATCCTTTTATTCCAATGAGCAGGACAGGCCTCCCAGCCAGTGCACGTTCCCCCACAGCTCGGCTTTTCATTCACATAGTTGTTCTGGTTTGGATGTATTTGGTGACTACTAATGGATGGGCAAACCAGGCTCCTGCCCCACTTCAAGGTCTCACCACTCGTGCTGTAGCAACACAGCTTTTTCACTGAGAAGTTTTGCCAGCCGTCTGTGAAGATGCTCCAGTTCTTGAGTTTTTTTTTTTTTTCCTTGCACCAAATCCTCTGGTTTTGTAGCCCCTCATTGTGATTAAAATAAAATTGAACAAATCCCAAGAAGCCATTTCCGTGAAACATTTTGTGAGCAAGGGGCTGGTTCCCCTTTCAGAACATTGGAAAATTACTTCTGTTTTCCTCCCAGCGTTAGCAATGTTAAGCTGAACCCCACTCTTTTTTCCCCAAAAAGTTTAGTTTCCAGGAAACAAAGCTTTATTTTGAACACAAAGTGTCTCTTGGGACAATCTCTGTTTCACTTGGGTGTTTTTTTTAATTTAATGTATTTAACAAAATTCCAATTTTCTGTGAACTTGTTCAGCAATCCCTGCCGGTCACTGGTCCAGCCTGTTTGACACTCTTGGGTACACTCACAGCTTTTGGGTACATATATATGATCTGCAAGGACACAACCCAGCACAGAGGGAACCGGATCAGGTCTCAGGGAAGAGACTAGTCCCTTCCCAACCCTTGAAATGGCGTTAAAGCTCCTTCATGCAGCACTTTGCTGGACCTAAGAGTTGGCAAGAAATACCTGAAACACCCACAAGGTGCAAGTCCAGTTTCCACGAGTGGCAGCAGTGCTTGGTGATGAAGGAGGAATCAAAACCTTCTTCCTTCTTCTCCCTTGGCCTGTTGGCAATGCTATTCCTAATGCAGCCCATGATGTTGCTGGCTGTGAGAGTGCATTGCTGGCTCATGGTGAACTTCTTTTCCACCAGGACCCCCCAGGTCTTTACCTGCAAAGTTGCTTTCCAGCTGGTTGGCCCCCCATATGTACTGGTGTGTGGGGTTGTCCCTCCCCAGGGGCAGGAGTTCATACTTCCCTTTGTTGGACTTCGTGAAGCTCCTTTCTGCCCATTGAGTTCCCCCTGAGTGGCAGTATGACCCTCTGATGGATCAGCCACTCCTCCCAGTTTTGTACCTTCTAAAAGCTGGTGCGCTCAGTCCCATCATTCAGCTCATTAATAAAGAAGTTAAACAATATTGGGCCCAGTGCCAACCCTTGGGGCACACCACTGGCCTCCAGCTGGACTTTGAGCTACTAACCACAACCCTCTGGGCATGGCCATTCAGCCTGGTTTTAGTTCATCTCCCTGTGTGCCAAAGAGAACACGCCAGCATGGTCTGGAGAAGGAGACCTGCCCTCTGAGTGCTGTGGGCCTGTCCCACTGTGCCTGCCCGGCTGCTGAGCCATGGCAAAGATGCCCTGGCTGCAGCTCCTGCTCTTCCTGTGCCCAGCTTTGTAGCCAGTCCCGTGGTTCCTTTGGTTCCTTGCTGTGCTGTAGGTCAGGGAGGAAGATGCCACAATTTCCCCAGGTGTCCTCCAATCCCCTTGGTATGGCATCAAGCAATTTATCCGTTTCACAACAGCCAAGCCCTGGAAGCTTTGCTGGACCCTCAGCCCAGTCTATAGCTCCAGCAAACACAGCGGACAAGACGCTGCATGGTATTAGTGCGAGGAAGCAATGCACAACCAGTCATCATCGAAGGTACCTGCTAGATCCCGCCTGAAACACTACCCGCGTTTCTGTGCCCACTGAGAGCATCACCGCTGAAGGATTCTCGAGGGTCTGGAACCTGCTTGAGCGTGGCTTGGAGGGGCCAACTTTGGTGGCCAAAGAGAACTGGGTAAACCTTCCCAGCTGTAATAATAGCCTGGCTTTCTCAGGCAGCTGCTTTAGCTGGGATGGCCCCAGGACACATGCAAAGATGGGGGGGGGCGGGGGCAGGGAGAGCTCACATCGTTTAATAGCTCACGTGGTGGAGCAGGGCGAAGAGGATGGGCTTTGAGACATATGCTTCCCCACATCTGACTCTGACCACAACAGGAGGGGATACATGGCCTGGGGACACCCAGGGCAAGCAGCTTGTGCCATTTCAGCACATGCGTGCATTGTGCCTGTGTGTCACTGTTTCTTCACTCCTGATTTGAAAAGTGAGGAAGCAGTGACCAGAGAAAGAGGTGACCAGGCAACTTTTAAGCAAACACATCCTGCGGAATGAGTCACCGGCTTTGCGTAAGAAGCCAGACTCATCTCTGGAGGGAGAGGGGCAGGCAGGGCATCAGGAAAGATGAATGCTCCAGGGAGATGCCTGCAGCATGATTAAAAGGCAACTTGGATCTTGCATTAGGAGACCCATCTGAGATGGCAGCTGGAGGTGTGAGATCAAAGCCGAGTGAGCTCTGGGTGCACCCACACAGCTCAGCACACAGCAAGCTGGTCCCAGCCCCACAAACCAGCTGGCCATGAGGACGTGGTGGTGGGAGCACAGCTTGTTGGGGTAGGCTGCTCCTGGGAGCTGGAGAAATCACAGCATCCACCTAACCCAAGCTTTTCTTAGGAAAGCTAGGGAAGGCTTGGGTCTGGGTGGTGGCATTTCTCATGTGGAACATTATTTCCTTGAAAACCATGGGTATTCAGGTCAAGTAAAAGCTAGTAGCAAAGTGGCATCAGACACATTGAGCCGGTTGAGTCAGAAGGTAATTTCCAACAGCATGTAAGGTAATTTCTGAGGACCAGGAATGTTTCATCACCATGTTTTCCTGGTGACATCTTCAGCTGTTTTGCTTTTAAGAACCAGCCTTTTGTTTACTATTTTAGCTTATGTCCCCATGGAAAGCTTTTCATTTACTACCCACCATTACCTGTAGCTTTTCATCTGGGTGGGTGAAGAAGGAGGTGGAAGAGGAACAGCTCTTCAGCAGAGTGGCCAGTGTGCCAGAAATGATAAATTTTTTTAAGTTATTCATAAAGAGAACAAGAGATGAAAAGGTTGTGTCAGGAGGGGTATCTTCTCTAGTTGGAAAACATGAAATACAAGCACGCTGCTGTCTTTTCTGCTGGGGTCCTGGCATTTCTGATGTTACCTCTGCCAGGGTTTGCCCTGTGGGGCAGATGCCCCAGAATGGCAGCCAAGGTGGACAGATGGATGGTAGAGGAGCCCGCTGGGCTCACACCCATCCTAGAGGGGCTGCAAGACCTCAAAGAGAGAAGAAAATCTGGCCGAAAAAAAAAAATCTCAGAGCCCAGACTTGTTGGGTGAAAGGTGTTGGAAATTCAAATTATTAATTTAAAGAACTGGAACAGGAACCAGGGGTGCCAGGCTGAGCTGTTATCTGCTGCATCAGCTGTGAGCCTGGCTCAGTATTTCAAAATAAAATTAGACTTGCAGTATATGTCTTTAAATATTTAAATTACTTTCAGTAATTCATATGGTGACATTTAAACAAAGTACGCCAAGCAAACGGCTCCCAGTGCTAAAAGGAAATGTTTGCAGGTAATAATATTTAATTTAAGAGGGAACAGCTGATATCAAGGCAGAATCTTAAAGCTGAATTCAACCTACATTCCTCTCTGAACCAAGAAGTGAAGAATAAATCTCTGGGCTTGCGAATGGTTAAACACACAGTGATGTGATTAAAGTGCTGGTCCCAGGCACCCCAACAGAGCTGTGAATTACATGCGTGCCAAAATATTTGCAGGATGGGGGCCTCTGTGCAGAGTTGCTCTGTGGGGTCCCAGAGGTGGGGACGGGCAGGTCCATGTCAGGAGCTGAGGACCACCAGGCTTGGTAATGCCAACCCCTTCTGCCCCTCTCTGTGGCACCTTGCTGCTCCCCTGCCCACCCACATCCTTCTCGGCCCCTTCCCTGTGAGTCTGTTTTGGTAACTAAAGGCAAAATCCAGCCTGGGTACAAACAAGCAAAACTCAATGAAGTCAACTTACAAACGGGCTGCACTTCGCTGTTGGTGCTCCCAGCCAATTTGGAGAGCTTAGCCGGGTCTGTTACATCAGTCACACTGGATTTCATAACATTAGACATTTCAATGAGGGTGACTCATTCTCTCTTGAAGTGTATTGTATGTATGAGCAAAGATGATTAACTTTTGCTGAATGGTATGATTTCTGGGATGGGAACTGCTATTAATTAGGAGCGGATCTCAGATGTTCACAAACCCTGTTTTCATGGCCTACTTTGTATATTTTTCTCCATTCTACTTGTTTTTTTAGCTCAGGATAAATATTAAAGTGCACTTCCCTCCTATCTGTCACTAAAGCAGCCAGACATTCAGTGAAGGCATCTGACTTTCACGGCCAGGCACAGCCCAGGGCTGTCAGTTCCTGTGGCCAAGCTTCAGCTACCTGTCCCAAAAATCTCTGTTTTCACATTAAAAGCAAACAAAATGAAATAAAAGGGAGCTTCCAGCTGTTGCAAATGCAGCAGATAAAGTAGCAAGGGAAGTAAAATAAGCTTATGGCTCAGAATTTAAAATACAAAAAATTACCCTTCCCCATCCTCCCCGAAATGTTCTTTATCAAAAGAAACTCAGTTGAGGACTTGTGCTAATCTGCTTCTGACTGTCAAGGGTTGAGCTTCTGGGGTTAGCAACACCAGGGACCCTTGGGATAAAGAGTCTCTCAGATTCAGGGAGAAATACCCTTTCAAGCTGTACTGGCTACAAAGCTGGACAATTTGCCAGTGCAAAGGCCAGAATGCTCAGCATCTTCAAATGCATCCACAGTGCCCAACACCGTGCTCCTTCACAGAGCACTGCTCTGCCCAAAGAGCCTGAAGGCATTAAGACCACTTGCAAAAGCCAAAGAAGGCAGGCATGGGATGGAGTTTTCCTTCCCCACTGCTGTTGCGGGCATGGGCAGCCCCAGGCAGTGCCCGGAGGATGCTGAGGAACAGTCAGGCTGAAGCTGGGGACCTGGCAGGCCAGCGTGGGCCAGGCTGTTCAGTGGCATCTTACCACCACCTTGTGACTCCCAGCATCCCTGTTTTGATGACAAGGTTCCCCTCCCAGCTACAGCCTGTGAGGTCCCTCTCATCCCATCCCGTGGTACTGGCAGTGATCGACACACCAATCCACGGAGCCAAACGCGCCACCCTGCTCCAGCTCCATTGCTGCTGTGGGCAGCACAATGGTCTTGGGAATAGTCAAACTGTGGCCAAACTCTCTGCCTGGCCAGCAAGGAGCAAGCAGTTGGTTTCTTGTCCTTGGTTCCTGGCAAGACACCACCATGCAGGTCAACCGGGACTTCCAGAGAGAGAAAGGACTGGCCATGGCTCAGCCTGGTACTCCAACAGCAATTATAAGGTTCACCTGCTTTGCTCAGCACCCCCATCACCATGCACCCCTACCCCTGGCACTTACAGTCGCTCCTCAAATGTCAGGCAGGGACTGTGGGCAGCCATTACGCAAACAAAGGTCACCGGATCTGCGCTGTTCCCTTTCATCAGCTGAGACTGCACGCAGCTCCTGGGCATGGGCTGGAGGTCTGGTACTGTTCTGCGGCAGGCAGCGATGACAAGAGCAGGCAAAGCCCAAGAGAAGCAAACCTTGCCCATCTTTTTAACTAATCAAGACCCAAATTGCTGAATTTTTCGGTCAAAATTGAGATGGGAGGGCTGGGCATTTCAGTGTAAATGGGGGGGGGTGAGCAGTGCAACCGCCTGTTTGGCTGGCCAGCCCTAACCTGGGGTGTTTTGGAAACATCTGGGGTAGCAACTCGCTTGTTCTCCTCCACTCCTCCTGCCTGCCACCAGGCAGCAGGCAGAGGCAGCCACCCCTTCCCCAGCAGCTCGGAGTGACTCGCTCTGGCTTGGGCACTGCAACCAGGCTGGTGGCAGCAGATCTGGAAGCACCTGCTGCCCAAGCTTCCTTGTAACCACCACAGCTCCCAGGCTTACCTTCAAGAAGCTGGGATGTGTGGGAGCATTAACAGACTTCTCCTTTCAGACTCAACAGTGAGGAATGTGCATTCGAAACAGAGATAGGGCTAGTTTCTTTTGAGCTCACAGGGGGACATCACTTCTGCATGCCAATCCAACTTTGAGTATCTTTGAGGTACAGTGGCATCTAAGGGTAGGAAACCTCACAATTTGACTAAAATAGGGCTGTTTGTACTAGTGAAACACCACTGGCAGGTGGAAGGACTCCTGTACAATTCAGGCACAAGTCTGGGACACGTGAGCCACTGCCCAAACTCTGGGTGTGCAGCAAAGGCTGAGCCACGGAGCCCCAAGGGTTTCCTTGGAGACTGATGCAGAAGGTTCTGCTCCTCCAGAGGCTCTTTCTCCCTGCTTTACCAGGCAAAGAAACACCCTAAATCCCATCCCTACCAAGAGAGCTGGCAATGCTCCACTGTGCTGCTGGAGGAAGGGGCAGCGCTGGGAGCCTGGCCGGCAGTTTTCCTCCCCTCGGAGCGGTTTTCCTGCTGCGCAGCTCATTCATGCTTCTAAAAATGTACACCAGAGCAACTGTCTCTAAGGCAATTTCCATAACAATGGGTGGAGAAGAACAATTCATGCTGCTGGTGCACCTTGTTTGCTCACATGCACGAGAAACAGGCATGCTGCAAGTTCAGCAGTGAGATGCCCATTTGCTCCCAATAACTGCGAGAAAGCTCCCCAGGGGACCTGCTATCCATCACCCAGCCAAGTGGCATGGGCAGGGCTCCCCCCTGCCTTGCCCCAGGGGTGCAGCCTGGCCCCAGGTCATTGCTGGAGCCTGTAGGCATAAAAACACCCAATGGCAAATGTGCAACAACACAGAAAGTGTTTCCACACCTTTCCCACCAAAGCGGCTTACTGGTGCCCTGCCATTGCCCAGTAAACATGCACCAGTGCAGGCAGACAGCAGAGGGGAAGGACCAGCACTGGAGGCAAGGTTCTTCAGTGGCAGTGCTTATAACATCAGCCAAAAGCACGTGCTTCATCCGAGGCCTCAGTCCTTGAAAGGTCATGAGTTATGCAAAGCCCCCAACTGTTGCTATTTTATCTCACAGTTCTGGGTGCTCAGCCCTAGCCAAACCCGCCTGGGTTTGCTCCTTCCCCACATCTTTTCCGGATGACCCATTAAAGTCAACACTCAGCCACTGCCTCTGGTTTGAATCGCTCGTATCCTGCCATTACAGCTTTGTTTAAATCCGCGCAGAGCTCAACCTGTTGTCAGACATACACTAATTTGTGTGTTTCTAATTATTTGTTTCCATCTTAAAACCTGTTTTTCAGCAGATTGCAGCTTTATTTTAATACATGCTTGGCTAGAGCTCAATATACTGGTTGCCAGTAACCTAGACACAAATGGGCTTGCATTGCATAGGGGAAGCAGGGAGAGAAAAGAGACTGAGTTAAACTGAATTAAAAGCCTGTTCATAAAAATGAATTAAGTGAAACCATGAAACAAGCAGCAGTTTTGCATCACAGAAGATCCTGCTTTTATATTCCTGTTTCTACTCCTTGAAACAAGATGAATCTCAGCACTCACAAAGGGGCATTTGAAACATCTCCTTGCACAAACACTTTGACCATCTCCATTTTATGTAATTAAAGCTCTTAAACTTCTGTTTAATCCCTTTTTTTTTTTACTTACACACTTGGTGTTAAAAACTAGCTCAGCACTGGATGACCAAACCAGAATCATCTTCTACCTGTTTTCTCAGGATGTGAATGGAGGAAGTCAGGTACCATCCTCAGCCTCTTCATTCAAGCAGTGCTCTACCAACAGCCTTTTACTCTTCCAGTAGCAGGCTGGGCTCTTTGTTTCTCGGTCATTTCCACACAAATCTTCAAAGGGCATAAGAAGTAGCTGAAAGCAAACTGGGATGCTACCCCAAGGCAGCTGGCATTGCTGCAACACACTGGACAGCATAACCAGTGCTCCAGGACCTGTATGTGTTTCATTCTTTCTCTGTAGCTCTTTCCCCTGTGCTGAGGATTTTGGGGTCTCTGATCTAAAACGCAGATTAGGAGACTGACTCTAAGGCAATTAAATCAAAAGAAAAAACATGTTATTTGCTGGTAAATATGGACTTTTCAGTTGGGGCCACATTCTGCATGACACATGGGTCTGCCTGCACATCCGCCCAGCCTGGGAGAGCTGGAGGGTGCTGTGGTGCTTGCAGCAGGCTGGGGAGACCCTCCCCAGCTCCTGGGCAGGACCCTGGGCCAACTGGAGCTGAAACACCTACAGAAAGGTCCAGGCCAGATTTTGCCCATGTTGGTGTTGGTTGCTTCTTGCATTAGGGCTGAGTTGGGGTGAAGTCATTTGCAGGGGAAGATGCTCAACAGCAGCAACCATTGAGCAGGTCCCCAACTCCCATGTTTCACCCCTAGCTCCTGTCTTCTTCAGGTCCAGGACACAGTGCCTGTTCCTTCCCATCCTTCATGTGCATGGTCCTGCCCTTGCTGGCAATGGTCAGACAAGTCACCTGCCCACTATATCTGTGCTAAACTCTTCCCCGCTCAGCCATATCAGCCCTTCTTGCTGGAAACCCATGAGGAAGCCTTGTTTAAATGGCCAAACACAGTGGCATGAGACTCTGATGCGCAGCTTCACAGTCAAGTCAGTATTTCCTCTGCAGGGATGGAGAAGGCTCCACAACTAACCCTGTAATTGGGTGGTTTAAGAGTCAAGTCCTGACTGAAGCTGCTTGCAGCAGCCTCACCCTTGGCTTCCCCTCCCCAGCTCCCTACCTTTCCGCAGGCACATGAAAGACCAGCAAGAGCATCCTGCGGGCAAGAAAGCTTCAACCCGCCCCAGCACAGGGGTTGCGGGTTCCCCTCCAGCATGGGCAGGAGCCACACAAGGAGCACATTTTTTTCCTCTGGTGCAGCCTGGCCTCCAGCTGTCTCTGTATTCAGACGCAGAGGGAGAGGGTAATCCTTGTTCAGGTCTTTACAGCAATGAATGCAGTCCAAGGGCATCCTGATTTCTCTGCAGGCTTTTTTGTCAGCACACAAAGGGGCTCAAAAACTTGTTTGATGCAACCAGCAGAGTGTGATACACCTCCCAGGAGCAACTGTTAGAGGCAAGTGGCTTTTCTCTGCCAATGAAGTGGCCTGGGACTTGGGAGGAGGCACTCAGTTTGATTACTCAGTCCAGAGCACCTGAGAAAGGCATCTTGTGTCCAGTGCATGGAGGCCCAGCTGGAAGGCAGATGGTATGCAGCATCTCCAGGTGGGCACCAGTGACCTCTTCCCTCTTGCAGGTCTTGGACTCTGTGGGATGCACGGCATGAAGCAGCTTCTCCATTGATACCAAACACCTGGCAGCAGCATGGAGGTCCCCTGGGAAAAGGCCTTTTGCCAGGCCAAACTTCTGTGTGGGCACCAGCAGCAAGGAGATCTGCTGGAAGGGACCACTGCCTTCTGGTTTCATCCTTGCAGAGGAGCATTTCATCCAGACATGTCTGCCTCCAGCCGCCAGCTGAGCCAGTGAGGACATGGAGGGTTCCTCATCTCCTTCCCTATTTCCTCCCAAAGACATTTTTGGTGAGCTTCTGCTCTGTTTTTTGCTAAAAAGGAAAGAAAAAGGGAAGAGATGCACTTGATGTTAAGGAAATCTAACAAAGCATGCAGCAATCCAACTGCTCAGACACATATGCCACCTTCCTTCTGCTCTGTACCAGCAAGGCTGTGCCATATTTAGATCTGGCTCCATCTCTCACAAACTTGACCAACTGTTCCTCCACAGTGTCATCTTTGCTTGTTTACCCCCAAACTGTTTGCTGAAATCCTCAATTTGGTGAGGGGAAAAGAAAAAAAAAAGTAGGTTTTTATTTTTAATGACAGGAAAAGCACTAAATGCCAAGAAAGACAGATCATCACACTGCCTGGTAGAGAGGTCAAAAGATCCCTTGGTGAGTCACTGTCTTCATCAGGGACCTCCCATGTGTGCAGGCAGATGTCCTTCCTAGAAATTACTCTGCTGCAGCAGCAGGGCCTGCCCCACGCTGACTGCCAGGGCAGCATCCGGCTGGCCAAGTCACCAGCCCGCGGGATGCCCCTACAGTAAGTGTGCTCCCAGATGAGTGGCAAGTTTAGCAACCGTGCATGAAGGCAGGCAAAGACCTGTGGTCATGTTTGCCCTTGGTGCAATTCCCCAAAGGACCCACCCTGAACACAGTGCTGCCCATCTGCAAAGCAAATGAGCGTGGAACAGCCTCCCTGAGAAGGAAAGGCTGAAAAGTCCAGCAAGAGGCAGATGTTACAAGTAGGAAACACAGGAAGAGACAGCAGAGGGCATTTCCCTACCTTCTTTATTGTGCTAAACCACTACAAGTTCACCCCAGTATTCAAGCACTGACTTTGGGACCAGGATCCAGGCAGAGATGGTCTTGCCCAACTCTTTCACCCACAGTTATATCATGCATGAGCCAGACGTGAGTCCTTGTCCTCCTGCATACAGTGGGGAATCTTGGAGGCTTGCCCTTGATGTCAAGATATTGCTGTCTACTGGAGGATCTGGTGGCAATGTGTCCTGCAGCCTTGCAGCATGCTGCAACGTGCAGCATCTCAGCCCTCCGACCAGCTCTGGGGTTTGTATACGAACCTTTCTCACGCTTGAGGCAGATCTTTCAGGGTTAAGAGCATTTTCTTGGCTTGCTGTGCTGGTGGAAGAGCAACTTACAGCACAGCAGATGGATGAAATTCTAATTTTGGTTTCACATGATTTATATAAATAGGCTCAGACAAGGTTGTGCATAGATGGGGCAGTCATCTGCCAGCTTCATTCCGTTTACCTTAAGACCCTCTCCTCCCTTCCTGTTAATCTTATAGAGCACCCCAGTAATGTCTAGTGCATTCACAGTGACGAGTCATCTCAGCCAGTGCCATTCCCCTGCAACTGCACAGCTCAGATCTGGCCTCCCAATAACATGAAGCAGCCTTCTGGCCACCCCAGTTACCTGGGGACAGCATTTCCATTCATCCCTTAAAACAAAGGGCAACTTGTCAAGGAGCACACCAGAGCCACAACTCTCCTGGTTGGCTCAGGAGATTGGGGAGGCACGTGTGGACCATGCTGCTTCCTACCCAGGTGAGTGGGGACCAGAACAGGGCTCCCCCATCTCCCCTACTCACTCATAGGACACCAATTTCTGCCAGGGCTTCTCCCCACCAGCGGGTGCTCAGAGTGAGGGGACACCAGTGGCCCCACTGCCATCCTCGTGAAGATGACACAGCAGCTCCCTCCTCCTCCTCGCCAGCACGTCACAAATAAGCCTTCACCACATCCTGATGAGGAACCAATCAGCAAGTGCGTCCTTGCTTGGTTTCATTCAAAACCCCTGCATCGTCCCCACTGCTCCTCCGTCCCTTGCAGGGTGGCACAGGCTAGTGCTGCTGCCAAGAAGGGGCTTGTGGCAAACAGACAAAGGTCTGACTGCCTTGGGGCTCCAGCATGCATCCTCTAAACCTCTCCATCACAGATTTCTTCTTTCCTAGAAAACAGGCATGATGTGATCCCAGCAGAAAGAAAAAGAAAACCAGGCTGATGTTTTCTTTATGTGGCCATCAGAAGCTGGTTATGCGATAGCTGCATCTTCCCTGTGTTGGATGCAGCTCAGGGGGTTACTCCACACCTGGTGAAAAGGATGGCGATAGGGCTCTGCTTTTAGCATCCATTAACCCCAAGAACCATAGAATAGAACCATAGAATTAATAAGGTTGGAAACGACCTCTAGGATCATCAAGTCTAACCGTCAACCCAACACTACCGTGTCCCCTAAACCACGCCCTGAAGTGCCACGTCTACATGTTTTTTGAACTCCTCCAGGGATGGTGACTCCACCACCTCTCTGGGCAGACTGTTCCAATGCCTGACCACTCTTTCAGGAAATAAATTTTTCCTAATACCCAATTTAAACCTCCCCTGACACAACTTGAGGCTATTTCCTCACATCCTATCGCTAGTAACTTGGGAGAAGAGACCAACACCCACCTCACTACAACCCCCTTTCAGGTAGCTGTAGAGAGCAATAAGGTCTCCCCTCAGCCTCCTCTTCTCCAGACTAAACACCCCCAGCTCCCTCAACCTCTCCTCATAAGACCTGCTCTCCAGACCCTTCACCAGCTTCGTTGCCCTTCTCTGGACACGCTCCAGCACCTCAATGTCCTTCGTCTCCTGAGGGGCCCAAAACTGAACACAGGATTCGAGGTGTGGCCTCACCAGTGCCGAGTACAGGGGCACGATCACTTCCCTACTCCTGCTGGCCACACTATTCCTGATACAAGCCAGGATGCCGTTGGCCTTCTTGGCCACCTGGGCACACTGCTGGCTCATGTTCAGCTGGCTGTCAACCAGCACCCCCAGGTCCTTCTCCACCAGGCAGCTTTCCAGCCACTCTTCCCCAAGCCTGTAGCGTTGCATGGGTTGTTGTGACCCGAGTGCAAGACCCGGCACTTGGCCTTGTTAAACCTCATACAATTGGCCTCAGTCCATTGATCCAGCCTGTCCAGATCCCTCTGCAAAGCCTTCCTACCCTTGAGCAGATCAACAGTCCCACCCAGTTTGGTGTCATCTGCAAATTTACTGAGGGTGCAC
The DNA here is from genome assembly GCA_031468815.1 of Morus bassanus. Lineage (NCBI taxonomy): Eukaryota > Metazoa > Chordata > Aves > Suliformes > Sulidae > Morus > Morus bassanus. The sequence goes on along the minus strand of CM062580.1, from coordinate 17,730,308 downwards.
TCAATCCCCTCACCCAGATCATTGATAAAGTTATTAAAAAAGACTGGCCCCAGCACTGAGCCCTGGGGAACACCACTCGTGACCAGCTGCCAACTGGATTTAGTTTAGACATCCCTAGGTCCGAGCTGCAGGAGCAATCAATGCCAAAAATGTCCCAGTCTAAGCTGAAATGGGAAGTCAGACACAGGTTTCTCCAGTTTAAAGGCCAAAAGCAAGACTGCTAGACAGAACAAGACCTCCACTCACCTGTGGACCCAAAGTATCCCAGCCTAACACTTTGTCATGTGGGACCTCTGCCTTTCAAGGCTCCAGCAAAATGAGCATCATCACAAAGAATATGCATAGTTTAGGGCAGAAACTGGTGGAAATGTCATTAAATTTCCCCAGAGGATGCCCTGCCTGCATCCTTCATTTTACAACCTGATTTTCTATGGAAAGAAAGTTTAGGCAGCCATACCATCCATTCACCCCTCCTCTCCACCTCTCAGCACTTTCAGCCACACTGTACAGGGGCTCCCAGTTGTTATTAGAACTTAAATTTTGTGAAGTTTGGTGGCTGATGAGAAGCTGATGAGCACATGTTTGGCTTTTACTGGCCAGTGAGAGCCCACTAGCACCCTTTACCCCATGACACAAACCCATTGGAAACCAGGCTTTGCTGGTTTCTGCCTCTCGTGGAACAAACTGTATTATTTGTATTATTGTATCCTAGGAGCCCTAGTTTCTGTCCTGCATTTAGTCCCTGGCATGAGCGGTATTTTCCATGGTCAGCCTAGAAGGAGGGAGCAGATTTTAACTCCTTCGGTGGAAAAAGCAGATTCCCACACCAGGCTATTTCCATGCAACCCTCCCCATGAGGAAAAAAAAGCCCTCCTAGGATCAAAGCACACGTAGCGAGATCCCGATGCCAGCACGGGGTTGCCTCTAGGAGAGGCACAGATGGCTTGGGAGCAGCTGGGGAGGCTCCTGGAGGGCTGCTTGAGCCTTCGCAGCTCCTGCAGCCAGTACCATGCTCAAACCCCACCTTCAGCCAAAACTCTCTGATTCAGCCTCTCTTTTCCAGCCATGCGTCATAAAACATAGCTTCCCCAGCTGGGCTAAGGCACAGGTCACCAAACAAATGAAGAAAAAGAGATTTTTCAAGAGACAAGACAGATAAAACCACATGTTTTGGGCTAGTTTCCCTGCTCATGCATCTCTGGTGGAGGAGAAGAGTGATGTTACACTGGCAGTTGGAGGTACCTCTACCTGGGGAGACACAAGCAGACCCAGGGTCCTTGCTCTGGAGCCCTGTGGAAGATAATAGGAGCTTTATTAGGCATCTCTGGCTTGAGATGGGTAGGTCAAGGTTTTGCAGAAGTGACATGTGACTTGGAACTTCTTGGGATCAGAGTCTGGTACACGCTGAAGTAAAGAAGGCAAGGACTCAGGGAGGCCTTTGGGGAGATCGCCCCCATCCTGGAGTACAGCTGTGCTGGTCCTTGTAGATTTGAGTCCATTACTGAGATCCTCCTTATCCAGCCTGAGCCACATCAACTAGCATTCCCACTCCTACATGGGTCTGTTGTCTGAGATCTGCTCCTATTTATGGGCAGCAGAGAGAAGAAAGGAAGCACAGAGGGCTAGAGATTCAGGTCAAGGACTGATGGGGTCCTGGGAGACCAGGAAACCCCAAGGGAGCTGCAAATGTGCTGCAGATCAGGGCTAGGAGATATGCAAGATGCAGGGCCATGTGGTCCATGGAGCCCCACACTGTCAGCACCTCTGAGGATGCGGAGCCAAGCTGGGCTGCTTGCAGTGTGGGTCATGGCAGGCATGGGCCTGAAAAGCTGGGCCATGAAACTTCTGTTGAGTTTGGAGACTCAGTTTCTCCTGCCCTGGGAAAGATCAAGTGGCAGATTCAGGGTACTGCCAGCAGAGCAAAGTTTACAATGGCTCTTGAGCAAGCACTCTTGCATTTCTTCAGTGCCCATGACAGTGGCAGATGAGACACGTGTCATCCAGAAAATATTTGGGGTTTTCTTCTAATGGTTGCTGTGTCTGTGCTGAGGACATGCAAGAAAAAGGGCTGGATATTCTGTCAAACCATTTCCCATTGTGGCAATGTTTTTAAGCAAAACCTCAAGCATTCAAAAAAAGACTAAGTGAGACACCCATAAACCAGAGAAAATAACTTAGGGGATGTAAAGCAACTAATGGATTTGACTGTCATGTGCTCGTAGGAGGAGAGGCAGCCTTTACCCCAGCATCACCCAGAGAAGAGGAAAAAGTGAGCCCTGGACTCAGGACCTGGTGTCCCTTCCTGCTTCCACCGCTGAATGGTGTGTACTGGGAGGTATGGCATCTCAGCAATCCCATTGCCTAATACGTCTTACTGTCACAAAGTCTTTTGGCAGAGCTGGGGACATGTCAACTGGGAAAGACAAAGTCCCCATGGAAAATCATTTGGAGGGAAGGGGCAGCCTGAGCATCACCAGGACAGAGTGGAGAAGGCAGCAGGAAGACCAAGCAGGGATGATCCCTGCCCCAGAACCCAATTTTGGGCTGAAAGGCAATTCTTTCATCTGCCAGGATGTCTCCACTCATGGAAGTTCAGCCCCCACTGAAACTGCACATGTTCCTCACCAAAGTCACAAATTATTTGTGGCTGGACTCGGAGTCAGAAGAGTCAATACACATCCCTCGCAATGTTTCAAACAGAAATTTCTCCAAAAAGGTTTGGGTTTAAAATCAATTTCAGAACTGGATGATTTGATTATTCCTGGATTTTATTTCAGCATTCATTTTTATAATCCTTTTAAAAAACACCTGCTTAGTAGTAATGGCAAAGATAGTGCCTTGGAGAAGTTTGAGTAGCTTGTAGAGGTGACACTTGAAAAATAAGAAAAAATAATAAAACTTTGCTAGCTCCCAAGGGCAAAGAAAAAAAAAATCACATTTGTCTAGAAACACTCTTACACCAGCAGGATATTACCAGTATGTGAACCAGCATTTAGTACAGACACAGTCTCTGAGGCTTTCCCTGGGTATTAACAATAAAGTGACATTATTTCAGTCCCAAGCAGTAGAATTTCTTACATCATCTTCGACAAATATCCTATGAGCAAGCTGAAAGCTTTGATGAACAGGACAGCTGATTCCCGCAACAGATTACAAATCACTACTTCCCCTTCGCGAGATGATTTTGAGTTAAGCACAGATTTCAGTGTGAACCATTAAGCACAAATCCAGACCTTGATTCATGCCAGCATAAAACCTTGGATGAAGCATCTACTGAAGCCTCTTTCTTGAGCAAGGGACTTTCCTGAGCCAGGCACTCAGGGTCTTTGCCTCTCCCCTGGGATACAAGGGCATAACCTTGGTTAGTTCAGTCTCACACCGAGTGAAGTCATCACCACCACAGCACTACTCACACAGAGCCCTTCCCATTCACAACTCCCGTTCATTCACTCCAAAGCATTCCCGTTGGCCAGATATTTATCATCCTTGTATCACCCTCCAACTATTTTGCAGGGGTGGTAGGAGTGGCTTTTGGAAGACACTTGAGCACACACACAAATACAGGCTTGGGCTGCTGTGTGTTTGGACAAATAAATAAATGCAACTTATTCAGAAGAAATGTTTTTATGGTAGCTATGAGCAGGAAGAGAATATCCCAGCCTGCCAGAAAAAAATCCCCATGGAGATTTCTGAGTGCGCCCAAAAGCAACTGGACTAAGACCCTGCCTGAGCACCCCAGTGATTTGCGTGGGCGAGGAATTTGAGAAAATAGGAAGTTCTTGAAAAATAAAACTAAGCAAACAAAATAAAATCCCCTTACATTCATAAACACAGTGTAAACTGCCTGAAAAGCAATATGGCTGTGTGAATTGGGCAATACAGCCACCGGGCCAGGTGTCTCCAGCCCTGAGTTGGACTTTCAGCGCTGATGGAGGTGGCTGCTCCTGCAGCTCGCAGCAGCCAGGGACCAGTAGCTTCTGCCCAAAACAGCCACTCACATATATATATTCAAATATATCTTTTCTTACCCCATTTATAACACACCTAGGAAGGTCAGCCTGTCTGGGAGTGCTTTTCCTGGGCCCACGGCATGGCGGCAGCAGGCAAGCAGCAGCCCTGGTGCAATGCTGTTGGTGGTGGTGGTTTTCCACCCCCAGATAAAGCCATCCCAGACCCGTTTGCCTCAATGTCCAAAACAGATGCTGGCAGGATCTGGCATTCCTGTTGGTTACAGGCAGCGATGAGCTGTTTCTGTATCAGGAGATGGTTTTGAGAAGGCAACTGAAGAATTAGCAGCTGCTGCTCGGTGAGGTTTCACAGACAGCTCAAACAGAGCAAGGTGGGCTTGGAGCCAGGACCTGCACAGGGGAGGAGAAGCACAACTGGGGCACCCACTGCCATCCTAAGTGCTCTGCGAACATTGCACTGCCCAGGGAGCAGGATCCCAGCCGTGCACTCACCCCCAGGCAGGGCAGCCTGCCCTGCTGAGGTCGGTAGGGCAGACGTGCTTAACATCTGGCAGCAGGTCCCAGCCCTGATCCCTCTGAAACCAGAAGCTAAAGCTCCCATTTAATTTCAATGGGGCCAGGATTTGGCCTGGATCTCACTAATTCCACGACCATCAATGGCTTTGCTTGGGATTTAATTCCCTGGATTAAAGGGAATTTGCCCCGCAGTCCCCTGGGGAGCCCAGCTCCCTGGGCAGAGCTCAGCATCCTCATCCCACCACCGCTCCATCGCGGCCAACGAGAGCAAACCAACCCGAAGTCCCCAGTTTTTAAACAAACAAACAGCAAAAAGAGAAAGAAAGAAAGAAAGAAAAAAGAAGAAGAGCATTTATTTTCCCTGCAGCTGTGCTCTCCCGGACAGAGGATTTCTGTGGCAGGACAATAACGCTTTATATGGCGAGGTTAAGTTTCAGTTACTTGAAACTATCAGCTCTTGTGTTCGAATCATCTTATTACCTCCACAATCAAACAAGGCTTCCCCGTCGGCAAGTATTCGGTCATGCTGTTTAAATCAGACACAGGGGCCAAGCAGGGCTGGATTTAAAGTGATCTAATGGGAGCTGCCTGAGGCCACTTTGTTGGAGGGGGGATACAGCCATCATGTTATTCACCCTGTTGGGCTGCCCAGCCCATTTCCTGCGGGGGTGAGGCAGGTCCCACATGCTGAGTCCCTTTCCTAAGAAAAAGGAACCCAAAATCAAGCTCTAGAATTGGGCTTTTGGTTCCCAAATATTCCCTCTGACAGTGATGGACAACCATCTAGCATCAGTTTTGGTCCTCTCCAAAATAATTAAGGTATCTTCAGGCCCAGTGAGACATCTCCAGTAGACTTGCACTTTATCTTTCTTCAAGCAAACCTTCAACCCAATTTTCTCCTGGCTATTTCCTCTCCCACCAGCAGGTTGTGGAGGGCAGCATCTCTTCCAATTATCTATCCAAATGCTCTCTGTGACCCAAGTGGAAAGAACCAGTCCTAGATCCCACTGGTCCAAGCTAGACCCAGCTTGGGAAGTTACTTAATATTTGGGCACATCCCATAGTCAGCAATGCTAAACATGTGATGAAGCCAATGCGTGTTTCAGAGCTGTAAAGCTAAAGATAGCACATGCTACAGCCCAAGAGGTGCTTCTGAGCTAGAACTGCAAGGAGGCAGCAGGAACGCAGGGAAGCACATACGGAATGTTGCCTGGAGAGGCAGGGGGTGACCAAGCATTTGCATTTGTCCCTGTGCAGGGGACAGGGATTTACAGACCAACACGGTGCCATGCAGAGACAAAGAGACTATCCCGGTCTGACATCTCACTGCACAGGCGTGGAAGACAACCAGCAGCCAAACAGGAGGAAAATGAGTTGCCTGTCTCTCTTTTATTTCTACTGAAAACCACTGCTCCGCCATCCAGCCTGCCCCAGCCCAGCAAGTGCCTTGGAGCTGTGGCTGCAGAGAGAAGCTGCTGGTAAAAATCAATGATGCTTCAGCAATAAGAAGCAACCAGTTACTGGCTACTGCCAGTACCTTCTGCAGGAAGCAAAGCAGTCTGCTGCCTGATCCAGGTGAGCTCCTCACTGCTTAGCAGACACCACATAATTGCGTTTGGGTTTCAGACACAGCATGACAGCCCTTCCATCGGGCACCCTGGGTACCAGCCGAAGCCCAGCTGATGCCACGCCAGCATCAGCTCTGTCTATCTCCTAGGTAGGATACAGAGATTCATTAGCAACAAGCTGTGTGGAGAGAGCAGGCAGCACAGAAGGAAACAGCTTTATGAAACACACTCATGGGCTGGGGATACTTTATCCATCAAGGTACCATAGCTTATTCCCCACAGTTACCCCAGACAAACGCTCCAAGCCAAAATCACTCCCAAAACATCCACTTTTGAACCCATTCTGCTCTTCCTCACCAGTAAATAGTGTCTGGGCCGGCTCTGCACCAGAGCAGATGGCTTCTCCAAAAAAAGCAGCTGAGCTGGTCTTGCAGCAGGATCCTGCAGCCTTCATAGCACCAGTGGCCTGGCTGGCTTCTTCTGCCAGCCAAAACCTGGATGCTCCATCAGCCCCTGTACCAATGTAGCCTGGCATGGAGCAGCATCGAGCCGAGGAGCTGTGCTTGGAGCTGCTCCAGCCCTGCACAAGTCTCCAAGAGAAAATTGTGGCTCCCATGATCTGATCTGCCCCCTTGCCCCAAAGTAAGATATATCACTCTCCATTGAGGAGCTGCAGGCTGAACACATGGCATGAAATCTCCCCTGCAGTTAGCTTGCTACCCTGCAGTCTTGACTACCAAAGGAAAAGATACTGCATTATCAGACCCCAGTGCACAGTCCTGGCTCTCAGGAGTTATCTCACACCCTGGGAAGGGAAGGTGAGGGACCAACACAAACCCCCGGGTATGCACACAGGCAGCAAGCTGCTCAGAGAAGCCTCCTGGGCTGCGGGCAGCAACATGCTAAGGAAGCTCCCAAATGCATGAGGCTGGGGAACGTGTCAGCTCACCCTGTGGCTCCTTTCAAACTAAAAGGCTTTTTTTCCCACCCAGCTTCCTTCCCAGTTCCTTGGGATCTCAGTCCAGGGGAAGGAGGCAGACAGGAGAAAGCACAAATGCAGAGGAGTTAAGCAGAACCTTTCTAAAAGCAGCATGAACATTTCCACAAAACTGGACTAAGTCTGCCTCAAGACCAGCACCTGAGGTCTGCATCCCAGATTCGCATGCCTCTTCCTAGATCTCCCTTAGATCCTGTCCTAACAGGCACCACCAACCTGAGCTCACTGGCTGTGTCCTCAATGCAATGTGACATTTTGACCTTTTCAGATGATCCCCAACTGCTCTGCAAAGAATGGAAGCTTAGCTGGGCTTTCTGCACCAGCAAGCTCTTCTTGTCCCTCCAGGGGCACAAGCCAAGAACCAAAGTCGCTGCAAACAGCAGCTCTGTTTGAGGCAGGCGGATGCTCAGGGGATCGTCTAGACACGATCACCATTTCATATGCCTGATTTTACATCTTCCATCTTCAGGTAGCTCTTAAGTAGCTTGATTTAATGATCCAACACATTTCCACCCAAGCCCCAGGCTATGGGGAAATTTGCACAGGTGTGGCAGTGTTTCATTACACAGCAAGATGCAACAGCTCCTGGCCACGCACCAGAGCTTCCCAGGGCTCCCAGAGTGCTCTGGATGCTACCACTGCAGTATCTCCTGCTCAAGATGCTCAGCGTATGGCCAATGTAAGCCTCGACACCTCTGAGCTCACTGTCATTGGGTGCAGAAGCCGGCACAGGTCCGAGGCACAGCCACGTCCCGCGGCAGTGGTGGAGCTGGGCGTGGAGTCCAACTCCCCTAATTGCTTTGTCTTGTACTTGACATCACGTGGACACCCAGGGCGTGAAAAAGCACAGGGTAAATGAGCTAAATCCCATAATTATTTAATGTAATTAACCACAGGATTGAAATGGGTTCGTTACCTAGAAGATAGGCTGCTAGAAATCTTCCCTGTTCTCTGAGCACTAACCTGAACACAGGAAACGCTTTGCCATGTCTTCTCCATTGGGGGAGCGGACAGGAGGGTCCTGCTTTTTTTGTTTGTTTGTTTTTTGTTTTTTGTTGTTTTCACAGAGTATTGATCCTGACTTCAAAGAGAAGCCGACTTTCATCTCAGGCTCTTGCACCACAGGATGCCAGCGTGACCCCAGGTTTCTGGATGGCCAGCATGGGTGCTCACACTGGTTTAGATCAAAGCAAGGGAGGCAGCCACCTTCCACAGCCCCATCAACAGCTTCCCATGGCCATGGCCAGCACCCTTCCAATGGGGCTAGTGAAATTAATTGCTTCCATCCTTTGGTGTTTCGTCTTACAAGAACCATCTGTTCTACATTTCTCTGCCTTCCCAATGCAAAACAGACAATTTTAAAGCATTTTTGACACTCCAGTAGAGATGCCTTTGATGAACCTGCTTCTTGCTCTTGCAAAAGCAGCCCCATGTGGGAGGGGGAATGGGATAAGGGTCCTCCCTGCACAACACACAGCTGATGGGCTCTGGCCACATGCAGCCTTTGCACCAGGACTGTAGTGTTTCTGCAATGCCCTTCTGTTGCAATTGTGGATTGCAGGGATATCTCACAGCATGCTGAGGCCTGGGTTCGTTTCACCAGCAATTGATTCAGCCCAAGGGAGCTGAGCTGCATTAGGAGATCCCCGCCTTGTGCTTCATGTGCAGCTGGAAAACTTCTTTACATCTGTAAATGGGGAAATCCTCTCTCTGCAAGGCTGTGGGGTCCAGAAACAGCTGTACTGGGTTCATTGTTCAGGCAGAGCTCATTTACTTCCAGAAAAGCAGCCAAACAGCCAGCTTTCTCCTTTCACCTCTTCCACTCCCACAGAGCCATCCAAACACACCGCTGTGACCCACGAGCCAAAACACACTGTGAGGCTCTAGGGGCTTTGAGCAGAGCCACCAAAAGCTACATTATCGGCCAAGCTGGCTGGCTCCTCACTGAACAGCATTGTCTCAGCGTTTGCAAACACTGCCTGTAATGGGGTACGAGGATGAAGACAGCATTGGCATTGCTTCGCCTGGGCTCCCTTCCAGCAGCCATCGCTGCAAGGTGACTGATTCCCAGAGCGGCTCCGTGAAGTCATTCTCTCCCGACATGCCTTCTCCTCCCCGATATCATCAGCTGGGGAAAGCAGGCACAACAGCAGTCCCCTGCTGCAGGATTTGCTTCCGAAAGCATCAGCAAGTGATGCCTCGCTGCTCACAGAGAGTTGGCCGGCACCCTGGAGAGCATGGCTGGGTGCACCTGACACCTTTGCTCCAAGTAAACTGCTGTGGAGAAGTGGCCCCAGAGGGCTGATGTTTGGTGAGCTGGGTGACACTGGTGGGAAAAGGCTCAGAAAAGGCAGGAAACAACTCATCCAGCTCAGTCCCTTTCGTTGAACCTGGCTTGGGAGCACCCTCATGCTGCGGATAACCAGGAGTTCACGGGCTCAGCAAAGCCTCTGTCTATCCTGGGGTCAAGGTCCTGCAGTGGAGACCCATGTGGTCCAGAGTGGAGATGCATGTGGATGCAGAAACCTTCATTTAAATGAGAGAAACCTAGCATTAGTGATGAAAGTCTTCCAGAGAGGCTCCGACAGGAAGAGGGCACACACCCCGCATTGCAGCTGGGGTTTTTCCTCCAGTCCCTTTGATGCCCAGCAAAATACCCAGGTAGACAGGGCAAGGAACTGTCCTGGGGGATGCTGGGTGCCCAGGCTCCTGACCCCAGCAGCAGGATCATCCTCCAGACCCAGAGAGAGCAGCTGGGAGTAGCTCCCAAATTAACAGGAGTGGGGGCTGAGCTCCTGTGTTGGAAGTATTTAAAGATTTTCTGGGCTGGCATCTTCACCTCCTCATCCACCCCAGCAGCACCCACCATGGTTTTACCCAAAGAAAGTCCCAATATAGCTCATCCTGCAGTGCTGGGGCTGCATGCTGCCCTTCCAAAAGCTTTTATCCACTCAGGATGCCCCTGCCAACACACCCACAAACACTCACCTTCTGCCCCAGTTTCCAAATCAAACATTTTAATTTAAGGCAGGATGAATTATTTCAAGGGGAAGGGGGGGAAATCACATGCAGAAAGTGGAATTTCTCTTCCTTTTTCCAGAAATTAGCATGAGCCACTTCTTTACTCTTAAGTTTTTAAGAGATTCACCAGAAAAATGAAACATTTGGCCTTTTCATTACATCTCCCCCTTTTTTACTTCCATCTTTTTTCTGTGACAAAATGAAAAGAAAAAAAGTAGAAAACATTGAAACCACTGGAAATCATTTACAAAAGGGAAGAAACTTTTCTCAACTACAACACAAGCAAGATATGTAGTCTTTTTCAGCATCTCACTCTCTACCTTCTTACTCCTAGAATTTAGCAGAAGGGGGAGACTTCTTGAAAAGATTCAGGAAAAAAAAAAAGTTGAATTCCAGAGATCCTGGCTCCTCATGCTCTAGAGAAGTTGCCAAAACTTACTGATACTTGAAGACTATATACTAGCACTGGAACCATGAGGGTGGTGGAAATAGCTAAGAATTTATTTGAAATTAAGTGGGTTTGATGGTGTTTGTACCTTTTAGTGTTCACTTTCATGCTGTCAGGGTTCAATAACAGGCTGAAACATAACCCTTGGGTTTATAACTCTCTAACGGAGGCAGTAATATTCCTCCAGGCTGGGGACAGCAGCAAAGCCACATGATAGGCTGCAGTAAAACTGCATAACTGGGATTTACTCATTTGACTTCCAACCAAAGATAAAGTGCAATTTGAGAACAAGCTTCCCCTAAGCAACTTCCATGACAAAGTCCGAGATAATCATGGATCTGTTTGTGGATGCTCTGCCAGCAAGGGAGGATGCGCTCATGAACGACGGGATCTGTTCTGACTTCTGGCGGTTAGCTTTCTGCAGTTTATTCAGATGACTGCGGGATACCAGCTTGGGAATGAGATCTCCTTGCATGCCCCAGACCTCAGAAAGAAAACACATAACATGAAGGTTGCATATAGCTCAACATGCTTTAGAGGTGCTCTTTAAGGGGCCTCCAAGCTCTGGCAAATCAAATGCACCTAAATACCAAATGGATTTCAACCTAATTCCAGAGGTAACACCACCTACTCACATGCCAAAGCAGGGAGCAGACAGCTTGCTAATTAACGTGTCTCCTTCATGAATATTACACTTCCCAAAGAGGAATTTGGTGCTTGAGCGAAAGACTGCTGAAAGTGAGCCAAGCTCAGTTGAGCAGAGAGGATGCTTTGAAACTGCTGATATCCCTCCGGCAGGGCTGGTGCTAAAGCCAGCCCTGGTTTTCACACCCACCAGGTGAGTCAGTGGGTGCTACCCAGTTTGGTGCTACTTCCAAAACACACGCACAGGTTACAGCCACATCACGGGGGACACGGGAGAGGTGGTGGCAGGGACTGGGAGGGGTGGGAATGCAGTAAACCACAGGGTGTTTGTGGTCCTGAATCTCCATGACATTTGACACTACCTGGGGCCTAACCTTTTTTAACCCACATCCAAATCCTTCCCTAAAACCTTCTGGGGGCTTCCTTGGGTTGCGAGACCCTGCTGGCGCTCGCCCAGTTTCTGCCGTAAGCAGCTGCCCTGGGTGGTTGCCAACAGTCCCATCCACACACAGCAATTACACAGCCCAGGGAAGGGTTAGCACAGCTGCACACTTTGCGCTGGGAAGAGCTGGCTTTGCCAGCCCAATTGGAGCCGGGCAGGCGGGTTTCCCTCTGCCAGGGCTCCTGAGGCTCTCCCGTGACGAGGTGTTACCTCGGACTCTATTTGTTTCCACTGGCAGCCTCCTTTGATGTTACCCCATGAGACTGAGTGGGGAGAGGCCAAAGAAACCTCACCGAAATGAATCCGGTATTCTTGGAAAGCAGGAATTTTCCTCGGTGTCCTCCCCACTCCAGCACCCCTGCTCCCACTTTAGCACAGCTCAGATGCCCGGTCCATCAAAACCCATATAAGCACCTAAATCCCGTTGGTCTTGTGTATGGTTTAGAAATTTAAGTAGAAATTGTGCTCCTAAACCCCTCCGGGAATCTCACTTTACTAGTTGTAATTGAACTGGACAGGGAAAGCCAGGTCTGACCACATTAAAAGGGTTCCTGCTTTTAACCAAAGTGCTGGAACTGCCATGCTGGGGTTAAAGGACTTGTCATTTTGGATGCCTGCAAACTCAGCTGCTGCGCTGACAGTGCTGGAGAGCAACCAACCAACAGTCCCATCAACAACAGCCACCAACAGTCCCATCATGGCCTCATTTGGAAGAGGCTTCCAGAGATACCAAAAGGACACCCTAGGACTACAACACATGCTCCAGAGGAGGAGACAATGTCAGGATGTTACAAAGGCATCATCTGCCAAGCTGTGTAGCCCCCAGCATCAGCTGCAGCCCCTGCCCTACCAGTATAACATGTGCCACGGGCTTTGCCGCTCACACCTAACCCCATAGGAGGTTAGCAGGCATGCTGCAGAGGGAACAGGGACCATGCAAGTCCTTTGGTCTAAGGATCCTTAGGTCACCTACTATGAGAGAGGGTGGCACCCTGATTACCCCGGCAGAGAGGTGATAGAAGGATGATGGAAGGAGAGCAGGATGGACCAGGGTCTGCAGAACAAATTAACCTTTCCATTTTCCTCCCAGGTCAGTTCAAAGGATGCTGGTAATGCTGCTGAGAGCTAACAGAGCAGCTCTGTCCTCCAGGCTGGCCATGGCAAGAGAGCAAGCATGGTCTCATCTTCATCACTGGCCAAGTCAAAACACAGTCCTGCTCAGCTCTTGCTCTTAAGAGATCAAATTCAAGGGTTGTGTGCAAGCTCTCCCACAGCCTGGCTGTTGGCACTTGGCCCATGACAAACAGCCATCCCAGCAGCAGTCTCCAAGCTGAGACTGGATCCCACAGCAACCTTTAAAGCCACTTCTAAGAAAATGCACAGCCCATGTTATTGCCCTGTGGGACAGGTAGAGACTTCAGAGACCTACTCTGTAGCCCTTTCTGGACAATTACCCTTTAAATTCAGCTCATATAAGTGTGCATGAAATCTACTTGGCAGAGCAAAAAAACATCCCAGAAAACTCACTCAATCTTCGTTAGCATTTCTAACACTGTACAAATGGCCTCCCTAGCTGCTGGAAAGTCTGCCCTTCCCCAGCCAAAACACTCCTCTGCAAGTCATTTGAGCTCTTACCTCAGAAAACTCCTTTCCTGCCTGCACGCACAGGAAAGCAGCTGTAATCTGACTTTATTACAGCCGTGCACGTGCCGTTGCCATGGAAATTGCTGCGATGCTACTGGGGCTGACTGCGGCACAGCCGGGCACAGGCAGGGACTGCAGCCAGGGTCCATGAGGCAGTGCTGCTGGAGAACTCCCCTTGGCCAAGGCACTAAAAAAGCCCCCAAGCAGCAACAGTAAAACCCTCTCAGACCAGGGACAAGAGGGTTTCACTGCTGCTTGAGCCCTTGGGGTAGCACCAATGGTGCATACACCAGGAGACCACTGGAGACTACTTGACGTTTATCTTGGTAGTGATGCAGCTCTTGCTATGTCATTATCAATGCACCTGCTTAATTGGCTCCACTGAAAAGTCATTAATAACCCTTAGGTAACTAAGGGACAAACATCCCCAAATGTTTCTTATTCTTCAGACAACTATTCTCAAGGACGTGGTATCTTCAACAGTTTGGCCAGTCAAGTCAGCCCGTGAGGGTGTTATATCAGCCACCCCAAGAAAACAAAGAAAAGTCCTTGCCAGTGAAAAGCAGGATGTCTCCCAGCCCGACACATCCTCCTCCTCAGTCTTGAACCTGCAAGGTGAAAGAGCAGGAAGAAATGGAAAGGTCTCACTGCCCTCCTCACCCTGCTGGAGCAGGCACTGCCTGGATCCTGATCCACAGGGTGTAGACCAACCCCTCAGGAAAGTAACAGCAGCCTTGCTGATGGGGGCATTTCCACTGAGCTTGGAGGACAAGCTTAAATTGTGATAAAAAAGGAGGCTATAAATTCCTTAAGAAGAAGCCATCCTCTCTCAAGCATGATGTATTGGAAACCATCTATGCTGGGGAAGCAGAGCTTAAACCATAGCTTGCCAAAGGCTGCCCGCCAAGGAAGGATGAGTCTACACATGCCCCTAATTCTTCTTTTAACCCCATGGCATCCCTCATGGTTGCTGCTGCAATCAGGAGATGCTTCCAGTTGGACCCATGAAGGCTGTACTTATCTCCTCCTCCAAGCCCGTGCTCAAGCCCTGTGCTGAGCAGGGCTGGGGAGAAGCCCAAATCTAAGGCTTGGGCTGTGCCAAAAGGGACTGTGCACAATCCTGCACCAACCTGCCCTGGGGGGCAGGATGGAGGATGGCTGCCCTGGAGCTGAACAGCAGCAAGGGCTTCGTAAGCACTTAACGATGCAGACACAGACAAGTCCTGCAAGTTTGAGAGTTACCAGGGTGTCAAGCAGAAGGGGCTCTATTGCATCTGAAGCAGATTGCGAAGGAAAGCAGAATAAAAATGTGATTCACTGAAAACAGAGAGAGGACAAAGCTTCAGCTGTCATGTGTGGAACTTGAGGAAGCAAAAATGCTCCTCTAAGGCACAAGGAAGGAAGGAAAGGCATCACAGCACCAACCTGCCCACTGACATCCAACTGCTCCATCACTGCGGGGTGCACAGGGAGTGTCAGCGCTCCAAACCCCTCACCCTTGAGGAGTGATGCAAATGCCTGAAGGTGCACCCAGCGCCACGTCACCAAGGTTCGTCTCTTCATCTGGGCAGGAACACTTTTAGCATCCTCCCATCCTGGAGCCAGCACAAGTTATCTTCTAGGCTGGTGTTTGGCAGGTAGAAACCATGGCAAAGGGAGATCCCACATCAAGTGCATGCCTCCCTGCTGCACCTCGGTGCTTGGGCTCCCAGACCGCATGGCTGAGCACCCCACTCGCAATTACAGATCTTCCAGTTTCTTTGGTCCTTTCATCATCCCAGACCTGCAATACCAAGCAAACCTGGCAACTGCTTCTCATTTACCTTCAGAAAAGTTGAAAGAACCTGGCCAATATTTATAGCAGCAAATCAAGCTAGTAGTGCACCAGCTGCTTTGAGAAAAATAGCTGAGGCTTTTCTGAGCCCGAGATTATTTATTATTCATCAAATTGGATTCCACCTTCCCCCTTCAATTTTATGGGGTTTTTTCCTACAATATGGATTTTTCTTTATGTTGAGGTTTTACTTAAGGATTAAAACAGAGGACACAGAAAGGGAAAACAGGAGAAAGGGGAAAGAAGGATAACAAAAAACCCCATCATTTTGTAAAAACAACAAAATTTTCAGCTAACAAAATTTACCCTCACAGAAGCCTGCAGAGGAGAGGATATCAACAAAAGGCATAATGCACATTTTTTATGAACTAGTTCTTACAAACTACTCAACTGATTGAGAACCCAGTTTACACCAACACCTCCACCAGGACCAAACCGATACGGCTGATAGAAAACAGTGTCCCAAATTGGCTGTGGGAATGAGTTCCCCCACAAACCAGTAGGATCCCTGTGGGAGGGCTGGAGCAGGGCAGGAGGTACAGGAGCAGGCGCTCGGCTGATGTAAGACTCCTGCTCGGAGGACCTCGCTCTTCCGTCAGCTACCCAGAGCATGTCTGACAAAGCCGGTTGACCACAGGGCCGTGAGAAAAGGACAGGATCTGCAACTGAATTACCACATCTGTTTTCTCCTGGGCTTGCCCAAGAGTGAGTCATGTCAAGAGGAGGCTTTGAGCATGGTCTGGACCTGGGCAGATAAAAGCAGCATTATTTGTGTGTGTTTGCTTGAATTAGCCAGAGAGAAAAGTGCACAACGCATCAATGCTACAAAATAAATACTGTACCATAGAGGCTTACCCAGAAGAGATTTTTGGGAAATGCTCTCGTTTGTTTATAGCGCAAAGCAAGAGCCAGCCATGGCCAGAGAAGTGCCAAGGTGTGGGACACCCTGTGCCCACCCAAACCCCCACAGTGGTGGCTGGGGCTATCCCTGCAGAGGCAGAGAGCACTGGATACCAAGCAGGGCTGGGAGCATAATGACATGTTCAGCTCTTGCTGGGATTGCTCCTCCTGGGTCTTCACCCTTTCTCTTAGAGAAAGATGGCCCCAAAGCAGAATACAACATCTGTCTCAGAGGTGGGAGAGCAATGGATGATCCCCCTTCCAGCACCAAAAGCAAGACTAAACTGACTACAATTACTTCCCTTGACATTTCCCCACGCCACATGTTGGGCTGCCTTTCCCATCCATGTGAGGCCACGATGGGCCCGTGGTCCCTTCTACCTGCACCGGGGACCCGATACTACAGGGTCAGGGTAAGAATAACCCATGGATGCACAAGAGCATTCTCCTACAGCGCTGCCCAGCCTTGAATAAGGAGGGAAAAAAGAGCAGGGGATTTTCTTCCCTGAATGGAGTCCTTTGGGAGAGCCACCAAAAGGGCTTGAATACAGTCAGGCAGGCATTTTCCATTTCCCTAATCACTTTGGCAATGAATGCTTTCACCCCTGTGTTAGGGGTATGCGCCATGTGTTACAGGATCATGTCAGGACAAGCTCTCCAGTCCCCAGGGCTTGAGCAAGTGGAAGTCAGAGAGGCATAGCCTGAGTGTGTCTCTTCCACGTAAAGGGGAGGGAGACACAGAAAGAACCACCTGAATGAGGAAAAATGAGTTCACAAGAAGGGTACTGCTTCAGGAATCAAATCCACCATGAAAAATCAAACCTAAACCCAAGATACCGGTATGCTGGCAGGAGGAAGACTATAGAGCAAGCTCAGGGTGGAAAACTGGGGAGAGGGAGAGAGCAGCAGCTGCAGCGGGGACCACAAATGGAAAGAGAAGAACCAGGCTGAGGAAGGCACCAGGAAAGGCAAGAGACACTTCCACAGCAAGAAGAAGATGGCCCAAAATGACAGGCAGGTCCTTGCACATCACGTCAGGCACCATTGGTAAACGTTCATTGCTGACATTTCACACCCACACACGGGTATATTGTCACATCTCAACACCCAGAAGGTGCGACAATATCCTCGCTGCACTTGTCCCCAGTGCCAGGTCCTCCAGCCCAGATCTCTGGAATTACACTCCAGGTCAGAGCCCTTTCTCCCTCCCTGGAGATGCACCCAGAGGAAGCATCGCCCTACCACCCCATCCCTTCAAAAGAATGGCACTTTGCTTGGCAGGGGCTACTAAATCTCCCAGCAGTAGTATTAAACTTAGTAGCTTTATGTGACCCTGAAGCATCTGCTATTAACTGGGCCACTGACTGAGGGAGCTGAAGGTCCCAAACTTCAGACAGACAAAACCACTCATGTAGAAAAACACCCAGTGATGTTTTCCGCTATTCCTTGGAGAGTCTAAACAGGTCTGTGCGTGGTGGGAAGGGAGTCTAGTTCAAGTGGCCTGTTGCTCTGAATAGCTGCTGTGCCTGAGACATCTCTGCTCTGGAGGTCTCTTATTTATTTGGTCACTTGTCCCTTGTGGTTCAGTCCAAGGCAAGAATTGGAAAGAATTTTCCAGGGACAGGAAAGCCCCTGCCCAAATTCCCTTTGATTTCCTCACCAACCCGAGGGTCACAGCAGCCTTCCAATACTTGTGGTGAAGGGCCATATCATTTGGAAAGGGACACTGCTAACATCAGTGAGTCGTTTCGTCACCCAAGCCTGGAGGGGAAGCACATAGATGTAGTTACCCAAGCAGGTAACGTCACAGCAATGGCTTTGCCAAGCCAGGGTGTGTGGCTTAAAGATCCTTTTCCTTCCTGACATTTTAGAAATGAGCTCTGATGTGTAATGCCTTGATCATTCAGGGTTTATCTTCCCCCACCTCCATGGACTTCACCACAGTACAAACTAAGCAGCTTCCCACTTGACCAAAAAAAAAGCTGAAAAAAAAAAGATGAATAGATTTAGGAATTGGGCAAAATGGATTCAGATCTTGTCAGAAGCAAGAGGGAGTTGCACCTGGATGCAACCCCAAGGGAGTGCTCTGAGCACAGGGGGAGCAGCAATGACCTCAGCACTGCCCTTAACAGAGTCAGGCTGAATCTGTAACGTTTTCAGGATAAAGGAAGTGACATTTTTCTGCCAATTTGCTGTTCACCAAAGTCTTTCAACCAACTTCACTCTACTCACAGCAAGTCAGTAGACACTGGCTGGCAGCAGATGCCACCTTGATGACGTTGCAGAATGACTCCTACTGAAGCAGACTCCCAAAATTTCCACCTTTGGAAATCAAAGTTTTCCCCAATGCTATCCAATGGGAAGTCTTCTACTAGATTTCAACAACAAAAACAACACTTGGTCTTTTGGAAGGCTAAGAACAACTAGAAAGCAAGATAAGAAAACAAGCAATTTTGAAAAAAG
The DNA here is from genome assembly GCA_031468815.1 of Morus bassanus. Lineage (NCBI taxonomy): Eukaryota > Metazoa > Chordata > Aves > Suliformes > Sulidae > Morus > Morus bassanus. The sequence goes on along the minus strand of CM062580.1, from coordinate 17,711,862 downwards.
ACAATACGTTTTCTCTCTGTCATTAAAAAATATTCATCTTTTTTCTCCCAAAGATCCCCCAGAGGTCTCTAAACAGGGAGTGAAAAACCCTCCTGCACAATGTGACTCTGAGTATATGAAAACATATATAACATCTGTGTAACATAAAGGTGGGTGATCAGAATTACGTCTACAAGAGCAGTAAGGCTCAAAGTTTCTAAAATCCAATTGTGCGTATTACACCTTATACTTGCATTTCAAAATTAGTTTGCACAAAGAGTGACCAATTACCCCCCATCCCAAAATATTTCAATTGGATCTGGAGTCAGCTGGAAAACAAAGGCACTTTTTATGGCAAAAGATTTGCAGTGCTCTTCTGTCCACACATGTCAAAATGGGGGGGAAATTAGGAAAGACAACTAATCTGGGAATGCAGTAGTGTCACTATTTCCACCAAGATACTTGTTCTTCCTTGCCCAGTGGGCTGTGTGCCCTGGCACCGCTCACAACCTCTTCAGGGCAGAGGGAAAGTTTCATGTGTAACCTGAACTTTGAACACTTTGAACACCTGCAATGGGTACAACACAGGGCCAGCTCCTTCAGCTTGGGAGCTGAGAAACAATTTCATTGAGCTGGGTCATAATACTCAATAACAGAAGCTGTTAGAGCTTGAAACATCCCTCCCAAGATAAGTTTATACAGAAATGCTGCACCAGCTTTGAGCAAGGCAGACATCTGCCCCAGACCAAGGCAGCTGGAGAGGATGTGCTTGCTGCAGGTGAAACCAGGCTCCTTCACCAAGAGCGTAGACCAGTTGAGTAAGTGTTTCCTAACACTGCAGAGGGTGACTTCCAGAAAACCAGGGCAAAGCTGGAGGGCCACGCTCCTTTCCCTTCATTCACCTTATTCTCATGGCCATTTTCTGCTCCCCAGCGTGAAACTGCATGCTCCTGGGTGGTACAGTGACCCGAAGTGCAGCATTCAGGGCAAGCAAATGGTTGAAATCAGCCAGCCCAGAGGCTTTCCACAAGCATCATGCACCAAAGACAAGTTATTGCAATCTTCTCTTCACAGCCAGGCATCTGCTGCTTACCCATCCACACAGCAGCTACCTGGTAAACTCATTTCTACTCAAATCTGGAGGCTTTTGTTGCAGAAGACACAATTGAGGACATTTAGATAAAAAGGTATGATCATCTCCCAGTTATGCCTCCCATGCAGCCTAATCTGCCCCCCACAATCCACACACTGGCCTGACAATAGAGACCACCAAAGCACTGTTCTTACTCTACAACGGATGCCTCAAGGACCCCTAGGCACCATGCTCAAGGCAGGAACCAAAGGAGTGCTGCACGATGCACAACAAAGAGCAGATACACATGCATGCTATTTGACCAACGTCAGCTACCTTTGATTTGCAGCTTATTATCCTGGGGACTAATTCTTCCCTGTGGCTGGGGGTGGACGCACCAACCTCCCAGGCTTCCTTCCAGCTGTGCACCCCCACACAGCAATAGGGCTCAGGGGGAATGAGTTGCCAGTTTGCTCATTGGCAGGTCAAGCTCACAGGATCAAGGAAAGCACTGAGCATGTCCAATTCTTGTAGATTCCCCATTAAAAGCACCTCTGAAATCCTTCTGCTCCACAGTGGCCAGCCTGAGCAGCAGGAGCCTCACCTCCTGGCTCCTTCTCCTGCCTATTGCACCAGCCTCTCCTCATGCGCCAAGAAATGGTGAAAGTGCGGGTGTCACCCCAAACATAAGAAGGAAGTAACACTACTGCCTGAGCAATCCACTTTGTGCAACGCGAGCGTAACATGACCAACCAGAGCAGATCCCATCCAGCACACACTTATCTCATCAGCACAAGGTCCGTGGGTCAGATTTGAGAAGTGATTTCCCACTGCATGGTATCAGAAAGACACCATGCAGCAGCTCTTGATGGGCAATGGGAGACGCTGTTTCTTTTCCACCGGACAATCCAAGTCACCAAGCCACATGGCACTGACCACAGAGGACCTTGCTGCTTGTCCTGATCAGGATGGCAGAGTCCCACCAGGCGTGGCTGAACACAGCAATGAGAGTCGTAAGAGGCTGGGAAAGGAAATTTAAGTTTGGGATTTGTGCCTGAAGCCTGCCATGGAGGAAACGGGTCTCAAAGTGACAGCAGCACCCCGTTCCACAATTAATGCTCGAGGAAAGGGGTGGTTGTCAGGAACTGCAAACCCTAATAGCAAATTCTGAGCACGTTCAGGGTGAGCAAAGAAAATGGACTTGAAGAAGGGACGTATGCCTGGTAGCTCAGCACAACACAATGGGGAGAAAGGTCTTGTATCAAGGGAAGCAGTCTTCAGGGAAGAAAAAGGAGTGAGATAGATGCATCCCTTCAGAGTTTCTGCAGTGAACCCAGCAGGCAGCATCAAACCCTTAGGAGACAAAGAGGAAGGGCGTAAGTCACAAAATCAGAGTGTAGAAACCAGCTTGTGGAGAGTCAACAAGGGAGGAGGTTTGGTGGGAGGAGGTGGGAGACAAGAAAGCCTCTTGAGAAAGTACCCAAGAGATGAGCTGTAAGATGCACAGGAAATCAGACAGCATCTGCAGCTCCGCACCTGGGCTGTGACCCAACCAAACGCATTTCAACAAAGCCATGAGCTATTTCCTCAGCCAAGCACGGACACTGGTGAGGGATCCAGGCAATTGCAGAGACCTGTTTTTAGGATGCTGTTCTGCAGTCTCCAAAGAGACTGGCTCATCCTCAGCAACCCCTGTTTTGTCTGCCATTTCTGCCTCCTGGACTATATTAGTGAAGAGGGGAACATCACCAGAGCGTGGACTTCTTCCAACACCTGCAGGTCTTTCAGCACTACCTCCGCTCACGTGGCTTTGACTTTCACACCACCCCATTAATATAGATATTATCCCTATCTATGGGAGGAAAAGGCCTAGGTCTGCAGGACTTAGCTTGCCAGCTGCAGCTCAGAACAGGGAGTCCAGAGCCAAAGCAAACACTCCCTGCACTGTCGTGTCTCCATCCAGTGCCCAAATGCTGGGGTGCCTTCCAGAAGGCAAAGCCACAAGTGTCCTATGAGATGGCCTGGCCAAAAGAAAGAAGAACACAGGTGCTGATCTTGGCTCAGCCTCTCGCTGGCTCAGATACTGTAGCTGCAGAAGCTGAGCTCCACATAGGCTGCAAAAATCAGCTGAGACAGTGGCAGAACAGCTGGATGGTCCAGCCATGCTGCACTTCACTGCCAGCAGCACCCTAGCCAGCCAGCTTAAACCAAACCTGCATCTCTGTGTCCAAGTTGGAGATCACAGCGTGACTGCATGCAGACAAGTTACACAGTCTTAAGCAAGTTACTCCACCTTCCAGTAAGTCAAGATCCCTGTCCATGAGGGATGGTTTGAGTATGACCTCTCCTATCTCACAGGGCTCCAGCAAAGATCTCAAGGATTCTTGCACAATGCTGCAATTACGTGACATGCCATCTACGTGATGATTTTCATCAGATAGGAGCGCTGAGAAACCTACCAGCAGGGATGTGGTGGGGCCCTGTGAAGGATCCCCTGCTGGAGAAAAAGGACCATTTCCAGCACTATCCAAGACTTCTGGGGGTAGGTTGACTCACTGGTGAGACCAACATACCAGCACACAAAAGTGGTGCATGTTTTTCCTTCCAGCCCTTCTTTTTCAGGTTCAGCTCACAGGACTGGCCCTGAAAGCTTTTCGCAAAGGAGCTTTGCAAAAGCCTCTCCATTCCCAGCCCATGAACAGCCCCTTCCTCCACGGGGGAACTCTAGCAGACAAAGCCCACCTAGAAAGGATAAGAAGTCCTGATCTGTTAGCACAGGAAAGTAAAGGAAGAGAGATTTACCCTTCATGTCTACAGATGAGACAAGGATAGCCCTGATGGTAGCGACAGGATCTGGAAAGACAAAGTTCCCACATATCTTTGGAACAGGTCCCCTTCCTCTACACATCTACTGCCCTGAACCCATCAACAAGGCTTCAGCCTCCAGGCAAGGACCTCAGCCCCGGGGCCAGCAGAAGCCCATGACTGCCAGGGTGTGATGAGAAACACAGTGCATGCAGTTCTGGTAACGTGGTTTAGCCAGGCCAGGCTTCTTAACAGAGGCCACAGGTAAGTAGAAGCAAACAAAAGCCAGAGCTGGCCCATCAGATCCTACTGAGCTGCCAGCTGTTTGGTAGGCTGTGACCGCATTTCTTCTCTTAGGTTTCACATCATGCTTTCATGCTTTTCTTAGCATTCCTGACATCATTTTTCTGGCTTTACCTGGTTGTCACACTAGAGGATGATGAGAGATTTCCAAGCACATTACTTCACTCTGAGACACGGTGGCCCGTTGATGGACTATACCAGCTGACGGACTTCACCCCTGCACAGCATGAGAACAAAGACCTCAAAATTAAACATGATCCCACACAAAACCTCCTGGAAACACCATCTTCCACAGCTTGCACAGGTCCACCACCAGCCCATCTGTTGCTTAGATGCAATGGGATCCTTTTGAATACCACCAGCTGCAGGGACAACATGCAACTCATCCTGCAAGGCCACAAAGCAGCTTTATGTCCAGCCAAGATACAAACTCAGGGAAATTAAAGGCTCAGAAAAAAAGGAAAATCAGTGTTGTGCCTCAGTTAAACTACATAAAAATTCTCACTGGATAAAAACAAGGAGTGTTCAGTGGGAAAAAGGGAAAAAGGTAGGACAAACAGAAAGGGATCCTAAGAAGAGGAGTGGCCAACACAGACTACAGCTCTCCACTACCCAAAAGCCTCAGTTCACCAAAAGCCCTGGGGTGGATCATGCCTTGGGGAAAGCAGGGATACCTGGGGAGGAGGTGGAGCCTGGATCCAGCATCTCCCCCTCCGGCAGGAAAGGAAAGTCTCACACTGGCCTGTGCAGACAGGAGGGTTTCAGGAGGACGGAGGCAGGTTCTGGGTTACCACACCAGAGAGGTAAATATGCCACATGCCAGGAACACAGCTGGTTTGCTGTCAAATCCTGCACTCTGGCTGCAGAGGCTGGGAGAAGCCGCTTGTGGTGAGCAGTGTTTGGTCCAGGGTGGTGGAAAGTTTGACACAGCCTCTAGCATGCCATAACTGAGCCACCGCTTCACCTCAGGGACAATGAACCTGCTGCTCCCCAAGGGCCAGCCCTTGTGACAGGGTCACCCACCACCATCCTCCCTGCCTTACTTGGGCAAATCTAGTAAGTATCCTGTCTCAAGGCAGATGGTGACCTCTCTGGGTACCTGCCAACTTCCAATCCTGATTAGTACAGCCCCTAGCACAAAGATGAGGATGAGCTTCATAGCAAGTATAACCCATTACCACAGCTGGCTCACAGCAGGGACAAACAGGCTCTCCTACCCATGTCCTGGTTTCTTGTCTCCTTCTATCCCATCACAGACCACCCAGGGAACATGACACATTTCTGTGCTGCCCAACGCATGAACCCCTTAGGGAAGGAAAAGCCTCCCATCTCTCTGGCCTGAAGCTTTCTGTTAGCAGCCACCTAGGAAACCTTAATGATGGAAGTCTACTCATTGACAAGCCCCTTGCCATGGGCTGTCTCACTCTTTCCTGCCTGTTCAGGGATCCTTCAGCAGTGATGGAGCTCTCAGCTCACACCCAAGCTCCATCCTCTCCTTGCTGGCAGAGGCACTGGCCTGGCAAAAGGAAAGGGAGGCCAGCAAAGTCCTTGGATGAAGAAAAAGGAGAGGACTGAGCCTAGTAGTTGTCCCCATGGGTAAATCATGGCTTAACTTGAGGAAGGACGGGGAGATTAAATAAATACTGGGATAAGAACAACATTCATGCTTTTAAAGATGTTTCTGCCAAAGCCACAGCATACACTTACCCCTGGGCTTTGTGGTCACTGCATCAGTGGCCTTGCCACTCACTCCACTGAAAACAGACAGACAGACATGCTGCCTCCACCACAGCGTGGTCACAGTCCCTTTGTTGCTCGCTCAGCCGTTGAGCTCTCTGAACACCTTATGTGCCACAGGGTCCATTTCACATCAATCTTCCAGATGGGGAGAAGCTTTTGCAGTGTCTGCTGGGAATCTACCAATTGGCATTTCGGCACCTCTCCACCTCCAACAACATTCTCCCAGCATAACCCGAGCAGCAGCAGCAACACTGGGGTGCAACACCTCTCCCTGCGCCTTGGACACCAAGACAGGGCCAGAGCAGCTTGCTGCAGGATGAGGGGCAGCTGATCCTGCAGCGCTCCAAGCAAGTCTGTGTAGGATGGCTTTAGCTGACCTTCATTTAGCTTTCTGCTGCTTCTTTCCCATCATTGTAAATTAGCAAGGCATTTGCATGTAAAAGGCAAGCAAGCCAACCCATGCAGGGCCAGGGCAGCATGCACTTGCAGAAGAGGGCAAAGGGGCTTGTAATTTAAAGGGGGGGGGGAAGCTACTTTCCTGACATCCCAGGGCCAAGCTGGAAAGCCGGCATAACACAAACGCATGTAAAGCATGCTCTGGCTTTCCCCTCCCCTCCAGTGCTGTGGTGGAGCCCGGCGTGGTCCTGGTGAGATGACCACGTGTGATTTCAAAGCAGTCTCCCAGCTTCAATAGGTGGGAGAGAGTGAAGGAAAACAGCCCCCAATCACCACGCCAATTTTCATTGCTATTAAATATAATAATCTCTGCTCTCTTTCATCTTCGCTTCTCTTCTGAGAGCTGGCAACAAAGGCAGCACACAGTAAGGAGAGGCAGGAGAGCAGGGTAATTGCAGCAAAGAATGTAACCTCTGAAACACGCTGCCGAGCCACAGGGCAGGGAGCGCAGGGAAGCCCGCCGGCCGCAGGGAAACAACCAGGCCCATCACTATCGCTACTGGAGGGGTGGGAAAGGCGAAAGGAAGCAGAGCCAGAGACTTGTTCAACTTTGTTTCTTGAAGCAAGGCAAGTGACTGATTCCCGGTGCAGGGAACTACTCGGCAGCAATCCCAAGCTTGAGAGTCTCGCTCGGGCAAGTGTCACTTTGTTAAAATGTTGCTTTGTAAGCGAGCAGCAAAGTTGTCTCTCAGCACAAGCAAAGCAGGCAGTTGCTTGAGGCAGCAAGTTGCCAGAGGTGGCAAAATCACCCCAGGCCTGCTGCAAGCTGGGGCCGTGTAAGAGCTGCTTGCTGTGGCCATGCCCTCACCCACAGCCTGGGAACAGCAAACCCATCCCTGAGTTAGACAACATCAAACTTCCCTGCCAGCTGCTGCCTTCTGCAGCACCAGGGAGGCGATGGAGGTAACTCCAAGCAGGAATCACTGCTGTGAAGTGCAGGCGCCGGAGGGGCTGTTGGCACAGCTCTCATGATCTGTCCGGAGATGCTATCATAGAGAAATCCCACAGAGAGGAGCAAGGTGCCAGGGCTTCACCTGGGTGCTTGCTTCTGGCCCCACAAGCAGGTATGGCAGCACAGGAGAGCTCCCTGTCCCCTGGGAGCAGGACCTACCTGTGCACCCTGCCACCGTGCCCTGCAGTGCTGCACTCCCCATCCCACCCTTGCTCCCTCCCCGTGCTGCCCCACGCGTAAAGATAGAGTGGTTTATTGCCTGGTGCCCTGGTTACCGAATTTATTACCCGGTAGCAGCAAGGGGCAGTTTATCCCCAAGCTCCCCCTGGTCATGTTGCCTGATTTCTCCGTGACTCTTCTCCCCTCCCAGGGCCACCCCTGCAGCCCCCCCAGTCCCCATTCTGGCCCTAGGGCATCCTCCAAGGACTTACTCCGTAGGCATCTGTGTTCCAACCTGCTAGGACTCAGACTAGCTTTGACTCGAGGGGAGCAGACACGCACTCGCAACAGGAAAAACACAGAAGCAGCAAGGGGGGAAATAAGCACTTTCTTACTCAGCTCCACTGTTTGCAGAAGATGCCTCTGCCCACAGTCCCAGCTGATATCAAAGGCAGACGCTGCACCAGCTGGCTCAGAAGCTGGTTCTTCTGGTGGTTTTGGTTCCGCTAAAAAAGCCATGTCAGTGCCGGGCTACTAATGTCTGAAGCCAGCAGAGCATGGGCTCTTTGCTCACACCAGCTCGTGACCATACCCAAGCCAGGCTGAAGGTTGAAGCCTCTTCTCCAGTTCACGAGGGTGCAGAGGGAGAAAGCAAAGCCAGGATGCTCCTGGGCCGCACCTCAGACATTTCTGGCTATCCAGGAGTCCCTTTACCAATGGATCCCATTGCAAAACATAGCTTTTCCTCCCGCTGGCTGAGTCAGCTGAGACTGCTCGCTGCTGCCTCCTTACACATGGGATTTGACTTTTCCTGTCTGCACAGGAAGGCTGGCAAAGCCACAGCTCAGAAAGCAGCAGGTCAGTTTGGGGCATGGGACCCCAGAGGCAAAACAACACATGGCACCTTGCCAGGCAAAAACCTGGGCTGTTGCAGGTGTATTAGTAAATGACAGTCTGGACAGTCTTGGCATGGACAAGGGATAGCTTTGTACCATTTTGTGCAAGGTGCTGCACAGCAACAACAGATCCGCCCTCCAAAAATGAGATGAAGCAGCCCTGTAGACTGCTGCAAAGTCCCCAGAGCAAACGGAGCCTGCTCAACACCACCACAACAGCCCCGATTAAAGGTATCTAAAGAATTTTTCAGTCTCCTCTGCAGCACGTAGCCTGGATCACGCCCCCCTCTCCCACCCGGGCTGTCAAATTTAGAAGACCAATCCCATGGCCCATCCTTATTCCTGCCCCTGCTTCGCTGCCTGACCTGCAGGTACTCAGGCAAGAATTTCTACTTTTGCCCCCCATCACCTGGGCTGCTGTCAAGGCACTTTCATGGATAAACCACCCCTTTTTGCTCAGGTGAGCTCCTCTCTCCCTCTCCAGCAAAGAAGCTTGGCTGATGGGAAAGGCCATGCTATAGCAGGCAAGTTTTCACATTCTCCTCCAGCATAGCTTGCTCCAGACACTTTGCAGCAAGTGTTCCTTTTTAAGATCTATTGATTTCATAAATAATAGAGTAAAGGAAAGAAACACATCATGCAAATACACAGGTCAAATAATCTCTCCCTTAGGAAACAAACAGAAGCTACAAAAAAAACCCCAACCCAGCAGGCACACATTGATCTTTAAGCAAGAGATCAAGCGGCATTAAAGCTATTTGTTAATCAACTTAACAAGCACATAGGTATGGCCATATTCAAACGGGTCACCTTGAGGGGTCTTGCTCCACAAACCTGCAGCTTGAAGCCTGCCTTTCTCACTCCTGAAGCTGTGGGAGCACCCGTAGTATTTTGTCACATTGTCGTACTGAAGACGAAGCCCTTGAAGAAGAGAACAGCTCCACGGCAAGGCAGCTGTACCTCTCCCAAATCACTCCTCTCCATCATGCGTGCAGGATTTTACTCTCTACTGCTAGGGCATCATCTTGAGAGCTTTTGTTTCAGTACATCTTCCCCATCCTACAGTTTTCTTTTAGCCAGCTGCTGTCCAGCTGTGCCACTGCTGCTGCAGAGCACGGCAGGGGAGATGCCCGGGGAGCAGAAGGGTTTGAGAGCACCTTTACTGGGTAGCATCAGCACTGAGAACAGTCAGGCCCTGCCGTTTCCCACCTGCGCTCTCGGACCTGAAGCCTGGGGTAAGTCACTTCCGAGCTGAACACTGCCATTTGCACTCCAGCCCTTTGCCTCGCTCCACCTTCACGTAAGAAACACCACCCTAACAGGGACTTCACCTGCAGCCCAATGTGGAGAGTGGCAGAAATGAAGAAACAGCAAGTGGAGGAGGAGCTTGTTCAACCTTGCTTTGCAAAGCTTCTCCAAGTTAAGTGCTGTCTGTCCTTACGACCTCAAAAGCAGAACCTGAACACCATCCTGACCTCACTGCATTGATCAAGTTTGAAGCTGCTTTGGGGAAGGGATCTTAAACTCTACCACCACCACAGGTGGACACAAGATGGGATGAAACACCACAAAGGCAAACCTGCAAAACCAAAGCCTGCCCTTCCCACTCTTGGGAGTCTCTCCAAGGATCTGCGATTAAGCCAGATGAAGCTTTCAACCACACTGGTTTGTGGGCCACCAGGTCTCAGTAGTGACATGTCATGCACTTCTGCTCCAACCACGTTTAGTACAGGAAAACAGAGCACTCAGCAGCTTCTGCAATAGCACAACTACCTCTGTCTTGGTTGTACTGACCAATACTCACAAGGGACAAGTGCCAAAAGCCAAAATCTTCATTCCTAACTCCTGGAGAAAGGTCTTGTCTAGTGAGCCCAACACACAATGAGAAGCTTCTTCAGCCACTGCCCTGCATCAGAAGATGCTGACATAGAAAGCAACATCTACTGTCCCCAGGACAAAAGGAATAACATCCTGTGAAGCAACCACAGCCTTTCAGAGAAGCTGAGCAACTGGAAGGTAGGAGTGAAGTAAAAAAAAAAGAGATTCCTAGGCTTTCACAGGATGAAAACCATCTTGGTTAACTCTGGTTAGCACAAGGTGCCTGCTGCACCATATGGACCAAGCGTAGCAGCAGGCAGGCAGAGCCTTTCTTCCTGTTACGACATCTACACGTGGCACAGTAGAGTCACAGAAGGGGAAAAGCAATGACACCCCCTCAGCTCATATCATGCTGCAAGGAGGTTCTTCTCCTGGGAGGATCTCATGGTGCCCAGCACAGTCCCAAGCTGGGAGGGCCTGTAAGATCTGCCCATTTCAGCTGAGCAGTGAAGTTCTTCCTCCAGTTGGGAGATCTGCAGACCAAAGGTTGGCTGACCTTCAGCAGGGCTGTGCAAACCTGATGATGAAAACATTGCCAAGGGCAGCTGCCCGAGAGGCAAGTGAGGCCTTGTAGGAGCTCCATCCAGGCAGCTACTTAGCTTAACCCTTTCAGTCACCACCTGAAAGAACAGCTACCATCAACGGCACATGCTCAACGCAGCCACAAGCTCTTGGAGTAAGCAGGATCAGCCTTTGTAGCACTCCTCACTAGACATTTGCAGAAAAATCATCATGCCACACAGTGGCACGTGCCATACATGCCACATCACCGTATCCTCAGCTTGACTAGCATCCAGAAGGTGGGAGTGAGTTATTAGCTGCATGGAAGATGCCTGCAGGGAACAGAAACAGCAAAGGAAAACTGAGGTGACAGGTTTTTGGCACTGGGTCACAGCACTGATTGAGCCTAACTGTTCTGTGACAACAAAATGGTGTGTTTCCAGCTGTATTGCGTTATCAGGGAGGAAGGACTGGAGGGCTGGAGTGAGTATAAAGAAATCTAAGGGTGGTCACTGGGGAAACACTTCCTTGCAGATGGCAAATTCATAACCTCAAGCAGCGGTCACCTGGCCTGTCTCAGCTGCAGCTAAGCAGACCATGAGTTTACCCTCTGCCAGAACATCCCCAGCAGTTCATGATGCTCTTCCCCCACCAGAAACCACCTGACAGCACCCTCTCCCAACACACTGATGTAAGCATGTACCCCCGATCTTTGCTCAGAAGTGATGCCAGTTAACTTCAAACTCCAGCTGAAGCCCTAGGTGACAGCCATCACTGGTGCTGAATAGCAGAAAGGCACTCAGCACACATCCCCCAGCAGCATCAGCTGCTGTGCTACAAGGAGACAGGAAGAAAGTAAAGGATGCAAGCCCACCTCTCTCTTCCCTGACACACCACATTCAAATCTCTAATGAGCTCTTCATCCACAGAACCTGTACCTCAAAAGAGGAAGTAATTTATATGCATCTCCCCTGACAAGGAGAAGAGGGGATTGAAGAGCGATGTTTGCCTGCGATGGCAGTTCTGTTGCAGAGCTGGAAATAGATCCCAGCTTTCCCGGAGACACACATAAAGCTTCCTACAGCACACTAAATCCAGGTTATATATGCAGATGAGCATCAATAAGAGAATCTTCTTTCCCATTGCATTTCTCTCCCAAAACTACAGCTGATCAGGTCATGCCATTTGAGAAGCACTTGGAGACCAATGATTTCTTAAAAGCAAGAGAAGAAATGCAGCCCTGCTCTCACGTCACAAATGACAAACCTTTGCAAAACGATTTGCATCCCCCCCTCCTACTCATTCGTGTTTCAAAAAACATTTTGTTCAAAAGCAGCTCTTTAAAGATGTTATATAATAAGCGATTTGTACCACGAGGCTGGCTAGTTTTAGCCCGACTACTTAGATCATAGTTGGATTTTATTTTCAGTTAGCTGGCAGACTCATGTCCGGTGACAAACCTGCAGGCAAAGGATGCTCCTGGCTATCTTGCTTCCCGGCCAGAAGAGTCTATACCACAGTGCTCTGGTGTTTTTGCCTATTCACTTATGAGCTCAGCTGTGGTATCTGTCCAATTCCAGCTCCCAGACAGGAAGGAAAGTGGGCAGTGCTTGAAGATTCTTACTTTTTCACAGATCACGGTCATGTTTAACATGCTCCATACTCATAGCAGCCAAAAAGCCATTTGCAGCAGTGCTGGGCTCCCCAGAGGCCAATCTCTGCACAAAGAACTGTTGCTAAAAATTTAGTGAGGTCATATGTCTGGCAAATGTAATGGCAACAAATTAAACTACTTTTTTAAGAACTTGGCTTCCAGCATGCCTTGGAGATCCAAAACAAAATCCTTAACTCTTTGTAGCCTCCCTGTGCAGAGTTCACTGCAAGCGGTTTTCAAGGTAGGGTATATCCTCACACGGCATAGAAGCAATGTCAGCCCAAGTACAAACAACGCACTCCTCCTCGCTTGGCTGTTCCACTGCTCCCTGAGTTAACAGCTTCACAAATCAGTCACTGCAGATGTTCCCAAGTCAAAAAAAGATTGTGAGTGTAAAAGGAAAGGTGGATTTAATTCACTCTGTAGGCTACTCTCTCCTCAGCGCTCAAAAACCACGGTGCTTAGCAGATAGAGTTAAGCATGGAGCCTAGGGACAAGACAGGCAATAGCATTTGGGCTCCTCAGATGTGTTTTTGAGGTTATTGCTCAATAGTTAAGCATAAGAATTATAATTTACATCTTGTATTTTCCACACCTTGCCTGCATCTCAAGCAATAGCCACCCTTTAGAACTGCTGGTACATTTTAAGTCCTAATATCCTACTCCAAGTAAGAGGTTGTAAGGAAGGAAAATGAAGAGAGAGCAAGTTGCTGAGATTTGGGACAAGGAAATTATTGAGAGGGAGAGTAGTGTCAGATGAAATTCCCTTCAGATTACCATTCTTGCCACCTAAATCATACAGAGGTTGTGAGATTCCCTCTCCTCCTAACTCCCCACACCCACCCACCCTGTTACTTCTACAACAATACACTGTATTGATCAAATGAAAGCTTTTAAGAAATTTGAGTCCAGAAAAGCAACTTTCCCTACATCCTGCTGGCTTGCCCTTCAGCACCTGAGCATCTCATCTTCTTCTAGAAGCACAATTAAATCTCTCAAATGGATTCACTCGGAACATTTGAAAAGAAAAAGTGTCTATATCAAATGTGCCCAAGTCGTTTGTATTGCCATTCTCCCTGAAATACTATATACAAATTGCTTCTGCAGTCTCTAAGACATTAGAAACTACACATTAAAAGGAAGCAAAGTCTATTTTTAAAGCAAAGCTTAAAAAATGATGAATCTTGGAATAGCTTAAATTTTCTTCCCCCTCCACACCCCCACCCCAAAGGCCAGTCCACAGCACTGAGGATCAAGTTGATAAATTAGGCTCTTGCAACTCATTTTGTCATCGCTTCAGCAGCAGCGGATCGGGGCAGGAACAGCCTTCTCCTAGCAGCAAATCAGCCACACGTACCTTTGAGTCTCCTCCTCCCCATCCACCCGCATGACAACATAAGCTCATTTCAATGAAACGATGTCAGCGTATCAGCAGAAAGCCACTGAAAGCTTATAGCAAGAGCACGGAAGAATATCACTGAATTGATTCCATTAGCATAATCTAAGAGAAAATTATGATTTATCAGACTCTGAGCTGGGAAACAAAAAACAAACAGTCTGTGGCAGAGCAGAGAGAAGTTCAGATTTATAATCAACCCAATAAACATGGAAATGAGAAAGCTCTCAGCCCATAAATGAAAGAGTGAAATATTGTGATAATGCCAACAAGGGGTTCTTAGAGATGTAGAAAGTACCAGGAGAGAAGGAGACCAGAAGCTTCCTGGTAATGGCAGGGGAATGCGAACAGCTTCACCCAGATGGCATGAGGAGTATTAACACTATCAAGACACTGTACCAGCAGACACAGCCTGCAACAGAAATAGGTGCAAAAAAAAGAAAAAATCAAAACCAAACCCACATGGGCTGGCCTTAAGATCTGCTAAGCCCCCTGTGAAATAAGGCTGCCAGCCAGTCCTCAGGCAAGTGTCCAGAATGCCCACAGCACATCTGGAGATGGGGGCCCTGGGAGCTGTGTGAGGCTGGCAGGTGGTGGTGGCGGGGGGACCACCAAGGGTAGGGACTGAGGCAGCCCCCCTGTTTGAAGAGGGCAGACAGACAGTGGTGAGGAGGTTTTCATTAACGCTGAGGTGCTCAAGTTCCTGCAGCTCATTTCTCCAGGAATGTGGGTAATAGTTTATTGCAAGAAAGGAGACCTCCAGTTGTGTTAGCAGAAGAGGTGTTGGAGAACAGGATCTCCCAGAAGTCCAAATTCTTGTGCAGCTACATATTGAACACCTGCTAAAGCCCTGAAAAAGTCAGGAGGAGCAATGAGGGGAGCAGGGTGAGAGCATAGGTGTGAGTGATGAGCTCTTCAACTGTGAAAACATCTGCAAAATGACTGAAAATTAAGGTAGTCTGGTGCGAGAAGAGGGAAGTTCCACGATAAAGCAAACGTCCCGCTATTTGGCTGCCTTTCCTCTCCCTCTACCCTGCCTTTAATTTAAGAAGCAGACGAAGACAAAGCAAAATCCGCTCGGAATCCACCCTGCATCTGACCTGCCAGGGCCTCTCTTCCAGCCTCAAGCAATTGTTTTTCACACGTTGCACAAGGGAGCTGGTTAAATCCCACCATTGGATTTAATCACCTCTGCACAGATACCATCCAGGGTCTGAATTGCTCTTTGTCAGATTTGCCAGGCACCACCTGGGACTTGGGTGAGACAGACCCTTCTCCAGCTGCCAGCTGTGCTGGGACCTCACCTGCTCGCTATGGTTTGAGAACAGAGGTGAACTCCCACTCCCTGGGAGCTCTTTGGTTGTCACCTATAGCCAGCACACACCTCAGCAACGAGCCTAATACAGCCCACACCAGACATATGGCAGCTCCAAGATGCTTAAACATTTTAAAACTAACTCAGCAGCACCAAAGGCGGGAGAGATGCAACCTTCCTAGTTAGTACTCAGACCACATGCTGGCTGCTATATCTCTGGAAAACATAGGCGATCACAGTCATTATCCACGCTTATGAATAAAATATTCCTTTTATTATAGCAAAGTAACAAAGCTTATTTACAGATACAATAACTGTACATTTCAACTGAAAAATAGATTGTGCTCAAAATTGTTAAAGGAAGTCACACACAGTCTGCTAGGAACACAAACAACCTCAAAACTCCCAATGCCTTTGGCTCCCATCTTCTCTCAGGAAATCAGTTCGTTTTGTTCTGAATGATTTTCTGCTGATTCTCAAGACATTCCTTCAGCTTGTCTTCAGTGAGCGTCAGCCTCTGCTCCAGGATGGAAACCGTCTGCAAAACAAAATGAAAGCTGCTGTTGAGCCACTCACAACGACAAGCTACGTACTGTACTCTCAGTGGGTAATAAAACGCTAAATCCACAGGAGTATTTTGAGGTATTTCAGGGCTGTAACTCCAATATCAGCATTTTAGCAGGGCTGAGCCCCACACAACTTCAGAGAGGAGCAATGGAGGCTGCTGGGCACAGAGCTCTCCTGCAGACAGTGCTGAGCACCCGTTTCAGCACTCGGTGCTTTCAAATTAGGCTCTGCATTTCCTTTCATGGACAGGTTCTGTCCTTCCTGTTCACGAGCCACCAGACACTGGAGAGCCACCAGACACTCTTCTGCTAACAAGAGACCGAAGTTTTGAACAGTTTTGCCCAGTTTTAGCTTTGACCTTGCCTCCCTGCTTCCAACTCTTTCCTCCCTTCTCTGAATGTCATCGGTTTGCTGCAATTAAAACAAGCAAAACTTGCTGGACACGCACTATGACAAGCAATAAAACCCTCCCAGCACAAGGCAGCGCAACAGGTGGTGGAGGGGAATTGAAACCCAAAGTGGCAGTATTTACCTCAGCATAATGCCTAAATACTTTTGTGTAATCCAGTTAGCCTACAAAGGATTGTTTTTTCTTTCTCCTCAAGCTGAAGTCATCACGTACAGGATGTACAGGAAGAACATTTTAACCACGTGGCAATAAAAGCCTCTGCTGAAAACCTTTTATTGATCACTCCAAGGTAATCAAGGGACCTAGCTACGCAGAACCACTTTCAGCTTCCAAAGACACCGGAATGGCTGATAACAAGCAGTGATGATTTAATGCTTTAATATCCATAAACTTATCAACAACAATCAATAGATTCACATTTTAAGCATTTGTACTACATAAATAACATCCCCCATTAAAAACAAAGGATGTTCAGAACCTTGGACTTCAGTAAAGTAATTCAAATAAACTTGGACAACCGCTGTTTGTATAGAAGTTATACATAGAAAGCCTTTTAATAGCACATTTCATAAGCACATCTCTAAGTGCCTGACAAAAGAAAACAGGTCTCATTATCCCCATTTTACAGCTGGGGAAACTAAAGCACAAAGAGAGGAAATAGCTTGGCTAAGGCCACTCAAGTGACTAGAAAAAGAAAAGAGGAGAAAACAGACGTAGTAAAACACCACCAAGCACTCTGGCAAAGCCATCCTGCAAGACAGCGTATCAACAAAGTCAGAAAGGGCTGTGCATCATGGCATTTGCCATAATGCACCCTTTTTTTTCCTCCCCAAACATAGTTCAAAGTTTATTTCTACCACACATGCACCGCTGACCTGCGATGAGGCAGAAGAGCTAACTCCTGCTGCCTAACGCAGCATTGCTGCGACTGTAGAAAGCTTCACCTGAAGGAAAAAAAACCCCTGCATTGCTTAAATGTTCCCCTGGGCTACAGCACTAGCTTAAAGTAAGTTTTTTTTCTCCTCTATTGTCACCCCTTTGGGGGACAAGAACTGCAGTACACAGAGAACCAGAAGAAAAGTTGTGGAGCCAGCAGGTAATATCCCAGGTGCCCCAGAGCCAGCAGGAGCACTCCCGTCTATTCAAAGGAGAGAGGATTTCATCTTTTTTGTATCCAGCCACACTATTGCCTAGTGGGTGTCTTACAGAGGTCAGGAGTAAAGCTGCTCAGGGCAGAACACAGCAGGCTGAATGTCTACCAGGGGTTTACAGTAAAGAACTTACCCTGCAAGCAACCAGACAGAGAATGAAAAGCAGTAGGGATCCTGGCTTTTCCATTTAAAAAAGAAGAACTAGTAACTCAAGACTCTGTTAAAAAAGGGAGGGGTGAAACATTGCATCAAATTTCCTTTAGAAAGATAATCAACTAAATTCGCGTCCCGGTCACACCACCCTGCTAGAAGCAAAGCCCCATATTTTACTTGTGGTTCCTGCATCCCATGATTTACTGCCACCATGATCCTGCTGATACAAGCTAAGCGCTGTTACGTGCAGCGCCGTGAGACTAAGCGCAAATAAAGCAGATTTCAGAAAGCGTTGAATTTGTGAAAAAGACGTAAGGAAAATGTTTATTGGAATGGAAATTGCATGTAAGTATAAGCAGAAAGCTCATAGCAAGTATTTTTTGGAAACTAAAAGTGGAAAAGTAGCAGTCAGAAATGAAATCCAGGAAGTCCAAAGCAGGAACTGATGACTACAGTCCATTTAGACTTGAATATATGATGCCCAAAATACACAGGGCACCTGACATCCTAGGAAGGTAAGGGAAAGTGCAAATACTACCCAGCTGCTATTACTGCTATATTGTAACTTACACATAAAAGAAAGTTCCTTTATGAGCAGCTGACAGAGTTTTACAATATTTCCATGTTGCTATTTATAAAGCAAGTCCTTGTTGGTAGGCAAATTAAGCTGCATCCATTCAACTGCTGCAAGTTTTTGCTACTGCTTTTCAGAAGATAATAAACCAACAATTAAGCCAAGGAGGAAAATACCGTTAGCCAGTTTCAGTGAGGGTTCACTGGAGCCAGGTTTGCACTCCAGCCCTTTCTCTGTGGCAGGATCCAGGCTTCCTGTTGTGTCAGGAACACAGTACAAGTCTCCATTACGCACCAGGGAGTTAAATGCTGGATGATTTATTAAAGTCTTGGCTCAAATTGGCAGAAGAATAACAGCTTAGGCATAAATGAGAAGAAAGATCAACCTATTTCTTTAAGGAGTATTTCTGACGTTACAGTAATATACTAAGCATTACTATGGATACCAGAGCAAAACATGGAATTTCTCACACAAAAGAAAATGTACTTAAATCACTTCTACCAACACTTCCTGCAACAGTTGTCTTCATTCACCTTCACAGACTTAGCCTAGAAAAAAAAACCCTGCTCTTCTCTTTGAAAATATTAATGAGAAACTATGTAGAAAAAAAAAAGTTGCATCCTATTTACTTTAAGTTCTGGGGAAAATTCAGCTCCATTCTCCCCCAGGACACCTAAACTGAAGCACTCAGACATCACGCTTGCTTACAAGATGACAAGCCCCCTATGATATTCCTCCATGTTAGTTTTACTCCCTCAAACCAAATAACAATAGTGATTTGTGATGCTGTTCCAAGCGCCAGCCCTGCAACAGTTCCGGCTTTCAACATCTTTTCCTTAGTCCATGTTAAGCATTTCCCTGTCTGATTAAGTAGCAGAGACAGTTTAAGAACTGCTAGCCTCAGGGTTGAGGCTTTTGCAGCAGCCCTAGAGGGGCAATCAGTCCTGCCTCTTTTGAGGACTACAGATAAGGGGAACCAGGTGCTAATTGAATGCCAACAGAAACCAGTTCCACAACTGCTAAAGGAAACCTGAGCAGCAGAGTCCAGAGTAAGCACAGGCCCTCAGCAACCTTCTAGAGCAATGGTGCAAGTCCCTGCAGTAGCCAGGAGAGATCCATGCCCCTAGACAGATGGCTGCCCGTTAACTGAAGCAGTACGTAACCTAGAGCTGGGGGAGAAGCAGGCAAGAACACAGGAATGACAGAATAATGTTAGGCTCACCCTGCTAAGGGATGGCTGCCCTGCAAACGAAAAGGTGCAGCTCCTGCCCTGCAAGCAGCACACAGGCTTTTCAGTATGCCACTCACACCAGCTTTGATCAAGTTAGCACACACAATAGCATGGGGGACATAACACTGCTCCGGTTGGTCACCAGTAATTGTGGGACCCCCCCCAAAAACATGTATGGATACAACAGTCACTCAGATCAGGTAACAACAGCTTGGCTGAGTCTACAAGGGATACGATCCTGCACACTGACTGCAAATAGCCAAGAGCACCAGTATTACACTTGCACTTCTATTCAACTGGGGAAGAGTGGCTGGAAAGCTGCCTGGCGGAAAAGGACCTGGGGATGCTGGCTGACAGCCAGCTGAACATGAGCCAGCAGTGTGCCCAGGTGGCCAAGAAGGCCAACGGCATCCTGGCTTGTATCAGGAATGGTGTGGCCAGCAGGAGTAGGGCAGTGATTGTACCCTGTACTCGGCACTGGTGAGGCCACACCTCGAATCCTGTGTTCAGTTTTGGGCCCCTCAGGACAAGAAGGACACTGAGGTGCTGGAGCGTGTCCAGAGAAGGGCAACGGAGCTGGTGAAGGGTCTGGAGAGCAGGTCTTGTGAGGAGAGGTTGAGGGAGCTGGGGATGTTTAGCCTGGAGAAGAGGAGGCTGAGGGGAGACCTTATTGCTCTCTACAGCTACCCGAAAGGAAGTTGTAGCGAGGTGGGTGTTGGTCTCTCCTCCCAAGTAACAAGTGATAGGACAAGAGGAAATAGCCTCAAGTTGTGTCAGGGGAGGTTTAGATTGGATATTAGGAAAAATTTCTTCACCAAAAGGGTTGTCAAGCATTGGAATGGGCTGCCCAGGGAAGTGGTTGAGTTACCATCCCTGGAAGTATTTAAAAGATGTGTAGATGTGGTGCTTAGGGACATGGTTTAGTGGTGGACTTGGCAGTGCTAGTTTAATGGCTGGACTTAGATGATCTTAAAGGTCTTTTCCAACCTAAACAATTCTATGATTCTATTCCTGTCATCATTTCATAACAAAATCCCTGTCTCCATTGATCTTGAAGGAGGCAGAGGTAGTTTCCTAGCTTTACTTAAATAAAAAGATTCTTAAAAGTTTGCTCCACCAGTTTTTCTAAGCATATGCTAAAAAAGATATTGCAGAGCACTAACATATCAAATAGCCCAGGGAAAAACCCATTACTTCTACCTCTACATGTTAATTTATGAAGACAGCATTTTCTTTTTAATTTATCAAAAAATGCACCTGCAAAAGAACATGCACCAAATGCGGAAGTTTATAAGTTTCTATGCACTCAGTTTCCCCACTCCACTGTGCTAGTACAAGGAGAGACTTAGGGATGCCTTTCAAGAGGTACAATGAAGACTATAGCAGAATGCAACTTGTCAAGTTTGACCTGGAGTTGCAGGCTTAAGAGCTCTGCCCTCTGTAACAAACAAGGCCAACGCTGGTTTGTTTTTGAAGAGCTAGATGCCCTGCTATGACTTCTTATGGTTTTCTCTAGAAACGGTCATTTCAAAGCCAATTTCAGTCCCAAACATAGCCAAGAAGTACAGCAAGTAAACCGCGTCAAAAATGCTGCCTCCTTGGCAAGTGCTAATGCGTGGGTTCAGAGGTACCTATATACCTTTAGGGCATAAATTTGTGACACCTGGACCACAGACTGCTGCACATCATTGAGGAGACCTGTTGACACTATACTGGAAAGTAAAAACAGTCTTGCAAGAAAGGAGTACAGTTGCCAACCTTCAAACGCACCAGTTAAAGCGAGTACTATTGACAAGAAGAGACCCCAGTTATTGTATGCAGATCACTAAAATGGTACCTCCAACACCTGCTAAATACAGTTCAGAGCATATATGCAGTGCTGTGCAGAGACAGGAATCAGCAGATATCCAGGTAAATTAAGCTTTAGAGCGCTTTCTCTAAACTAATGCAATGAGTGAAATAAATTACCACAGGAAGGGTTTGCACCTGGGTAACCCTACCTACTTTTTACAGGAATAAAAAACCTAACTCCTTCCACCAACAACAGTTTAAAATACCAAACTTCATCTGCAAGATTAAAAGGCTCATGGGAGAACTTGTGCAGCAAAAGTCACTCTGAGGTTCAAGCATGGACCTGTCTGGTAAGAAGCAGCCTTTCCTCCTATCGTACTAAGTTTTGCCCTGACTTGCTGTCAACCTCCCTTCGATCTCAGCAACTGCATCTAGTGAAACTCAAAGCAGATCCCTGCTATTAGTAAGCATGCTTAGGAAACCTAGGCTGCCCCCTCCTCATGTGCAAGTTGTATCTTAACAAGTTTTGAGATGGGACCCAAAACAGCTACCAACATTCAGTATGCTCTGAAGTATTTTCAGCAAAAACTAGCAGTTTAGACTAACTGAGGAAGTAAGCCTCATAACTGATAGTATAACAAGGTATAAAGCCTTCACAGTTATTAACACTTTATGTAGCAAACAAATGCATGCAACGCTCTTTGCATGCTGGGACTAATTTTACTCTACTGGTCAAAGCCTTAATCTCAGAGATCAAAGACACAATTAAGGTGTTTTGTTTTGTTTTTTTTAAATGTGAAATGATTTCTAAAGAAGTGATAGCTCCTCATCTGCTCAGACTAAAACAAGATCTGCTACCCCAGAGATATTTTAAATAAGTTCTGTAGCTCCTCACCATCTCAGTTGCTTTGAATGTAAACTCTAAGGTGAATTCTCACAAAGCCTATTTGCATAGAATGTTTCACACCAGGCTTATGTATGGATCGTGTATTAATTATTTCAGAATGAAGAAGATAGCTCATATATGAATCTTCCTCTCAACCTTTCTTTAATGCAACTTCATGAATTTTCCTGGGTTTACTTTGTAACATGCTTCAAATTCCACAAGCTTTTATATTTGTTCCTACAAAACACTTAGCTCC
This sequence comes from Morus bassanus, assembly GCA_031468815.1. Classification (NCBI taxonomy): domain Eukaryota; kingdom Metazoa; phylum Chordata; class Aves; order Suliformes; family Sulidae; genus Morus; species Morus bassanus. The sequence continues at coordinate 17,689,738 of CM062580.1, read as the reverse complement.
AGTGTGGCCAGACAGAAACATATCGGCCAGTGCTGCTGTACAGCTGTGGGTCAGGAAGTCTCACAAGCCACCTCAACACAGTTTTTGCACATTCATCCAGTGTCACTGTTGGGTCACATGGATTAGGAATACGTGACTATGCCTGCAGAAGTACAAATGCTAGCACTAACTTGGCCTCATCAGGAACCCTACATAGAGCTCCAGATCTGCTCAAGAAGTCATGTGGCTAAACATCCTTGATGTCTGTTCTCTAGTGCAGGACAGAAGAGCTCGTAGTCCCACCAGCTCTCTTCAGCCACCAGTCAGACACATGCTACTCGCAGTACTTGAGAAGTATTTTATATTTAGCAGTCCAAAGCACTACAAGAAGGAAGTGGGTAATTATAAAATTCAAACCCAGTATTGCTCAGCTAACCCCTTCTTATTATTACTATGGGGGTGGTGAGGCACTGGAACAGGTTGCCCAGGGAAGTTGTGGATGCTCCATCCTTGGAAGTATTCAAGGACAGGTGGATGAGGCTTTGAGCAACCTGGCCTTGTGGAAGGTGTCCCTGCCCACAGCAGCAGGGTTGGAACTAGATGATCTTTAAGGTCCCTTCCAACCCAAACCATTCTATGATTCTATGATTATCAGCTGCCATCTCTCCTTCCACCGCCCAGTACACTCCACTTTCTGCAGATACTTGACTCACAGTTAACCAACCCTTTAACTAAATCATAGGAGCAACTTTGGTCTACTGTATGAGTCTACTCATGCGGTAGGCAGACTACAGGAACAACGAGTTATCAATCACAGCGCTCATTGTGCTTTTTACAGTAGGAAAGCCATACAAGAGTACCCAAAAAATTCTAGTATCATCCACTTTGCGAGACCAAGCAGAACAGTCAGTACCAGTATCACAGTGACCAAAGGGACCCTGGAGGACAGAAAAGGATGTCCTTTGTTAATACAATACAATCAATCTCAGCCACAAAGAAAATGAGCCACAGGTTCTGCCAGTTTCTTCCACAGTGTGGGGACACAAGGCACACAAGCCATCTGTAACTGAGCCTTTCCATTTACAGCCCTCTTACTAAAAATATTTCATCACACATTGCTGTTGCTTCAGTCTTGACAGTTGATCAGCCAAAGCTAAACTGACAGCACTTGCACTGAATTCTGCAAGTTTCTGGAAGGAAGTGGCTGCAAGCTTCTGCACGGGTACGAGCAGCTTCTTTGGTGCAGAGCTCCTAGACCTCAGGGGATAGACCAGCAAAGCAAAGGGAGTCAGGAGACTTCAGCTTTCACCACACAGTACAAAACCACAGCAAGTTATGATGAGCTACAACAAAATATCCAAGCATGTACCATGAGAGCAACTGCACAATATAGAGGCTAGAACCCCAGATGACTAGATGACTCCCCCAACCACAAAGACTTCAAAGACTTCCCATATCCTTCCCCTGCCACCCAATCTACCTCAGAAAGGATGCAAATCACTCAGCTGAATTAACCCAGCTGCTGGTACTCAATGGCTGAATAACAATTTATATTAATCTTCAAGGTCTGCTTGTGAAAACAAGTTGTGGGAGGTGTTTAGTATTCCTCCCCACTGAAGGATAATGGAAAGTGAAGGTCCTGTGGGCATCCAGGGAGATGATGAGCACTTTTGAGAAGCCAGCCTTTAGACAGTGTCCTGCTAATATAGCAATATCCCTAGAAGTATGTTTAATTTAGGCAGTCTTAGAAAGAAGAAAAATATATTTGCATTGAGACTTAGAGATTTTGTAACAAGCATATTTTGTTAGTTAATTTCAGAAAGAAGTAGCTCTGATGATATTATACAGAGGACTGGCAACAACTAGGGTACTTAATTTGTTTTGTGTGAGAGATCAAAGCTACTGCATCTCCAAGAGATGGTTTTGCCTCATGAGAAATATCCTCTATGTCCTTTAAATTAAGATTTAAATACCAAGCTCACCTGGCATGTCACAGATTTTTCAGATGGGAACTTTTTTTTATTAGTGTGTTGGATTTCAAACCATTTCTTTTGGAATAAAAACTTCTTGCAGTTTTTCCTCCTAAGTGTTGAGTCTGCCAATGAGTGTCAGTGAGTGTTCAGGTCTTGAGAGCAACACAGAAACCAAGACATTTGCACAAGGCAGAGGTAGCAGCACTTATGACATGCCTGCCCCGTGCCAACTTCCCCCCCGCCCCAAATCTTTCTTGACTTGTAACTACTTGAAGTCATATAAGCATTTATTTCACTAAACCAGTTGCCTAATCTACATTCGATACCTCTCAGAAGAGAGTGGCCACATTCATTCCTCAAACACAGGCTTTGGAGACCACATCTCAAAAAAAAGAGTAAAATTTGATTTTACTCATTTTCATTATAAGCATTGTACACAAACATTTTCAGTTTTAATTAAAAAGCAACTCACTTGTGTCCAAGTCTTTTTTTATGCTAAAGAATTTCATTTAAAAAATTCTTCTCCTCCCTCTCTCTGCAATCTTTTCTGGAGTGAAAAGATCCTTTAATCTCACATGAGCCAGGTTGTCCTTCAGTTCAGGCTTGGATTATTTTACAGATTTATCAAGTCTTCTCCATTTCACTGTGTTGTTTTCTCCCAGCTTCAATGCAAGATTAGTTTGGGGAAGTATATAAAGCTGTTTCCTGCGGGTGGATTATTGTAGCTATTTATGAATTTATATGCTAACCTGATTCTGAACTCTTTGTTTGGAGCAGACACCTTCCTTTCCATATAAAACAGGCAGCTTTTGCCTCAGTGCCTGTTGCCCACCAGTGCTACAGATTAACCGAGTGAGCATGGCAGCTGCAGGTGTTTGGAGTGAGGGCAAGAGTATACAAACTCTCTGAAGATGATCACTGCAAACGCAAGTTTTCCACTGCAGCCAAGATGGTTACTCACAGATGATCTTTCGGAAGTGCAGTTCAGCTGCAAGTGCAGAAAATGCATTTGAACCAAGTCAACTCTTAGTATCTGCTCCATTTTTGTTTCAGCCAAAACACATCTTTCTGTTCCAGGAAGATATCCAAGAGATAAAATCAGGTTGTTCTCCCCTTAAACTTTAATATTCAGCCCACCTCTTCATACAGGCACTAAGAAACTGAGATCTAGCCTTCGATAAAAAAAATAATTGATAAACATCTGCATTTTCCTCCTTTTCACATCTTTGAAATGCCAGTAAAGAACAGGATTTTTAAACATTGAGACACTGACAAAATACTAAGCTGCAGGAAAGGGAGAAGCAAAGCATCTATATCATACATTTATTACTCACATCTTCCTCATTCCTTTGCCAGATTTGAATTGCCTGCTTTCCTACAAAGGGGCACCAGGGTATCTTTAAATAATCTAAAACTACTGCAAAGAACCGGCTTATGTCTGGGTCTCAACTTCACTCCCTCCTTCAAGGCAGCAGAATCATTAAGCATATGCTACTCTTCTAAAAAAGGCAGTCAAACATTAACTTCTTTATTTGCATGTGAAGTATGGCCAAACACAGACAGTGTTTAGAAAAAAATATGAAGACCCTGTCAGGTCACATTAGACCACTTTCTTGCAAGTAAAACAAAAGACGTCCTGACAGAGTTCTGGTGAGAAGGAACAGAGGAGGGTTTCACTGAATCAAAGACCAGTTTAAAGAAAGTTGCCAAAACCTTAAAGAATAAAATCATAGCACAAAACCAACAACATAAAGATGAAGCTTTGTAAATCTGAGGGGGACATATCTATTCGCTAGAGCAGTCACTGCTAGATGTGGTACACAACAGCCACTAGTTTCTTCTGATCCATCTTTCTCTAATAAGAACTGAAGTGCCTAACTGAAGGAGCAAGTCTGCTCAAGTGTATCCTGCTGCACAGGGCACAACGCCTCTACAGCCTCACCGCTTCTACTTGCAATTGGTGTCTGGCAGGAAGACACCTCTTAATGGAATAAAAACAATCCCGCTGTCTCCAAGTACATGACACCCTGTTTCATTTGGAAATCTATTGTTAACAGAGGGAAGGTACTGATAACTGGTGAGCAGCAGATGATGCGGCTTCAAGTGTGCAGCTCAGAACAAAGCTGTGCACTGGCAAGAGATGACAGCCTTCAGCTGACATCTTACTATTACTTCCTTCAGTAGAAATTAAAAGTATTTTCTCCTTTCCAGTTCTACATGATACCAGGTTTAGCATGATAAACTTTTATTTTCCTAATATTTTTTCATTTCAATTAGGTTCATATTTGCATAATTTCCCAAAGTAGTTTATCACAACTTTAAGTTTCCCCCGCTGGTACATTACACCATGTTAACACAACATTGGAAACTACGACAAGAACAAAGAGCACAGGAACTAAAGGTGCCACATCAGAAATATACCAAAGCTCCCATGGAGTTAATGATAAACTCCTGAAAAACCCATGGATGGCTATATCAATAGAGGGTTTCTGGAAATATCACGGGGACTCTGTCCTTTCCCTTCAACTGCGTGGGCCCTGCTTATGCCATTAGTGTTCTCTTTAAACAAGGAACACTTAAGAATTATGAACCAATGATTTATAACAGAGCACCAGGAGCATCCTCGCCCTTCTTCAAGAAGGGAAAAATACTGACACCTGCTGTGTTATTTATGAAAGCTTTTTGTTTCATTTTTGAAGAAGCAGTGGCATCTTCCTTTCACAAAAAGAAGTCAGCAGGCCCAAAGCTGCCACATAAAACACACAATGTTGGTTTGAATCTGCTACACACAGGGGGCAGCACCCAGTTGTGCTTTGGCAGAAATGGCGAGGAAAGACAACCAACCCAACACCACCAGCCGCTGTTTCCATTTCACTTGGATCTCTGCTAACAATTAGCACACCATGGCTCCTCCCGATCAACATCTAATTGCATGAAAGAGGGGTAACAGTGGCTCTACTGGAGCTGCATTCCTTTCTCTGTTACAGGCCATCAGCATCGGAAAAAACAATGTTCAGCTATGCAAGCAGATGCCCTCCAGAGTTACCTTCCATGGCTCTGCCTTGCTACCTGCCTGCATCCCTCCTCTTTGAGGAACCTCTCTTACTCTAGGAATGAGGACTTCTTCCAGGCTCATTTGCTTAAGTTTGTTTGGTGTTGGTTTGTTTCACTGCTAAATATCAAAACCTTGGCATGAAAATGAAGAATTACGAAACCATTTCAACAGTGTGTCAGGAACATCTACTTGTACAAATGCATGAAAGTGATGTTAATACAAAATACAACATACAAAGATTAGAACCAATGGGAAATTAAGTACTTCAAGGATGGCACAAAAAGCTACAAAAAAGGTAAAGGGCTGCTGAATGTAGAGTTACTCAAGGCAGCTTTTTGGTTCTTTACTATAATTTCAGGCCTATTTCCAATTTTATCCTGTAACCTACTAATTTATTCCTCCCCCACCGATCTCAATTTCTCTTTCTGCTAGGTTTAAAACAACATTTGGAATTTTCTACAGTTGCACAATATCTTTGAGAGATGTTTGCATTGCTTATATCTAGTTTAAATCACACACATACTGTTTACTGCAGTATTTGCCTCCTCTAAACACCTATGAAGTTGAAAAGGAGCCATTACACATCCATCATCAGAAGTGTGGATCTGATTTATGTAATGAAAGATAACGATCACATTCCAAAATTACTAGGGAGACGTAAAAACAGTAATAAAATATTTTGTGTATACACTGGGTTGCATTTTACTCATAAGCACGAGCGCCCAATGTCATACAAGATTTCTCCCCCTGCCTCCAGTGTTCAGCATTTTAGAGACCACAGGAAAAGTGCTTTCTCGCATTTCTGCCAAATGAACTTCAATACGTTTGGTTTTCACCCTACACTATTTTAGAATGTCTGTAGTCCTGGAGTGTTTTTTAATCCCTAAATCAGCCCTACTTCAATCCCCTGATGGGCCCTCCAACCCATCATCTTACACTTTTTGACAAATACTTCTTCAAGAGCAGAGCGCTAACTTGGACTAGTAATCAGTATTTCAAAGACCAGCTTGTTCTTCCTCAGAAACAACACTCAAATTCACAGAAAAATGCTCCCACACAGATTTTTCCATCCTATGACCATGGTCTCATCTGCAGGAGATCACCAGTGTTAGCTACCCCATGCTTTCTCCCCGCTTCTCACATACCTCAAAAATACACAATGAAGTTCAGTCCCAGACAATGATCAGAAATAGTATTTCTTCACAGGAGCAATGAGCAGCTATTTAGTTAAACAAAAAACAGCTCTATCCCCAAATTCTTATTAAGTAAACACCTACTGTGATGATCACCATTAACAGCTGGTACTGCTAAACCATTGCTTAGTGACTCTGAGGAAGAACTGTATGTTAATGCTTTAGCAAGGGATTAGTTGTTTGCTAGCTGTGGGTGAAAAGCATGTTTCAGATGAGGCACAGAAGGGCCCAGACTTGTTGATGGGAGGAGAATACTGCAGAAATTGGACTGTGTAGGTGAATATTGGGTGGGGAAAGGAGCGGGATCTGAACAGAGTTTACCTATAGACTGCAGTATAATGCAGGCGGGAAGAGAAACAGAGATTATTCACCAAAACAGAGTCCTACTGCCAACCACTCCTTTAGGCATCACCTTAGATAAACCTTGGCTAATAGCACAGGGTACCAGAGCTGGCTCAAGAAGCGCTCTGCTACACTGCAGCATGAAGGAATTAGGGGAAAAGCAGGGCCTGAGCTGGAGGTCGATGTGAGGGAACTGACAGAGGTAAGCTGACAAGCAGACGAAGAGAGATTTCTCAAGAAAACTACTAAAAAGCAGAGGTTTTGAACTAGCCACACTTTTATTCTATGAAACTATTGCAAAATATTCCCAATTCTTACAGTCATAGGTACCTTTTTCATTGCGAAATTAAAGAGCAAACCATACCTGAGTCAGAACATCCAGCTGTCCCATAATATGCTCCAAGGTATTTGCAAGACTGGTCTCCTCCTCTTGCTGCACATGGTTCCTACCAGAATCCTGAGGTTTTGTTTTCTTAAGATGAACACCACAATCCATTTCTGATTGCTAGAAAAATAAACAGACAATCTGCCATTGTGATGCAAACAACTGGAGACAGGTTGCTGTTTCATGGAGGGTAAACAGTAAAGAACAGTTTTTGTTGGGACAGTCTATGCTATTAAAAATGGGCAAAAGAGAACAGGAATTGTTTGTTCTTGCCACAGCTGGAAAAGGAAAAGCGGCTATAGACTTGTCTGTCTTTACCAGGTGGAGGGTTTTGGGTTTTTTTGTTGTTTTCGGGGGAGAGTGGGGTGGGGGTGGTGGCGTTAATTTTTAAACCTTCATCAGGAAAGGCAAACCTTAGATAACAATCTTGAAGCAATCCTGCAAGGTTCAAGTTTTGTATGTGCAAAGAGCTTTGGCATGCTCATGTGGTACACAGGCATAGACTGTACAGGTAACTGAAGACTTACTGGAGCCACGTGGAAGTACTACATCCAAATTATAAGAACTAAGCAAGCTACCCTGAGAGAAGTCCAATTATTTCACTCCAACAGTGCAGTAAAAGCCTCTCTCCATGTTTGGTAGTTGTAAGAAGGCAAGGACGCAGTACTGTAGTTAAGTTCAGCAAAAGCAAGATGTTCCAATATGCAGTAAAACAGACAGTTTTGATTTAGTCACTTTAATTTTGTTTATATCTTGAACTGGTTTTCCCTCCTCAATGAGGTTAAGAACAAGTTTACTTTGAAGTTTCAATTTCAACTCTTTTAGTTATGCAAGCTTGAATATTTCATTCAGAATAAATTAAGTTTTAAAAGCACAAATAGATCTTTACTGGAGAACTTATTCTTCTTTCCTCCTCTTTCAACATGGTGTCTTTCTTCTAGAACAAACACTATTTGCATTATTTATCTGCATTACCACCAACAGAAGTTCAGAGAAGTTTATCTAACTAAACAAGGTAGCCAACTGATTAAGCAATTGCAGACTTAAGTTTCTCAATTTACGCTAACAGACAAGATTTTAATCTAAAGCCAAGATCACAGCACTCAAAACATAGTTCTCCATGGCCCGATGCCTGGTACAGTTCCATCCCATGCACTTATTACTCACATAAATGACTGAAGTTTACAAATGAACAAAGCAGCAAGGAATTCCGACAGATTGAAAAATAGTCTCTAAGTTCTCCCGCATGTGCTTTTTCTAAGCAAGAAATGAAGACTTGTTTCCATCAGTTCTCTCATACACATTATTACGAATACATTTCTCATCAGCACTGTATTGATTTACCTGCTCATCTCTATTTTTGATGCCAGGTGTATGCAGATGTGCAGCTAAGCTGCAACAAGACCTTAGACCAGCTTACATAACTTTAAACCCAAAACCGTTTAGTGCATTTTTAAGATATATGTACACATATATATGTATACATGCATACACCCACAAAATTTTTTATATTTAAAAATTTAAAAAATATTAAATATATATATATATAAAAAAAACCTTGTGCTGCTGGGAGACACTTATTTAGGCCACAGAAATGTTCCCAAGGCTGAGGTCCAGCCCAACAGTTAGGCAAAATAAGCAATAAGCAGTGCAAAGAACAGAAATGTGACGACATAGGGAAGGTGGAGATGGGGCAGGGGGGAGAAGAAAAGAGGCCACAGCAATAGTAGGCTTATGACAGGAGAATGGCTTGCTGCTGTCCACCAACTGCTAGCATGGGCTGACCATTCTTCCAGACCCTGCCAACCAAACTATCCTCATATAGCCAAGCATCACAAGACCAGTTTTGCATAAGAAGCAGGAAAGGAAATGAAAGGTTTAAAGGATACATATAACAACTGCTCCACAGGAATCACTGTGCTACACCACAGGCTTGGGATGCAGCTGGGTATCAGGTGGTACCAGCCACGCCAGCCTCTGCTAATTTGCTTCCTCCCACTTGCTTGGGTAATTTGGATTATCTACAGGTCCTAGGCCAACACAGCCCACGCTCCGGGTCATATTGCACAGCCCCAGCATGGGAGCCACACTCCCAACTACTTCTGTGCTCAGGCAGCCCAAGAGCCACATGTTGCTCACCGATGCATTGATTTAATCAACTAAAATATGCTCTTGCAGAGATGAGATAAAGCCAGCCTTACCAAGCTGCTATTTGCTGTTTAAATTTAAAAGTAAAAACAAGAAAACCAAAACACTGCTTTTCAATGTGTAATTAGCATTAAAAAGCATGTTTTCTTGTTATTTTAAGGCTATCATATTTTGATGATGTAACTTTAGGCCAGTCAATCATGGCACAGCAGAAATTTGAGTGAGCTAACACTGCATACAACCTGCACTTAAAAACCCCAAATGATGATGAGCTATCCACTTGAAAACCCATTAGAACAAGCTGACTCACAGAAGCAGAAAAATGACTGTACCAACATATTTTCTCTCTCTATCTTTATAGCATATGTCAGACAGCTTTTCATAAAAAGCTGCTGGGATATTCTCTTTGCTACAGTCCACAAAGTTTAAGAGTCTGGCATATTTGCAAGGGCAATATTACATAGATGTTCCCACACCCTATGCTTTAGGGATCAGATGGTCCCTCATCATGTCAAGTTGAAGCCAGAGGCAGCAGCAGCTGTTTGTCACTGATGCTACATTCTGCTGATCAGCTCACAGGCTACGTACCACCCCCATTGAAAGCCAAGCAAGCCACCTCCACGAAGCCTGTGCGGGCTCCTGAAGGCTCTCTGAATGGTGGCAATACTCCCAGGAACAGAAGTATAGCTACATTTAAAAACAGAAGCATGACAATATGGCAAACTGCCCCATTTCAACCACAACTACTTGAAAGGTTGCTTACAGCCCGTCATCATCAAGGAGATAACCTCTAGCTCATGCCTGCGGCAATGAAGTTCTGAGTTAATTCATCTAGCTAAACTAGGGACACATTCAGCCAGCAAATAAAAAAAAAAAACTATGTCAATGTGTCATGGAGAATGATTTCCAAAACGGAGGCTCTCAACTGACCAAGGTCTTTGAATATTCAGTTCTAGGAACAAGCACATCCTACCTAGCCTACCCTACCATAGCAGGTGCAAAAAACAAGTATCCAACACCCACACCTACAGACAGCACTTTGAATCACTGCCCACAGTCAGGCAGAGAAGCTGAAGTCAGTTTGCTCTAGCTTCTTACTCATCCCACCCACAGTGATGGCATCAAGCTGCAATCTGAAGTCTGGGACCCATCCAAGTAGGCTTCCCAAAGAGGGCCCCTATATACAGCATTCAACAAGGGTTAAGCCTGGATTTGCCCAATGCAGGCATGTCCATTGCAAGGTGGAGCTCACTGAAAATGCCTGCAAGCTCTCAGCTAGCCACACACAGAAACACTGCAAGCTGTAAATGCAGCCCATGAGGTACAGAACAGCAGAAGGACAGAGAAAAGCATCAGCTGATGGACAACCTAGCCAAGGTGGACATGCATGCTGCTGCACCTCAAAGGCACAGCACTTTCCTCTTCACAGGTTAAAGCAGAGCGTTTGCATCCATCTGGATCAGATTCACTAGACTAATTTCAACTCACTTTTTTTTTTTTTTTTTAAGAGGCTGAGGAACCCAAGTAGGTATATTTGTATTGACACTACCTAAAGCATGTCCCTCTGCTACCAGCTAAGAGAAGCCTTGTGAACAGAGGGTAACAGTGATACCATGGCATCCAGAAGAAAAACAGGGTGGGTTTTTTTAATCCTTTTGGATTTTTCATGCCAAAGTCTCTCTTTTTTTTTTTAAATACAGTCAAGGAAAGCTTTGCCTGCTAAGAAAACACAACTGGGACTTCTCAGGGTCAATGCTGGGGCATTTTACAAGTATTCTAAATCCAAATGGACACCGAGAATTTTGTTTGACATTAATTTTAGAAAGCTGCCAAATATTTTGATGAGCTCAAACACACTCTTCATTAAAAAAATTAGAAAGAGACTGCAATGCTCAGAGGGACAGGTTGTCTTCCATAAGCACCCACCTGGACTTCTGGCATGGTTCAAATACAGCAGTGACACCAGTTGAAGCTGCATTATAAAGGCAATAAGGCTGCCTCTACTGAACCCTTAGTACAGCTTCCAAATTTGATAGTGGTAAGCATCATTGTGGGGTCCTTCAGGGGAAGCTTTGCCCTTTGCATTTTAACAAGAGGGAAACGTTTGAAAACTTTCCCTTAACAGCCAGACTACAACTGGTACTTACCACTACCTTAGTAGCCAGTACATTTGAAAGGAAACGTCCACTCAATATGAAGGAGAACTGAACTGCCCCCAGATTGAAACTTTTTCAAATTTTGTAAAAGAGGATTAAGTTATCCCTGCTACTCTCCATGGAGAGAATGAACAAGAAAACCCTCACAGACCAAACTACAGACACCATTCTCCTAGTAGCAATCTATATCATGTGGTGAGCCAGCCACTAGTGATTTAAATTCTAACAGATTTTTAAAAACATTTCAAAAATATAGAAAGAGCCCTGAAATATGCACTGGCTTCATGACAGTCTCGGTACTGATGAGCATCACTATTAGATGGGAGCACAAGCGTGTCTCCTTGTGACTCACCTGCAAGGTAAAGCACCAGCTGAATCCTGGGGACATGCAGAGAAACAATGACACTGCTGCAGAGGTTTAATCTATTTTAGTCAGAGTTCAAGTGTGCCATTTATTCGGCACAAACGAACAAATGTATTTGCCATTAAATATCTTATTACAACATCTGCTTATTAAGCACTGGGAGTATAGCGAGAAGCAGCTGAACATTAAAAGAAGAATAGATGAGCAGTTTCAGAATACAATACAGCTCTCAGTGACAAAGGGAAAACAGAAGTGATTTATTTATAGCAACCACTTAAAGACAGCACAGTGCAACTACTTGGGGGAAGGGGAAAATTAATCAGCCTTCATTCCAGAGGTCTCTTACAGAGCCTCTTATGAAAATTCTTCTGGCTGAACAGCATTCTGGGCCAGCTACTATAGTGCTGATTGGGGGGTGGGGGGCAAGTATTAAGTACACAAAACACATGTACATCCATAGTAAAACTGCAAGAGACAATTAAAAAAATGCCATTTTGCTTTCTAAATGGTGAAATTTAGAAGATATATTTGACAGGATAACCACCTACCCGAATTTTACACCTACTGATAAAAAGTAGGATTGTTATAATTCAATCCAGAGGAAATATATATTTTCCCTTCTCTTCAGCCCTCTCCACTGGAAGGGAAAAACTGAGTGGTGCAAGGGGGATAGGTTCAGTTCTACCTTTAAGTCCCTTTAAATCAATTTCCACAGTGTATCTACTCTTTTGGGCTTGTTTGTATGTTTTTTAAAGATAATATGATGTTATCAAGAATTACTTTTCAAGTATCTAGAAAGATGGCATTCCCTTTAAGCAACACATATATCCAATGTATTAAAATTCACTAAGTGCAATTAAATATACTATCTTAACTGAAAAAAATTCCCCTAAAAACAACAGAGGAGCAGAAAACTCCCAAAGGTGGATGTACACTGTTTATTTGGACTTCAATTCTACTAATGCAAATGAGAGAGAAATACCATTAAATTCTTCTATTTCGAGGAGTCATTTTTACCACAGGTAAAGTGATATTTTAAATGTGTTCCCATAGAGCAACAGTGACATCCAGTGGAAGCATACTAGCTTCAAGGTAAGCTCCACAAGAAGGTCAGATGGAGTACACCATGCTAGGTTGGAGGACTCATTAAGAACTGCAAGGTAACCTCATTTCTCCCTGCTACGTACAAAATATCATTGACTGAACACAGCTCTCTAAGCACAAGCACATTTCTGTAGACTGGAAAAGCATTCCCTCTTCAAGGCAGCACTGAAATTTCTGGAGCAATCACATTCTTCAGGACTTGCATTACTCCTATCTACTGTCCAGACCTGCACAGGGTAACAACTAGAATTACAACACAAGTTTAATTAGTTTTATGAAACAATTCATAGGACCATTCATCCCTGCTCACCTCTCATTTCAGGATTCAAGTTGCAATAACAGAAGGGGATTTGGGAGGGAGAGGGAGAAAAAGAGAAGGTAGGTGAAAAGAACATTACTTCCCTTTCATTTTTGTTTGAATTTTTGCTTCATACCAAAAGGTAAGTTGAGTTAGATAAGCAAGGGGCCAGAAATGATTTAGACAGAACCCTTCTCCCAATTGGTGCTACTAAAAATACAAAGTTAAAACATTAAAACTTGGCACCTCTGTAGTAATGGCCATGTTTTGCCATAGACCAATAAATATTAAGTCTGTGATAACCCCCAAGAAGAAATAGAGTTAATAGGTACATCTCAAACCCCTTTAAATCCCAAGGCACTCTTGTGCCAAAGCTTAAGTGAACCACTGGCAAAGGCAGGCAGATGGAGTAAGGTTTGTGTAATTTAAGTGAAGGAGCATCACACCATCCAGCTCTGCTGACCATGCTGCCAGGAAGGAAAGAAACAGGGGTAACAACTCATGGCCAGCTACATTACTCAAACATGCATGAAACCAGCCTATCCACACAAAGACGACTGCGCTTAGACTGAAATTTGCATTTGCTTACAGAAATACTAGGATCCTACCTCTGCAAGTGATGCTGTTTGGCAATTTTCAGCCAAGAGCAGGTCCTCACCCTGCTCCTGCCTGCCAGAACAGAAAAGCTGTTCCCCTCCTGTGTTTCAGTGACCTTGCTCTTCTGGTTCACTGTCTGTTGGTCTGCTTAACTTGCCTCTACACTCTGTAAGTGTCACTTTTAAACCAAGACACATTAGTATCGTGGTTTTCAAGGTAACTTCAACTAACAAGCATCTATGCGGACTGCTAAAAGCAGCAGAGCTACATGCTGTCCATGCTTTTCGGTTGGTTTATGCTGAGCACCACTATATGTACCATGGCATCAACTGGTTGTGTGCCAGCTGAGATAAGGCTCATGTTTTTTTTGTGCTATGTGATCTTTGTTTTTTACAAAAAGTTGAAGGAAAGTAGGTCCCTGCACTGATTTCTAAAGAGGAGTGTATCTGGCACTGGAAGGAATAGAAATCACAGTTCCTGATAAGCTCTGGCAAAGAGGATGGCCACAACCCAAAACCAGTAAGGAATGTACCTCTAATAAAGCTAGGGTTTCCAAATGACTAGTAATTAATGCAATACTACATTAATTCAGTCTTACTGAGGAAAGATGCTAAAATAATAGGAACTAATTTTCAATAGTCAGCTCCTTTCCAATTTGAGTTACATTTTAAATAGCTAAAAAGCCTTCTACAAACACTGAAGAAGAATGGGAAAGTTTTGCATGTATTACATTTCCAAAAGCACAAATAGCATTTCTGTGATGAGTGAAAATGGGAAACAGTGATGCCAAACATTGAAAGCCCAGTGAAAGAGTGCATGGACAGGTGAAACTTAACGACTACCAGCTGTTTAGAAAAATAAAGCAGGTCTGTATTTATTGAGAAGGAAAAGCTAAGGGTAGCCTTCAGCATTTTAGATTTGTCTTTTCCTACTTTGCATAGGTATTTTACCTCCCTTAACCAATTCTCCCCTCCCATCAGTCCTAGTGTTTTCTCAGGAGATATGAAGAAGTCTTCCAGAACTTAGGATGGAAAAATTAAGCTTTGTTGTACAGGTGATACTCAACTGGCTATCCTAACACTGCTCCTGGAGGATAACAGCACCAAAAGAATCCCCAAGGAACAGTTTTGTGTGGAAATAAGCCACTACAGGAACAAAAAGATAAAAATGAGAACCATTGGTAAAAAAAATTTCACCAAGAATTGAACTACTGTTCCCTGGCCCCATTTAAGATCACTCTCAGGAAAAGCTCCCAAGAAAAAGCAGCCAAACACTGAAACAAAGTGTTTATCCTCAGCCTTGGGTTATCCAGCTACAGGTTCTTTTACACTAAAAGCTACAGTCTCCAAGGCAAGAAGCAAACACACACAGAGTGATCTCCTGAAGTATAAACAACAGCTCACAGCTCATTTTCTTCAGAGTCATTTGCCTCTTTCTAATGAAGTATGTATGTGCCATAAATATCATGTGCATGCCTATGTATGTTACTTATGTATAAATAATGCATGTTATGTGTATATACACATGTAAACATATGCAGATACACACAACATGCCCATTTGCTATTACTCTTGCTTGAGGTTTCGATTTTAGCAGATAAGTTTGAGATCTTAGAAACTTTTAAAGCTTGAGCCATCTTCATCCACCTCACAGCTGACACAGAATAGCAGCTTGGAAAAAATATAAATCTTGCCTCCATCTCTTCTCTTTGAATTATGACTCAAGCATTAAAACAAGCCACATAAAGAGGCAAACTAAGTGGCTGAATTTACATTAATTAGCCTGAGATGCTGAACTTAAAAGGCAATTTTTATTCTGACCAATAATGACTTGTCGGGACTTGCCTTATTGTCCAAGAGCCTTAAAGAACAAATCTATTTGCTGTAAGATGACAGAAATTAAAAGCTGATCCTCTTATTTCTGAAAAAAATCTTGTCAAACAAGAACACAAGGGAAAACAGCTGTAGCAGCATGACTGCTCCCATCCACTAATGGGCAGAGCTGTTGCAGGTTGTTGGAGACATTCAGAGCCTCTTGGAAAGCCAAGCTGAGGGTGCCTATACCTTGCCCTTTCATCTCTCTCTAGAGTCCCTCATCAAGACAAGGTTTGAAAACTCTGATAAAACAGCCTGCAACAATATGTAAAAAAGTGTTAATGCACAAAATCAAAGACATAAGCTTTCATTTGTTTGTCACACACACCCTTTTCTCCTTACATTGACCAGATCAAAAGAAAAGCAAACCCAAAAGTTTCAGGGGAAACAACAACAACATAGGGGCAAAACCCATCAGCCAGTGAAAAATTCAGTTTCACACAGCAACAAAAAAAAAGCTGAAAGAGTATTAGAGGGCTAGCTGTTAACAGAAGCTTCCTGGAATATCTTCCAGAAAGAAGCTCCGCTGTTAGCTGTTTGTAGGATAGACAGTCATTTAGCTGAGTGAGAGAAAACAATCTATTTTGCTCTGATGTAGCCTCACAGTCAAATTAAGATGCAAAAAAACAGCGAGATCTGTAGTGAGGCTCTGCAAAGAGCACAGTCAACTGAACAGTTCTGCTCAGATAAACTTGGGCTTCCTGATACGAAGAAACCTGGTAGTGTTGCTAGACTTTATTCTCCAGAGAATTAGAGCAAGACTCTAGAGCTCAGCTGGATCCAGCTTTTTCAACGATGAAACCGAGGGGTTACTCCCGCAGGGGCTACCCACAAAACAGATGATGCCTTCCTGCCTGATGTTCTGGGCTGGAACCAGGTTATCTGTATGAGGGTGAAGGAGTTCAGATAGGCCTGTAAACACACAACATAAGAGATAGAAACTTCGTCTTAACGTGTGCTTATAAATGAATGGGCCTTGTGCTCTTTCTGGCCCACGTTAGCCATAGTTCCTCTACTAACCATACTACCCCAATGGGAAGAATGATTATTCTACCAGAGTCTGAGGATGCTGAACCAGGCAGGAAGAGATCAAGCAAACATTCTCAATTAGCCAGGCTTGCTCACCATGACAGCTCCCTTAGTCAACTAAGCATCTGGTACCTGTTGGGGCTTAGAGCTTATCCAGCTCTAAATCTTTGGTTTCCAGCAAGATGAGTAGAAGACACCACGGGATCACACTTCTTGCACAGAAAGATCTACTAGCTACTCTTGCTAAAAGAAGGATGTGAGCAATGAAAGAAAATTACATCCTTCTGGCTCTCACAAGGTTTACAAGCACAGCCTGTTCAGGCCCAGGCCAAGGTAGAGACCCAGTTTTGCCCACGCCACAAAGGAGGAAGAGGAAAGAAGCCTCTTCCTCCGTTCCTGTTGAACCTCTGCCTCCTTGCAAAAATAAATACAAGGTCACACGTTGCAATAGGCTTACATGAGCAGGCTTCCTTCAATGAAAGAAGAGTGAAGGTTAGGCAGCTATGAGTAACCATCTGCAACTGCACGGCTTGTTAAGGATGTGGGGAAGAGATCCTGAGCATCCTGTGATCAGTCATAGTAAGACTCCTCCCCACTCCTATGAAGCTTCTGCTCAGATGGCCAAGCAAGGTAGAGAACAGTGGAAAGAAACATCTTGAGCACTCATCACACTGTTGTTGTTTTAAGTAAATAATCTACCTACCTATTCCAAGAGGAAGACAATCATGTACCAGACTAAAGCTTCCTGGAGCAGGAATGCATCCTCAGAAAAACAAGAGGACAAGCAGATCAGGAAAAATAATCATTTTGCAGACCACAAGTATCCTGAAGGTTGAAGATTGGATCCCCTGCTGTTGAATACAGGATTCCTCCCTTACAACTCCTAAAAATAAATAAATAGAAGGGGGTGGAGGAGGTGCAAACGACAACACACATTCACATCCAATTGTGAAGAGCTGCAGTTCTGTGCAATGAAACTGCTTCCCGGGAGGGGATTTCACAGCAAGAAAAACAAGAAAAAAAAATGTACGAAAGTATTCGTAAGTATTAACGGATGCCAAAATTAGAGATAGTTACCAATTTGGAAGCCAAAAGGTCAAAAAAGAAAAGGCACATCTGGTCTATGAGTAACTCAGGAGGAATTTATTTACACAAGGAACAAGTGGCTGACAGAATGAACTGCTGCAGTCAGCAGGGAGACCACGAGCTGAGCACAGGAGGCACCCAAGGTCACCAAACACAAAACAGAACCAGCAAAGCAGGGAGGTGGAGTCAGCTTTGGACATTCAGTTATAGGCCTCAGACAGCTTTATGATCAGATCACATTTTTTGGAATTAGTCTCCAATCCTATTCAAAAGAACTATTTTGGGAAAATTGCTATTGGAGAAATAAGTATAGTCCAACACCTGGAGAAAGGTTCAAACCCAGCAGTATAGGAAGAAGCCTAAATGCCTGTCTTAACCAAAAGACACATTTGAAGAGTCATGGGCTACTTACTTGTTTAAAAGTCCTTTCCACTGAAGCCTGCTCTTCCCAAGCTTCGCTTTGTGAAGTCTGTTATGCCATTAGCTTTCAAAGGTGGTAGCTCCACAACAGAGTACCATTTAACTTCAAAGGAGCTAAAGATATTTAAAACATTTGTGCTCTTGAATTTCAAAAGAGCAGAAAGACTTCTTGGCAAGAAAGTGACAGAGGACAACCCTGCACCTCTGCCCATGTCTCCCAAATTGCCCTACCAAGGGATCACGTGCTTTTGAGTCTGTCTGCACATCCACTCACACAAGCAGGTCTCTCAGAGACCTATCAGGAGCTCAAAATCAAGCTGCATACATTTAAGTTATATGGTTGCAGGATTCACAACTGAAGTGGCAAGAGAAACACTTCTCCATCAGCTGTAAGCTTATGGTCTGCTGTACCTATTATCTCAAACTAAGGGTGTCCTGATGAGAGAGGTAAACAGACTACATGCAACCCTTGCGGACTGTACATTTCACTGCCTTTTGGCTATCTGAAGCTCCCACTCCGCCTGTTCAAGATAGCTTTGCCTCTGAGGTACTGCAACACAAACATGTTTTAAAGTAGTTTTCTTTAGAAAGCTATATGCAGAGTCTCAGAGTAAAGTTTCCTCATCAGCCTCCTCCTTTGCAAAGTAGTATTTTGCAGAGTTACAACATGCCTAAAGAAGGTTTATGTTTAAACTTGAGTAAAGAATCTCTGTATCAATGAATATTTGCTATTTTCCATAACATTGCAGGAAAAACTATAGTGTAAGCTAAGTTGGTAAACAATGTGTCTATTAATAATTTTCAGCATAGAAGTTTATCTAAACACCCAAGCACTTTCTGACTGTCCATGTGACATCAACCATTCAGCATTTGCTTGTAACACTTGACCATACATAGTCTTCTTGGAATTAGTCAACAACAGCAGCAAATCTGTCACATAATTAAACAAGTGTTCTTGTATACTCGCATCACCTGTAACCACATGTCCGAAGCTTTCCTTGTATTTGGGAAAAGCCACGACCAAACCCCCAAAATTAAACATATCAGCCCTCTCTGGAAAGAGCAAATTGTATGATGAATGTTTTCACAACATACCAGATCCATGTACATATCGTTTGATCTGATCCTACACAAATCTTCATACAGATAGACCCTTATGCTTACAGTTACTGACCCCAGGACAAGCATAAGAGCCCCATATTTATGAAATCACGTGCAAAATCTATACCTCTTATTCTGACTTTCCTTTAGGTCCTCACCACTCAATGCTGCAGCTTAAAGCATGAATTTACTCTTACCCCTCAGATTCTAGATCAAAGCAAACACAAATGCTTATAAGATCAAGACACAGGACTATAAGACTTCTTTTCTTCCCATCAGCTTCACACAGCATGCATCATGAGTGCTTGCCCTTAACTTTGGTTTTCAAGG
Organism: Morus bassanus; assembly: GCA_031468815.1. NCBI lineage: Eukaryota > Metazoa > Chordata > Aves > Suliformes > Sulidae > Morus > Morus bassanus. Next base: position 17,670,304 of record CM062580.1, on the reverse strand, counting down.
CAATTATGCAACACTTAATAGCAACAATCGTTAGCTTATAATTTAAGAGTAAGCATTTATTTCAGAGCTACTGTAATTCTGATCTAACATTTACAGTCTCACATATATGCTAACAGATACTTATAATTCACTTCTGACAGTTTTAGTGTTTTCTTTATCACACTTTTGTGTCTATGCTTTTACACCATAGTCATGACTGCAGTTCCTGCTCATCATGAGCTTCTCTTTCATTTGCATTAGTCTTTGCACAGAGCAGTTTTACTTTCAAAGCAAGCTGCATCTCCCAAGCCTCATATTTACAGAAAACAAGAGCAGGTGGGCAGAGCAACTTTGAAGTTCATGCCTGTTGTTGCAAACAAGCCCAATACCCTGATTCATAATGAACTTTAACCAACAGCCTGAGAAACCAGCATCTTCTAAAGGCTCCAGTCTCCCTCTGCCTATGGAAGTGAAAATTGTTTTAGAGCAAGTTTGTTTTCAAGCTTACCAACCTTGACAAGTGTTTCATGCCTCTTTTATCCCACAGGTTATTTAGGATTCTTTTTTTCTTCCTATTCATCTTGATGACAAACTAGTTTTGATGTCTGCATTCAGTTACTCTTTCTTAGCACTTGCATGTTAGTCTGACTCTCCCCATGAGAAACTGGATACTGAACTGAGTGTTTTTACACAACCACTGTTTTGATTAGTATTTGTGCTTTCACAACACTTACGAAAAAAATTATACAGCTACATATGAGAGTATGAGCTCTCCTTGGAAAAATATTCTCTCTGACTTAGGTAAAAGGTGGAAACAGATTCAAGATGTGTCAAGAATAGCATTCATGTGTTTCAGGGGTACCAAAACTAAAAAACTTACATGCCTGTTTTAAATGTAGTTAACATCCCAAAATGCCCTCAACATTTCAGTATTATTCAAGAAGCAGAATCCTGGCACACTAACACAGGAGTAGAGAAAGATGAAGCAGCTTCACTTTTCACTTAAGGTAAAGGTGACCTCATGAAATCAAGAGCCACAGGTGGCAGCCTCGAGTCTGATTTTGATTGGAAAAAATAATTGATCTCAACTACACAAAATCCACCAAAATAAGTACTTCATTATTTAAAAAAACCACCACAAACATTTTGCTCAAAACAAGGAGGAACTGAATATATAGTGAAATTTAAGTCTTGCAGTAAGTTGTAGCAGCGACAGTACTGTTTAAGAGCCCAGCATAATATTTCTAAAAGATAAAAGTCATGAAATTCACTTGGAAAAAGAAAAAGTAGACTGCCATGAATGGACAGGTTGTTATGGAGCAAAGATTTCCAGGCTCAGGTTATACTTATTCCTTAAAATTACAAATCAAGCCATTTTCAGATATATCAGCTTGTTTTTAACAGCAAAGAACATGTAATATAAATTTTAAATTTAAACTTAACCTATGGTATTCAAAGCAGGCTCTCAGACTACCTTGTTTATTCTTCCCCTTCTAACTCTAGCAATTATAACTCCCTTTTAATATTAAAGCATTGCATTCCTAATAACCTAATACACAAGGATATTGAGTACTAGTCATATTTCTGCATTTGCATTCTCACGAAGTGTAGTGAGCTCTTAGCAGGGACCAGGTATAGGCTCTAGCATGCTGCCTGATTGTTCTTGTAACAGGCAGCCACGATACAGCTGATACCCCCCAAAAAAAAATTTAGACTATATTGGCTTTGGCAGCACCAATCAGACTGTGTGACGAGACAAAAACTGAAACTCCACTCCTTTATAGCAGGACAGAGCTGCATCACACTTTCAGGGCAAAACACACTTAACTGCATACGAGAGATCACATTGTTGACTTCATCAACAGACTTAGTTGACTGAGACATCAGTCTTAGTTGTGCCAGCTAGCACCCGAGCTCTCCATTGCAACCACCTTCAACCCTGCTTTTTCACCAGGGATAATTTTACTGTTGAATGCACTCAAAGGTTTAATTTACAAGTCTCTATTCATGCTTATAGCTAATCTGGCAGATCTAGTGGAAGCATCATTTGTGCTATTCAGACCAAAAAATAACACCACATTTGCCCAAGGAGTAAATAGGAAGGAAGAATCCTACTGACTATCATCAATTTGATCTTCTGTAAGTTGCACATAGCACAGTAACTTTCCAACACTTTTCATATTCAGGTAGTACTGCTGGAATCAGCAGCTCCCATGCTGCGTGCCCAAGCCAATGGTTGCATTTGGGTAGCAGTTCAAAATACTCACCCCTTTGAAGTAATTTAGGTCCCCAAACCAAAGTATGTCTCTTCCACATGACTCAGCATGGATTCACTTTGCCCTCTGTAAAAACACAGCACCTGGTCCAAACCCATATATTACACCTCAAATAATTTGCAGTGCCCTGTTTCCCATAGGCTCAGAGCACAAGTAGAGCAACCCCTTGTCAATCAACACCACATGACATGGATTTGCCTGTCAGTAGTACACAAACAGTTGGTCCCAGCAGCACCTATTAGAGTTTTTGCCAGGTAAACCCTCTTCCACAGGGCAATAGTTTTGTTGGAGGGACAGATGTTCAGGGTGGTTAGTCATTGTTCAAGGGTTTTGTTCAGCAGCTACCTTCAATGCACATCTTAAGAGGTTCTATAATGAAGAACTATGGTTTACAAGAGCTCAGAAATTTCCTTCCTTTCCTGAAGTTACTACTGGATAATACCCTCTGATAATAGAGCAGTACAGATTGGATAAGCTTACCATAACCTTCCACTAGCAGACACCTTGTCTACACTAAGTCATTCATTGGAATATTACAAACTGAAGATGGTATTTCTTTTCATAAAGGCTTTCTTTGTCTCTGCTGTATTTCAGCCCAGAATTATACTGCACAATATCTTAAATTAAAGCAGACAGAGTTCAAAGTTAGTCCAGTTCAACAGGCTAATAAACAAAGAGGTCATTGGACTGCTAGTTTCATAGCCAGCATAACTTTAGAGTTAGCACACAGGAGAGGAAGAAAAGGAAGAAGTCAGTTTCAGCCAAAACGAGCCAAGGATCAGTAAACACTTTCACCTCCTCCTTCCTTCTGTAATTGCTTCCTAGGATCCTCTCCCACTCACCTAGCACTAACATCCTCTGGTTGTGTTTGCTTTCTTTACAGAGCACTCCACATAGTAAAGCATCAGGTTTAGAGCTGCAGCCAGTTAGACTCTGATCTTGTCCCTCACAAAATACTACAGCTATTCCAACGCCTCCAGTAAAGGGCTGAAGTAATATTAAATAAAAACGCTACTCTGTTTAAGAGAGAACAGAAGCTTAGTAGCCCAGTAAAGAAGATCTAGGTTGATAAGATTAAAGACATTGCCACAGAGCAACAGATGCTGGCAAAAGCTTACCTTTCAACTGACGCAATGCCACATATGCATAAACCCCCTGGTTCACAAACTGCTTTTTAGCTCATAGCTCATGTTGAGCAGATGTACCAAAAAACAGCCACAGTAATAACATATTTCAGAATCCCATAGGTATACTCAAATGTATCAAAAATATCCAAAGATTGACAAGACAAAAAACAGAAGTTTAAGTGAAGCATCACCATGTGCAAAACTTAACTCACGCGGGCAGTAACTTTAAAGGGTTACTCTCATAATAGCCGTGACATCCAATATCAGTACTACACTTAAATCAGTGCACCATACTGGATTACTCAATTGGTGGATTTATCCACTAGATACAGTCAGAACTCAGATGACCCTTAAACACATGGTTCAGGCAATGGATATGAACTGATGTCTCCAAGTATTTAGGAAAGACGCTCCAGTATAATACATCACCTATTTCTCACATATGAAGTCTATGCACAGAGATTTCTTTTGTCTTTGCTGACTGTCAGCGAAAAGATATCATGAACAATATTTACTTTCAGGACTGACACCAGCCTAAAGGATTCATATCAGCTAGCAAAACTGACTTCAGCTGTTAATCACATCTGTGCTTTTTTTGTGGACTATCATCCAAGCCTACCACACACTCTTAAACACAGGCTGTTAATAAAAAAATGCATACATACATGTACTGAATTTATTTCCCTTTTAAAATTCATATATATCATTTTCCTATAAAGTACGTACACTTAAACAGAACAAACAATATGAGATCGGTTAACAACAGACATCCTGCAGCTCAAATAAATACTAAGGAAAGATGGCTCTATAGTTCAACTGCTTGAAAGAGCCACCTGCTTTCAAGCTGCAGAAAGTGTACTGAAAAGGAACTCTATGCGATTTCTGTATGCTGACCTACCAGAGTGTGATGGGTCCCATCCACACTAGTGCCAGGCCTCTGTGTTTTCAGTACATCACCATAATCTGCTGCATCAAAGTTAGTCTTCCACACCATCACCTGCAAAAGAAAGTTATCTCTATTCAAGTTTTCCATCTGCATTTGCTTCAAGGTCAATTTTGTCAACACATCAGAGAAGACTCAGCACATGCACACCAAAGCTTACCTAAGAAAGCTTTGCCATCAATTAAGGATGTTATTTGTAAATATGCTACTGAATAAAGACATAGCATAACTCTGTTCTCAATGGGTAAGTGACCTCTCTCAACATTCCTTGGGTCAGGAACATCATGAAGCTAGAGCTACCTAGAGAACTTCAAAGCAACATGCACAATACACCATTAAACCCACAAATATATTAAAATACCATGCTCAACATTATAGCACTTATCAGCCACACCCCAAACAACTAGTCACTGGTTTATCATGAGATTCATTCACAGGAAAAGGAGAGTTAGTACTTTGAGACTAGCATTGAAGATCTTGAGCTAGTTTGTCAGCTACACACTAAAATTAAATCCCACTTATAGGCATCTTCTTTCGATAATGCAGTATTTATGTCAGAAGAGAAGAGAGGCCTCTAACACATAAACCACTTCAAAATATCCAGAGCACATCTATGGAGTAAATCCTTAGCAGTGGCTCTAAAAGTCTAAAGAAGTTTAAGAGCAATCAGTCAACTATTTCAGAAGTCTGAAAGACACCTATGAAACCAGGCAGCTCACCTTGGTTATCAGAAACATCAGTGTTTATTCTTCACTTAGAAGTTTTCATCCCTGCTTTGCGTGAAATAAAAGCATTTTTCTTTTGTAGTTGCATAGCTAACAACAAGGCCATTCCATTGTGTAATGGAGAAAAAAAAAGTGATGCTCTTTTATTATATAGATTGTCTCTTCACAGCTAGCAAAGGTGTTATTACAACAGAGATGGGCATTGCCACCTAGTCTAACCTGGAGATTAAGAATGACGCAACACAGCTCAGTGAAGATCGATGACAGAAAAATGGATACTTACTCAGACCACTACTTTGGGTTGAAGTCCGTCCATATCTTCAGCAGGGCAACTCACACTAACTACATTAAAACCAGCATATATTTGCAGCACAGGGTGCAAATGGCACCACCTGATTCCAGCGGGCTCATACAACAGGCCTGTTTGCAGTTCAGTAATTAATTTTTTTTTTTTAAGACAGGCTATATGTCTAAATTACCCCACCAAAAAAAACAAACCACCCCTAACTTTCTGACCTGTAGAGATATTCTTGATTATTATTTCTCTTATTTCTCTTGGATTCAGAAAGCTAGTATTCAGCGAGGTCCATTCCACTGAAAAAGCTCCTTGTATATACACAACTGGCAATTTAAGACTAACACTGTTTTTAATACATACGTATATTGTATGTTAAAAGTTCTTTCTTCACGCATGAAAGGAAGCACAGCCTGCATTTTCAGATACAAACCTAAGAGGAGAGAAGCAGTTCCTTCAAGCGAGCTAAGAAAAGGAAAGCCAACAGCCACTCTTCCCAATATATGTGTTCAGAAACACACAGCCTTGAGCTATAACGGAAAGGGCTGCCAAAAAAGTCAGATATGACCCCATGCCATAAATGTACTTTTAGAAAGCACCTTTCTGGAGAGGCAGTGCCATTCAATGTTTCAGTGTAGCAATACCAGGTGATGCTTTGCAACAAGCATTACTTTGTTTAAAGAAATCCCAACCATAGGAAAGACAAAGAGGGAGCTGATAAAGCAAAGGCCTTTTTGAACTAATCTACTTTACACAGAGAAATGTACGCTAATATATCTTCTTAAGCTAAAAATTAAATAAATATAAAGTCAGCTTCTTGGCTATGTCTAGAAAATGAAGACAAATAAGATTTCTGAAGTTTTCTATTGAAAATAAGTAACAATGAATTGCTATATAACTGCAACTTCCAGCTACTTCAGGGCTTTTAAGGAAGAGAGAAACAACAGCAAAAAGGTATATTTATTTCTTGTGTTAGATAAGCATTTCAAGAGCAAACTTTAATATAGTGAAATTTTATAAGACAAAGAACTGCATGCATCTCTTCAAAACAGTCTGTTAAAAGGCTTAAATAAAAAGTGATCTTAAAGAGACAGGATGACAAGCTAAGCCACCTATCTCAGCAAATCTATAAAATAGAGTTAAAAAGCAGCAGCTCAGGAAACTGTTGTGAACTACAACCCTAGGACTCGTTTCCTCCTTGATAGCATACAACTGAAAACATACATTACATAAAGAATCCAAGCAAGTCATTTTAGCATGGTCCAGACATACTGGGTACATTTTTGCTCTCCCCCACTGACAACAGAAATCAAAACCCAGCAACTCTTAAAGAAATGTGAATCTGGATTGTAACTCAGAACCTGAAGCGAGGGAGAGATCTCCCCTCCTGTCCCAACTGCTTCATGCACAAAAACCCTTTACCAGCAGTACAAGACACCCAGGCTCTTAATCCTGCATATATATCAAGGTCAGCAGAGAAAAGTCCAACTCTGACCCAAAAAGCTGTGCAGCTGCAGCATTAGCACAGCTTTGCACCAGGCTCCCATTACTAAAGAGACCTGCAGCCTATATTCACGTCCAATCAGACTCAAAACCATCTGGTCTCAGTCACTGAAGATGGCTTAGCTACCGTGTCTCAAATAAGACTGAGAACACAGATCCGTGGGAGGAGGAGAGCACTGAGGAATATGAAATAGAGTGTTGAATACTCTTCCAGGCCCCACTGGTCTACAAGGGAAGCATCCCTGCCTGCTTGCCTTGTCCTTATGCTTGTGTCTCAGAACTAGCCATTGGCAGATCAGGAGACCATCCATCAGCATGACCTTTGATACTTAAGGTATCTCAACACAGCCATTTGTACACCCATCTAGCTTATTCCCCAGCAGCAGATGCCTCAGAAAGGCATATAACAAGGGCTGCATATAGAGTAATATTTCTTCTGTTGTATACCCATTCCCATATAATCCAGTTGAAGTGCTTCCTCACTAAAAGTCTATGTTTAATATATCTCACTATTTTTAATATTTGTTTTCTCTTTGAAACCAGTAATATGCCTATAAAACAGTAACAAGGCACAAAACTATCAAATTAAACCAGTCACATACCTGTTCATCGGAACCTCCAGAGGCAAATAAGTCTCCAGCTCTTGAAAAAGCTACACAGGTGGCTGGCCCCTGCAAATAGATTTAAAAGATGGGTTTAAAAAATGTGAAAGAAATAGTATTATATAGCTCCATTCATTACAGCTTTTCAAGGTATTTCTCATTTGACATCAGCAATCTTAAGGCAAAATTTAAAAAGCTCTTATCTGTCAGGTAAGTGGGCCACAATTAACACACTAAGCTCGCTGGCATGCACTTGCCATTTCCCACATTCCTGCTCCCAGTTTAAGACACCCACTTTTCAATATCCAAGGCATTAAGACAGACAGGAACAAACCAAGTTTTACAGCTTCAGGCTTTTCCTTCTTCCCTCTCAATCATTCTCACTTCCCTTTAAAATCAGAAATACCTAAAACTCCTGTTCATCTATTAAAAGCAGTGACACTGTTGAGTTTTGTTAAATGCAGCCTTCAGTTAGCCACCTGATGGAAAGGTCTGAAGTGGAAAAGGAGGTTTAAACACATAGGTACACACAGAGAAGCAAAGGGCATACTGAGAAAGATTGTTAGAAGTAAAATACCCTCACACCTCACAATTCTAGGCATTCACAAATCATAAGCCGGGTCCTATAAAAATATAAGTTGTTTTTGTTTGGTTTTGGGTTTTTTGTTTTTGGGTTTGGGTTGGTTTTGTTTGTTTGTTTTTTTAAAGTTTGAAGAGTTATGAATCCACATCTCAGGCTCCAACTGTCAAGCCTTCAGAATTTACATTTTCCAAGCTCCGCCTCACACCATGAAAACTAGAACAAAGAAAAGAAAATGCATGTAGCCAAGATTTTCGTATAATTAATGTCCAGGGGTCAGAACTTCAAACACTACCCAGAATCTTCAAGACATGACACCACAAGACAACATATTTCATGGACCACTGTGTCTACCAGATTCACCACGGACAATAGTATCTTCTCTCTACATGCTTTCCCAACAGCCTTGCATTGAAAATACACAGCTGTCACTAAGGGACAGCATAAAACACATGACTGATGATGAAAATAGCCAACAGGTAGGGTTACAGGCAAGAAGTGAAAGAATCAGTTCTACCACAAAGGAGAAGGTTGTGGGTTTTTACATACAGTCATCACATGCTCTCCTATATATTTCTAGGATATTCCATGCAAACTGCTCACTGCAAAAGACCCAAGGCTTAAAGCTCTTGCCCACTCTACCGCAACATAACTTCAAAACATGCCTGACCAGTTATCAACCAAAGCAATCAGTTTACATCAATTAATTTGGCCAAGGTTAGAAGCATTTTAAGTCAAGAAATCTGTACAAGGAGAACAACTGAATGCACAAGATTCAGTATTCAGAGCAGAATCCAATTACTCATTTTATTTCAAGACTTGGCAGTCAAGAAGTTCACATAGTACAAGACCACTGTTTCCAGAACAAGAGGAAGAAAAAGCCAAGGCTACCTGAGGAGCACTGGAAAGAAGAGCAGGCAGACAGAGCAGCATCAGCAGAATATACGGTATTTGCACATCTTCTACTTAGGTAGTACTACAGAATACAGCAGAGTTTTGCAGGAGACAGTTATTCTCTTTGGATACCAACTAGCAGGACAAAGTCAGCCCAGGGGGGACATCCAAAGCCATCAAAACCAGAACAGAATCACTGCTTCATATCCCCCTACAGCCTTAGATCCTTATCCCCATACATCCTTGTGGCCAAGCAATGACAGAGGCTTCAAACCAAACAGGCACCTGCAGCAGCACAGGAGAATGCAAGCAGCAGGCAGTCACTCCCTACACTACCATCGTTTGCCATGTTTAAGCTACAGGCTAATGATCTATGCAGGTTTGTGTTAGTTGTCAGGTTTTTAAACTGAAGAATGGAAGACTGGCTTAAAACTGCTTTTCTCTTAGTAGTTTCACAGAAGAGATGCCAGAGTTAATGCGTTCAGGATCATCTTTGTATAGTACAGGCGCGTGCATTTTGAAGAAGCCTTACTCTTAAAACAGTCAGTTCTGAGAGACTTTAAATGGCGCTGACTGCTGCCGCACTGCTTGAGTAAAAGCAAGCACTTCACACCACGCATCTATTTTAATACATTTTCAACCTTTCAGAAAGCACGCAGGAGGACACACATGGGAAGGATGAGGCATCTGAGATCAGTTAAACAGAGCTAGGAAATCATTATATGTGTTCAAGCACAGGCACAACAGACAAACTGTTCTGCTTGTAATAAACAGCTGAGGACCCAAATAGCGAAGTTTTATGCCAGCTACTGAACATGTTACTTTGCAGACTATCCTAAGCCTAAGCTTTTGTCCAAGCTGAAATGGGCAGAGGCAGAAACGAGCATTTCCAGAGGCTGCCTACAGCCAAGTTTGCTGAGAAAGCAAGCTGAACTTGTGACAGGCTGAAACAGAAAAAAAAAAAAAAAAAAAAAAAAAAAAAACCAAAACCACCCACACCCAAAAGACAACCAAAAAAGCCACAACCCAACCACCAGAAAACCCCGCCACACAAACACACACCTCCTGACAGAAGTAGAGGTATCCTCTTTCAAGTAGATCACGTATCTCAGAGAACAAGTAAGAAGCTTCTCCTCACCCTGTATCAAGTTCCGACAATGGACTATTCTATTAAGAGTTCACATCTTCCCAATGGGCATCACGTGGAAATCTCACATCTAGTTTGTTTCTTGTTTCCCTTCTTTCTCTCCTACTTTGCAGAATTGAACTCATCATTATAAATCCTGAAGGTAGACAAATACCCAAAGACTGCTTTTGGGATAAACACGCAACTCTCACTGCAACCTGTGTCCTGTGTGTTTTCAAACATGCTGGCACAAGGTTATGCTGGCAAAACTAGAGTCTTGATGTGGTCACTCCCAGTGTGAAGGGTTTTAGCTTCCTTAAAACACTTCAGGTATTTTCATATTATCATTTCACCTGCAGTGATTTCAAAGGTTTTGAGGCCTAACAGCAACATCTCACTCAAGATCTAGCCAGAATTGATCAAGTAGCAGCAATTTCAAAATGCATGCACAGTCATTAGCGTGACTAAGCTTGTTCAACTAGCGCAGCATTAAATAGTGCAGATATTTCAAATCAAAGACACTGCCATCAGTCAGCTGAGACAAAGCGTGCCTCTACTTTCTAGTCCCACCCACCTTCCCCAACAGTTCAGCTCTCTGACCACACTGTCAGGAATGGAGACTCTAAAAAAAAGGCAAAAGTAAAGACAAATAAGCAATAAGGGTGGGCAGAAACAAGTACACAGCCAGAAAACCGCACAGTGGCGAACACTGCTCAAAGATAAGAGCTGAGGACACAGAAGCTGCACTCTGGCTGTAATAAACCAGTGAGGTTGGGAGGGCAAAAAAAAACCATTCAAAGGGATTGCTTAAGATAAAATGTTCAGAAACAAGCACAAGTGAGGAATACTGGAGAGGAGCAGTGCTTCACAAAATTATTTTCATCAGTCTAAGTATTTCAGTGTATTTTAGACAAAATTTAGCACAATACAAACACATCAAAACAGGCAATGAACTGACTCCAAAGTCACGGCATTCTGAAGGGAAAAATGTTCAACAGAACATATTTCTCCCAAAATAGAAACTGATATCAAAAACTGAATGTGCCTTTATAAATTGAAAGAAGGGGAACAAACAAGTCTACAGACACAACATCCTCTACAGATTTGTTGACATAAATTAAGTGAAAAGTATTTTTACTACATACACTTACAACACTCTTGCCGGATCTAACAGGTTTGCTATAGCAACATACAAATAGTAGTTTGCCAAATACTCTCCCAATTTAACATAAACACACAAAACAAAAATACAAAATGACACATGACAGTGTGTCAGCCTAACTCCCATTTGCTCCACGTAAGCACAGCAGAGATCCAACAGGTTTCTAATGCAGTCCTGGACAACAGGTACATGGTCGGAGACTGAAGAATTCAAGTCTTCCTTCATTCCCCCCCACCCTTTAAACTTACTGTTTGCATCAAAAGTGGCAGAAAGCAGCAGTTGCATATTCTTCTATACAAGATTTTTAAGCTTACTTTCCATGCAACTAGAACACGTGTGATGCAGCAGCCTTCTAAAAGACCACTTTATTCCTCTTTCTGTAGCAAGATACAAATGCCCTTCTATTAGTATTTCCTAAGGGTTCAGAAGCTCCCATTCTGCATCCTCTTTGTACTAGGTGCTGCACACAAGCTGCTAGCACCAGTCCCCAAATTCCTACACCTTCTTGCCTTAGATTAAACAGCAAGCTGCAGAAAGAAGGGATTAGACAATGAGATAACACCAAGTCAGCAGTAAGGGACACCTCTATTTAGTCCTCAGCAGGCCAGCAACACGAAGACTGTCAAGCTTTTATGCATGTCAAAGTTTGAAATTATAATAATAGTTTTGGTGATACTGGGAGAGAGCTGCAGAAGGTTTGAGGGAAAGTACAGAAGAGAGCAAAAAGTCATCCACTGGAAATGTTGAGTGGGAAGACCGTTGCCACTAATCAATATTCAACTCATCTCGTCTAGTGAAAGAGAAGTACCAGGTAGGGTGGAGATAAGCCCCAGGGAGCCTTGAAAAGGACAAATTGCTCACACACTGGATGCAGCAAAGAAACTGGAAACAAAAGAAAGGAAGCCATACAGAAGGAATGATAACAGGATCAAACCTCATCCTTTGCAGCAGCCTTGCCAATGAACAAGGGCAAGGTCAAACAGCCATGCCATGGTAGCTGAAACACCAGGTGACATCCCACTTATAGCTGCATACGTAGGTAAGAAGGATGAAGCACAGCACATTACACCATCTAATTTATGTATAGACTACCCCCCAGAGACGGAGATTATACCTTCTCCTTGCTTTCCTACATCCTACAGAAGGAGGCTAGTGATCGCAAGGCCTTTACTGCCCTAGCAATCCACAGGTCGATCAGCTTACACAAAACATTAAGTGTGGCCTTAGAAAGAGATGTTCGGAACTAGTCTGAATGGCTTGAATGCATTCATCACCTAGAGAGACAGGATCCAAAGCCAGGACACAGATTACAGCACTGAATGAGTGACTGGCAGGATGCTAATAGCATCAGCAACAATTGACACAGGGATGACAAGAGACAACAGGAATAGCATCCCTGAACACAAAGCTTTCAAAGGTGGAGCTAGAAACAGATGTCTCTGAAATAAATACTTAAAGGCCAAGAGTTTAGTTTGGAGAAATGAAAATATGCCTGGAGCAAACAGTCATACCTGCATGCAGACAGCAGATGAATATGTACCATCTATAAATATTAAGTGGACAGACACAGAGAAAGCCCTATTGAACACCATTTCCTCCCCCATAGAACTGCTGAAGGACAGAAGGCACGCGATTTCAAGAACAGCAGAGCCAACACCAACAGTCAATTCAAGTCAAGAGAGGCCAGACTTGCAAGCTTCAACTAGGAACAGAGCGAACACTTTGGCTTCAGCATAACAGAAGAAACAAGAGCCAGGCTGGAGAGGGTCCAGGAACAAACCAGAGGAGAGTAGTTTAATGATGCACAGTCTGAACAACGAAAGGAGAGGCAGAGAGGAAAGTAGCTGGAGAGACAAGTGAGGTCAAGGATGCCAGTAGATTTTTCTGTTTCCCCACCCCCCACACTTTTTTTTTTTGTTGTTTTTTTGTTTGTTTTTTGTTTTTAATTCTGGGAGAAGGTAATGCATACCAGAGAGGAGCCACATGAGAGTGTAAGGGAGGTGCCAAGAGCTGGAACAAGGCATATCTAGAGGATGCAAAGAGTTGAATTAAAGGAGAGCTTCCACTGCCCACTAAAGGAGATGTAGAAGAGGGAATATATGAGCCAGTATATTCAGTCAAACTCTCCTGGAATAGATTAACTAGTGCAAAGAGAAAAAGGAGATACAAATGGTGATGAGGCCCGAGAAGCAAATCAGAGGCAGCAACAAGCACACTGGGATCTTAGGCATGGGATCATCAGTTCAAGGCATAAAAGAAATAAACAGAGCAGTAGTTGCCACTGTTCACAGTGCTTTCAACTGCTTCATGGCACAGGAGAAGAGGGCAAGTCACACTTGGACAGGTGGACATTGAAATGACAGAGGGTAGAGGAGCAAAAGATGCAAAGAATAAGTGATCAAGACAATTAGGAAAACACCAAGAGCAGGCAAGACACTTGATTATGCATTCGAGTGCCAAAGAACATAGAGGGCCTGAGACAAGATGCTGACATCATGTCTTTCACCTATCACTTGGTTTCAGCAGCAGATAAAGCAGTGAAGAGAGTTCAGTGAAGACCAATTCAAATTAACAGACCTTTTGGTAAGGCAGAAGCACTGAGCCTGTATCTCAGGATCAGTGACGAACTTCCAGCAAGGAAATCCACAGCTATGAAGATCTATTCAATCCCATCAGAAAAGGTGAAACACAATAGCAGTATACATCTTAGGAGAAGAAAGCTGAATTCAGAGAAGACAGACAGGAAGAAATACAAGGGGCAAGACAGGTGACAGTTACACACACTTATTTCACAATCCAGTATAGCATGCAGCTCGTATCCTGCAGAAGAAGCATCAGACAGGAAAATCCAAATCTTAGAAAGAGGCAAGAGCTGGAAAAAAAAAAGCTATGAAAGCCATGGATGTTGTCTTTTTACAAACACCACAAATATCCCAAAGATGATGTGAAGAGGGGAAAAAGGTGTCAGTACAGGCATTGTACACTGGCAAATCAAGAGGTACAGGACAGAGCTGAGTATTGTCCTCAAGTGGGGATGGAGCAGAAAGCAATAGGGGCTGTGGAAGGAATCCACATCTCTTAACAGTAAGGACAAGAAAAGTGTTTAGATAAAAAGGGCAGATTCCTAGAAAGTGCACAATGGGGTACACAAAGCATAGAAAGGGACAGTGAAAGGGAACCAAGGAGAAAAGCACAGTGAACAGAGATGACAATGGCAACAAGGGATGTTTTCATACAGAATACCTCTGACAAGAACTCACAAGGATTCTCAGTCCACTGAGCTTTGAAAAACTCCTGTATCACTACTCCGAGCAAGACTATCATGCCTGCACCTTCCTTCACCAGGGAGAAAGGGCCACAGCTAACATAGGGAAAATTTATACTGGCACCTTATAATTGAATCTTCAGTAGCTTTTTAACTCCTGAAAGCTTCAGTTAAAAAAAAAAACCACAAGGGAAGAATATAGCACTCATATTTCCTTTTAATAATCAGAAATGCTAATCTAAAAATCAATTGCTTGTTGTTTACAACATACCCCTTCTCTCCCTTTGCTGCAGCCCTGAGATGTCCTCATACCCTTCAAAGAAGGCTAGGCCTGCACGGATGTTTAATGCCACCTAGGTAGAGCTTGCAGCAGACAGTAAAGGAGCATATTTGTTTCTTGTGCACCTGCTCAGAAGATCTTGCTCTTTAGTCAGCCAGCAAAGCAAAGAGCACTTGTGCCACCCAGGTAGGTGGAACACAGCTACTTCATGGTTCAAGTCAAGGTTGCTTGGAGAAATGTACTTTGCTTTTTCTGTCTTCCCATTTCTAAACATATCCATGCAGATGTTTTCTAAATATTTACTGAGAACTTCCATTCCACTAAGGAAGTCAGTCTGGAAATGCTCTAATCACCCCAACGGGCAGACAGGCACTGTGCACATACCTGCTCTCTTCTTAGCAACTCTCCGGAGGTGACTTACGGGCCCCAAAACATTCTGTTCCTCAACAATGATTCAGTACCAGAGGTGGATTTACATACCAACCTGGTGTCTCATCTGTATAGAATTAGGCAAGAGTACTTTACAGCTTGAAGCACTCCAGAACTAAAATATGCAGCACACTACAGAATGATGTTTCACAGCTGCAAGACGTCAGCTCTAAGCTGCGGAACTCCTGTCTCTAATGATCCTTCTGCTACAAGGGGGCCAGCTACATTACAATTGAAGACATCAATGTAAACTTGGCAATCCTCCCTATGTAAACTACAGCTAATCAGCTGCTAACAAATTCCTGGCACTCCAGCAGTTGCGTCAAAGTATGTCTAAAGGACCTTACTTTTTTTTCCTTCAAGTGTCCACTTGCATCCAGCCTTCCTAGAACAATATAACAGCAGTCAGCTGTCAGAGAAAGCACAAAGTCTCAACCAGCATATTCACCCACACGAAGTCACAACTCAAGAATGTCTTCAGAACAGGGTGTTCATTTGGTGACTAACCTATAGCCCTCACTTAAAAAGGCAAGTCTACTCAACAACCAAAAAAAAATCCACATCCACTTCATTTTTAGCCACTTGGAGATACTGGCCTCACAGTGAGGCTGGAGAAAAAAAACAAAAAGACCCCTCAGTATTAAGTAGCTTGGGTTTATCTATGAGCAGAGCAGGCTAGAGAAGCAGTCAGTGCAGGAACCCACCCCAGCAGCTTCTGACACAAGCAGGGCCTGTTGTCAGTGCCAGTTGCTTACTGTGAACGAAGCACAGGTTATTATCATATACTTTTAGTGGAAAAGCAAGGTATCTGTTAAATCAGGCATTAAAAGAACAAACCCACAACAATACTGTACATGCCAGCAGAGGGAATATGCCTGCCCAGAGCTAAGCCAGTACTGGTTCCACGGCCATCTCAGTGCAATACCCTTAAAGACGACCAGAAAGCACTACCAGCCACTTTTATATTTCTACTTGTTTCCAAACAAAAGGAGGTGTAATCCCACAATGGCAACTACCCTTCAGCTGTGCCAGTGTCAAAGCATTTGCAGTGTCAGTTAGATTCCAAGGAGAGAGTGGCAGATGTTTAACTGACCTGAAACAGTGTGGGGGGAAGTAATACAGAGCGTGAACTCTACTTCTGAACAGATGATTCACACACCAACTGTTTTGCAGAAGACCTGAGTTAAGTACAGCATCAGCCTAAAGGGACTTTCTAACATCTAATTCTGAAGACCGCCACCACCATAATCAGTTTTGGACTCTCATTCAAAGTAAAACTACTTTTTTGTGCCACTGCACTCATTGAGGAGAAACCTGCAGCTCAGAAGGGAGGAAAATGGAAAGCAGGCTCAGCCTCCTGCTGAACAATAACCTAACACATCCCTTCCTGAGGCAAGGATGAGAGGTGCAAAGATCCACTGTTCCTCCACACTTACCATTTTCCAGAAAGCTACTTTCTAAGCACTCACTTGCCCAATTAACACAAAAGACAACAGTTAGAAGCTTTGATAGGAGTATCCACTTAGTCTAGTTTTCAAAGTTTTATGCAGTCAAGGTTTACATGTTAGGACAGCCAGCATTTATTATCATTCCCTCATTCTTTTCAGCATTTGAACCCTTTGATCAGTTTTAATCAGATCCTCCCATGAAGCAGAGCTTCAAGTATGAGGTGGTCCTATTTTTCCATTAACATTATAAAAAAAAAGGAGAGAAGTTTATTAACACATAGTATAAGAGAAGTTACAAAACAAACTTGACCTTTTTAGACATCAGACAAGGCAGTCACTAAACATAAAGCCACAAGAAACCAGAATTATCAGTTTTGCAGCTTACACAGCTACCATTATTGCCCAGAACCATCTCCACCACCCCCAACAGCTTCAGGCTGTGGTTTTTCCCCAGCTAGTTTTGATGCTTTAAGACTCAGCCCCCATTTTAACAGAGAGACAAGTAGGTTAACAATTTCTGTTCTTTTTGTCCCTTTGGAAAGGGAACCTTTAAAGCAGGTCTGCTTTTTCATGCCTTTGAGCCCCACTCAGCATGGACAATGAAATTAGTCTATTTATTTTCATTTAACATTTAAAAAGAGAGCTCCAAGCATTCATATAACTAACCTTACAAGCAACACATCCAGCAGCATAACACTAAGTGGCCAATAAGTTAAACTTAAACCAGCAGCATTTATCACCTTCAATTATTTAATTCATTAATTTTAATTAACAAAATGCAAACATATTCCCAAATCATGTCCCAAAATATATTTCCTCCATTTTACCACTACTGTCCCCAAGTCTCCTGTCAGGTCAATAGCATTTATCTTCATAACACTTAAGAGTCAGGGGGCCAAGTGTTATCTGCACCGCTCTAGAGAGCAAGTCAGAGCTGTGGTACAGAGCACGTAGGACAGACCCAGGATTAGAGTCTGGGGTGCAGCTCTGACTCTGCCCCTTTGGCCTTAGACTTGCATCTTCAATACTGGAGCTCCCCTTCTGCCTTGTTTTCTCATCCTCTCCATTCCTGCCTTACATCCTTCCCACTCCACAGGCCTTCCCTTCAAAACAGTCATGATCTCAAAGATTATTATTAGTACTACCATCATCGTTTTATGCAAGGAAGTTTTCAGAAGATTTTTGGCCATGAAGAATGAAAGGCTCAAGCATACATTTGGCCAGTTTGTTATGGGTTTGTATGTTACTATATAAAAGGCTTTGCCTCACCTGGTGACCATGAAGAGTATACAGAAGTCTTCCTTCTAGCAAGTCCAGAATTTTAAGAGTTGAATCATTGGAAGCAGTAACCAGATAGTTTCCACAGGGGTGAAAGGAAAGACTGTTTACCACAGCACTGTGCACTGAAGGTGGAAAAAAACATACATAATAATCACCGAGACCAGTTTACATAAGCCCAACGCAAAAGAATAAAAGTACAAGCACATTCGAATTTTCTGTTATAAAGTTTAAAAGGAAAATTATCATGGGAGAAACATTCCACAAAAAAACTCTTCAAAGCATTGGAGAACAAGGACAGTATTCAATTCTTGTAAAAATAGGCACTACTTTATTGAAAGGAAAAAGGAAGCTTTGCCAATTATTCTGGGAGATTTAAGACTACAAAAGCTTCCAGCATAGCCCCAAAAAGTAACTATATGTGCAAGTGAGCTATATGATTCTGTAAGAGCTAGACATTGAGTTTCTTTCATCAAAATTTCAGTCTTCTCCTTAATGTACCATCATATACAGTTTATTCTAGAATCACTTGGGAGCAAGAACAGCAGCTCCACGGTAGTAAAATATGTCAAACTTGGGTAGTAAACCAAAAGAACCTGTGCAACGCCAACTCTAACCAAGACTGGGTTTCAGAGAAACTAGGAAAGAACAACAGCAACTTGAAAATGGTCCAGTATAAGCATTATTCCTTCATCCATCCAATTCACCTCACCAAAAATTTAAAACAAGTATGAATAGACAAACTATCAAGAGTGTGAACTTCCCATAAAGCAATCTTTCCTGCATGACTATGAAGCCTAAAGAGTTATTTTGAAAAGAGTTAAAGAAAATTCTCTAGGAAAAAAGTCAAACTACACTTAAGGTCACTGTAACATTAAACATCTACCTAATGCAGGGCTTTTTTCCCCCTCCACAGACTTTTACAAAACAGGCTATTGAACATATTTATTTATAAGAACATGCAGTACTTTACATATGCACAGCTTTCTGAGCATATGTGACATTACAGAATATTAAGACTATGCTTGAAGAGGATTTTAACTATCCAATTATTCTTAATTATACTATGTGCCCTCCAAATGTTCTGGTATCTCAAAATCTACTACTACTAGTACATCCTCTCCAACTAAATTTATATTTCCTTGAGAGTCTACTGTGTATTCCAAATCCAAACTGCATGTTAAAAAACCCTCAAAATACAATTTTAAAGATACCAGAACCAAATAGTCTTTTGCAGATGCTGATTTGAAGCAGAAATCTTAAATAATGTTGCTCAATTGTAAAACAGAATGCCTCTACTTTTTAAACCCTCAGAAACACTAGATACCTCAGCTTAAGTTCTGAGAACGTAATTCCTCTTGACCTGGACTATTAAAAAACACAGAAGAAAACATTAAAACTCAACACAGGTACCTTCTAAACAGTATTCTTGTTGGTGAATTCTGCCTCTATCACACAGCTAGATCTTCCTCTACCCCCCCAGTCCCATATTACATTATGTATTAAAGGAGAAAAAGTCTACATGGAGTTTTTCCACCTGAAAGAGTGCTAAATACATTCCTCCTTTGAAAATTTTATTCCGAGTGATTTGTAATATTTCTCATCCCATTAGCGCCTACATTCAGATAAAGGCAAACATATTTTGTCAATTAAGGCAAGTCCTGAAAGGAATCGCACCAGGAATAGATTAAGTTAATGATATATCCAAGTTCCAGACCGTGAATAAAGTATTTCCAGTTTCACCAAAAAACCTTTTCATAATGGAAAGAAATCACAGACTGTGGCTGTGTAAGTGCTCACAGCTTCTATGCCCAAGGAGTTCTTGGCTGTCGTAAGCTCAGAGAAAACTTCATCTCTCTTCTGCCAAAACAGCTCATACCTCCCACGAGACCATTCACAGCACATCTCCAAAAACTTGCCATCGTATCCTGCATCCTCACTTTATTTCATGTTGTAAACAATAAAACCAGTGCAGCACAAAGCAGCATCTCCCAGTGACTTGTTGCTACAAGCCTACCCTTCTGCCAGGCAGACCCTAGAAAAAATAATGGCCAGTTAAGGGACTTATACTGGGGGGTTAATTACTAAAATAGAGACATGCCAGCCTATAAAGCAACTGAACATAACTGTCCCAACTCTGGCAATACTACTTTTATGTAATCAGTGAATGTAACCTCTTAGTAATCAGCAGTCAGAAGATAAATTATGACGGACTTGACACAGCCCACAGTCCCCAGTGAAGATAAACACCATCCAGCCCCAGCTGAACTGTATAAAAGTACCAATTGCTCTTTTTAAACAGCAATAAAGAGGTTAGAGCTGTTTCCACAGACCTGTAACAGGTGCCCCACACACAACTTTGCACAGGAAAAAAAAAAGTCAGGCAATAAACATTGAGTATTTTTGCGGGGGGATGATCTGCTGTACAAAAAAAGTTACCACCAAGCAGAGGATTGAATAAAGCTGTTTACTGTACAGTAAACGTGACCAGAGCATACTTTACTAAAAAAAAAACCACACCATAGGAAAGGTTTTGCAGTTTGCTCTCTACTTCCAACTTTCATTTGTAAATGTCACAGTTGGAACAAGGCCTGGCAACAAGAGCAACACTGCCAAAAGACTAATCAGTTTTGGAAAACAACCCAACTTTAACCCACAAGAGTCTGTGGCAGGGCTACTTAGCTATTAACTCGTCAATGCAACTCAATCTTTAAAATGGATTCCCTTGAAATCCGGCAGCGTAAGTACATACTGAGGGAGGAGATGCCCTCTAGTGGGACTGAGACGGCAGCTTCACATGGGAGAGCCACAAAACTAAATCCGATTTAGCTAAAAGGTGACTGTATAAACCCGCGGAAGAGCAAGACTTAAAAACACATCTCCAGAACATGTTACAAATGCATCAGTTTGCAGTCAGAGGTGCATGAAGTGACTGCAAACAGCTACCACTGCAATTTTAGGTTTCTTTGGCTTTCATGATTATTTCATAGAACGGTTTGGGTTGGAAGGGACCTTAAAGATCGTCTAGTTCCAACCCCCCTGCCATGGGCAGAGACACCTTCCACAACGCCAGGTTGCTCAAAGCCCCATCCAACCTGGCCTTGAAGACTTCCAGAGATGGGATATCCACAACTTCTCTGGGCAACTTGTTCCAGTGCCTCACCACCCTCATAGTAAAGAATTTCTTCCTTATATCTAATCTAAGCCTACCCTTTTTTCAGTTTAAAGCCATTATGCCTTGTCCTATCACTCTACATGCCCTTGTAAAAAGTCCCCCTCCAACTTTCTTGCAGGCCCCCTTCAGGTACTGGAAGGCTGCTAGAAGGTCTCCCCAGAGCTTTCTCTTCTCCAGGCTGAACAACCCCAACTCTCTCAGCCTGTCTTCACAGGAGAGGTGCTCCAGCCCTCGGATCATCTTGGTGGCTCTCTTCTGGACTCACTCCAACAGGTCCATGTCCTTCTTATGTTGGAGGCCCCAGAGCTGGATGCAGGTGGGGTGTCACAAGACCAGAGTAGAGGGGGAGAATCACCTCCCTCAACCTGCTGGTCACGCTTCTTTCGATGCAGCCCAGGATACGGTTGGCTTTCTGGGCTGCAAGCGCACATTGCTGGGTCATGTTCAGCTTCTCATCAACCAACCCCCCCAAGTCCTTCTCCTCACGGCTGCTCTCAATCCATTCTCCGCCCAGCCTGTATTCGTGCTTGGGATTGCCCCGACCCATGTGCAGGACCTTGCACTTGGCCTTGTTGAACTTCATGAGGTTCGCATGGGCCCACCTCTCAAGCCAGTTGAGGTCCTCTGGATGGCATCCCTTCCCTCCAGCGTGTTGACTGCTCCACACAGCTTGGTGTCATCAGCAGACTTGCTGAGGGTGCACTCAATTCCACCATCCATGTTGTCAACAAAGATGTTAAACAGCACCGGTCCCAATACCGACCCCTGAGGAATGCCACTCGTCACTGGTCTCCACATGGACATTGAGCTGTTGACTGCAACTCTGAGTGCAACCATCCAGCCAATTCCTTATCCACCGAGTGGCCCATCTGTCAAAGCCATGTCTCTCCAAGTCAGAGACAAGTATGTCATGCAGGACAGTGTCAAATGCTTTGCACAAGTTCAGGTAGATGACTTCAGATGCTCTTCCCTTATCCACCAATGCTGTAACCCCATCACAGAAGGCCACCAAATTTGTCAGGCACAATTTGTGCTTAGTGAAGGTATGTTGGCTGTCACCAGTCACCTCCTTATTTTCCATGTGCCTTAGCACAGTTTCCAGGAGGGTCTGCTCCATGATCTCGCCAGGCACAGAGGTGAGAGTGACTGGCCTGTAGCTCCCCAGGTCTTCCTTTTTTCCCTTTCTAAAAATGGAGGTTATGTTTCCCCTTTTCCAGTCAGTGGGAACTTCATTGGACTGACACAACTTCTCAAAATATGCTGGATAGTGGCTTAGCAACTTCATCCGCCAGTTCCCTCAGGACCTGCGGATGCATCTCATCAGGTCCCATGGATTGTGCAACTTCAGGTCCCTTAGATGGACTCAAACCTGATCTTCTCCCACAGTGGGCGGTTCTTCATGCTCCCATTCCCTGCTTTGGCCTTCTACGACTTCGGTGGTGTGGCACTTGCCAGTGAAGACTGATGAAAAAAAGTCGTTGAGTATCTCAGCCTTCTCCATATCCCACGTAACCAGGTCTCCCGTTTCCTTCCAGAGAGGTCTTCCTTTTATCACTGACATACCTATAGAAGCTTTTCTTCTATTTCTAATCCAAAGTTTAACACACAATTAAAATTTACACAGTAGTTATTAAAAAAAACCACTCATAACAGGAAAAGATCACTTCAGTAACAAGGGTGTCAGACTAAAATGCCGTTCAGTAATGGTGGGATACAGTGGGAATATATAACTCCAAGAGACAAAAAATAAACCTGGCAGCCAAATATAAACCACATTAGATTCAGAGGATTTAATAGCAGTAAGTGGAAAGCAGGAAGATAATATTTTTGAGCCAAGTTATACTGTGGCTGGAAACACACACTGCAGATCTTCCTACTGTTGAAAAGCTGCTGAAGTACATTAAAGGACAATATGACACTGTTCAAGTATTTAAACATACTACCTATTTTATCAACAAGACTTCAGAAAGGTGTTTTCAAGTTTTGGCATGGGTCACAAGTTAATAACACTTATTACACAGACCCACACTTCAGTATTCATCATTGCAATGCTCAATACTGATGAACAGTCCTCAAAAGGTTTCATTTCCATCAGATTTTTTTAACTATCAGAGAACTGGAAGTGATTATGAGTCCATAAGAGTAACTGAAGAAATCAAAGAAATAAAACCTATTATATGAGAATTCAAGTTGCTCAGGCAGACTTCAAAGAGTCTCGACTTGACTATACAGGGAGAATGTACTTGAGGACCACCTCACTTTTAGAAGCCAGGAATAAAACACAATCCAGGCACAGGAAGCTGATGCTAGAAACATGATTTTTTTTTTCTACCCAAGAAAAAACCCTGTTCCAATGATGGTGATGTCACCATCGGTGCTTAACAGTCAAATCAATTGATCATAATGGTGCTTCCATCTATATGCAAAAAGCAAAAGAACAGTACTCTATGTACAGCAGATTTACAAAAGGATTCTAAAGTTTGCAGATTGTTCCCACTCCCACAGCAACCTCTTTTGGGGACCTTTTATTTATCTTTTTATGGAACCCAAAGGACTTTCATAATTTTAATAGCTTCTCTGCAGACAATCTGCATTTGCTTCGAGATAAGTAACTCCCATTGCTCTTATCTACCAGAAGACACCTAGCCTTTCACAGGTTGCTGTGAAGGAAGACAAATAGAAGAACATTGCTACACTTTGTCTGCCTTTCTATTTCAAGGGAAACTAGAGAACTTGTATTGAGAGACTACGCAAATTCTTTCATTGCCTTATGAGTAAAGGGATACACAGTCAAAAGCACTTTAAAAAAACAATCCTAGTTACATAAAGCCAGGAGGACCAACAGCTTTAATTTAGAACTCAATTTTTGTCTCTGAACTTGCAAAGTCAGCAGGAATCAACTGCAAACTATTTTACTACTCTGTCTTTTCTGTCTGGCATTCAGCTGTGAGGCTGTCGGAACAGGAATTGACAGTATCTGATGTGGATGACAGGAAGAATACACCAAGCTTGAGCCCCATATCTCTGATCTGCTTTACTAGCATGCCAGAAGCAGTCTTCATGAAAAGCTAACAAAATTAAGCTGAATAAGCTATCTGTACTTGAAACAGTGCTTGAGTATATATGCGAATATACTATGGCAGCCCTAAAAATCATTAATAGTAAAGCAAATAAAGCCATGTTTAGGCTCAAGCACTAACACAACTAACATGCACAAAACAGTACAATCAAACTCAAAGAAGCTTGCCGGGATGGGAAAGGACCCTCTTCTATCCAGTTCTACCAAATGGCAGCACTAATCAGTTTGACAAAAACAGGTAATAGGAGGAGATGCCATTTTGAAGGTAAGGGTAAAAAAAAAGTAGACTCCTAAATATAAAAGCTAGCTACTCTAAGGAGAAGCCAACCTGGACAAGTCATAACAAAGCCAAAGCCAATTCTGGAAGCTGAAAACCAAAGGAGATACTGGAGAAAGAACTATAAACATGGATCATAGTATAATATTGTAACTGGTGGATTTTGATTTTTCTCTTTTGTTAACTTCTAGTTTTCTCATGAAGAACTAAACCTTTTGCTTTGCTGGAATGCATCTGACTCCTCCTATAGGCTTATTTGGAGGCAAAGGCCACATCCTTTTTACTGCATTTCATTTACTCAAGAACAGTGAATACGAGCCAAGTGGCATCGCAGGTAACACCTGCAACACAGGACAGTGTCAGCACTGGGGCTTTTTCACCTTTTTTGATGGTGGACAGAGAAAGAAATCAGAACAGAGGTGTTTCTCAGCAAATATGTGAGAATTGGTCTTGGAGCTAACAGAAAGCAAAGCTTGATGTTTGGTGAAAAGAGGCTTCCACTGGGCAGGCCTAAGCCAGTGCCTTTCTGGAAAAGCAGCAGGTGATGGAGAAACAGTCCTTGGACTTCAGCGCAATTCATATAAAATGTGGAAAGGTCTGATTTTTCTAAGATCTTAACTTGCCTTGATAATGTTGAAGAAGTCTATTCATCCTAACGTCCCACACTTTCACTGTGTTATCTGTACCAGCCGCAGCAATGCATGTACCACTGGGATGAAAATCCACATGATTCACAAACCTGTAAATTGCAGTTAAATCCAACTGTTTACATTCAATTCTTGCTAAAGATCAAAAACACCTTTTCCAGAAGGGAAGCTACATCATGATGCATTGATCATTACAGAAAGGAGGAAATAACCTGAAAATTCATATTGCTAAATTTCTCTTAAGACCTTGCTTATAACCCCAAGTAGACTGCAGGATTATACCTAAGCATAGTCTTCAACGTTTTGCATTACAGGTGTAGGAGCTGTAGATACAAGGTTCCTGAAGTCTGATGGATCTGACTGTCACAACAACATTTTCAAGTGTTCATTTAATGTTTGCATAATATATGCCTTCTGTTAAATAAAAAGGATTTCTAGAGTGGTGTGTACAAGACTGAACAGATATTTTTCTTCTATTACTCTTAACTAATTTTAAGATGGAACTTACTGAATGTGCCTGAAATAATATGTTGCCACTTAGAAGGTAGCAAGGTTGAGACCAAATTCCTTTCCATACTTGTATGCAATCAATTCTTATTTTGAACACACAAGTACAGTAAAACCTTCAGAACCTTCACTGAAGAGCATCCTGTAACTCCTCACCTAATCCATGCCAGAAATCAGATGAAATTATTTACCCTTTGAGTATTCTTGTAACAAATGCTGAGAAAGCAGAGACATTTCAGTTGGTTGTTTGGACAAGTTAGATTCTTAAAAGCACTAGAAAAAATAATGCTGTCTGGATTTGTCTTAATAACATTGTATATTACCTGGAAAGAACAAAACTTTGTTCTTAAAAATTCAATGCAACAATAAACTAGGAAGATTCCAGTCTCAGTTCTCTAAGGTCTTGTTTTGTGTTTCTGGACATTAACTTTTGCTGTGGCTTGATATTCTCCATGAAAAAAAAAAATCCTGATTCAACAGCTGTTTTTCTGAATACAAAGTGTTTTTTGGAATAACTTTCTTATTCAAAATTTGAGAATGAAACAAAGCATCCAAGTACCAATCTGTCAGTACTCTTTTGATCTTTTAATTTACTTCAACTCAGAGCAAAATAAAAAAGCTTAACAAAGCTAGAAGAAGAAATAAAGAATTTAAGCATCTCCAAAAATAAGCAAGCATAAAGAAACTAAGGCTTGATGTGTTGGACAGTTATCAAAATATAAGCATCAAGGTTCCAATCTGGACAAGTCATAAAAAGGTCAAAGCAATTTTGGAAGCTCTTTTTGCATCTCATCCTCTGCTGGCTGCTTTTGTAATAGGTGCTAATGATTTTTTTTTTTAATGAGGTAGAAATGATTGCCAGGTCAAGGACCTCTGACTGCAGTCACAAAACAAGTTGTATATTCACCAGGCATCCCCATTTCAGCAATTACAAGAAGGTCGGTCCTCGTGCACCGTCAGGTACTTACCCCCCATGCTCACAGAAGGAGTGTATACATTCTCTGCTGGTTTTATCCCACAGTTTGACAGTTTTATCATCACTGGCTGACACTATTAATCGTCCATCAGGAGAGAATCTAAGACAAGAGTTATAGCAATTAAGAAGTGCCCCCAAAAGGCGTATGGGGTCAACTGGATTTGGCCAGCTGTCAAGGTACGTTGGTAAACACACCTCACTCAAGTCACACCAGCATCAGTGAGACTAATAATCCAATCATTGTAAACTGAAGGGGGAAAAAAGCAAGTGATAAGTCCTCAAACTATCCCTAATTCCACAAGCACCTAAAATAACCCTCAGGAAAGTCTTCAGTCTGACTTAAGATCTCCTGTCTTATTTGTTTCAATTTAAGTGTATCTTAAGTTGTTTCTCTTCCTTGAATCAAAACAATTCCTACCTTTTCAACAAACATTCAGAGTAATATAATTACTCCCAAGATAACAGCTGCAGCAAGAGAAGCTTCGTCATTCTAGTGCCTTAGAAGAATGTATTAAGCTGTTATTGCAAAATTTCACATACAAGACAGAGATCAATATATCTCTTCAGATGCATAATTTTACAGGATCAGTACTTGAGTCCTGAACTAGAGAGCATCACCATACATACTGGAAAAAACATTCTTTCTGCTCTACTGTGGGCATCTGTAGTACTACCACTCACTGCCACCACCATGTTCAAGTACTATAGTGAACTTTTCACCTACAGAGAAACTGTGGCTTTATCCTGAATACATATGTACATAAAAACTCCTCAAAACAACTGAGATGGAAAACTGAATATGAAACAGTTATCAGGAAATAATGTTTTTATTATGGCAGCACTTTCAGCATTTTGGAAGGAGCTTAGGCAATCATTTTTAATTAGAGGCATGACAAGTCTAAAAGTAGCTAAGCTAAAATAACAATTATAGAAATCTCTCATTTTGCTTCTGTTAGCAACTTCAAGATGCAAAAGTCTCCATACCAGGTAAAAGCAAATCACTAAGCAGGACAGTCTCTGCTTGACAAAGATCACTGAATAAGCACAGAGTACACAACTATTATCCAAGGGATGTCTCCACAGGTCAGCAATATATTTCAGTCACTGGACACACTTGGAATCATCCTGAATAGAAGTGTGCTGCACAACACCATGGTGCTCAGTCTCTGTTTTGGCAGATAAATCCCTATATCTATTCGTCAGAAAGCCATACTTACCTGGCACAGCGAACCCAGTTTATGTGTTGACTAAGTGAGAACAGAAACTTCTGCCTGTGAACTGTCCACACTTTGACTGTTTTGTCATCAGAAGCTGTAACTAAGGACTGGCCATCGCTGGAGAAATGAACACTTCTTACAGTTGCCGTGTGAGCCTTGAAGACAGTAGATTCTCCTTTGCTATACAGAAGGAAATAATACTTTAAAACCGCACAACAGGACAGCAAAGACATTATGTACCTGAAAACACAAAGCTTCTGTGTGCTGAGCAGTGCTATTAACCACCATTTCTATGGGAACTGCATGTGCTTACATTAGGAAGAAAATGTTGATCAATGCCAGACAAACTCATGCTTCATGAGCTATACAGAATACACAGCTAAAACCAGTTGTTCCAGTTCAATACTGTAGCCCAATCCAACAGGAAACAACCCATGTTTCCTATAAAGGGGCAAAAATGCTGTTGTTAATTTGTGCAACCATTTAAAACAACATTTATGGAAACATCAATATAAAAGAAGATGCTGAGTTTCTGTAATGCTTCCAGGTCCCTTGCTGCAAGGCAGGTGAGGAGGGAGGTAGGTGTTTTCACCATTCATCTAGACAGCCAAGCAGGCAACTACCTCACAGCTATTCCTGTAATGGCCCATACTCCAGCTGAAAGCTTCCGATGCAGCATCACACAAGAAATAACACAACTGAATTCAGCATGCCTGATGGTGTACAACTCTGAGCAAGCTACCATTAACTCAGCCAGGCAAAACAAAAGACAAGGTATTGTTGTTGTTCTTTACCCATCATTTCCAAATAAATGCAGGAGGCATTCTTCTGGCAAATAAATGCAAGGCATATTTAGAGATCCAAAGCACAACACACTTAAGAGATCCAACAGGTATATGGGACTCTTGGTCTAAAAATACATCTCCAGCATGTACCATACTACCAGGAGCTCCATATTCACAGACATAAGAGAATAGAAAGACACAGTGGCTTGCTCCCTTATCCATTAACAGGCTTTATACAGAGGCTAAGGACTACTAAAACTGTAAAGGCCAAAAAAAAATCAAAATACTATACATGTTCCAGCAACATTCCCTCCCTCCTCAGAAAAGGTCAGAGCTGCCTAGTTTTATTTAATCCTTTAGCAGCCAGAAGGCAATCAACAGTAAAGGTTACTTCTCAGGAAAGTTTTCTTTCTGTCCAAAACCCACAGAATATCCCCAAGTCTGATAAAAACTCATGCAGAAACATGAAATTACAAAATTCTGTCAGCACAGCTTATAAAAAACAAATCTTAAAGACAAAAATCCACACACCAGTGTAGCATTAACTCCTTCAGTAACATATCACCCTTGAAAGCGACTGCAAGTTTTCAGATTCTTTGGAAATAAGGTCCTGGCCCATGAACAGACTATGGGGCAGCTTCTCCCTTCCCTTTTAACAGCAGTGGAAAACTGGCAAGCTGAAGGTCTCAAACCTGATTCAGCCTCAGTGCTACTTTTTTATTCTAACTAGAGAAGGTAAATTGACAAAGAAAACAAAATAAACACAGATTAGAAGTACCATGCACCGAGGTATTCACAACCAGCATAACAATAACAACTACCTTTCCACATTGGCCCTTTTCTGACATGACAGCCAGAGCTCACAAGCAGCCAAGATAGAATCACTCAACACATGATTTAAGTTCAGTTTTCCCATGACATCCCGGTCCTTTCTTAAAATTTATATACTTTAGCTTCTGAGAAATCTAACAAGTTTATTCTAATTTATTTTCAACATTCTGTGTTAGCAGCATAGCTCCAGAGATAGCAAAATCATAGAATCATTAAGGTTCGAAAAGACCTCTAAGATCAAGTCCAACTGCCAACCCAACACCCCCATGCCTCCTAAACCATGTCCTGAAGTACCATGACTACACGTTCTTTTGAACACCTCCAGGGATGGTGACCCCACCACCTCTCTGGGCAGCCTGTTTCAGTGCCTGACCACTCTTTCAGGAAAGAGATTTTTCCTAATATCCAATCTAAACCTCCCCTGACACAACTTGAGGCTATTTCCTCGCATCCTATTGCTAGTAACTTGGGAGAAGAGACCAACACCCACCTCACCACAACCCCCTTTCAGGTAGCTGTAGAGAGCAATAAGGTCTCCCCTCAGCCTCCTCTTCTCCAGGCTAAACAACCCCAGCTCCCTCAACCTCTCCTCACAAGACCTGCTCTCCAGACCCTTCACCAGCTTCGTTGCCCTTCTCTGGACACGCTCCAGCACCTCAATGTCCTTCGTCTCCTGAGGGGCCCAAAACTGAACACAATATTCAAGGTGTGGCCTCACCAGTGCCAAGTACAGGGGCACAATCACTTCCCTACTCCTGCTGGCCACACTATTCCTGATACAAGCCAGGATGCTGCTGTTGGCCTTCTTGGCCACCTGGGCACACTGCTGGCTCATGTTCAGCTGGCTGTCAGCCAGCACCCCCAGGTCCTTCTCCACTGGGCAGCTTTCCAGCCACTCTTCCCCAAGCCTGTAGCATTTCATGGGGTTGTTGTGACCAAAATGCAGGACCTGGCACTTGGCCTCATTAAACCTCATACAATTGGCCTCGGCCCATCGATCCAGCCTGTCCAGATCCCTCTGCAAAGCCTTCCTACCCTTGAGCAGATCAACAGTCCCACCCAGTTTGGTGTCATCTGCAAACTTACTGAGGGTGCACTCAATCCCCTCACCCAGATCATTGATAAAGATATTAAACAAGTCTGGCCCCAGCACTGAGCCCTGGGGAACACCACTCGTGACCAGCCGCCAACTGGATTTAGCTCCATTCACCACAACTCTCTGGGCTTGGCCATCCAGCCAGTTTTTTACCCAGTGAAGAGTGCACCTGTCTAAGCCATGGGCCTCCAGCTTCTCTAGGAGGATGCTGCGGGAGACAGTGTCAAAGGCTTTACTAAAGTCCAGGGAGACAACATTCACAGCCTTTCCCTCACCCACTAGGCAGGTCACCTGGTCATAGAAGGAGATCAGGTTGGTCAGGCAGGACCTGCCTTTCATGAAGCCGTGCTGGCTGGGCCTGATCCCCTGGTTGTCCTGCACATGCCTGGTGAGTGCACTCAAGATGAATCGCTCCATAACCTCCCCGAGTACCGAGGTCAGGCTGACAGGCCTGTAGTTCTGGATCCTTCTTCCAGCCCTTCTTGTAGATGGGTGTCACATTGGCAAGCCTCCAGTGGTCTGGGACCTCCCCTGTTAACCAGGACTGCTGATAAATGATGGAGAGTGGCTTGGCAAGCTCCTCAGCCAGCTCCCTCAGTACTCTCAGATGGATCCCATCCTGCCCCATACACCTGGGAGTGTCCAGGTGGCACAGCAGGTCATAAACTGCTTCTTCCTGGATTATGGGGGACTTACTCTGCTCCCCATCCCTGCCTTCCAGCTTAGGGGGCTGAATGCCCTGGGGATAACTGTTCTGACTATTAAAGACTGAGGCAAAGATGACATTAAGTACCTCAGCTGTCTCCTCATCCTCAGTGGCAATGTTCCCCCCCACATCCAATAAAGGATGGAGATTCTCCTTGGCTCTCTTTTTGTTGTTAATGTATTTGTAAAAACATTTTTTGTTATCCCTTACAACAGTGGCCAGACTGAGTTGTAGCTGGGCTTTTGCCTTTCCAATTTTCTCTCTGCATGACCTAACGAGATCCCTGTACTCTTCCTGAGTTGCCTGCCCCTTCTTCCGAAAGTGGTAAACTCTCCTTTTTTTAACCCTGAGTCCCAGCAAAAGCTCCCTGTTCAGCCAGGCTGGTCATCCTCCCCGCCGGTTCATCTTGCAGCACATGGGGACAGCCTGCTCCTGCACCTTTAGGACTTCCTTCTTAAAGAACGACACTGTTAGTCTATTTATAGGATGAGCAAGGTTAAATTTTAATCATAATCCACCTTGTGCCTTTTAAGATATATATGCTGATATGTCATTGTGACCATTTCTTCTAGGAAATTTAACTAAACTGAAATGAATTATAATGGAAGTTACAAGCTGCATATTTTAGTTTTATTTCACTATAAATTAAGTTTTAACTTATGCAATTTCTACCATATTCGCTGTTTAGTCACTCCACCATTATGAAAGCACTGAAGACAGTTCTGTAGCTAAAGCATAAACTGGAATTTGCCCAAAAAGCGGGGCCTATACTTTGGTCACATATGAATAACATGCATCTGGGGCAGCTATGCTAACTCATTCTGAATACAAAGTGAGTGCAAGGAATTTACATTTACAGCAGTTCATGCATTCTCATAGTTTCAGGTGAGCATCACGATAATTAATGGGTAGGGAAAAAAATCGGGACATCAATCTAGTTTAACTTAGAGCAGGGTATTACTCTAGCAAACATTATCTGTGATACTGGATTGAAGTGACATGTTTATCTTATGCTTTTTGTTTGGTTTTGTTTGGTTTGGTCTGTGGGTGGGTGGGGTTTTTTTTGTTTGTTTGGGGTTTTTTTGTAAATCCCTTTTATTTGCTACCGCAATCACCAGGTCCGCTTCTGGACACAATCTTTTAGTCTTTGATAGCAGCTGTTTACATTCTTACAAGCAAAGGAATATCAAATACCTTTATATATGCCTGTCCATTCAGAACAAACAATCCCACTGTTTAGTGTGGGAACCCAGAGACCAGAGGAAACGCTGGCAGCTGCTTTTCTGCATCTCAGCTGCAAATAGCTTCTGATTACTTGCAGCAAGTTTTCAAGCAGAAGTTCTGCAGATCTCTCCTCTTTGTGTTGTATTTCAACTAAGTGTTCCTTACTGAAGTCATATCACTTAAAACAATGCATTGCAGAGTAAAATAATATAACTTCTGAGGTCTCTCAGCCAATGCTTGTCAAGGACTTGACAAGAATTAATGAGTTAAGGCAACTAAACCCTCTACTCAAAAATGGAAATGTCATAAATAAGACAACTAAGGTATTGAAAGGATAAGTAAATTCTTGTTAATCATATGCAAGATCACAAAAAAAGTCAATACACAATCCAAAGTAGTCTTTCATCTTAATAATATGTCATCATTTACTATCAGTGGAACACAGAGTTAATAGTTTGAGACCAAGAAATAAAAGATTAAAGGTACCTAACCGTTTTGTGGGCTACAGCAAGCATGCAAGCTAATAACCTCCACCATGCTCACAGAACAAGTATCCCCATCACTAAACCCCAACTTGTGTTTCAGCATCTTGCTTAACACTGGCAGAAAAGGATCAATTTGCTAGGAGGAGAGAAAAGAAAAATCCAATAATTCACCACTGATAAGTTACATTAGTAACCTGTTATATTAGCATTGGAAGTAAATACTGACTTTAAGCTTTGCAAAGGATTTTAGTTTTGTTTACAATGCAATTTCAAGACCAAATTACCTCTCCTGTCTGAGCTGCCACATAAAATGGTTCTTCTTTCCTTCAAAGAGATCCCAGTCCCATAGCTGGAGAACTACTCTCAAGAAGCAAGGGGAAATCCCAATCCATAGTTAAAACACAAAGAGAGATAGAAGGGAATAGATACTTACACATTGGGAACCCATAAACGGACTGTTTTATCTCTAGAGCCTGAAGCCACCAGGTGACCAGAAGGTGAAAACTGAACACACATCACTGCATCTTTGTGGCCCACAAAGCGATAAGCTCTCATCTGAGGTCTCATACTCCAGATCATCAGGCATGAATCCATCGAGCCACTTGCTGAAATAAAAAGACAAAACAAAATCAGTTACCTTAGTTCCTCTCCAATTACACTGAAACTACATTTCACACTCAGTTCACCATCACAGCTTCTAGCAATCTCAAGCACATTGTCCTTTGCACTTCACCAGTGTATTGCACACTGTATATTTCATTGGTAATTCAAACAAAACAAAGTCTTGCATTGGATTGGACTGACAATTCTACTTCCAAGAGTCAGTTCATGCAACAGCTGCAGAGGCAAAAGCCACAAAAGTTGCAAAACTTCTTCCAAATACATACACACTAAGGAAACACATAGAAGGCTTGTGGATGAAGGTCATCTCATCACTTTCTTATTGGGTAGCAGATGCAGCTATCAGCTGCAGCAGGTTAAATATCAAGTAGCACACTACAGATTAAGCAGAGAAGCCCTCTGACAGTGACTTAAAGACAACCCAGCTACACCGCCCTCCAACATCTCTCTTTTGTTGTTGCAAAACGTTGATCAAAGCCAGCTCAGCAGTTTGTAACAATTTATGAAAAATCCAAACTTGCAAAGATATTAGAGCAATGTTCAGTTTCCTATTAGTGGGAGGGGTCAGCAGGACTTGGTGGTAGTCATGAGAGGCTTTAAGGAGCTATGGATAGAGATGAGGTCCCTCCATCTTCTCACACCCTCTCTTCCGTTCTCATGCCTATACTCACCTGTGGAAAAAAAACCCAACCAATAACCACTACAACTTGCCTTTACTCTTGGGCTTCCGAGAAAGGAATGGAAGAGGGCAAAGGCACTCTCCAAAGAAGAACAGACAGGGCTGGAGGGCAACCCCAGAGGACAAAGACTTTACTTACAGGAAGGCGGCTGTCCCCCAGGACAGATGCTGCTTTTTCAAGATCTCCCTCAGCAGCAAGAGCAAAGGGTCACACAAGTAGGAGGCAGAATTCAGGTATGCGTGCTATATCCAGTGTAAGCACAACTGATCCCGTCTTCAACAAAGGCTCCCTTCTTTGCCTTGCCTCCCCAGCAGGACACACTGCTTGATGTAGGCAGTGGCTGGCTCCAGCTTGACAGCAGCACATCTCAAATGAGAGCTTCCAGACATCTCCATGACACTGAGCTTCATATAAGCTACATCCCCCTCCCTATCTGACAGGAGTAATATCAGTCCGGGCCAGGAATACCAGGTAACAGGTTTCCCAAAACCAAGAGTAAATTCCACTTCAGTCTAAAGCTCCCCAGCTCAGGTCCCGTCACCACCTCTGCACAGTGAAAACTGAAAAGCTGCTCAACCCTTAAAGTATTGTGTCAAGTCTGCAGTGCTGGGACCCTACTGATTTGTAAAAGAGCAAACATATTCCTGCGGCAACTTAAAGTCTCAAACAATGACAATAAAAATACCCCTTCAAAACAATTTTAATGCCTAAATAACAGAAAACTTTGTAGATTTTGCACTGGCAAATACGGAATATACACATCTTAGCCTGCCAACAAACCCAAGCTGCATCTGCATCTCTCTGAGTGCCAAGTGGGGCATATCTCCAGGGAGATCTTAAGATGTTCCTAGAAAAAAAGATCAGTTTGACGGTGGGTTCTGATATGGCAGTATCCTAAATACAAGAATATTTCAGTTCATTAGCGTCATGGCAAAATACCAAACAGATTTTGCTGGAAATGTCTTTCTATTTCACAATGATTTCAACACAAAAATAATAGTAATCTCTTTTCCTGCTATTGATTCATGATTAATATATGCCCATTTCAAACAGAATCAGTCATTATGCACGTCCCCCTAGGAGGAAACAAAAAACCTTACATACTTGTCAATTCCACTGTTGGTTTTGTATTTCATACAGGCAACGCTTTTCCTTAGTGATATAAAAATTTAAGGGGAGACAACTGTGTAAAAGTAGATGGAGCACATGGCCTAGGGTCAAGAGATTTGAATGTTATTCATAACTACATTAAGTCACTGTCTGACAAGGGTATTAAGTTGCAGTATCACAGCTTGCCCAGGACTGATGTTAAAAAAAATTAAGAAAAATAATACCCTGAATC
This sequence comes from Morus bassanus, assembly GCA_031468815.1. Taxonomy (NCBI): domain Eukaryota; kingdom Metazoa; phylum Chordata; class Aves; order Suliformes; family Sulidae; genus Morus; species Morus bassanus. Next base: position 17,634,744 of record CM062580.1, on the reverse strand, counting down.
TCAATAAAGCACTTCAGTATGATACTGCTTATGTAACTTGTTGACAATAACTATTATCATTACTGGATTGGGCAAGCAATCTAATGGAATGAAAAGACCAAGTCCTCTAGGTTTGGTTGGGTTTTTTGGGGAATGGAAATGCAGAAAAAGAACTTTAGAATTTCATAAGAGACAAGTACACATGACTAACCCAACAGTACCAGAAAAAAATTCTTAAAATTTGTTCCCTTTCCTCACCTAATCTTATTTACTAAAAATATCGAGAGTAACCTTTCACGGTCTAGACGGAGACAGAGGTCCCCATACTACTTCTGAAAGGCCATTCAAAAGCAATACTAAGTTACATTCAGAGCACCCTTGCTAAACAGAGAGTTGCAGTGACTGGACAAAGTTTTAGGAATACACAGAATTCCAGACTCAGAGCAGAGCTAACTCCTGCTCTGCAATCGAAGTCACAGGAAGTGGAACAGAAGAGATAGCAGACAACAGTGAAAACAGCAACAGGAAGAGGGGGGATCCAAGACAAGTTTGATTCATTTTTATTTCCTTGCAGCTTCCAGAGTGTTGTGTAGGTTGCAAGATCCAGAACAGGATTACTACCTGCTAGACTGCTGCATTTCTATTTATTCATGCCTACTGCGCCCACTGCCTACCACATATGTTGCCTCAAACTGTCATTTCTGCCTCATCTTCTCTGCGAGCCAAAGCAACAATCACCATTTCACCATGCCACACAGACTGAACAGCAACTTCGCTAAGAGCCAAAACCCCTCCTGGTTCCTATTCAATGCACACACAGTGGGTTACTGAACAGCAACTAGGACACAAGCCTTGGCACAATCATAGGCAACTGCCTAAAGGGGAAAAATGGAAGATAGAGAAGAAAAACTAAAGTTTTACCTTAAGCTGACTGCATGGTAAAGCCAGCATGTGAAATGATAAGCAATGGTAGATGTCCCTAAAGCTCTAGCAGGATGCATACAATCTGCCACCCTGATGGTTCAACAAAAGGATTTTTTTCAAAGCACATAGAAATGCTTATCCTGAAATTCTCCAAAACCTCTTCATTATGAAAACAAATTCTTTGCTCTTATAGAGCTGAGTACCTCCACTGCTCTCTCCGTTTAACTAAAGCAGAGAAACTCTATCATCTGGCCATCAAAACACAGAAGGACAATTTACCCAATTGTTTCTTATTGAGACTGAAGTCCACACTAGTGACGGCATCTCTGTGGCCTTTGAAGTGTCTCTCCAGGGACGGATCTTCCTAGAAAACAGTAATGTTCAGACACTACAGATTAAGAATCATCTTCGCACAATAAAACCATTTTATTTCTACAAGCGAACCAAGCCACATATTCATCCCACAAAAGTCAGGTAGAGATAAGAACACCGTGCAACACAAAACACGAGTTTCACGTGTATCAGCAAACTTTAAAAGGGGCAAATTATCCAAGCTGATAGCCCCCCTGGATCTTAGGCGACTTGCATAAATCATCTGTGCATTTTTACAACATGCTGCTAGTGCAGAGACTCCAAAGCTGACTTTGGAACAGATCACCCATGTCAATGACCACCTGAGCAGGCAGTCAAGCTCAACTTTGCTCTGACAGCAGCTCATCTCAGCCCAGGGGTAGCCAAGCGGCCACTGTTTGCAGAGATGGGAAAAGTTTGCAAGACTTAACACACCTGTCAAAACAGACAGGTAGAATCAGAACTGCAGCAAAACAGACTGACCCACTACCCTTCCCCCGACACCTGCAGAACACACAGCATGTCCTTACACAGCACCTTGCTGCAAAGGCCAAACAAAGCCTGAGGTCAGAGGGAAAAAAATTAAAAAAAAAAAAAAAAAAAAAAACAAAACAAAACCAAAACCAAACCCACTGCAGTCATCACTACAAAAGGTTGTTACACTTGAAAATTGTCCAGACTTCAGAACAGGCTGATCAGCCTTCAACTCCTGCTCTCATACACACAGCCTCTGCCTCCCTGGCAACCCCCACCACAGCCTACTCCCCCTCAGGACTTGGCTGCAGCCCCAGCCTGCTCAAACAAGCACTCCGCCCTGGAAGAACAGGGCTGAACTCACCCCACAACAATCAGCACCAGCCCTCCCCAGATCTAGGGCCCCCCCAACACCTCCCGCAGCCTCAGAGGTCAAGGCCCCCCCTCCAGCACGCCCCAGACGCCCGGGCTGCCCCCAGCGGCCTCCCAGGCCTTCCCCCTCTCTGCGGCACTAAAACCCCGGGCCGCAGCAGACCCCGGCCCGGCCCCCTTGGCCTCTCTCCCCCCCCCCCCCACCTCCAGCCCAGCCCAGCCCCGCCCCTCCCCAGCGGCACTAAGCCCTCAAGCCGCAGCAGGCCCCGGCCGCCCCCTCACCAGGCAGCTGGCGGCCATGACACCCCCTGCACCCCACAATTCAGTTTCCGCGCCTCCCGCGCTCCGTAGCAACGGCTCCGCCCTTAAAGGGGCCGCGGCGCCGGGCCGGAAGGGGCGCGTAGGGGCACTTCCGGCCGCGGGCGGGGCCTGCTCACTGAAGGGGCGCCGCCATTACAGGTCAGGGAGCTGGAGGGGGAATCTAATGCAGTTGGGATCTGCTCCTCCTCCTCGTCCTCCTCCTCCAGCAGCCAGTCAGGCTGTAAAGCAAGCCGGGTTGGAAGCATAGAGAACAGGTCTCATGGGCCTTGCCATAAAAGTCAGTTCCTCTGAGCACAGCTGGCCCTGAGGGCACTCACCAGGGTTAAAAAGATCTGTTTCCCTCACTATTATATCAGTCAGTCTTTGCAGTATGAGAGCATATTAGCTTTGTATATATATATATATATATATATAGATTCATAGAAGCATTAAGGTTGGAAAGGACCTCTAAGATCATCAAGTCCAACTGTCAAGCCAACACCCCCATGCCTCCTAAACTATGTCCTGAAGCGCCACCTCTATCTGTTTGTTTGAACACCTCCAGGGATGGTGACCCCACCACCTCTCTGGGCAGCCTGTTCCAGTGCCTGACCACTCTTTCAGGAAAGAGATTTTTCCTAATATCCAATCTAAACCTCCTCTGACGCAACTTGAGGCTATTTCCTCGCATCCTATCGCTAGTAATTTGGGAGAAGAGACCAACACCCACCTCACTACAACCCCTTTTCAGGTAGTTGTAGAGAGCAATAAGGTCTCCCCTCAGCCTCCTCCAGGCTAAACAACCACAGCTCCCTCAACCTCTCCTCACAAGACCTGCTCTCCAGACCCTTCACCAGCTCCGTTGCCCTTCTCTGGACACGCTCCAGCACCTCAATGTCCTTCTTGTCCTGAGGGGCCCAAAACTGAACACAGGATTCGAGGTGCGGCCTCACCAGTGCCGAGTACAGGGTACAATCACTACCCTGCTCCTGCTGGCCACACTATTGCTGATACAAGCCAGGATGCTGCTGTTGGCCTTCTTGGCCACCTGGGCACACTGCTGGCCATATAGTAGTTTATGGTATACACTGCAATGTAAGGTAGTGAAATTTTACTGGAGACTTTGGTATTGTTCCTGCTTAAGTAAAACAAACTAAGGGACAGCCCGGCCCTGGGCATAAGGCCTGTGCTGTGTGGAAGCTCAGAGCTGCCAGTGAGGGATAAAGGATACCCCTGAACGACCAAGGTAATGCCAGCATCCTAGCCACTCTGACATGGCTTTGAAACTCTCCCAGCATTGTATACAAGTAACTCCAGCAAGACCAACTCCAGGGACGTCCGGATCAATAGACAAGCAGCAGGAATGCTGCAGAAATAGAGTTGCTTTGCAAAGTTTTCCTGTGAGTAGCAATCGGTAGTGTGGGTGTTAGGGATTAGTCAAATCATGTTGTACCTAAACACTTGAAGGGTACAAGATGCCTGTGTAAAACCACATTCGGGGTCCCCTGATTTGGCTGGGACACCTCATGCACATAAATAACTATTTACCCTTGTAATTCTAGACTTTGCATCCCGGCCTCTCTCCTCAGTTAGCATGGGCCAGTCGCAAATTTTCGTAACAGTGCGTTGCCTGCACCACTGCCGAGATGCCATTTTCCATCCTGTTACACCTCTCCCCAGCACAGCTTTTATCACATCAGCAGAAGACCTGCTTCCTAACTTTGTGCTGAAGTCCAAGAAGAGCAGAACCGCCCATAATTCTCCTGCCTGTATTTTACAGGCTCATTTTCAGACCATCAAACATTGCAATCCTTCCTCTTCATCCTCTGGGCAGGAGATGTTACTACTCACTTCATCTGAGTCACTCCTGCTTTGTTCATAAATGCAGACCACTCACTTGTTTGGAGGTCTTGTGACTTAATAGCTGGGGTTTTTTTGAGGGAGCTTGTTCTACTATGTGAAATGGGGTTAAAAATGAAACTGATTTTTCTCCAGGTATTAAGGAACTGACAGCTTCCTTCAACACACAGGGAATCTTCTGGCTTTCATTCCAGCATCACCAAACTGCTTCCAATTTACACAGGTCTGGCTTTGTTGTTGAAAACTGCCTGTTATGGTGTAGGGCAGTGGATGGACTCTAACACAGCACCTCCCGGGAGCACAGCAAAGCAATAAAGACCTTTACAAGACACATTTCAAGCTGTGCTGAAGTTGGACTAGAAATTCTTTTGTTCCCACTCCTAATTTAGAGCAAAAAAAGGAAAAGAAGTTTTCCCTAACGTGAATCAGCCCAAGCAATCAAGCTTTCCGATTCTCAGAAAGCAACTGGTCATGTATTTTGTTTAAATGCATATTTGTGCATTTTACAGCATTTTTTCTTTTTCTTCTTTAAGATTAATAACTCTAACTGAAAAGTTGCTTCATGCAGGGTTAAAAAACATTTGCTTTCGTAAGGAAGAGCAGAGCCAAGTGGAACACCTGACAATTTCAAACCTCCTTATCTGCCAAGATGCTTTGCTTTGGGCAATGTCCAGACACACCTCTCCCACCACCACCTGCAGCTTTTCTCCCCCTAAATCAGCCAACAGCATCAAGCCAGTCTTAGTGTGCACTGGCTGCACCCACAGCAGTCGTGGTCAGTCCGTGGGGACAGCACTTGCACCTCCCAGCACCTCCATGCCAGATTCCACCGAGTGGGAAAAGGACACAAATCCCCGCTGAGGTTGGCATCGGTGTGAGGTTACATATGCTGCTGCCAGCCCACATTCACTGCCTACGTGTGGCCTGTTGAGCCTACTGACATTCCTCATGGCCACAGCAAACCAATACTGGTGTGTTCCAGGCTGCCATGGAGCCATAAACACAGTCCCATGAATTGTGCTTCTCAGGGAAGCCATCAGTCCTTCTCCCTCCTGCACTGCCATCCCATGGTCGGCATTCTGCTGGTTCAAGGGTGTTTGAGTGTCTGAAAAGCTCTCCGTTTCCCCGGGCCCTTTGAGTTACTGGATCTGAAGAGATACATACCTCCCTCAGGCACGGCCTTTCTGCCCACATAGCTATGGATCTTGGACCTATAAATCTGAAGCAGTTTCCAGCATCGCTTAATCTGTTCCTCATGAAATTCTTTGGCATTTGAATATTAGCTTTTGTTTCTCTGCACGGAAATAAACCAGAACACAGAAAAGATGCTAAGTATGCTCAAGGCATTAAAGAAGCCTTGTACAGCCCATTTTAGAGAAATATGAAGTCAGAAACGTTGTGGTTGCACTCCCACTTATAAAAGCGGGAAATGGGAACATTTGCTTTAACTGAAGAATTCCACTATCTAAAAAACCCAGCCCACCTTTTAGATGACACAGTAGCAGCATCTGTGGTGGTGATGGATGGCTACTTCACTTACCAAGTCCTCAGCCCTGGGGTGCCACTGCATAACACCAACAGCCAGAGGAAACAGCAGCCCATTGGCAAGACATTCACACCTGCAGCAGTCCACAACAAATGTCAAAAGGAAAATAATTAAAGAATATTCATGCCAAGGTCTTTGGGAAAAAAAGGGCCCTCAGGAGCAACGGGCACATATCAGGTCCTGTGGTGGAGAGGACAGGGTCTCCAGATAGCCCAGTTCAGCCAGGGCAGTACTGGCCAGGCTCTGTCCCAGCATCTGAACATTTTTGTGGTATTATCTGCCCTGCGTTTGGGCAGGATGGGATTTTCCCATCCCTCAGAAACCGTGGCCCTGGGAGCCAGCCCCCTCCCAATGCCCCAGCCAGGGAGATGGACCTCAGCCCATGTGCTGTCACCCCGCCACAGGCAGCACCCAGGTGTCACCACCGGCTGAAGAGACACAGCCAGGAGTGTGACTTCTGCTTTTCTTCAGATGACCACCTGAGGGCAGGCTGAGGCTTCGTCCAGCCTTCAGTTTTCTAAAGATCCAGAAATAAGCAGGAAAAATGGATAAACTGCAACATGATTTCATTCAAGATGAATCATGCCAAACTAGCCAGCTTCTTTGTTAAGCCTACCATAACTCTGGGCGAAAAAAGCATTGAGCTAGCCTCTTTCAAATACGACTTCCCAGCTTGCAACTTAGACATTGTATACTAATTCTCAGCAAGTCCTTCCCTGGGATTATTTGTATGACCATGAATCAGGAAGAGACCAGAAGCCCCAGGATCTGCCACCTCTATCATAACGACAGAGCCTTGTATTGCCAGTCCTGCCAGGGCTGCGGTCCCTGCACACTGCAAGGCAGCACGCAGCTGTGTTGGGCAGCAAAGCTATTGCACAGCATCAGATCCACCCAGAATTCAGGTGGGTCATTCTTGCATGAAATTACAGCTAAAGCTAACCTTTGACTTCAAGCCCAATTCAGAAAGCCCTGAACTTCTTGCTAGAGTGAGTGGTTCTAAGTTTAGCAACTAAGCTGAATGTTTACCACTTCTGTATTGCAAACCCCAGTTCTCACATCTCCTGTTAATATTTAAACCGCTGAGCACACCAGTCTCTATGCATACTTCTGCAGTTTTAAGAATGTGCCAGCTGGGGGACAGCCTGCTAGGCTTCAGAAAGCCATGATGAGACTGTTTTCCCGGAAAAGCTGAGGTTCTCGACGAGACCAGTGGTGGGAAGAAGTATTTGCCACCTACAGGGGAAGCACCAAGAGATGTGGAGTTAGTCAAGGCAACATGCACAAGCTAATATGAAACCAGCAACTGCACCCAGGTCTCCCAGTCACTAGCAGCACTCTCAGAACAAGGTCATCCTGTCTCCATGACCACCATGATCCCAGCATGGGTCTTCCACAGCTGTTTTGTGTTCCATCCCAATACGCCCTAGAGATGGAGGCAGGGGTCTTGACGGACCAACCCTGCAATGCTTTGGCATGTTTCAGCCCAACCAGCTGGGATGGGACAACCACCCTGTTATTGCCACTTTGCATCCAGAGAGTACAGCAAGGATTTAAGCAGCCTAATCAGACAGCTACAAGGAGTCAAAAATTGCAGGTGAAGATCAGTGTAGACCAGAGGCTTGCTGTCTATACTTCCCTTGTTGCTGCTGTGGAAGGAGGCAGCTGCAGCCAGTTCAGGCACTGCTGAGGGCACCAGGTCCACCAAGGAGCTCAGCTGATGACAATGACATGGTCCCATTGCTTCCATGGGGAGATGCTGCTTTACATCAGCTGGAGATGTAGCTTGCTGCCACACCGGTGAATAATGACTTCATCCTCCCATGTGTGCCAAACCCATTTATTTATAGCCCACAATTTTTTTCTCCCACCTGCCTTTGTGCTTCTTTTCCTTTCTTACGGAGTTAAGAAAAAGACGTGAGAAAAAATCTTTTCCTCAAGTAAATCTCTCACTGACCTAAATGCAAATTTGTTCAAGCAAATTCAGAGAGCTTTGATCCTGTGTGAGTAGGAGGGGAAAGGGAAAGGAAGCAGACTCTGCTGCTATCAGAATGGATCTTCACTGCTGCGTAACAACTAGGCAATGAAGGAAAAGCCACAGGAGTTTAAAGAGGAAGCTCAGCCAAAGGTCACTTGGCTGTCCTAGGTGCTCATTATCAGAGCCTTGAAAAGAGGGAGGAAGGTGACATAAGCTGATTATAGCAACAACTGGAAAAGGCTGACAGGGGTGGGGGAGCCCATCACCCCTCCTCAGCACTCGGCATGTAGGGTGCTTTGCTGTTGTAAAGCAAAGGGTCAGCAGAGCCTGGGCTCTGGAGCTGCTTGGGCCACTACAAGAAAATTTGTTTGTGTCAGATCCGAAGCATCTGCCAGTCAGAGAGCCAGAAAGTGACCTGTTAATTGCAATACCGTATTTTATTTGCTGCCTTGTCTTTGCAGGCAATTTGTACTACTTTCACTGCTCATCCATATAGCTGAAGTGGCGAGGGGAAGTGTGACAAGGGGACAGAAACATATTGACACCAGGACATATCCTGGAGCGCCGGAGGAATACACTGCTACTCCCTGTGTGAAGCTATACGGTTCTTCAGCCATCCAAGAGAGGTGGAGGGAAGGGAGCTTATATTTGTCTACAGTTTCCAGAACTGGCCTAAAGGAGGAGAAAGATTCAGGAATGAGAAATCCTGGCAAACTGGATCCAGCCAGAATCCCATCAGCAGCTTTCTGGGCATCTACGAAGTTGTGTCTGACCACTTATGTTGGTTCTAGTGTCTTAAGCCACTGTAAGATCTTCAAATCTGTTACACGAATGTAGATCAAACCCACCTTTAAAATATCTCCCAGTACAGGTGGCCCCAGCTCTGCTGATCTTGCTGACCAAGGGCAGGCAGCTGTTTCAGTCCCTGAATTTTCTCTGCTGTTGCCTGCAGGGGTGAGCAGAGTTCAGACTTCACTGAACTCACAATTACATCAACCCAGAGCCCAAAGTGCATGGAGGCTGGTACTAGGAAAATGCTAGCTGAGTTCACAGGAGTGAAGCTGAGACCTCTGGGACATGGAGTTCCACACTCATGGGGCATGCACCCAGCCTCCGCACACGGCAGGGGCATTGCCGCAAAGACCCTGGCACTGGGGCAGGCCTGGCCACAGTGGGTAATGCTGCACAGTCCAGCACCACCCACCTAATAGACCAGAATGGTATTATCAACCTGAGCAGTGCTAGAGGAGCATGCTTCAAGTTGTTCATCTCTCTCCATTAGGCTGCTTTCCAGTCAATGTTGATCACTGGCCTGGATCACATTTGGCCTTAACTTTTAAGCCTATAATCTTGTTGAAAATCTTTGTTCCAAAATATCCAAAGTCCGGGTCCTCACTCTGCAGATTAGAGGAGGGTATCAGTCTGCCCCTGTTGAAGGGTATCGAGTTTCCACACAAAGTATTACATGGGAAGAGCCAAAAGGATCCACACTCAGCCATGCCAAGAGCAGAGTGGGCAGGAGGACGTCGACCTTTCTAGAGAAATTCCTATTGACAGCACTGAGTTTGGTCAGCACAGGCAAGCACACAACCTTCTTCTAAAGCTCTATGCTCCCAGTGGCCTTGCACCTTCTGCAGACCCAGGGTGGCCATCTGCTCTCCCTTCCACACTATTCCTGCATGGTGCGGAGAGGAATGGCAGACAACATGACCAGGGCAGATCGCAGAACAAACCCGTGTCACCTGTTGCATTTGCTGCCTTTACATGCTGAAGGGAAAGATGCATCTGTTTGCAAAAAGTCAGAGCAGCCTCCCCTGCAGCTTCTTCCCCCTCTCTGAACAGCTTGTAGAGTTACTAAAGTCAGACCCTTCTGCAGTGAATTTAACTGTGTGAGGGGACAGTGGTCCTTTGTATTTCCAAGCCAGTTTGAGGCAGACAGAACCAGAGAGGCGGTGTGGCCCACTGCTCACCACCCAAACCAGTTGCTTCCTTGCATGGATCATTTTCCCTTCCAACATCTTGTCCTCAGAGGGAGAGAGAGGCGCCTGGCTGCTCTTCTGTTCAGTGCCAACAGGAACTCAGCCTTTGCTGGACCTCTTGGTGCTACCATGACATTGGTGCATGCTTGTGCTGGGATGTCTGTCTTGCTAAGACCACTAAAGGACAAGTGGGAACATTAAAGCCACAGAGCTATATAAGAACAGTGCTTTCCATTGTCCAAACAGGACAGGCCAACTGGAAAAGGTTTATTCTTCAAACAGTTTATTACCAACTCTGTTTGGCTCCATTTATTACTAACTCTCTTAGACTCTTTCTTACCAACTCCATTAGACTATTACTAACTGTCAGACTCTACTTATTTTTAATGCTAATAGTCTCCATTAACTCAGTACCAAGTATCTCCTCTCTATCTAGTGTGTGCCATGCTGGGTCCAGCCCCATCACCTGCAGCCGCAGCGTTGGTGGCGCAGGTGCAGGTGGGACATGTGGGGCTGTGGGGCTTTGGCCATGGGGTGGCGTTGGTGTGGCCATGGCGTGGGCTGCTGCCAGCACGGGAATTGCCAACCAGGGGTTGCAGCAAGACAGGGGGCCAGCCCAGGGGACCAGCCCAGCCGCTGCACCGGGCAGCACGGTGGGGAAGGTGGGAAAGCCCAGCCGTGGTGCCAAAGGTAGCAGCTGTGGTGCGGGAGGCGCAGCCTGGTGCGGTGCCGGAGCAGCACGCTGGAGGCCAGCTGGGGCCTGGCTGCTGGGTGGTGGTGCCAGGGAGCGGGTGGCCCAGAAGCTCTCCCTGCTTGCTGCTCCAGCAGGGTCGGGAAGTGGGGACAGGGCAGCTGCCTGGGAAGGGGTTTGGGTGCTGCCGAGGCTGGGAGGTGCTTTAGCCTGGCGTTTTGTTGGTGGGGACATCCGAGGGGGGAGACACCAGCGTATCCTGCAGTGGAGCTGGTGCAAATGCCTCCTTCTCCACCCCAGCAGTGGCTCCCTGCGCAGGCTGAAGACCTTGGTGACTTCCTGAGAGGCAGCTTTCCTCCAGCAAATCATCCAGGCGCAATGCAGCTGCATCTCTTGTTTGGTGTCCCACTCTTGGCTTGCACATTTCCAGCAGCTGGGGATGGACCCTCTTAAAGTTGGGATCGTAGTAGAAGCACAGAAGCTAAAAAATGCAAAGGAGAACTTCCCACATGGGAAAAACCCAAGGATACAAGAACTAAAGCTTTTGATCACAAAAGACAAAGGTGGCTCTTGAAAAGAACTCTCAAAGGCATTGAAAACCTCAAGCTTGGGCTGTCTCAAATGTGAAAATATGGTTTTCCTAAGTCATCACCAGTCCTGGGTTTCCACCTGAGAAATGCCCTGAGAAAGAAATGAAGGTGAGAACATCTATGGCCATTCCCATCTCTCCCACCAGCTCCTGTGCAGAGGAACTGATGTACCCTTCTAGGAGCAGGAGCAGCTGCTGCTTCTGCTGGAAATTCGTCCCTGGCATCAGATGAGTAGGACACCTCTGGCAATTCACACAACCCATGGAGGCTGAGCTGACAACAGAAATTTTCCATGCTCTCCAGTTCAAAAACTCTCCCAGGTCCTCTTCTGGCCAGCACTTCCTTCTTGAACATTTCTTCATTGATGGCAACAAAGATTCCACCATCAACCCACCGAACGGTCTGAAGCTCGTTGCGGTGGGCAATTTTCAAGAGCTGCTTGAGGAAGCAGAGGTTTTCAGTTTTGCCAGCTGTCATGGTTTAACCCTAGACAGCAACCAAGCACCACCCAGCCACTCGCTCACTCCCCCCTGATGGGATGGGGGAGAGAATGGGAAGAGTAAAAGTGAGAAAACTTGTGGGTTGAGATAAAGACAATTTAATAGGTAAAGCAAAAGCCGCACACACAAGCAAAGCAAAACAAGGAATTCATTCACTCCTTCCCACTGGCAGGCAGGCGTTCAGCCATCTCCAGGAAAGCAGGGCTCCGTCACACGTAACAGTTACTTGGGAAGACAAACGCCATCGCTCCGAAGGTCCCCCCTTCCTCCTTCTTCCCCCAGCTTCATATGCTGAGCATGATGTCACATGGTGTGGGATATCGCTTGGGTCAGCTGGGGTCAGCTGTCCCGGCTGTGCCCCCTCCCAGCTTCTTGTGCACCCAGCAGAGCATGGGAAGCTGAATAAGTCCTTGCCTAGTGTAAGCACTGCTTAGCGACAACTAAAACATCTCCACATTATCCACACTGTTTTTAGCACAAATCCAAAACAGCCCATACTAGCTACTATGAAGAAAATTAACTCTCTACCAGCCGAAACCAGGACACCAGTACTCTCCTCAGAAGAAGCAGGAGTGTCTCTTTCAGTAGTGCTGTCATTACTCCAAGCTTGGAAAGACTCTTCTTCAGTTATTCCTCCTACAGCAGTGTCCCCAGCTGCTTGATCATCCCACTCAGGAGAGACAGGACAAGCTGAGCCTGATGACTCCCCCAGCTCCTCCAGGGAAGAGGAGGAGGACATTGCACCTGGTGATGACTCCCTTTGAAACCATCCGCTGTCATTTGGGCTCAAGCTCTCTTTGGCAACCATCGCTGTGGCCAGCCAGACCTTGTCCTGCCAGACACCAGTCAAAGGCCAAGTGATGCCAACTGGCCGACTGCAGGTTCCCATGGGACATTCTCAGATGTCACCATGTGGCCCGTGCTGCATGGCGGTGACAGCAGAGGGTGCCACCCATGACCTGGCAGAAGGGCACACCCAGAGGAGACATTATTGAAAAGCACTTGCTGCTTTTCACCCACTTTGCGGCCTGGGGGCTTGGAAAGGGAAGTGAGGAGTAATCTGCATGCCCTCAGCTGGAGAGCATGTTGCAAACCCAGAGGTTTGTAGCACCTGGCTCAGTAGCCATGATGTCCCCAGGTGTGGGTTAGCATTTTCAAAAGGAACAATTCCATCGGGTGCATTTTGGTCAGACCTGTGTTCCCACGTTGGTTTGCTTCTAGAGGAGTTTCTGCAAACGTGGGAAGCTCTCAAAGTACCTGCAAGATCTCTGATTTCTAAGAATCTCAGCTTGATTGTTGGTGAAATTATTAAAGTGCTTGTGGGCCCATCGCTTCCACTTTGGTGGGTGAAATATAAACTCAGCCTGGGCTTCTGCTGCACAAACAGGACAGGCCCACTGGAAAAGTTTATTGTCCGGTTTATTACCAACTCTGCTTGGCTCTCTTTCTTACCAACTCTGTTAAGGTATCTCTATTAACAACACTATTAATTAGACACTATTGACTTGCTCCCAACTCTCTGTGCCCCCTCTAGGATGTGCTGCACTGGGGTCCATCTGCATGGTTGGGGCTGCAGGTGCAGGTGGGGCAGTGGGGGACCATTGGGCTTTGGCCATGGGGTGGCCTTGGCCTCGGCAGAGATGACGCTGCTGCCAGCACGGGCACTGCAAACGGTGGAGGAGCATGAGCAGCACACTGGCGGCCATCTGGAGTTTGGCTGCTGGGTGGTGGTAGGAAGAAGAGGGCCACAGGGATGAACCTCCTGCTGCCTGCTGCTCCGGCAGGCTCTGGAAGCATGGGAGCAGCTGCCGGTGGAGATGGATGGGTGCTGCCGAGGCCGGGAGGTGCTTCAGCCCATCGCTTGGTGGGTGCGGCCATCACAGGTGGAGATGCCCGCGTGTCCCCTGCAGGCTGACCATCTGGGCTTCTGGAGGGGTGCCTTCCATCCACCTCCAGTTCATCTGGGGCTCTCCGTTTGATGCCAACTCTCCTCTTGCACTTTTCCAGCCGGTGGGGATAATCTCTGTTAAAGTTGGGGTTATAGTAGTAGAGTATCTAAAAGAAGCAAAGGAGAAGAGTTAGTTGCCATCATCCCAAGACTGGAAAACCCCAAGCTACGAGAACTAAGACTTGCAAGAGATGAGTATGGATAGTGAAAAGGACTCACAGGGGCATTTGAAACCTAAAGCTCAGGCTAAAACCTTATGTGATGGTTCTGTTCGGTCATCATCACCCCTGGCTTTTTGCTGTCTGGGAGCAGAGCAATGCAGGATTTCCAAAAGCATGAGAACTGCTTTTGAAAGCCAGATACCATGACTTTTCAGCAACTTCAGTGTGCATATAAGCAGGCAGGTAATACTGTGGTCCTTAGGTGTAACTTCTCAGCATTTGGCAGGTGCCGCAGGAAGGTTTCACATTTGGTACAGCCAGCCACTTGGCAAAGACATTACAAGAAATCAGGCTGCGCTGAGTCTGTCTTTCCATTTAATGGGTTCAAACTCGGCAGATATAACTGAACTGTATTTTATCTGCGTTTCTACTAGTCAGAAAGAGTAATTCAAACCTTCCTGAAAACGACCCAGGAAGGAAATTAAAACCAGACCGCTTGCTACCATCCTCATCTCCCCTATTACAAGGCCTTATCTGATGTAAGGTCCGTCTCTCCCCCAAGACTACTGTGAGCATTAGTTGATGTGCAGAGCAACTTGTGTACCTGGCTGTGAGCAGAAGCTGCTGCTTCTTCTGCCAGGAATTCCGGCAGGGAGGCAGATCTTTGGGAATGCCATTGCATCTTGGTGAATCCATAGAGGTTCAGCTGTCGACGGAAACTCTTCATGCTCTGCATGGCAAAAACCCGCAGAGGGCCTCCCCTGCCCAGCACCTCCTCTTTGAAGAGTTCTTCGTTGATGGCCACGCATTTTCCACCCTCACTCCACCAAATGGACTGAAACTGGTCGCTTTCCACCATTTTCCAAAGCTTCTGTGGAAAGCAGAGGGATGAGAATCCACTGGCTTTGCCCGCACTCTCGGTGGAAACAGGAGGGACTCGTTTGGTCTCATGTCCATTGCTGCCAGGTTGGACATCCCACTCCTCCTTTCTCACTCGTATGGCAGCGCCACAGGGTGCTCTTTCCCCCTGTCCTGGAAAGCCAGGAGAAATCATGTCTGCCAACCGCCCTGGCTCGTCCGTAGCAGAAAGGGATGGTGTTTCTGCGGGGGATGGCTCCCTTTTAATTTCTTTTGCCCCAGCTGGACCGAAGTTTCCCTCGCTGGCCGTTGCCCTGGACAGCCAGGCCTTGTCCTGCCAGCCAGCAAGCAAAGGCCAACTGGTGCCGGCTGATTGTGGCTGCCAGTGGGATGTTCTGGCACGTCACTGTGATGTCTGTGCTGCATAGTGCTGACATCACAGCGCAACGTCATGGTGGTGTTTGACAATGGTGCCCTGGCAGAAGGGAGCAGCCAGAGGAGACATTGCTGAAGAGCACTTGTTGCTTTTCACTCCCAGAGCCACCGGTGGTGGGTCTCCAGAGCCCAGAAGCCAATAAAGCTGTGTTGAATGGCTGTAGGCAGTGAGAGGACCATGCTGTGTCTGGTTGCATCTACAAGTGGGTCTGCAGGGAGGAGCGGGAATGGCCACAGTGTTGGGCATCCCAGTGCCCCGTTTGGGAAGTTTTCCCGCTGGGCACCTCTGACACCTGCAGAAATGTCTTTGCTGTGCTGGTGGCTCTTGAGCTCCTCCTTCACAGCCTTGGGCAGAGAGTGGGGAGCAGCAGGGCTGGGACTGCAGCTGGTGTCCACAGTGCAGGGTTGGAGGGTCCTTCCTCAGTTAGACATTGCTTGTCCTTCCCCATGTGGTACCCTGACTAGGTCCCTCCTTGTCCCCTTTATTTCCCTCTGGGTTGTCCCAGGAAGGGCATGGGGAAGTCCACTTCCCAAGCTGAAGGAATGCAAGAAAACAGAAATCTCTTCCTGTTTGCTGCCTGTTTCTTCTCTAGACAGAGAAGGGCTCTGGGATCTGAGGAGCACTCCTTCTGCAAGGGAACAGGCGTGTACCCAGGCATGCCTGGGAAGCATCCCCTCCCAGATTTCCACAGACTCCCAGGGCTGCTCATAGGATCAACTGGAAGTAAAACACTAAAAGGGTTGTGCAGAGGAAAGGGAAGAAATGGGAGGGGTGCAACCCCCCATTTTCCTTGGTTCCTCTACTTCTCTTTGGTCTTTCAAAAGTAGGAATGAAAGCAACAAAATCAACCCTGCTCTGTAAAGCTTTTGAATCAACCCCCTCTCTACAGGATCAGGAGCTTTTTCTGTAAAGGAAAGGTCTGATCTTGAGGCGGTGGGACTCAGCCATTCTCTTTCCTTCAGCATTTGGATCCAGCCCGGGGAGGTTTATGAACCCGTGGCATGAGTGTTAGGGCAGTAAAGGTGAGGACGCTAAGCATGAGGACAGTGTGGGCAGAGCTCAGTGATGGGTGTTTGGACAGAGCGAGGAAGGTCTCCTGGAACTGCTGGAGCATCTCTGAAGGCCTGGCCCAGGCAGAGGCAAGGCGCAGATCAGCTGGACTTTGGTGTTACCCTGCAGTGCTGGAAAAGGCAATAGTCTGGGGGGGGAAAGGCAGTGGACCGAGTGGGGACGCCAGCATGACTTCATGTCTTAAAGGACAGTGAAGCTTAATTTCTTCTTATTTTTTCAGCTCTAAAATAAATGGAAGGTCTGGTATTTCCTTGTTGCACCCCAGTGGCTATTCTTGCTCCCCCCCACCGGGGTTTGTGCACCCACTTTGCAGCCCGAGGGCTTGGAAAAGTGAAGTGAGGAGCAATCTGCGTGCCCTCAGCTGGAGAGCATGTTGCAAACCCAGAGGTTTGTAGCACCTGGCTCAGTAGCCATGATGTCCCCAGATGTGGGTTCGCATTTTTAAAAGGAACGATTTCATGCCTATGAATGCCAATGAATGAAGAGCTTGTCAATAGAGGGAGATTCACCAGCAGCAGGACAAGGGAGCAGCACAAACATTACTGTACAGTATTTCCTCTATAGAATGGTTTATATCTAAGTGTGAGTTCTTAAAAATGCTGTAATAGAGCTTTAATACTGCATTAAGTGCTGGGAAATGGAAGGAGCAGGTGTTTCACCATCTAGCTTCAGACTTTTGCAAATAGATGTGAATCCTCCATGGAAAACACAGATTCAACTAACAAGCCAGTTCCTAACGCGTTCTGACCCTTGAAAAGTGTCCATATTCAGCTTTTGACTTTCACTTTATCTCCAGAAAATCCTCAGCAATTTAGGCTTGCTCTGAGAATGAAGTTCACCAAGTGTTCACACAAGCCAAGGAAAAGCAAGCAATACGCAGTTGCTGGCAACACGGCAAACCCTTTGGGGTAGAGAGCCGGGACCTAGTGATCACAGCCACCTATTCCATCTCTGCCTTCAGGAAGTGACTCATTCTGTTTTCTCCTGTGAAAGCAGAAAGGGGAAGAAAGGAGCTGGTTGTCACAGGAAGACAAACAAATCAAAAAAAGAGATGCACTGCAGCTGCAGTGAGTTTGATATGTGCTGCTTTGAGCCATCCTGAGGTGTAGAAGAAGCCACAGACCCCTGTAGCACCTCAGGCCTTCTCAGAATAATTTATTTCCCACCACAAGTCATCCAGCCCTGCATTTCTTGGTCAGGTTTACTCCCTCTTGGAGAGCCGACACATTCCTCTGCCTCTGCCTTTCAGCTCAACGCCAGGTCCGCAATGTGCCTGATAGATAAACAAAGCCCTATCAAGACCAAGAGCATACTTCTCTATCACTGTACCTTGACCCATTGTACGAGACCTTTTTTATCAGCTCCTGAAGATGTGGGAAGCAGCTGAAACCCAGGATCCATGGGAGGAAGGGACAGCATATCAGGCATCTCAAAAATAGAAAGATCAGAAATGTTAGGCTCGAACCAAGTTAGGCAGACAAAGCCCATAACCCCTGCCAGGAGGAAGAGCGGTGCAAACAGTGGATGCCTGTATCTGAAGTAGACATTTTTTCCCAGTCACAGCAGAGGAATGTGTTTTAAGTAACTGGCTTTTGGCCTTCTGTTTTGTTTACTCTTCCAAAGACAAAACCAAAAGTGACACCATATCTTGCTTTACTGAAGCACAGAAGGAAGTATCTGGGAAGGGGAGGCAGAACAGGACAAAGTCCAGACCAGCCTAAAGGGAGACACACACAAAACCTCCTGCTCAGCCTGCTGAATATGTAGATATTTATCTACACAGCCTGCTACCACAGCCAAATGGAAAATACCTGCTGGGCTTTGGGATGCTCCAAGCAGCCAGGAGGAGAACAGAGGGAATATCACACTCAACTGCTCCCCAGGGGTTGCTTGGTTTCTTGAATAACCACCACTGCACAGAAGGACCAGACCCTCAGCTGATGTGAGCAGGCTCCACACCCTCCACCACAGCTGCATTCATACTTACACCAGTTCAAGAGCTGCCTGGCTACTGCCCAATTTTCAAGCTCATGGTAACTTTTAACCTGTGCAAGTAGAAGCAGAAGAGCAGAATGAGGAAGTGATCCACTGAAACTTGTCCTGTGTGAGGGACTTCCCTGGAGAATGAGCACAAGAAAGACACTGCCTGCCCAGAGAAGTGCACACTAAACCAGGTGCTGGAGAATGGCCCAGCACTGGTTCAAGTTGGGTGCTTTGTTCACAGAAGACACTCCATCTGCCAAGTGCAGGCAGTGGGTGAACACTGTTATAATTAGAGCTGAGGTGCCAGGCCAGTTGTTTCCAACTCCTGTTATTTTTATTATGCGTCTTTCAGTAGTTTATATTCACCCGAAGAGAGCCAGTGTCCGATTTCAGGGGGTAGGAGAACTTCATGCTAATGCTTCCAGTGTTTTGTTTTCCCAGTTATGCAGAATGGCCCTCATTGCAAACCTAGGTGTACCACAAAGGCTCATAACTAGAAGGCAGAGAGGAAGGACCCCACTTGCTAAGTCAACTTCTTGAACAATTAGGGTTGGCAGCATTTAGTTCTGTCAAATTACTCCAAGGGTAATTTTTCTAATCAGCAAACATTTACTAGAAATTACAGAGGTACAGTAAGGGACTGGCACAGGGAGGGATAGGCTATTTCATCTGCAACTGTCCTGACCTTCAGGAAAAAAAACCTCCAGCATAACATAGTTGCTATAAATACTTATACTATGACAAAAGATGTCAGAAATGCAAGCTGTTGACATTACAGGATACTTAGCCAAAATGAAACCTTATGCCTTTCAGATTGTGAGCTGTAAAGACCAGCAAGTTTTATGACAGTGTGATATGCTATCTTAGAGTTTAGAGGGCAGGAAAGTGCAGCTGACATTGAACACACAATATGAATTTCTTTGAAGGAAGTTCATTTCTGAATGATGCAGAGCTGTCTAACTCATTGCCAAGTTCTGGATCTAAATGAAGCAAGTTCATAGAAGAGTTAGATCAATACAGAATGGATTCACCAGCACTTTTATGTCTTGGGCTGTATCCTCTGGCTTAGGGGACTGCCAGCAGCATAGTGCATACCAGCATCTTCCCTTAGTATCTGATGCTAGCTTAATGGACATTTGGTCTGACTTGCTTGCCACATACAGTCAGCCAAGACTCAAGTATTTGAGATTCAATTTTGTTTGTGCAAAACAAAGCCTCCTTGCCTGCTGGTGTGGGATTTTACAGGCTTGTTTCTCCAAGTGTCTCATGCATTTAGTTCTTCCTTCTGTCTCTTGCGAGCATGAGCAGAAGACAGGCCACCATCTCCAAAAAGGGCAGACACCTCCACACAGGGCTGCTCTGCTTCTTGTTTGTAAAGTATTACAACACACTGTGCAAACAAACAGTCTAACCTCAGATGAAACAGACGTCTTAGATAAATCCCATGCATGGGATTAGTCACACTAATGTTGCAATCTTTGGTGTCAAGGATAAAAATGACCCAAAGAGGAGGAGTATGAGAATCTTCCATCATGGCTTATTTACATTAATTATAAACAAAGACTCCCAACTCTCTTGTGCTAGCCCAACAACTCCTTGCACCTACCTGTTGTCTGTTATCTTAGGTGAGGACTATGCTAGAGCAGATTTTCTGCCACACTTCTGGAGTGAGCTGCCTTGTTCTTACAACTTCAACCAAACAGCAAAAGCATGGTTTTACTGCAGCTGCTTTATATATGTTTCTTGCACAGTTACAGGAACAATTCCTTGCTGCTGTAAATTATGTCACCTCCAGATGACATAATTATAAGCTAAAGGTTCCTGGTGAGACACCATAAGCTCTTACATAGGTGAATGTCCTTGTTCAGTGTGGTACAGCACCAAACACTGCCCCTGAGCTGAGCTGTGGTTGCTGCTCTGCTGGTGATGTTAGCACTCACAATGGTTGCTCTGGGCTTAGACTGTGGAGAGGAGGCTTTAGTATTAAAAAAAATCACTAGTAAACTCATTAAATTGTTTTAAGTTAAACATGTCTTTTATACAACCCCTCCCCTTCCCAAGTGAAACACAGCTCTGCAGATGTGAAGCTCTTACAGCTTTTGACCTGATGCTTTTATGCAGTAGAGGAGGTGGAAAGATGATTCAAAGCCTACGCATGCTAAACCACCTTTGCAGCAGGAAAATCAAACCCCGTACATAGCAAAAGCAACCACAGAGAGTCAGGTCATTGGCCTAAAGCAATTGGTCAGGTGGACAAACTGAGGCATCTGACTGATTTTCTTAGGAGTGGATGACTACTTACACAGATTGTGCAACTACTCTGTCTCTGCTCTGCAAACACAGCCTGATGTCCAAACACCAGTGTCTGCAATAGCATTACTCTGTATTGATATCATTTGCGTGCATTTTGTAAACAAACAAACAGTGACTCATAACTGACAGGCCTGGAGAAACCCAGGGCAGCGGTTATAACACAGACTAAGTCATCACCTCCTCATTTGCCCAAAGATACCATTGTATGTAATGGGACTGACTGCAGCAGAGTAACTCCAGAGAGGAAGCAACCCTGGATGCCAAGGCCAAATCCTCCTGCCTGTGCTTGCTGCAAGTAGCACCCTGCCTGAGGCAGAGTCCCGCCGCAGCACACATTCACTCCAGCAGTTCAGTGGCGTTCCGTATAGTTGGCAACAGCAGCCCTGGCCTGGCAGGATATCTCACCCAAAAGCACCTCTTCCCCCCAGCGCTGTGTGTGCCATCCCACTCTCCAGATAGCTACACTGAAATAGCACTGGGCAAGTGAAAAAAAGTACAGAAGATACTAGATAGAAATTAATGTTTAACCTTTGTCTGCCTTACACTACTGGCAAATAGTTGCAGGCAATCCAGAAATTTTTTCCACTCACTTGGTTTCTAATTTGTGAGCAACTTTATTTCCTCTGCCATGCAAGGAGCTCCATCAACGGCAGACCTAAGGAAACCTGGTCCCTCATGGATTTAGTATTTGGATAATTAATTTCTGCATGTTTGGGGTTTTTTTCCTCATGGCTACTATGGTTTCAGTCTGCTACAGCCTCTTTCTAGGTCAGTGTATCGTAAGATCTCTAGCCACTGGTTATGTGGTTTCAGAGATCCCTTGGGGACCTTTAAAGCTTTTCTGTTCTTTGAGCTTTTCACTGAACTGAAGCATGGCCACCACATTCAAAGCCACTGGCAGGCAGTCAGCACAACCACAGCACAACCATGTGCCATCATGAAGTTCAGCTTAAAAGAGATGGAAAAGGAAGCCAATAGTGAATCATATAATAGCCTAGCAAAAATCCTTTAAAATGCAAGAGAATTGCAGTACCAAATCTGAAAAGGCATCAAACCAGAAAATTCTTGATTATACCCTCATCTCCTCAATTCCCAGAGATATAGCCTGAATCTCCAAACCAAAAAGCTTGAACAATCATGATCTAGCTACCAGATCTTCAGCCCTGAATGCCCAAACAGTAGGGAAGCTCTTCAGTCCAAATCTGGAGTCTTGTTCTTCTCTCACAAACAGTAGCCAGCCACAACTGCCTAGCATAAACCCTCCTGTCACAAGAGGAGAGTCAGTCCTTTATCCTTGCAGCCCGTCACCCTGCAGGACTGCCTGGTACCACTGGAGAAGCAGTAGCTGTACATAAATGGATAGCTGATTCATGCTGGGACACTGGTCTATTTTCTTGTCCCCCCAACACGATCTCACTCAGCACAAGAGAGCTGTAAAGCCAGTTCCCTGTGTGGTCTCACCCTAAGCTGCAGTGGCCACACTGGGCTGAGCAACCAGAGACGTCAGTGGCTTACTGGAGGCTGTGATTCTTAAGGTTTTTTCCAGTTGTAATTAAGCCATCTCACTCTTCTTCATGGAGACTTGGTGGGGAGGGTATCCTGCACACTTTACTCGGCAGTGTCTGAAAATACCGTGTGAGCAAGGGGGCAGTGCGGGGACAGGGACAGAGGCTGCTAGGATCTGCTTGCAGGCTGCAGAAAGAAGAGCAGAGCCATGCTAAGACCATCAGTTTGAGCTTCCAGTGACCTCACCCCGCCTCTTCACCTCCCTCAACATGCATCGAGAGGCACACCGTCATCTCCACATCCTTCCTCTCTTGCCCGGCAGGGCCCAGCTGTGCTCCTCACTCCCACCCTGGGCAGCCCAGGCCTGGGCTAGGCCACCATACCACCCTGGAGGTGGAAGCCAGGACCCAAGCACTGGCAGGGTAGAGGCATGCAGGAAAGAGCAACCCCAGGATGCAGCAAGCTCACTGCAGCACGAACAGCCAAGGTGTTTTACTCCTTCAAGCACCTTTTACTTTGAGATGAATTCAAATAAAGGTTTTTTCATTCATAGGACAATTGAAGCTTGCAAGACAAGTAACTGGTGGGACAGCTACTCGCTAGCAACCCTGATTATTATTCAAGACCCAGGCTGGTGTTTACTTTAAAGACCCTCCATGTTCCAGTACAGCTCTTCCACTACCCACAATAATTCGGCAACATCTGAGGCTACCATAACTGTTAAACTGTTGTCCTGTGGTTTGGGTGAAAACCTCTGTTAAACAATATCAAGACTTATCTTGAGATGAGCTAAGCAACGTTGAGCAAACGGGAGATGTGCTCTTACAACAGAAAGCTGTGCAGAGCCCCAGGGTAGGCAGAGTGCTGCCGACGCTGTCATCTCAAGAAGTCAAGTCCAAGGGCCACCAGACACTTTCCAAGGAGGTGCAAGAACCCCAGCCTGCCTGCATAGGTCTCAACCTGCCCTCCAATACCTCGGGACTGGTTTATGTCTGGACCATAACATCCATTACTCCCTCGGGAAAGTACCACTGTTCGTTACAACACCAGGTCACCTTGCTTCCCATTTAAGAACTTGAGTTAGACACTCTGTCTTGCTAAATTTATGGCCTCACCACCTTCTCAGTTAATCAGTGGTTAAAATTATTTTTTCACAGCCCAATCATCCTTTAGTTAAGTTCCACAATTTCATGGGAACAAGCCCCAGACAGGCCGGAGATGTTGGGAACAGGAGGTTCTCCCCAGCTAGCACACAATACATACCATTCCTGGGTAGCTATTTGTTGCCACCAATCGTGCTGGGAACAGCATTGTGCCCTGTGACACAGTGGATTCGATTTATAATAAAACCAAAAAGAGAAAAAAAAGGGCAGCCTTGACAAGATTTGCTTGACTCACCCCTGCTGCTATGTTTAATGTTGTTGAAGAATTGCTCCATGCAGGGAGCAATTTAGAAAAAGCTTGATGAGGAAAAGCTTGTGATGAGGAAAGCTCATCTGCTTTACTTTAGACCAGCTGCATGCCTGCCCAGGACAGATGCACTTGGCACATATATGGAGATGGCTCATACATACTGAAGGAGCAACTCATTCAATAACCACACATTTATGAGACAGTTTCTAATCAAATCCTTCCCCCAGGCAAAGATAACAGGCTATCCTCGACATTCTCACCACAAGTACATGACAGCTCCAGCACTCTGCTGCCTACAGCACACAGCAGCCTCATTGTGCAAGGACCCACCAAGCAAACGTGGCAATCCCAGCCTCAGGGCATCCGTCCCCTGTCTAACTCAGAAAATCTTGTGCTAGGAACTTACCCTAATCCTACATCTTGAGTAAGACTTCAAAGCTGTCTGTGGTACACTGGCAGATCGCATGGCAGTGCCTCCAGCTAAGATACATGCCTGCTTGCCTGCCTTCTTAATGCTCTGCTCCACATGGGTGCACAAAGCATGGGAGATGCCTTTTTACTATAGGTGAAAAAAATGTCATTCTGTTCAAAATTGCATTGCTGTATTGCTTCCTACATTGACTTTTCTCTGGACTGCTGTGGTGTGATGAGTCAAGGAGTACTGCCTACCCTTGGGTTAGACAGCTAATAAGCTACAAGCAACAGGCCTTGCCCTGGGAAGCCACCGAGCTCTGACTTGCACAAAACCAGTAGTTTAGGAGAGGGATCAGCAAGTCTTTCAGAAAAGGACAGTCCTTCTTTTCTAAAGCAAGAATTGGACTTGGCTTAAGAGCAGCCCACGAGACTCTCTCCCAGAGCTGCAGCTGACCCGTCCAATTTGCAGGGGGAAGCACAGGGCTCCCCTGGCCACCAGGCTCTGGGCTCAGCAGCTCTGGCACTAGCACCCATGAGCAACCATCCACCACCAGCTGCTTTGTCTCCCCCCTCCCAGCCCCACCGCACATCGGTGGAGGTTGCCCAGATAGTGGGAGAATGTGTGATTCACCTGGCACAGGTGAACAAATATGTTGGCACAGCCCTTAGGGAGGTTAAAATTGGAGAAGAAAGTTTTTTCACTGCTCAGCCTTACCGAGTTGGTGGGCCAGGAGTCAGAGATGACCTTCCATATGCTGGCTAGGGATCAACAAGGCAGGAGAATTGGGTTCTGCAGAGACATCTTCACATATTAAATAAAAGCCACTAAGATCAAGATGCTGAAGAGGGAGGACAGTCCATTTACAGACAGATGTACGTGCTTTATCTAGATAGCGCAGCAGATGCTGGCATAAAGTAAGGAGCAATGGCTGCAGGAGATGAGCACATCTAAAACAAAGCAAGCAGCTCTGCAAGTACCTGTATTCTGGGAGATCAGTCGCACCTTCAAGCACAAGAGTCTGTGCCAGGAGCCTCCTGCAACCGGAGAGGCTTCACTCAGGCTTAGCAGGGGTGAACGCAGCAACAGCACAAGTGCCCAGCGAGGGGCTGCTCAGCCAGCCCTGTTATAGTGAGCAGCCACATAGCTATGATGGGAGACCAAGGAGGGGACCAGGCAAACAGCAAAGCAGAGCCCTCTGCTTGCTGCACAACCCACCTCCCCACACACCTCTTCATTTCCAAGAACACAGCATATTGAAATCTCATTTCCTAAGTTAACAACTTAGGAGATCATGTTGCCTCACCTTGATTACTAGCGAAGACTGTGAGTGATTTCAGCTTCTCCTGTGAAGCCTGGCTGTCTCAAAAACATCACATTCCTAAGCATTCTGAAGGAAACAAGAAATCCCTCAGTGAGCAAGTAGAGAGCGGAGCCACATTTGTGGTCCTGCTAAGGAAAGGGCTGCCTGCTGGCTGGCCAGCAAACACACACACACTTCCGCAAGGGGGAATTAGCCAGCACACAGGGTACCTCCAGCCCAGTTGATATTTAGGGGATTTGGGAGAGAAGCAAGGATAGTGAGGGGTATTAAGAGTTATTGCATCAGAGGCAAGTATGAGTGATGTCAGACTTCACCAAATTTGTTGTTCACCCTGAATTTGTCCCTTGCTTAGGTTACAGTCAGGAGTTCATGTTAAGGGCTTTCTCTTTTCTTGGTCGGAATCACAAGTTGTCAGCTGTGGTACGAGCAAAGTGGAGCAGCCCCAGGTTAATGGCACTGGAATAACACTGAGATGAATATTGGTTCGGGTCTGTTTTACTTTTGGCATCCAGAGGCGTTTGCTTGTTCTGTGTCCCCTTTTCACCCCTGGTGGGACAGTCTTGTCTCCCCGCAGGGACTGTTCCTCCAGCACATATGGCACAAGTCTCCACTGTGCAGACATATGACCAAGGTAAGACCAGCAAAAACAACCTCCTAATTACCAAAACCAAGCCCAAGAAAGTCATTAAAAGACAAACAACCCCTGACCACTCAAGTCAAGTCCCTATTGTCTACCTTAATGCACTGTTGCCCCATCACAGGGCACATTGGAGCTGCTTGCTTTCAGGGTATCGCACAACCCTCCAGCTGCAGTTTCCCCCCTCCGACTGCTCTGCCCAGGGTAGGTCGAAGACGAACAGGCCATGCTGCCTGCCACCTCCCTAAGGCAACTTTCCCTGCTTTTCCAGAAAGAGCTGCTCAGTGGAGGAACCCTGCTAGATTTCTCCTACTTTTGAAATTGTTATTTCCTTCCAGCTGATGATGACCTACATAATAAGCAGGTCATTGGAACACGAGAGATGTTTTCCGAGGCAGAGGAGAAAAGCCAAGCAGTTCCCCTGCTGCGCGTGCTTCTGAGGACAAAGTGAAGTGTTGTTTCCCAGAGGTCCCACTCAACAGCCTCCTTCATGCTTTTCTTGTCTGAAATCAGTGGGAGCTGCTGGGATCCCACTGGGGACACAATCAGACCCTGAGCAGAACATCAGGCTAGTTAAGGACCAGCTCCATGGGGAACCAAAGGGAGCTTCGGGAACATAAACCCTCCTCATGCAACGGCCCGGCCACCTGAGATTCAATCCACCAGGCAAGGCGAGCTCTCATCAAACAAGCAGCAAAGGGAGGGAAGGAGAGAGCAGGAAGACATGAAGGGGACAAGTCCCCACCATGATCGCTGTGGTGCAACCCCTCCCCAGCCAAAGGAAGGATCTGGTTGTAGCAGGTCTGCAGATCACAGGAATATGAGACCAAGTCACCCCCAGCTGGAACAGTGCCCTACCTGAGAATTTGGCAGGCAAGAAGCAGGGTTAGAAGAGCTTGAACTCAGTTTACTTCTCAAGCTCTAGTCATTTCTGTTACTTTATGGGGAGTATTCCTAAAGGCTTGCTACAATAGAGTATAAACTGGAAATGAGAAGGATTTGAGTAGCCAAGAGAAGAGAGACCCTGGGATATCCCTTCAGCATCAGTATGGTTTAAGACATGGCAGCACAGAACTGGACTGTCTCAAGATGTTGTTTCCAGCACCATCCTCTCTAATCTTACAGCTGATCTCTCCCCATCTTCAGATCCCCCTCTCAAACAGGAGACAACACTGAGAAAGATATAGGCCAGCATATCTCATCCCCACACCTACTGGTGCACTGCAAGCAGGAAGCAGCTAGCTACCTACCCAAGGGTAAGGCAAGAATCTATTACAGAAATGAATGTAACATGATCCTGCCTGGGGCTCAGAGTCAGTCCCAGAAGGATATACGGAGCCAGTAACCAGAGCAGACAAGGGTAAGAAGCTCTCTCAAACAGCCTGATGGCTCAGAGAGCTCCAGGAACAATACTGCAAGTCTGGTAACTAGGTCACAGTTATGATCCTTAATTAATCCTGAAGAGACCCCATCTGTCATGGGGAGCATGACAGATAAGGTAGCTCATTAAGCCCAGAAGCAGGGCAGGGGTAATGCCAGACTCCAGCCTAGCCCCCAGAGGTCTGGGGACAAAATCCCATTTGGCAGCAGCAGCTGCTTTGCCCAGCCTCCTCTCTGCCAAGCTTTTAGCCAGCAGACACACCAGGCTCTCCCCATCTCCTTCGAGGAAGCAACAGCAGCCTGGATCCTGTTCACTAGCCACTGCCCAAACCACACTGACATAAACCATGAAACAGGAGAGAGACAGGATCGAAAACAGCCCAGGGCAGGCAGACACGGGGCTCCAGCAGAGGAGCCATACCAAATCCTGCTAGACAGCTGAGCCCTGGCTCCCTGCACTGAACTTCACCCTCAACCCTGATCTTCTCCCCCACACCCCTCCGTGCCGGTGTGTGCTATCCCGAGTCACTTCTTCCCCTGACTCCCCTGGGAGAAGCTGAGATACCAGCTTCTCTGCATTCACTGCCTCAGCTTGCACAGAGGGTTAAATTAACAAGCTGGGCTGGCAGTCACAGCCCTGAGACACAGGTGCTGCAAAAGGGCATAAAGGCCAGTGGAGAAAAGGCCCTGACACTGCAGCTGAAGTCAGAAGTTGTGTGCCGGGAGGGCCAGGTTGTTCACTTGGCAGAAAGACCTGTCCCTGACTATGACAGCGGAGAACCCATCTGGCAGTGGGGTGGCAGAGACTGGCTGAGGGCAAGGGCATGGATGGCTGACACCCAGGAGAACTCCCTAGGTGCATGTGATCTGCCCTGGCCTCTACAGCTAGCTGTGTTTTGCATCTATACATGATCCCTATGAATGTCTTGATCTGCTTAAATCCACTGGTGACAGGGCGATAAGCTGAGATAATGTTGATTGAGTTTTCAAGCCCTGCTTCTGCTACCTGAGCAATTAAAAAGCAGCCACCATCAGCAAAGATGTCAAAACCTAACAGGGCTTCTGAGGACTTGGCATAGAGCAGAAGTATTAAAAATAGTTGTTTCAAAGGAGGGATGTGTGACTAATAAGCCCTAAACTGACAATCGTTGGGAAATGGGGGCAGCTTAGTACTAAAGCCATATCTCCAGGGACCCTTATTAAGGTGTCACTTGTGCTCACTACCACCCCCAAAGGCAATGTATTCAGCAACATGCACAACTGACAGCACACCAGGGAACAGACGTGATTCCATACAATTAAATCAGAACATGTAGCAAGGAGAAAAGCTGCCAAGTAAACATGAAACAGTATTTCTACCCAAGGAAGCTTTGAATGGCAGAGCAATCAAACTCCAGGCATACACACCATCGCCATACACATACACTGTTCCCCCTCATCCAAGTGCAGCTGGGTGAGGGACTGCACTGCTGCGAGATCGCTCCATGAAAACTAGGTCACTGGCTATCAAGCCCAAGAGACAGTGCAAGGACTTTGGGAAGGACGTACTGAAATCACTTCTTCCAATTAAAACACAAGCTTAGGAAGCAGCTCTAGTTTATTTACTCTTTTAATTGGAGCTTTAAATCTCAATTACTTGCTCAAAATCTCATCGTCCTTTATGGTAAATATATCTTACAGGGTTTTTGGTGTGGAGGAGACACCATGCAGTTTTGGGAACCAAGCTACAGCAAACATAGGAAAGGTTATCACCTTTCTGAGACAGTAGTACAGACAGCACAGGTAGAATGGAGAAATTCATGGTCCCAAAGGCTCACAAGGGAACCCAGAGCTTGCCCCCTTCACTCACCCACAGAAGAGCAGCACACTTGTTTGCTGTGCCAAGCACCAGCCTCCTCTTTCCCTCCTCCAGCCAAAGTGCAAGACCAGGCACTACGCAAGCCCTGAAGACCTTTCTGGATTTCAGCACTAGATAGCACAAGGATGCAGAGGGTTTGCACGCCTTTGCATATTAGAGTTGTTGGCTCCTGTTTTGTGGCTGAAGTGGTGGCTGCCCCCCTCCCATGTATGCCACCCTCCGCTACAGGGTCTCATTCCTGCTGCAGGTTGGACAGGATGAACGTCTGCTTCGTATCTTGGAACCTGGCCCAGTAAGTTTGTGTTGCCCAGCATGACATCTCTCCCCAAAACTGCTTTTTCCAAGACATCATTGCCTCACAACATTCAGCTTGGCAAAAAAGCCCTACCTCACACCCACCCAGATACAGAGATTGCTCAGCACACTTCATCAGAGGCAGAAGAATTAACCCCTAAGTAGTGAAAGGGCTGGGGAAAAATGTGGCAAGGCAACCCAACCACTTCTCTACTTTTTAAACACTGAAATAATACATGCCAGCTGTGCTGTGTTTGCAGATTTCGAAGTGCCAAACAACAGAAGTACATAACTGTCATCAGGGCTTTTGGGGAAACAGTTCAGCCACTGCTTAAACCTGAGCATCCCAGCAATAGCTTTGTGCAGTGGAGTTAATCTGAAAGTTTGCTGGTGCTACTAATGGCTGGAGAGAATCGGTTACCCTTCACACCAAATTGCCTCTCCACGTAAAGCCACCACTCCTCCACACCACATTCTCACAGGGCTCAGTACTTTCTCCCTGTGTGATCAATCATCCCTTATCAGTGCTAAGAGGGGGGTGTCTCAAGAGAGGTCTCCTGTCCTAACACTGAATTTTATTTTTTTTTTAATTAGCGCATTATCAAATTTCACACTGGACACAAGATGCAACTTTTTGAGAACATGAACTCTGAATTGCTGTTTTAAGTTAAGCTTCAAAGCAGAGACTTGTCAAGACTAGAGGTCTTTAAATATCAAGATTGGAAGTACTTTAAAAAACCCAAACCATCACAACTACACCCTAATTCTCCTAGGAGTTTGTGAGATGGCTGCAGGAATTTTGGGCAAAGTGCTGCAACTTGCAAGTCTGAAGAGACTAGATTTTCTAACGTATATAAAAGCTCCATAAGATCGACAGAGCTCTATATAAAACCACAACACATCAATGTCAACACATCAATCATATGATCCATCACTAATGCTAAGCCAGCAATAACCCTCTACTATCCCTTGGTTTGCTCTTACAATCAATTTGACATGAGAAACCAGGCACGGAAGTAAAGAGAATGACTTAACTCCAGGTATTTTTGCCATTTCAGTCTTCATTTCTCAGCTGATCCCTTTCAACATTTTTGTTAGGCAATGTTTGTACTTCCATCTCTTTCTAGGACACTTCCTAGAATCAGCTTTTCTCTTCTTCGCCCAGGGCTGGGACAATGTGCATTTCCGAAAGAAAGCACATGCATCTTGCCTAAGTGGAGGGATTCCTGAAAGAAGACATTAGATACTCCAGGTTCTTTACCACGGCTCCTGGAGAGGCAAGAACAACACATTAAACCTTTTCCAACCATTACCACTACCCCAAGCCAACACCTGACAAGACTAGGTTTGCTTAGCACATCAAGTCAGAGACAACTGGCTCCTGAGTCCTCTAGCCCCGTATATCTCTGCTGGAATGGTGTTCAAAGCAGCTGCAAAACCATCAGGTCAAATAAACCACATGCAGAAAAGGCTGCCAGCGGGGTCACAGTTCCCCAAGAAACCTCCCATCCCAGCTGTCCTGGCTGGTCCTCACTTGCACTCCTCCCAGTACTGCCTGCGCTGCTTGGCAGGAAGAGTGGCTCAGGAGCCTGGAAAGTAGAGCTCAGAGCTTCGCGTGACTTAGGCTGTTTGTAAGACAGTGCAAACAGAGCATTTGCCAGCTTTTTGAAGAGTTCAGTACAAAGGCAAACAAGGAATGGAAGCCTCATATACTGCAATAACCTGAATATGTCACAGAGTTTCTCTAGTCTGCAGCTCCCAACTTCAGATATGGAGATATGATATGCTAATTTTCTCCCTTAATACTTCAGCACTGGCTCCTTCTCTATTGCTGACACTTCTCATTTTAACACCTTATCACCACTCTGACTTTATCTGTAATCTTTAGAGCATGAGGAGGAATAATACATCTTGCACCTCACAGGTTAAGCAACAAGAACTATTGCAAAATAGCCCAGCAAACCCTATGGGCAGAACGCACCGGCGCTTACACTGGGAGATGGAAACATTTGCAGAGGAAGGAGCTGGACACCAAGAAGGCTGTAGCTCATCCTTATAGCTTTCTGCTGTGGCACGCAGGCTATGGTGTTACACAGACTCTCCTCCCACTCACAGGAGTCGGTTTGGTCCTGTGATGTTTCATATCCCCTGTTGCCACACACTTTCATGCTATTTTCATGTCTGCAGCATCTCCACTTAGATGTGAGGTATCCTTCTGCTCTACTGCTTGGCCACTTCCCTTTCAACCCTTTGGATTGTTTCTTTTCGAGGAGCTAATTCTAGTTGACTATACAACTATAGCAACTAACATTAACTATAACAACTAATTCTTTAACTATAAAGTTTCCCTGACCATTGATGGAAAAAATAAAAGACCAAAACTGCTTTACACTTTCCTCTGTTTATTGCTTGCTTTCTCCAAGACAGTTCTTAAGACTGTCTCAAGACCAGCAATATCTAATGCTATGGAATAGCTGGATAAGAAGAAAAGCCACGCAGGTAGGAGAAGAGCCCTGTTGCCTCACTGGGTACTTATTCATGGGATAACACCCGCACAGGAATTCCCAGCTTGGGTCTAGTCAGGATGGGGATTTTCCCCCACTTTCTCACATCATCAGCAGATATTTCATTCTGAAATGCTTCTCCTTCTCCTTACTTCACTAAAGTATCAATCCTTGCAGACGAAACTAAAATACCAGATGCGTAAGAGAAGAATAAGCCTTTGCTGAAACAAATCACAACAGCTAGCCTTGCTTGTAGGTGTACTGTACCTATAATAGACATTTTAAGGTGACAACCTTTTGAAATCCCATCATTTTCACCTGCCCAAAAGAGATCAGAGAGTATTAGGACTTCACAGGATGCCTTTATCCCTATTTCCAGGCTGAAAAGGCAATCTTATTTGCATTGCTATCCCTGTGAAAAGAAAGGTAGCATGTACATCTGCAGGAAATAGTACTGATTAAAAACTTGTCTAGTCAGGGACTCTCCATTTTGACAAACCAAACTACATCAATTTATACAAAGGATTTAACATACTGTGTCAGAATGAGTCTGGGGTGACTGGGGAGGAGTGAGGGTACTTGAATATGCTACTGCCTTGTAAGGTGTCTGTGGCCAGCCCTTGGGACAGGTATACGAGTCAGAGAGGTGATTTTTTTGTCGTGGTTTAACCCCAGTACGCAGCTAATCCCCACACAGCCGCTTGCTCGTTCCCCCTGCAATGGGATGAGGGAAAGAATCGGAAGGGTGAAAGTGCAAAAATTTGTGGGTTGAGATAAAGACAGTTTAATAATTAAAAAAAAAGGAAAAAAACAACAAAGAGTGAAAAAACCCCACCAAAAACCAAGAAAAACAAGTGATGCAAAAGAAAACAGTTGCTCACCACCAATTGACCAGCCCCTGAGCAATGGCAGCCCCAGCCAACCTCCATTGCTGAGCTTGATGTCATATGCTGTGGGATATCCCTGCAGTTGAGGCGATCCCCTCCCAACTTCTCACGCAGCCCCGGCCTACTTGCTGGCAGGGCAGTGTGAAAAACAAAAAAGCCCTTGATGCTGTGCAAGCACTGTTCAGCAATGACTAAAACATCCCTGTGTTATCAACACTATTTTCATCACAAATCCAAAACATTGCCCCATACAAGCTGATATGAAGAAAATTAACTCTATCCCAGCCAAAACCAATACATTTTTACAGGGTGAGAGGGAGAGAACAAGGTATACCCTTCATTTCTAGCAATCTTCTGCTTGACAGAGAAGTCCTAACATTGACACTTCTTTAAAAGAGACAGCCCATAGGCTCCAGCACAGCATTTTTCACTGCTAGGGGATGATTTCTTGTTTTCAAGGACTTTTACAATCCTGCCTCTGCTCTGACTTCCACCTTCCTGCCAATACCTACACTAACACAGATATGAGCAGCAGTAGGAGCTCACTAGAGCTACCTGGTATAGCAAAGATGTTTTACTATATAAACATGACTTGAGTGTCTCTCTGGGCCCACAACATTTAAATTCAGACAAAGAAGAGACACCCACTTCTTTCGCTCCTCTGTCCGCTGCCCTTCCTATATAGAGAGGAGCCGGCTATCTACTTAATTCCTTTCTGGAAATTCCATTTATAGAGAGCTATAGAGAGCTGTGACCTCAGAGCTAAGTCCTTTCCCCACTCTCTCACACCTTGATACAGGAAGCACTCAGATTCACTTTTTCTAAGGTACTTCTACTCTCTGCTGACTATGTAGAGAGTTCAAGCTCCTAAACTGGACATAGAAGGTGGTGTCTCTGCCCGAGTAGCTAATGAGGAGAAATGAGGGCTGAGATATGCAAGAATAATGACAGGTTGAAGCCCAGCAATAATCCTAACTAAAACTATACTGCTTGGAGTCTACTGCTTCTTTCTAAGAGAAGGAGGAAACTGTGTGAGAGAGGAGCAAACAAAGGTGTGAATGCAAATCATTGCAAGTGCGGCAAAGCTCACAGTAGCTGGAAGGATTCATGTATAATTTCCTGCCATGTGCTGCATAAAGCAAGAAAAACTCAAGGATGCAAGATGAAAAAAAAAGACTATTGTATGATTTTCCACATCTGAAGCAACTGGAGGGATGTCGGGGAGATATTCTGGAATTAAGATAAACAGCTGCTGGATGTGTCAATCAGATGGGCTGTAGACCGCAGCAGCAGCCCCAGTGTGGGAGTGGTGCCTTTCAGCAGAAGGGCAGGGTACCTCCTATGAGGGCGGCAACAGCTTCTGCTGTCCCGACTGAGCGTGAGTCATGCCCCTGTACGGTCTTTGCCAAGACACCAAACTCAGCTGCATCAATGGGCAGCACCCGGGGCCCAGCAGTCAAGCAAAAGTGTCCCAACCCAACACCCTTGTGAGGACGCACCGGCAGGTCATGAATTTTAAAAGACATCCATTACATTGGGGAGAAAAACAACTCTGTGCTTGTTTGTATGAGATAGGGTAAGAAGCTTGCCTGGCCTGAATCTATGAAACAGGGATGCTGCTCAGTCGCTCTGCAACAGGTCGCAAGTGCCTCAGCAGTCAGCAGCTCTTCCAGCTCAGTCAAATTCTCTACCAATTAGAGGATCCTATAGAGAAATGAGATTTCCTGTTCTGTTGTGTAAAGAAGACAGTGGATCCAAATGAGGAAAATCTGCTAAACAAATTCAGCATGGGAAGAATTTTCACTATGTAGCTACTATCTCAATCCTCGAATTTTGCCTTAAAAGGTAAACTAAGTTCTCTCTAAGAACTGCCGGTCTCAGGACCGGAGGTGGAAGTTCTCAGATCTAAGCCTGGAATTTGAGTCTGGATTAAATCCAGATGTCAGAACCACATCCACTCCCTTGGAAATTTCAGATCTCAATATAGACAGTGGCTTGTGCGTGGGGAGGGGGGTTGTTTTTCTGGCTTGCCCTCTCGTGACACTGACTGGGTGGGAAAAAATTAGGAATATGCACAGCTCTGACTTCAGAAGTGGGCAAAAGGGATTAAATGTAGCTAATGGTACAGTTATATGCTTTTATTTGGACAGGCTGAGTGCAGAGGGGCTTTGACTCTTGCATTTCTGCTGAAGTATCTAAATGCTCTCTTAAAAGCATAAAATTCATTAAAATTCCACAAAATGAGCTAACTGCTGACAGATGTGAGGCTGGATGAAGGCTACAAACCTGCGAATTAAGTTCTGTTTCCAGAAATATTGGGCAAAATGTGCTTGAGAGAAGAGGGATGGGAGGGAAGTATTGAAGGTAACAACACCTGAGCCTATATGGTAAACCGGTAATGTGGAAAGAGACCATCCTCAGCAGCAACTCTTCATAGACATCTGCAGAAACCAACTTGACCCTGTGGCAGGGGATTTTTTCCCCCCATTTCACTTTCTACATGGGAAGCACCTTCTATGGCTTCTCATCTACCTCCCAAACTGCTGGAATTTAACCTTTTTTTCCCCTCTTGCAATTTATTTAGCAAAGAAATGGACAAATCATCAGAATGGAATGGGCTTTAGGAAACTAAAATCAGCAGAGACTCTCAGGGTAGCTGTGTCCTTTCCCTGCTACTGCATCAGATGGGCCTTTCAGGCAGATTGAGCCTCTTCTGCTGAATCCATCCAGTACCCAACATTTCAGGTACCAACTCCAAAGACTGCTCCAAAACACAGTTACATCTAGGAACTACCCACCTTCCAACCTAAACTTTGTCACGGCCAGCTGAATAAATTTGTTCTCACACCAATGCTATCCCCTCAGCTTAAACCATCTTCCTTCTTTATTACATGCTACTCTGCCCTTTACATATTCACAGGCAGCCATCGCTTCTCCCCTGCCCACCGTACCTGCCATCTCTCTCCAGACAGGCTACGTAAGCCTGCTTTCTCTCTCAGGACGGGCTCCCTGTTCCCCCGTTGGCTGCTAAGGTACTGTCCCTTGTCGCAGTTTGAAGTCCTCCTTCTGGAGTGTGGCAAAGAGCATTTGCGTGGCACTTCATGCTAGTTTCTCCTGAGGCCTGTAGGATGACGGCAATACATCGCCACAATTAACATCTTTAAATACCATTTAATTAATCCACTGAAGCCCTAAGAAATTTTAATTAACGGCAGCTTTATTAGTATTTACTTCACCTTCCACATGTAAGCTCTGGCAATATTTCCAAAGGGAGGAAATTGGCAGAGCAGTTGACAAGACACCCTTTTCCTCTGACTTTTCCCCGCTCTGTTGGTCCCAGAGCTCACAGCCATCTCTGTGCCCTGACAAGGACATGTTCCTTCAGCAGCTCTCCAAGATGAGGGTCAAGTTAATGTCATTCCATTGCTATTTAGCCCTGCGCAATTCCTGTCATGTACAAGGTTAAATAAATTCACCAAAATCAAGCTCTAAAGAAGTGTTATTGTGGTGTTTGATTAATAGCACAGATTGCAGGGAAGTCTGACAGGAAAGCTGAGAGTTCTGCTCTACTTGGAGATCTCCGTATCGTAGCCAAGGTCGCTGTGTCTCAGCTGCCAACCTTGAATGATGTTTGTGTGAAACGCAGATGCTCTTCGGGCTTCAGACTTCACATGTACTTTTGAATACAAAACCACAAGATTCTGAATTCCAGCAACTGAGCAGACTAATGTACTTCATCCCTCAACCTTAAAACATGGTAAGATGCTGCTATTATCAGGATAAAGAAACATTATCAGATTTTTGTGGAACCTGCTGTGGCAGGTGCCCACGCAGATGAGCTCTGCAGCCTGTGGCAGTACTCTGCCAGTATATTTGCACAACACCTTCTGCCCCTTACAACAAAACACGTACTCCCTCTCTCCCTCTTAAGTACCATGGTCAATTAATAAGGGATGAATAGGAGGAGAAGGATATATACTATCAACATACTATACAATAAGCGTACGGGACTTGATTTCTGTTGTTAAAACTGAAATTAATCCAAGGAGCACTGGAGTGATCCCTTAGGTTCAGACACATTAACTCTGTGCTGTAAGGACACTTGCCAGGTATCTGCATGGTAGAATGTTGTGATGTTTCCTCATTTTTTAAAGTAACTGATGTGATAAAAATCTTCAGAGTAGGGGGTCAAATGTTGATGGCCAGGAGAACAGGGAGAGCAGTAATCTGAAACACAGATCAGGTATCTTTAAGCTTCAAGTGCTAATTAACTATTATATTTTGCAAAATGTAAATATTTGAGGCATGTAACACTAACTGAAAGCCAGTGGTGAAAAAAGAGCACCCTTCATGAGCAAACTGGACTAATAATTGGAAGTACTGTCCTGGTATTACCAAACGACCAAGACTCTTGCTATCACTACTTCTACACAGGCTCGGGTCAAATACCATAGCCTTAGTTTAATCATTTATTTACAGAACAAATTAAAACTAGCACATACAAAGTTTAACTATGCCCGCTGATGAAAGGCTGTTTCTTAATGGTAACTTCTGCATCACATTGCTGGAATAATGAATTGAATTGTTTAAGATCTAAGCATCCAGACCTGTTAACCAATGTTGTCTTAAATTCCCAAAAAGCAAGAAGTGAACTGTGTTTAAAAAATCATCTAGCCCTACCAAAACCCAAATCCCATGCCTCTGCCTTACAAAGCCCTGTCTACTTTTTTCAGGGCCCTACGAGGAGTACGCGAGGGCAGAACTCTGTCCCGCTTCCTGCCTCAGAGCTAAGTAACACACTGGAGTTGACAGTGAGTCTGCCATTTGACTAGGGTTTAAGGTTGCCTTCCTCTTGATCGACTTACTCAGATCACAGGGTTTACATACTGCAACCAGCATCCTCAAAGTGAGTCACTGATGAAGAGAGGAGGGTCAGGCAAATATCCTGCTGGTCCTCCCCCTGCCCTCCAACAGAGGAGTTATCTAAAGATTAATTTGCAACATGTAAATATTGACCAATACTTTCTGAGTGCCTTTTGTATCCAAACTTGAGTTCAGCAGCCGCAGTCCTACATGTGTTTTGTATTCCCCTAATCTACCTCTACGTAATAGAGTAGCGCTCTACTACGAGCACCTTCTAGTAACTACAAACGTAACTACATGCAAGGCAGGAGTCAAGAGCAAGCAAGCTTTAAAAGAGCTCTCCTCAAAACTCTCTACCTTTTACAAAAACCACTCTTGCCTCGAAGTGCCCGAGCCGGCTCTTGGCTGGCTGGGGGACAGGAGGCTGAGAGAGGCAGTACTCTGCCAAAATCCTGTCTTCCGTGAAATCGTGGTTTCGCAAGATGAGAGAAAAAATGCATCGTCATCTTTCTTCTCCATTCTTTCCACACTTCAGCAGTTAGTATACACTTACAGGAATTAGTAGTACTGTAACTCGAACGCCCAGGTATATACGGAGAACTCCTTTTATCATTACCCACCTGTAAATATTCTTTCAAAGAAACAAACTTTAACGTCCATTGCAAACCAGAGGATGCAGGATTCAGTTTTACTTGCTGCTGTCATTCTCACAAGAGCCTTATTTATCTTCAAAACTTGGGCAATGGCACCATGCTTCAAAAAAACAGTGGTGGCAGCCTGAGCATCACCGGAAGAGACACAGCTGGATTCATACCGGCTGTAGGCAAAGCGAGAGGGGCTCAGGATCCCACCACTACCAGAGACGCTACCGGCTGCTTTCCGACCCCCCTGTGCGAGGACTCCCCAGGGCGTCAGAGGTGGGCGTTGAGGAGACAGCAGACATGTCTGAGCAGGGCTGGGTTTCCCCACTGAGCTGACTCAGAGCGCATGTTTTCCAAGGAAGAGGCGTACTAGGGGCCCCCAAACCTACTGTCCTGGGGGTAAGGGACTCCAGTACTTCTGGGAAACAAGCGCTGCACAGCCTGGGGCTGAGGGGAAACCCGGAGGAGGACAACTGCCCGCCTCCTCTTCCCGTGCGCGCCATGCTCCCCGCGCGGGCCGTCCCCTCACACACACACCCCCCCCGCAGCTACGCGGGCCGCCTGGGGCCCCTCCCGGCCCCCCGGGAGCCCCTCGGTGTCCCTCCTCCTCCTCCTCCTCCTCCTCCTCCTCCCCGCGCCCCTCACGGCGGCCCAGCCGCCACCCGGCCGCCCGCACCCCGCCCGCGGGAGCCGCCTGCGCCTGCGCCGTGCGGCGGCGGGGCAGCCGCAGCGCGCCTGCGCCGCGCCGCGCCGGGCTATATAGGGAGCGGGGCGCGGGGCCCGCCCGTCCTTCCCCCGGCGGCGGCGGCGGCGGCGGCGGGCGCAGGCGGCGAGGATGGAGGCGGTGGTGCGGCGCTGCCCGTTCCTGGCCCGCGTCTCGCAGACCTTCCTGCAGAAGGCCGGGCCCTCCCTGCTCCTCTACGCCCAGCACTGCCCGCGGATGATGGAGGCGGCGCCCCCGGCCGCCGCCCGCGGCCTGGCCACGTCCGCCGCCCGCGGGCAGCAGGCGGAGGAGGAGACCCCCGCCGCCCGCCGGGGTGAGTGGGGCCGGGGCGGGCAGCGGAGCGGAGCGGCGGCCGGGGGCCGCGCCCGGGAGCCGGGGCTCTCCTGAGGGGGGCACCGCGGTAGCTGTAGCGGGGAGCCTTCCTAGGGACAGGCCTAGTCGCCCTTAAGGGAAAAAAAAATGTATATACAGGCGTTGTATATCGTAGAAGGAAGCGTCTGGAACGGGCAGCTTCGAGGTGGGGGTTGCTTGATCCTTCAAATGCCTGCGGTGATTAAGCACGGGCACAAATCGGCGAGCGGCCTGTTCGGGCGTCCTGCGGTGAGCCCTGGTGGGGGATGCGGGATCACGGAGCTGGGGTTCCTGAGGCTTGAGCGGCTCTTCACCCCAGCCGGTGACGTTCCTTGGGGGGTTCTTACTCCGGCACTGGGCGGAGAGAGCCGAGGCTTGCGGCAGAGCAAGGACTGGTGGCCGAAAACAGCCAAACTCCTCAAAAGAAAATCTCCCCTTTGGCAGTGAAAGAGAGACTTTTTTTTTCTCTCAAAGGCTACAGTGCTACATCTAATGTTTTAAAATCATATGCCCCTTGGGCATTACTGGGATTTTGTGCTCGTATGAATAAAATGTGACTGCTCAGTTAAATAATTCCGAATGGCTTATGCCAAATTAATTGCCAAGGTAATAGATAGAAAAACTTAAGGCACTGTATTAAAATGGTGATGCTGAAGTGCTTTCCTTTTTCCATCCCCACCTCAGAGGCCAAAAATGCCAAAGAGGTGGCCCAACAGAACACAGATGGACCCCACCTGCCTGCTGGCCACCCACCTGCTGGTGCTAGCCAGAGCTCTGCTACCAAATGCCCATTCCTGGCAGCTCAGATGAATCACAAGAACAGCAATGTTTTCTGCAAAGCCAGCCTAGAACTCCAAGAGGATGTGCAGGAAATGCAGGCGGACAGGAAAGGTATGTATTCTGTGCACTGAAGCATTGGTTCCTTCCAAGAGCTTCTGGTGCCTGACTTTGCTCTAGAGTGTGCCAAGTCTAACAGTCACCACTTAAATTATGTGGGTAGGATTATGGGAGACTGCAATAAAAAGCTGTTGGAGAACACAGGTGTTAACGCCATACCTGCAATATTGTGCAGTGTTTCCCCTGGGTGATTTTGGTGCAGGGAATACCGTGTGCTGTATTTGAATACACTGGCTCTAAATGTGTGAATCGAACTGCTATGCTTGTACCCAGAGTGGATGCTTAGGACTGGAGAGAGCTTTACCAGGGTGCTAGTATCGACAAAGGTGGTGTATCCAGAGATGGAAGAAACTGCGTTGAGGTACCATGCAAGTACCAGCACAAATCCAAGCTGGAAAGCAAGCAAATAATTTTTGGTTTATGGAACTGAAGGGTGTTGGCTGGCTTGCAGTCCTGATGTGGAAGGGCTGTCCTTGAAAGGAAGAAACTTTCACCAATATCTATAAAGCCTTGCTGTCTGTCTTGGGAAGCTTATTTTACTCTGTTTTCTGTGGCGTAGTCTTAAAAAAAAAATCTGTACTAACTGAACAAAATATTAGGAATGCAAAGGAAGTGGCTAACTTGAACTCTGCCTGCAGTTAGGTGTGTACCAACTCTTTCAGATAAATACTCTAGCTGTATAGAGTGGATTTCTGAGTCATGATGTACCAAATGCGTTGTAAGGAAATTACATGTTGTATTGTCATTGAATAGCAAGGGTTTCCTTTTGTACAATGCAGAATTCTAAGCAAATAAAATAGCTGATCCTAACAGGGACATGCGGATTCCGGCACATGCTTCCTAAAGAATTAAGAGTTAGAGTTACTTAAAATGTTTGCTTTGCTGAGCAAAACTTACTTCATTTTGTTTCAAACTGATTAAGCTCACTGGAATTTATTACAATATCTGTAGGTACAGAATTTGCCAAAATGCCAACAGCTTCCACAGTGAGGAACATTGAGACTAAGGGAGAAGAGTGGAGTGGCTTGCTCAAGAAGTTTAAGGATACTGTGCTGAAGCAAAGACCAGAAAGTGTGTCTCATCTGCTTCAGGATAACTTGCCAAAATGTAAGATTGTCTGGCAAAACCGCCACAGACCTGGTTTCTTGTGATTATTTCCAGTGTGCTTAAGTCTCTGTCTCATTTCAGCTGTATCCACGTTCCAGTATGATCAGTTCTTTGAGAAAAAGATAGATGAAAAGAAGAAGGATCACACCTACCGAGTATTCAAAACAGTGAACCGAAAGGCACAAATCTTTCCCATGGCGGACGACTATACTGATTCTCTAATCACCAAGAAAGAGGTGTCTGTCTGGTGCAGCAATGATTATCTGGGGATGAGTCGTCACCCTCGCGTATGTGGAGCCGTTATGTGAGTAATGCCATATTCTTAAGAGGCAGCTTCAAGCTACAGTGCCCTGCAAGAAGCCTTTGTGGGAAGGCTTTTGAAGAATTGATTTCTATACTGTGCTACTTAAGCCGCTTCTGATATAATTCTTGCTATAATTAAGCTTACACTCTTCTCTTGACCTGGGGTAGGTAATTAAGTATTTAGCTCCAGGGCTGCGGTCAGTTGTCAGTTGCTGTCCCTGTTCCTTAGATTTTCCTCAGAAGCCCCCAGATGTTACCAGATAAACTGGATGGTGTATTGCAGCTGTACTTGGTAACTGATTTCTTAACTTACCAGATTCCTGAGTTGTGCAGGTTGCTTAAAAACCTTAAACCTAACAGCTACTTTTTGCAGCCAGTTCCTTTTTAGAACAATGCCGATGATGTACTAGAATGTTTTCGGCAATGATGCTTTATTCATCTGTGTGTCGTGCAGTAATGCAAATGCCTTTCTTTGGGCCCTCTGTAGGGATACACTGAAACAACATGGTGCTGGAGCAGGAGGCACAAGAAATATTTCAGGAACAAGTAAATTTCATGTTGATTTGGAAAAAGAACTAGCTGACCTTCATGGAAAAGATGCAGCACTGTTGTTCTCATCTTGCTTTGTAGCCAATGACTCCACCCTCTTCACTCTAGCTAAGATGCTGCCAGGTGAGATCTCAAACTGCACCCGGCATTTACCACAAAAAAACACAACCCTGCCCTAAGAAGCCGGGATTACACTTTACAAATGGCTACCCAAAGGGAGGATTCATCCTACTCGATCAGCAAAGTGTGGTTGGGGTTTTTTAATGCCATATTCAAATTATGTTCAACTCAAGCAAATCATAGTAGCAGCCTGCTGAGATTGAGATCTAGGAACTGCAGAAGGCATTAGAGAAAATGCACAGAGTCTTCCGCTCACATGTGTAAATTCCACCTGAAAATGAGGCAGCAGGAATTTAGTGTCCTCCTACCTGTGGGTGTGAACTTCAGAAGTTAGAGTTAGATAAGAATATTAAAAGGCTTGGGAAAATCCTTCTGTATTTTAAGCTCAAGTTTGTGTTAGTTTAAACACCTAAAATAAGCCTTAAATATTTTTGCTTCATGATCTGTAACTTGCTCATTTGATCAAGAGCATTACATTCCAGAACATGCTACCCTTACTGCCTGAACACTTCCCATACATAAAGCAATGCTGGGAATCAGTTAATGCTTTCTATAGAGTGTAACTGGGCTGTTTCCTCAGGGTGTGAGATCTACTCTGATTCTGGAAACCATGCCTCCATGATCCAGGGGATCCGAAACAGCAGGGTGCCAAAACACATATTTCGCCATAATGATGTCAACCATCTTCGAGAACTATTGAAGAAGTCTGATCCATCTACCCCTAAAATTGTTGCATTTGAAACTGTTCACTCAATGGATGGTAGGTTGACATCAAACCCTTCTCTCTCCTTCTGGTGCAGTTAGTGCTCGAATAACCTGTATTTTTAGGTTTAAAAGTATACCATATAAGGGTTTATGTGAAAAAAGTCTTCTGAAATGCCTCGTGTTTGGGGGTACTTCTGATGTTCATCCAAGCTGAGTACAGGGAGTACTAAACTGCCAGGCACTGCTTTGGTTCCTAGGTGCAGTCTGTCCTCTGGAAGAGCTGTGTGACGTGGCCCACGAGCATGGGGCAATCACTTTTGTGGATGAAGTGCATGCTGTGGGGCTGTATGGACCTCGTGGTGGTGGTATAGGAGACCGGGATGGAATCATGCACAAGATGGACATCATCTCTGGAACGCTTGGT
Source organism: Morus bassanus (assembly GCA_031468815.1). Taxonomy (NCBI): domain Eukaryota; kingdom Metazoa; phylum Chordata; class Aves; order Suliformes; family Sulidae; genus Morus; species Morus bassanus. The sequence goes on along the minus strand of CM062580.1, from coordinate 17,591,531 downwards.
ATGCATGGCCTGGCACTTTTACAGAAGCTAAGGCAGCAAAGCTTCTGAGCAGCGAAATTAAGTGGGTTAACTCAAAATCAGTCTATTCAAATCAACTTGCTAAGGGCTATTGGGGGCTAGGATTTTTCAAAAAGCCTGAAAGAATTAAGTATGCCCCACAGTTTGAAAAGCTTGTGTTAAGCTACTTACACTGCCTTACAAATCAATTAAGGTAGCCTTTCTTCTTTAAACAAGCTAGCAAAAAGTCCTCCAGTGGCATATTATACAAATCCAAGAATAAATTCAGGTGAGAATGCTAGTAGGGTGGTACTCTATATTTAGTAGTACTTAGTTCTTTTATGTGAAATGCAGTGCTTCTAATCTAGAAACCTGAGATGGGGAGTTATGTAAAGAGATTTGGCAAGAACTGAAGCAACTGCTATTATCTGAGTAGAATGCAGGCTTAGGAATAAGTTTACTACTGCAAATTGGGAAGTTATTCAAACAGCTTCCAAAACATAAATAAAACTTACCACAAAGTTCATGGCTTTGAAACTTACTTACAATCTTGGGTTACAGCCTAATAAAGAAGCATTCACTGGACAGCCTAGTTCTACCTGTGGCTCTGTTCTGGTACCTGAACATCCCCCTGTATTTGGAAAGGGGAACTGGTATCGACCGAACAATCACAGTAATAATGTTGTGTGCTCCTTAAAAGCATAGGCTATTTCTAGTATCTCTGGAACAGATTAATTTAAATCTGCTGAGAGACTTAATGTTGATCTCTCGGGGTCAGTATTGAAGTCTATGCTTGATTGGGCTTAAGGTCTTCTCCAAAATCAAAAATTTGAGTATTTGAGAGAGTCTAGAACTGTCCTTGCTGTGTAATAACTAGATCCATGTTACCGGGATTGGCTTAAAAACAAAGCTGTAGCATGTGCTGAGTAAATACAAGATTAGCAGGGGGGCTAGAATTGTTGCCTGCCATGACTACACTAAGTATGTATTCAAAATAACTCATTCCTTCAAGTAAATCAAGAAAGGCTATAATGCTTCAAGCCATTCTAATGGGTGGAAGGAATAAGCTTGATTGCCTTTTTTTTCTCCTCAGGCAAAGCGTTTGGTTGTGTAGGAGGATACATCTCCAGTACAAGTGCTCTGATAGACACTGTTCGTTCATATGCTGCTGGCTTTATTTTCACAACGTCCCTGCCACCCATGCTCTTAGCTGGTGCCCTAGAATCCATCCGAACTCTGAAGAGTGCAGAGGGCCAAGTTCTGAGGCGCCAGCACCAACGCAATGTGAAGCTTATGAGACAGATGCTGATGGATGCGGGGCTTCCTGTGGTGCACTGCCCCAGTCACATCATTCCAATACGGGTGAGTACTTGGGATACTGTTGACACGGGACTGTAGTGCCTTTTTTCCTGTCCATGATCACATTACACTTTCAGGTATTAGTTAACACTCAAAGTTCAAACCCGTCGTAGTATTCAGCAGCGATGTGCTAGGAGTCTGGCTTAAGTTGACCTCAACAAAGCAGAATGATGAAGTGTATCAAACCCACAATCTAACAGTATACAGAAAGCAAGGAGACTGGTAACAAGCCAGTAAAAAGAAGAGTTGAGGTATAAACACCTACTCACCTAGGCTGCAGTGCTGTGCTTATGCCCAGAGGGCTCTACAGCACAAGCTTTTAGCTCTTCTTTCTGATGTAAATGCTATTTATAGTGTCCCAAGGAAGACTAACTAGTCCTGTTTGATTCTTGTGGCTAGCTAAGTTGGGCTGACAGTTCTGCCACCTTGCATGTTTTGGTTGATTTTGTAGCTTACAATTTTGAACTTTAGGTTGCAGATGCTGCTAAAAATACTGATATCTGTGACAAGCTGATGAGCCAGCACAGCATCTATGTCCAAGCAATCAACTACCCCACAGTTCCACGTGGAGAAGAGCTGCTACGTATTGCCCCTACACCTCACCACACCCCTCAGATGATGAGTTACTTTCTTGGTGAGTGGATTCTTGGATCAGTGCAATGAAAATGCTAGGCTGTCTATGCAGTCTTTGTACTAAAGAGGAGACTAGGAAATATTTAAGTTTTACATTTCACTAGGTGAACAGTGTCTTTCCACTGCTGCAGCATACATAGTGTGTTCTTCTGCGCTTAACCTCCTTTGAGCATGACATGTGAAGGCCAGTGCACTGTGACCTGGAATAGTGTGAAAGGCCAGTGTGTTCCTGTAGCCAGCCAGTTCTGTCACAGCTGCCTCTGCTGGGGCTCTGCTCACATGTTGTCCAAACCAATCTTCATTTGCTAGTGGGGTCCAAAGAAATCTGCTCTCATTGGCTGAGCTGTTAACCTGTCTTAAACATGAATCTGTCCAGGGAAAGTAGCTACTTCTTGATCCCATCAGAAGAGGTAGTACGAGGATAGCTGAGACTTAGTTGCAGCCCAGGTAAACTATGTCACAGTCCATTCCTGTTATCCCTCCTTTGCTAGGAGAATAAGTATGCTGAAACTTCTCTTTTGCTGCTTCTGTAAAGCAATCCACTGATCTTGATGAACTTTTCCCTTCCTACCAGAAAAACTGCTGGCTACATGGAAGGATGTTGGTCTGGAGCTGAAACCACATTCATCAGCTGAGTGCAACTTCTGTAGAAGACCCCTACATTTTGAAGTGATGAGTGAACGGGAACGATCCTACTTCAGTGGCATGAGCAAACTAGTATCTGTCAGTGCATGAAAGTAATGGTGTTGTATTCTTGTCTAGTTCTAGTATCCAGTCAGTAGCATTTTTAAATTGCTTAATAAGTATTTTAATCATAGTTGAAGCACTAAGCTCTGAAAATAAATTTCTAGAGCCATTATGCCCAGTTGTGTTTTTGTTTGCTTCTCTACTTATCTTGCATAAGAAGGGCATCTGGTGCAATGGAAGTGGTCTACAGTTTAATGCCCTTCGGCTGAACTACTGCCTTTTCAATGAGTGCACACCAAAAGTGCTTCAGTAGTGTTTCCTGGGTTTATTTCTTATGAAGGACTGGTCTTTATAGCTCCTTGTGAGCTTCTATCTGAAAGCTTTTGAAAACATGCAGGTATAGTACTACATGCTGTTGTGCTTTAGCCCCCATCAGCAACTAAGCACCACACAGCTGCTTGCTCACTCCCCAGTGGAGTGGGGGAGAGAAGGGGAAGAGCAAAAGCAAGATGTCTCATGGGTTGAGATAAGAACAGTTTACTAATAAAAATAAAATAGTAATAATGGTAATGATGATAATATAATGAAATGGAAAATAACAAGAGAAATAGAAAGCCCAGGGAAAAGAAAAAGTGATATAATTGCTCACCAGCTGCCAGTCCCCAAGCTGTGATCACTGCTTCCCCTGGCCAGCTCCTCCCAGTTAATATACTGAGCATGATGGCACATGATATGGAATATCCCTTTGTCCAGTTTGGATCAGCTGCCTTGGCTGTGCTTCGTGTGCACTCAGCAGAGCATGGGAAGCTGGAAAAGTCCTTGACTAGTGTAAGCACTACTTAGCAACAACTACAACATCTGTGTGTTATCAACATTATTTTTGTACTAAGTCCAAAACACAGCACTGTACTAGCTCCAGTGAAGAAAATTAACTTTATCCCAGCTAAAACCATGACATATGCACACAAAAACTTAAGCAAGACTATACTACTAAAGAAATGCTGTATAATAAGCTTGCATCTATTTTTTTGGAGGCAGGCATTTAGAATGGGTTGTGCTAGATGCTGTCTCCCTCTGCTGCTGTATTCTTCCTTTGTAATTTTCTGCATAGGTATTCCCCCTTTGGTGTCCAGCATGATGCTCATTATTAAGGGGGGAAAAGTGCTAATGGGATATAATAAGTGGCATTTTGTGACTGCTCGACAGTTAGAAAACAAAGGTGGCAGGGTGGTGTAGTGGCTGGGAAAGGAGAGCACACTTACCACTGTGCAGGTGGTCGATGCAGGTTGCCTCTGGCTGCCTGTCTCTTCAAGTCTGCGTGATCTGCTCCCCAGTGCACTCAGAGCTAGAATAAAAATGGGGAAAACTGCTTATCGGTAAGCAATCTAATAATTCAGATCTTTGACAGAAGTCGCTTTAAGAGGATATCAGTGTTTCTTTTGCAACCCCTCTGAAAACTTAGGCCGGTTGCCTAACTGCCATGTTATTTAATGCTTTCATTAATAGCAAGGGCATACTTTGAACAGGGGGAAGTAATTTTGCAGGTGTATACATGTACTCAGAGGTCAATATTGGCATGAAGTCTAGAGCAAAGCACTAAACTACTTCCTTCATGTACAGGCATGTCCCATAACTGCTACACTCTAGCTTTCACAAGTCATTGAACAGCTACTCTGTCCAGGTACGCTTGTTTTCCGGATGTAACAAGCCAACCTCCTGGCACTGCCTGTCGTTGTTACGCTCATAGGCATGCTGTGAAGCTCCCATTAGGGACCCACTATAATAACACAAATAGCCATGTGATGGGGAGATAGAAGCCCAAGTTAGAGCAAAATCATCAGCTCCATCAATTGGAAGTCGCTGATCATTTAAGCATGTACTGAAGCACACTGCTCTTCTCAGAAGAATTCCTAGCAAAATATTTGACTTCCCAAGCAATCAAGCTACTTTTTAAAAGCCACTTGCCAGCCAGTCAAGTGATTGCTGCCTCTGTCATGTGCAGGTGTTCTGCAGGAGGGAGAAAAACCACCCACCATCAGGCTATAGCATTAACATGGTGATTTAGCTCCATTGCTAAACAAGGCAGTTTATGAACCATCATGCTCAAACCCACCACCAGATTATTGTACATGCACGTAGTTGCATTGCAGTTCAAGTGGACTAGCTTTCACTTATATCCCGATCTTACTGAGGCAAGTTCAGTGCTACTCAAGGAAAAATACAGTGCCACACCCTGATCTTGCCTTGCCACGAGCAGTTTGTGGCCGAAGACTGAATTAATATGCATCGCATCTCCATTACAGAGCTTTTCTCATAATATATTAGGTTATATTACTACATTAACTTGAGACATCAAGTAAAAAGCCACAGATCCTACATCAATCTTTCCTAGAACAGTGTCCCTAACACCATAATGTGCCTTCAATGCCATTCCGAACTGCTGGCGTAAGCAATCAATGTGAGCGAGGGGGACACACATGACATGTTGACTAATAAATAGCCATAATCTGACAGTACAAGGTTACTCGCATTTCTAGTTTCTTCACTGAAAGCATTCAGAATTGGACCAGTGCATTTTACATACCAGTTAATAAGCCAAATTTTTCCTTCTAGATTTTTTATAGCAGCTACTATACATTCTGTATTGCAGAGGAGAAGGAATAAGACACAGAAAGGGTACTGGCTATCAGAAATCTCAAACGTTATTCCAAATTAGTCACAGGAGAGAGCCAAATCCTAAGATTCAAAGCTAGCAACCTTTGAAATAACAGGAGTACAACTAACCTCAACAAGTGGCAATTGGTACCTCTGCACCCATCAACATCAGATGCGACAAGTTACCATAAGTTCAAGCAAGGGTGTGAAAACAGAACCAGTGTGCATTAAGAGGCTGACAGAAGTCCATCACTTAACTGCAAAAGAACAACAAATCCAATGACACACAGAAAGGGTAAATTTTCCGTAATGAAAAGGACAAAGAATGAAAAAACAAGCACATTGTTTCCCAGCAAACAAAACTTGAATGGCGGGTTGCATAATGAGGGATAGTTATGTAAGCTTTAGTTTGGCTTCTGGAAAATAATAGAGGAAGTAATCGGTAAAAGCTGTTTAAAGTCTGAGACAAATGGTCCATGGCCGTGGCAGAGTAAGCAAGCAAGAATGCAGCTGTAAAGCCACTGCTGACATTTGTCTGGGGCAAAAATAATTCATCTAGTTGAACATTGCATAGCCCTAAACTCATACCCTCCTGTATTTCTCAATGTATTTACACAAAGGTGAAAGCCCGGATGGTACAGAGGCAGCGAAAGCATCCCAAGCGCAAACAGGAGCACGTGTTGGCCATTGCTGGGAGGCGGCATCAGGAGGGTGCTCTTCCTTCCATGGCCAGGACCGGGTGCTAGGCTAGGCAGCTGTGGTGTCTGCCACCCCCTTGCTGCTTCCTCCAGCCCAGTCTGCAGCACAGTCCCACCGGGCAGAGACTGCTAATTGGCAGAGCTGCTAATGTTCATGAAGCTTTTGGGGGCCTTGGTTTTCTGCCAAGCCCCTTGCTGCGTGCTGTAGGTGATTGCATATAACCCATGGGTTCAGCCCAGAAGAAGGAAACCAGCATCAGAAGCTCGTGACCTTCATTTCTTTAGGGAACTGGACTAAAAATAGCCCATCAGGCTGGGGTCAGCTTCTCCAGCCAGCAGGACTTTGCCGCAGGAGAGGGAGGATGCTGTCATGGCTGCGGGACTCTGTGCTCCCACTGCCCTGTGCTGTGAGAGGCATTCATTTGCCTTATTCAGCCCCAGCTGCCCCTTGCTGAAACACACTCCTGCAGGGAAATAAATACCATGAAAACCATTCCTAGTGCTTGTTCTTGATGCTGCTTTCAGCCATTAAGTCCATGCGGTTTCCTAGCCAGCAATAGTAGTAGTAATAACACTAACAATAATAATAATAAAAAATAATAAGAAGAAGAACTGGAACATAATTAACACCACCAGATTCACAGCTCTTGTTTCCCTGGTGCCTTGCACCCATTTATTTTAGGGCACATCACTCACACCGCAGCCCCCTCAGCCCCTGCTCGGTCTCCCAGCACTCATGTTTACCAGGGGTTCTCTCCTGGCGTGGAGAGGACCACACAGCTCATTTCTGCCCCCCCCGCCAGGGTTTTAAAAGCCCCATGAGCTCCCTGATATCTGCAGCTCATGGAAGGAGCTCCTGCCTAGTAACGAGTATTTCAGAGCCTGCGCTGGTGGCTCACCATGTGCATTTCCCTTGGGGTGTGTTCAGCCCCCAAAAGACCTTTCCTTGCCTGCTCCTGAAAAGTAAACCCATGCTTTACTCCCCTTAAAAATCCAGGCTGAACTTTTGCTCCCTGAAGGACCCACCACCTCTCACAGGCTCTGGATAGATGCACACAGCAAGTCTCAATCTAAACACCGGCAGCACAACCAAATACCTGCATCACAGGCCCAAATCTCCTGTTTTTCTTGTATTCAGATGGGCCATCTAGCTACACATCAGCCTGGGATTATGCCTTGAACTGACACTTGCTTTTAGATAGTATTTATAACATTAACTAAGCCTTAAATCATCAGGAGTGTCTGCTCATACCCCTGCCTGGAGGGACAGATGGCAATGGGACAGACAGGGTGTTTTAGGCAGAAACAAGCTGCTAATGCAGGAAAACATCCAAGGGGTCAGAGTTCTTAAGCCCTGCCCTTCTCCTAGATCCATCACACCGAGCAGAAGGTGGCAACCAAGCCCCACTGCTTGGGGTTTTCCCTGGCCTCCAGCAGAGCCTGATGTGCTGCTGGTGCTCCCCAGGGAGGTGCCAGGCTTTATGGGGTGAGGAGAAATGGCTCGTCCTGACACCACCCTCTCCTCCTCATCCTCCAGCAAGAGCCATTCTCCCTGTTCTCCATCCCAGCAAGGGGTTGCAAAGGGATGCTCCAGCCACAGACCTCCCACCCCTCCACATGGGGTCCCACCAGCCCCAGCACAGGAGTCCTCCCTCGATTGCCTGCTTTGGCAGCCTCTGCACACAGAAAACTCCACTTCTTGGCAGACATGGGATGGGCACACAGAGAGGAGAGAGGGAGCATTACCCATGCTTGCTGGTCCCCAGGGAAGAGCAGCAGGGAGCTCCTTGCAAAGGGGATTGCAAAAGGGTCCCCTGCCCCATTGCCAGCAGCCGGGATGGGGGATGCACATGCAGACTCACTGCAAACTGCCATAGTTTGGGCATATAAATCACTCTCATACAGGGAGACAGATCTGGGAGACACCAGCTGGGCTGCAGCTAGTGCTGACACAAGGCACCAAAGCCTAACGCAAGGGTAGCCCCTGGCCCAGAGCCACTAGCCCAGCACCAGATGGCTGAACTTCAGGTTATTTAGGATGTTCTGTGCCCCAGCCACCCTCCGGCCTGACCCTGAACCCTTGTCATCCCCAGGCTAGGTCAGGCTCCCTCTTCTCCATCCACACCCCCAGGCTTGCACAGTCCTGGGGGGCTGATCCTGGATATATTTACCCCCTTAGGTAAATATCCTTTCACTCCTTACTGTTCCTACACCCTCCTCCCTGCTGGCTGCCATCCCCCAGGCAGGGCTTTAGGCAGGGCACAGAGCTCCTGAGAGGGCGAGGGCTCATCTCCCTTTCCCAGGGACACCTACGGTTTCACAGCCTGGATGCCAGGCTGCTCTTTCAATTCACACATTTGGCTTACAACTAGATGTAACTCCTTTGCAACTGCTCCACTTCAGCTCTCAGGGCAGCAGAAGCCAAAGGAGTGTCTCCTCTGAGGTTTTGCCCTTTGCAGTTTTCCACCTTAGAAACTTGTAGGGAAAAGCATCCTGGTCTCATCCGTTCCCCTGCAGCTTGTTTGCCGTAGGGCACATAAGCCCTCATTTGTGAGTCCTAAAAAACCTGAGTGCTTGGGCTGGCTGCATGGATGCTCAGCTACATCTGTCTGCAACTGCCTCTGCTTTCTGAAGCTGGTTGTGCCCTGCCGCTCCCTCCCTGGCTGGGCAAATGCTGCAGTGGGGTGGCCTTGTCCCCTGGCACATGTGTCCTGAGGTGGCACCAGAGGCTGCTGACCAAACCCAGGTTTCCCATGCATCATCTCAAACCCCAGAGCTTCGGGTACACAGCAGGGGAGACTTTTAGCTCAAACCTTAAAAAGAAAGAGAGGGGTTGATGCTTGCGTGAACCCTTGTGTGTGATCCGGATGTAGGGATGTGGAGTCAGGAGGCAGCAGCCAGGCTTGCAAGACTTTTAATTGCCCCCAAAATTGCTCAGTGTTGAGCTGGGGTCAGCTTTGTAACCCACTTTCCAAAGGGAACCCGGCACACATGATGGTCAGTGCTCTGCCCACAAGTTGTTTGGCACTGCTCCTCTCCCTGCACTACTTCAGCACCCTCCAATCCCACGCTATAGATTCTCTTCTACTAATTTTCAACCAAAATTAACAGAGGGTGAGCTGAGAATCTGTCTAAATCCTGACAAGCCTCACAAAAGCAAACAGCTAGACAGTGTGTCCTGGCTAGGCTGTGCTGTGGGAGAGGCAGCAGTCTGCACTCAACCCTTATCTTAGACACTAGAGACTCTAATACCCACTGTGCTCCCACCGCCCTCTCCCCCAAGCTTCAGCAGCAGGGCTAATGGCCTCCCACCACATACACAGTGGCCCTGCTGGGAGCTGCCACCCACCCTGGGCCACCAGCTCTGCAGCTGGGACAAGAAAGATGTCGTGCAGCACGGGAAGGTGAGCAGGAGGATGGGGGGGCTCAGGCCCCCCACAGCACGAGTGGGGTGGAGGGCTGTGCAGACCCAGGCTGTGTGAATGGCTGGGCTGCCCTCCGTGCAGTGCTGCCTGCCTGCCCACCCGCCTGCCTGCGCCTGGCCTATTGACACCTAAGCCAGGTGAGGATGTGGGACAGGACGGCGTGGGATGGGGGGGACAGGAGGAACAGGTTGGAGTGGGGTGGGTTGGGGGGGCAGGAGGCAATGGGATGGGGGAGACAGGAGGAGATGGATGGGATGGATGGGGTAGGATAGAAGGTGGAGGATGGGATGGAGGATGGGATGGGATGGGAGGGGACATGTTGGGATGGGATGGGAGGGGACAGGATGGGATGGGATGGGTGCTCAGCTAGGGATCTGCAGCCCTTGAGCTGCTCCTGGCCATCTCCCCCACAGCCACACACAGTCATCCTTGGCATGGGATGGGCTTTCAGCTGGGAATGGCTTCACTGGTGGGGGACAGGGGTAGTGAGGGGGTGGGTGGGAAATGGGGGACACCCCTCACTCCCCCTCAGTATTTGGGCAAGTTTAAAAATTGCTGAACACAGAAGGGGAGCAGGACCCGAAGGAGAAGGGTGAATGAGCTTGTCAGATGACTCTGGTGTCAGCCCAGGATTATTACTATTTATATGCAGAGGCTGCTCCACACATAGCAGCATCTTCCCTCCTCCTCTGCACCAAAGGGAAACTCGTTTGGTGTTAGTTCTTTATTGTATTAAAGCTTTTTTTTTCTTTTTTTTGGGGGGTTTCTTTTTTGTTTGTTTGTTTGTTTGTTTGTTTTGTTTGTTTTGTTTTTTGTTGTTGTTGTTGTTTTGTTTTGTTTTTTTTGTTTGTTTTACAGCCAGCTTCCCAAATCATCCATCTCATTCTGGGCACAGTGAGTAAAGCCAAGACACAGGCACAGCCCTGACCCAGTGCAACCCCTGTTGGGCTCATTGCAAGAGCTTGTTCTGGGCCCAGACTGTCCTGGCATAGCATGCAGGGAGCCTTTCTGCTGGGAAACCTGCTCAGGACACCATAATAAAAAAAAAAAAAAAAAAAAAGGTTATATCCAAATCATAGCCAAGCTTCTCTGGGCAAGGAAAGGGGAGACAGCAGCTTTCAGTGGCTGCGTCACAAGTCAGGACCAACTGTTGGGAAATTCAGACCCCGCAGCCCAGCTGGTCTTGCAAGATTTTGACTGTTGGGATTTTTTTTGGATGCTGAAGAGCTCTGGCAGGGCAGCTGCTCACTGCTGAGTGTGGTGCAGGGTCCGGCTCCCCGCCCAGGAGCCTGAGAAACGCTGCCTTGCCCTGGGCAAGGAGTAGGAGGGATGTGGGCCCGGGATGTGGGCAGCCCCCATTGCCTTCCTAACCCTCCTCTTGGCTCAGCATTCTCCCCGCGTTCCCTCCCCATCACCATGCAGGGATTCTCTCCAGCCAAGAAAACAACAGCCCCAGGCAGCAGCAGCAGAGCCTTGCAAAATCATTAAAAGAAGGAAAGCTGGGCTGAGCAGGGATGCTGCCTCCCGCAGCCAGCTCTAGCTCTAGGCATCACTGGAAGGGTCCGGAGTTAAACCCCTGCTGCACATTAAAGGGTTGTTCCAGACCCCTGGATTAAAGTGTAAACGGCCTTGGGGGTGGTGAGGGCTGGACACAGCCACAGTGGGCAGGTTGCGATGGTTGCTGACTCCCAGCTAGCAATGTCCAAGCAATGTGCTTTGCAGTTCTAGCACCCACAGCTGCTTAAACGCCCAAACCTGGCAAACCCAGGGGACCTCCAAAGTGCATCAGACTGTTTTAAAAATACTTTATTCTTTAGAAAATACAGCATTCAGTACAGTGTGCTCTGCTCCCCCCCAGCTTCAACCCCTCTACTGCCTGCTCCCCCTCTGCTGAGGCCAAGGCAACGTCAGCACAGTCGCCGGGGCAGCAGGAAAGCAGAGGGCAGGTTTCACCAACCCCACTTCCATCTTCCCAGGGAGGCATGTGGCTCTCGAGCCCTCACTGGTACCCAGCAGCAAGGCACTCTCCCCCTCAAACCCCCAGTGAAGCCTAATCCACAGCACCAAGCTCAGCCCTTGGAGCTGGTGATGGCCCTTGGTGGCTGGGGATATCCTCCAAGGCAGGAGGGGGGCATGAGGGGCTGTCATGCTTTCCCACACAAGGATTTGGGGTAGCCCATGTGATTTTTAAGACATGGGGCTGCCCCAGACCAGAGAGCTGGCAACAAACCAGCGGGGTGATGGTAAGGGCTGGGGCACATGGAGGGGGGGCAGTACCAGGGCTCGGGGCCCCCCCTAGCTCCCATCCTGAACAGCAATAAGGCTGAGTCAGGGCTGTAACAGCTTCCTCCAAGGGGAAAAGCCTTATTACGGGGCTTCAAAAAGGGGATGCAAACATTGCCTAAAGGCAGAGTGACCTTTCTCCAGGGCCAAGATAAGCTCAGGGCTGGAGGGACCTTCTGCCTCCTGTGAGCTGGCTCCCCTCAGGGACAAACTCCTGCCAGCAAAGCCCACCATGCAGGGGGCAGGATTGCTCCCGGCCTGGGGCAGAGGGGCAGTGCACACCAAGAGCGGGACAGGGGAGCAAAATCTGGGGGCTGGGGGAGCAGGGAAAGAAGCATTTTTTCTTTTCAAACAGGAATCCCCAACACCATCCCCTTCCCTTTGCATAGAGCAGTTTGCAGGCGAGTGTGTCCTTCAGTCACGCAGGGGACACTGAGAGCAGCAGCTGTGACCCCAGGGGGGACAGGAGCAAGGCTGGGGTACATTACCCTGCTGCTCCCCTCCTCCTCTGGCAGCCCCAGGGCTTGCACAAGGACGCAGGGAAAAGAAACACCGACAATCCCAAACCCTCCCCATCGCTCTGTCCCCAGGTGCAACAAGCCATCCTGATGTTTAAAAAAGGAATGAAATAGGAAAAAGAAGGGGGGGGAAAAATAGGCCGAAAATGAGGTCCCCAGGTCAGCAGAGAGGAAGCTGGGAAGCGCTGCGGGGATGCTGTCCATTCACTGCCCAGTCCTGCGGGATCTAACTGTCCTCGCCGTTCTCGCCCGGCCCCTTGATCAGCCGCTTCTGTCCCCGTTTGCCCACGGGCCCTTTGGGCTTGGCGAAGGCCTGCTTGAAGGCATGCTGCTTGGGGTGCACCTCCTCGTAGAGGAACTCCGCCGTCAGCTCGGCTCCATCATCGATCTCGATCTGCATCCGGGAGCAGCAAGCAGAGGTTAGCAGCTCCCTGCAGTCTTGACGCCCACCTTTGGTACACCCAACTCCCCCCAAGCCCACTGGTGGGTCTGGACCAAGGCTGTGGCACAGTCCCTTGCTGATGCCCAACACGGGTCTCCACTCCATCACCGCCAGGTGGGCTTGTACTTACCTTCTTGGCTATCTCCAAGCAAAAATCCTGCTCCACAGTGTCTAGCAACCGGCTCTTGCAGCTGGAGTAGAGCATGCGCTCCTTAATGCTGCATTTGTACCCAGGCATGGAGTAGATAAAGACTGCGAGAAGAGAGCAGGGCTTGTGGCAGTGCCTGGGCTCGTGGCCAGGGAGCACCAGGCAGCCACATCCCACCCTGGTCATGGCTTTTCCACCCCCAAGAGTCCCAGTCTACTCAGCGACAGGTGAGCCATCCCATCCATCACCCCTCCCCAAATCTCACCTGGTATGCCCACAATGCAGTGGCCACCAAACCACCCGCACAAATCCTCTGTGGCAACACCCAGAGAGCCCTGCACTGTGTGTGGCAGCTTCTTTCAGCACCAAAGGCCTTGCCAGCACCCACCACGGGAGGACGGCAAGTGGGAACCGACTTCCCATACGAGCAATGCTCCAGGAAGAGTGGGGACCATCTTGGGCTCTAACCAGCCACCCCCAGTGCCAGGGCACTCACCAACAGACTCCAGATAGTCTCCCTCATGCGAGTGCTTGTACAGGAAGAAATGGTAGCGAGCTGAGTCCTGGGGGATCCTCTTGGGCAGGTCAGCAATCTCTGTGGGGCTTGTGTGCACCAGGTCGATGGTCTCCCGCTCCAGATCCAGCTTCTGATGTACAGAGGGGATGGGGGAGCGAACAGGAGTGAGAAGTGGCAGCAAGAGGCAGGGGGAGAGGGGTGCGGGGTAGCTGTGCGAGGGACCTACCAGCTGGATGTAGTTGATTTTCTTCTGCTTGAGTGCCTGGATGGCTTGCTGAGCATCCAACTGCAGGGGAAAGGCCAGGCCCTGCAGGGTCTGGTGCTTGCTCTCCACACTGATCTCCGTCTTCACCTGGGGATGGAGATGACCCGGAGCGTCAGGGCAGAGACCGGCAAAGGGTGGGGAAGGGAGAGAAAGGAAAACCAGCCAGGGCTGCTGCAAAAAGCTTCTCATCCAAGGAGCCACCTGACACCTGGTTCACGGGGACCATGGCATTAAACCACCAAGAAGTCAGCCAGGCTCAGGTGGCGATGCTTGTCACTGTACTGCTGCACCAGGAGATCACCCGTCCCCAGCCCTGCACTCCCGCGCTCCCCGGCTTCACCTCAAAGACCATCTCAAAACTGATGTTTCCCAGCAAGACCCTGGCAGGGATGTCGTGACCAATGCCGGCATGTGTCCACCTCCAATCATCTCCTACCACAACCTGTGGGTGATGGGGGGAGCCCTGAAATCACAGTGTTCAGCTGAATGGGTCCCCATCGGTGGGGAGGGCAAGCCCCTCCTCAGTGGGTCTAACTGCAGCAGACAGATAGCCCCTCTGATGCTGGAGCTGGGGAATTGGAGATCCAGAGCTCAGAAAGATCCCAGCCACGTCTTCCCCGCAACTCCTGCACGGCAGAGGCTGCTGCCTATACCCCAAGCAAACCCCCTCCTCCAGAAGACTGAACCCCACTCCAAAGAAGGAAGAGAGGTTGTGGAGACATCACATCACCCCGGGCGCCTCCATCCTCAGCAGAGCCACAACAGGGGTGTCCCTGACTGGGACCGGAGGGTACCATGAGCTGGCAGCAGGGAAGCAGGGGCAGGACACGGCAGGTGCGGCATACCTCCTTGGGACCAGGGTACTCTACCAGCGATGGGCAGCAGCAACAGCCCCCCACCATCTGCCACAGAATACAGGGAGATGGTGTCATCCCGACGGCAGAGGAGCCCAGATGCGTCCCCACCCCTGGACCCCCAGACAAAGAGTCCGGCAACGCTAACCCAGGTGCTCTGCAGTGAGCGTGGATCCCTTTCCTTTGGGATCAGTTTGGGGGGTTTTGGATAAAGACAATTCAGCCTTTTTTTTTTTTCTTCTTCTTTTCCCTCCCCCGATAGAGAAAAGAAAGAAAAATCAAGGCATGCCAAGAGAAATGCAGGAGTTTTAAGCTCACATCTCAAAAAACAGCTGGGCAGTGCCAAAATGGACCTCGTTACAAGGCTGCCCTCCATTACAGCATCCCCACATGGTACCCACACCCCAGGGGGTGACGGACCTGGGGTGCCCGGAGCAGAGCATGCAGAAAAACACCACCAGGAGAAGAAAAACTGGGCATCAAGCAGGCAGAGCAGCCTACCATCTCGGTGCTCGAGTCCTGGGAACGGGAATCCTGCAAGCATGGGGAGAGGAGACACACCATCAACAGCACCCCGCGCAGGGACAGAAGCGGGGGTTCTCGTGTGAAACGAGAAGGGAAAGGGGACACACGGGCATGCTGGGAGGATGGAGGCGTACCATCTCTCTGCTGGAGGCCAGGGAAGGCAGGTCCTGGTGGCACAGGCAGGGAGAGCAGCAAAAAACGACACGGGACACATAAGCGCTGGGGAGGAGCAGGAAGGAGATCCCTGGCCCCAAGCCCTGGCAGCCCCAAATGCAACATCTCTGCCGACATCCCCGTGCAGAGTCCATCTCTGCCCCATTCTCCTGCCCACTCCCCAGCCAGGATGGCCCCAGCCCAGGGTCTGGAGGAGTTCCAGCAGTTGCAGCAATAGATTTTGGGCTATCCCCCACCAAATAGCACATACTAAAGGTTTGGGCAGAAAAAAAATATCCATCCCAAGCATCCTGGAGGATGAACAGGGTGTGAATGTGCAGCTCCAGGGAAATAATTGCTCAAGGGTCATCCAGTGCCAGGTGGGCAAGAAGTCTGGCTGACCTCCAAGCTCTGCTGTCCTACCGTCCCCCGGGGTGCCGTGGCACCAGCAAGGGCCTGAGGGCAAGCACACAGGGGTTCAGAGGACGCATACAAGCTCACCTGGTCCTACCCTGTGGAGAGGTGTGGTGCGAGGACATTACCACTGCCAACACCTCCAGATCCTCATCTTTCTCCCCCATAAACGGAAGAAAGCTGGGGGAGTTATAGCAGAACCAGAGAGAGCTAAAGCTGCGACATGAAGCACACTGAAGTCCAAAAATCCTGAGGTGGAAAGTTGTCTTAGCAACGTCAACTCCCCCATATACCTCTGTATTTTCTACTCCTTCCCTTTCCAAAAACATTAAAAACTGTCTCACTGAAACACTCCCCAGGGCACAGACCGGGAGCCATGCATGGGACAGCCAAGCATGTGCTGCATCCCTTCCCCCCAGCCCCAGCCTTGCCAGCAGCAGGCTTGGCTGGGGGGTTATTTTATCTCCTTTTCTTTAGGTTAGTTTTTTCCGCCTCTTTCCTCTTTGCTGGCACAGAGCTGACCTTGGCTAACAAGCATTTCTTTGTCTTATGGTAAAACCTTTGGTGGGGCGTTCTGGCAAAGCCTCTGCTCTACCCACCCACCAACACACCGTGCAGCAGCTATGAACAACACCCCCTTACACACTGCAATAGCACAGAGACCTTTAGTTTCTCTTAATTCTACTGCATCATCCCCCAGCTCCAAAGCTGCCTTCCTCTTCCCTGCGGCCCCACGATGCGATATGCCTGGCTCCCCTCTGTGTTTCTGAGCATGTGATGCTTCTAGAAAGACCTCCCATTCAGGGGTGTTAAGGTAGCTCAATCCCAAATTCAGAGCCATTTCTTAGTCCACAGTCTGCTGAAAACTTCCAGCTCAGTAAAGCTGGCAATGCATTTTCCAGCTATTTAAAAAAAAAAGAAAAAATATATATATAAAGCTAATGGAAAATTTTTGTGAGCTCCCACCCAGCTATCAAGAATGGTGTAGCTCACGACATTGCCTCTGTCCATGCAATCCTCAAACCACAGGGGAAACCTGGCTCATGCAGCCTAAAACCTGCTTTACCAAAGGATGAGCAGCCTGCTGGGGGACATGCAAAACCGAGTCCTTCCTATCTCGGTGTAAAAGGCCACTGTGCCAGCCCTGAAGCTGCTGCCATGCAGGCATCGCCTCCCTGCTCCTGCTTTGCTGCTGCCCTTCCCCTCCCACCCCTTCTCCACACTGGTCTGGTGGTCAAGGAGGATCCCAGGGAGCTTCTGCTTGCCTAGAAATGCAGCCACCTTCGGGGTGAAGACTGCAAACCCAGTCAGCATCTTGGAGGATTGCGCATCAACAAGCATTGGAGAACAGGAGGGCTGCACCACCAGCAGCAGCTCCGGGCGAGGGGCACAGCAAAGCACTTGCGAGCTGGTGGCTTTTAAAGAAACAATATCCTTTGTGCCACTTCCAAAATCCTAACGCACTGGTTGAACCCAGGGGGACACGCAGGGTCCTGAACCACTAGCAGGGGCATGGGCAGATATGCAGAAGTGCTGAGGTCAGGGCTTGCCCAGAGGTTGCTTCCCAGGTCGCTGCCAGCCCTGACTGCTCGCTCCCACGTGCTGGATCTGCTCCCCCAAACGAAACTGCAACATGCACACACGTGCAAGGACCCTGCAGCCTCTGCACAACGTGCATGCACGTGCAAGGACCCTTAAGCCTGCAGACAACGTTCAAGGCTGGAGGCATCACTGTACTGAGCAGGGTGCTGCTACAGGTTGAGAGTTGCTCCCATGTAGTTCCTCTTAGTGAAAGCCCTCTGCTTTGTGTGGCTCCAGAAACGTGCTTGAAGCTGCATTTACTGTTGAGTTGTGAGTTTTCCCTACCCTGAGGAGGTGAGCATGGCACCAAGCACCCGAACTGTAGCTCCCACCACCTCCTGCTCCATGCCCAGGGCTGAGCAGGCGCAGCCCCCGCACCAATACAGAGACCCTTCAGCACATCCAGCGCTCGGCCACTTCCCACCTTTAAATCCACAGGCAAAAACATCAATTTTCCTGTCTTTCTAAATGCCGGTGACCGCTCCCCATGGCCCAGCTGACAGAGGGGACAATGTACCTTTAAAATAACCCCAAACTAAATGGCAGCAGCACCTTCACCCAGGTGCCGTGTCTTGCAAAGGTGAGGGTGGGAAGCAGAGCATGGCAGATCAACTGGAAAACAAGCACTATGAGCACCACTTACCTGGGCACTTTACCCTGCAAGACAAAGCCTGAAAAAAATCCCCAAAACTACTCAATCTTGCAGCACTGGCCAGCCAAGGTGATGGCAGACACCCAAAGGTGCCAAACAAGCCGCAGAGCCACCATGAGCATCCATCTCTCTCTTCTCCAAGCATGGGCATCACCTTGGATCCTCCTGCACAAATGCTGCTCAGCTCCTCCAGGCTGGGAGCTGGGATAACCACGCTAAGACCCACGCAGTGGCAACCACCCCTTGGTGGCATCTCCTGAATGCCCCTCAACTCCACCACCCCCAGACCTGCTCTGGCAGGTGGAAACCTCCTGCCTCATCTTTGCCATTAACTAACGCCATCAGGCTGATTGGCTTCACATCTCCCAGGAATGTTCTGATCCATCCGTGAGCCCCACAGCCCCAACACAGGTGGAAGAGAGAGATACTCCTCTAGAGAGGAAGGCTTTCCACAGCATCCAAGTGAAGTCCACCCACCCCAAAAAAATACTGCTTCCAGGTGGTCTTCCCACCTGGTGAGCCAACCCCCTTCCCTGCCTCCGTGTTTCACAGCACCACAGAGGTTGGCACAAGTACCATGAGATGCCGATGGGGAGTTGATGGCGTTACAGCCTTGCCTGCCTCCAACCCTAACCTGTGCCACTTCCACATCTTTCTCCAGCACAGAAGCCCCCAAATTTAGGCTAAGACCTCTATTTCTTGGGGCAGCATCCCTCATATTTATAGCCATAGAAGAAAAGTATGGGAAAGGATGCTGCTGCAGCCCAAAGATAAGCCTGAATTCTTCCTGCCTCCCCAGTAATTCAGACTCAGCTTATGGCTTTTGCACTGTTACCTAGGGGTTAGAGACTGCTGCCTGCTTTCAGCCTCAAACTGTCTTCTGACTGCCAATTACAGTGAGCAAAATGGAGCCCTGAGCTCATGTCCTAGCAAGGGAGGAAAAAAAAAAGTCTGTAAATTCCTCTTTACACCACCAATTTGACCATGAGGATGTTCGGTCCACCTCGGCAAAGGCAGGAAAAGGTTAAACTGCAGAGGTATAAGACAGCCCAGCAAAAATGAGCCATCCCTTTCAGCTGGATGCTCAGATGCTCACTCCCACACCTCCAGCAGCAAACTCATCCCTGCATACCCTGAGGGTCTTGGGCTCCATCTCCCCGGACACCCACCGGACACCCACCTCGTTGATGCGGATCTGCTGGAGCTCCTGCTCGGCTGCGGTCAGCGGGGCCGGCGCAGAGCAGGAGGACATGTGCTTTTGGTAACCGCTCAGGGACACGTCCTCCTGCAGACAGAGGGACAGGGACGGGGGAAGCGTCAGGGGGTGGTTATCGCTGCAGGGCCGGATGCACCCCCAGCCTTGAGGCTGCATCTGAGCAACCCAGCGGGTCTCAGGCTCTCTCCCCACCAGAAGGACCAACCCGAATGGCACTCTTGGATGCCTCCACCTAAATCCCACGCTCAATTTTAAACAGTGCCCGCAACTGCCTGCGCCCATTCAGACCACCCTACCCCCTCCAGACACCCATGGCTGCAGCAGCACAGCTCCTCTGGCTGATTAACAGAGCTCATGAGCATGGAACTGAGAAGGAAAAACAGAGACCATGGCCCAGGAGCAGCGGAGAGGGGCACCGGAGCAGGAGGGCAGCAACGGGGATGCTCCCTGGCTCCCATCAGCACCAGAAGCCCCAGAAGGGGTCCAATGCCCGGGAGGCCCTCACTGTGCTGCTCCCCCTGCGAAAAGCCCATGGAAGAGAAGGAGAAACCTCCTGCCATTCGCTGCCAGGGAAGTGCAGCCAGATGACCCCGGCACGGCAGCAGCTCTTGCTGCTGGAGTGACACTGCCACCGCCTGGCGCTTGTTTTCCCTCTCAGAGTAAAGCTCCAGATCTCCTCAGAGCCTTCCTCCCACCTCTTCCACAGCCTCCATCACAGACTGACTACAGCTGCGCAGGCAGGAGAAACCGGCAGCAGTCACCCAAGAAACTAAAGCAGCGCAGGGACAAACCTCTGTGCTGTCCCCCCATCAAATGCCAGCATCCCACGTCCCACCTGGCTTCAGCGCCAAGCCCAGGGTAGGCTCCTGAAGCTCAGGGTTGCACCCAAAAGGCTGCCCAGGAATCACCACCGTACCTTCACCGTTCCAAACATCTCATCCTTTATATGCCCCCCACCAAACTCCTTCTTCACCGTCGCTCTGGTGGCAGCGTACAGCATCTTCAGCCGGACCTGCACAAGGATGGAAGCAACAAGTGCCATCAGAGAGGGGATCCTGCACGGCAAGACTGCAGAGCAGTACCTCCACGCAAGAGGTGCCCGATGCTTGCGGCCACTGTCCCACCACCATCTCTGCAAACCTTAGCCCTCCCTGGGAGCAACCACCTAGTTTCTATCCAGGCTGATTTCCAACTGCCGCATCTCTGGTAGGGAGCAGCCAGGAAAACCCATCAGTGCTATTTCCAGGACTGCGATCGCATGGCGCAGCCTCACCAATCGCTCCCTGCAATCCGCTAGTTTATTCTGTGCTTTGCTTTCCCATCCCTGAGCTCCAGCACATCACTCCTTGCCCGCACATGGGTAAGAGGAGGCGCAAATACTGACGGAGTCACCTAAAAGTGACTTTTGCCTTTCAGCACTTCTTTTACATCATTCTTCTGCAAAACACAGGGAAGAGCTTTGACAAGTGCTCCTTGGCACGCTGTTCTTTTGCAATAAGACACTTCACAGTTTGTTGAGACATATAGATAAAAATATCTATTATTATAATATATTATTATATATACACACATGTATATGTACATACACACACATAAACACATCTATAATTACATATATATTATTATAATTGTATATATGTGTGCATATATATTATTATATATACATACATGTATATCTCAAACTGCAGAGGGTCTTTTTTATATATGCCTGTAATAATATATAAAATAATATATAATAACAACATATTTGTTATATATTATATATAACGATTTTTTTATATATATGACAAGTGCACATATTAACACAGCAGTAAATCTATATAGCATATAGATTATATAAAATATATAACAAATATTAGGTATATATGTGTGTACATATACATATGTACATATATGTGTGTATATATATGACAAGCTCACGTGTTGACACAGCAGTAAATCTCGGTCCCACTGAAAGCCCATTACAGAGATGTGCTCAACAAGACAGCATTTTCCAAGCTGTACTGCTGAAATCCTCTAGACTACCAGCCCGTACAACCAGCCCTTTTGCTCCTGCTCTCTGACGCCGTCTCCAACCCCACAAACCAGCCCAGCAGGTGTCAATGACAGCCTGGCCACACACGGCTTTGAGGGAACCAGCCTGCTCGGCCCTTTTAAGACTGATTTTGGAGCCGGTCCCAGAGATGGCCCAGCAGCTGCTCTGCATCAGCCCTCCAGTAGAGCAGGGCCAGGCTAGACACACAGCCAGGCGAGTTGGTGCCAGCGCCAGCTCTTCCCAGCAATGCTTCTGGCTAGAGCCACAGTGGGATGTCTCCATCCCAGCCCTGTGGTCCATACTGCTCCCCCCTCTACATCCCAGTCCCTCCACCTCCTCACGCAGTGCTGCAAAGAGGAGAGAGACACAGTCCCAGTGTATCTTCCTGTGGCTTAAAAAATTCCCCCCTATCCCAAAGCAGGCTCCACTTCTTCTTAACCCGGGCATGGTGATGGAGGGTGCGAATGCTCCTCCTCAGGCCCAGCACAAAGTCAACTTGCCCAGCAACTCCTCCATGCTCCACCTCCCAGAGCATGTCCGTGTCCCCACACTGGGGTGTCACAGTCCATCGTGGTGCTCACCGGGGAGCTGTCGGGGGACCAGGAGATGAAGAGCCACTCGTAGCCCTGGGCGTTCTGGCTGTCTAGACGGTACAGCACGTAGCACGGCTGCTGCTCATCCAGCAAGGGCAGCACGAAGGCATCGTAGTCAGCATCCCAGCGCCGGGACAGCTCTTTGTGTGCTCCCAGCACAAGCTGTTCTGGAAGAAGATGGAAAAGGTGGTGTTAGATGAAGGCGAGGCTCACCTTGCAGGACCACGTGGCAGCTCATCTAAGGGCTCACTGCAGCTCCAGCACCGACAATGATGCCATCCTGCAGAAAAACAAATTACGATCTCGAGTCATGTGCAGGAGTGCACACCCCCAGGGGTGACCCCCAGGAGATGCCATCGGGGTGTGACTGCTGTGAAGCCACATGTTTTCTGCCAGCATCCCACTGCCTCCTGTCAACCATCTCTTCCCCTCCCGTGCTCCTCACTGCCCAGGTCTCCTCTCTGGTGACCATCTGTAGCCTCCTTCCACTCTTCTCCCTCCAGCCATGTAATCCCCAACCATCCCTCCTCGCTCATGGGGGAATGCGAGACCTCCTCCATCCCACCTGGACAAGCTCTAGGGGCACTAGAATATCTCACCAGGGACACGAGGAACCACCTAGATTTGGGGTGCTGAGAAAAATAAAGGTCCCAAAGCAAAAGCCAGAACGATGAGCCAAAGCTGTTCTCAGTGGATTCCCTGTAACTTCAGAGGGGTCAAAATCAGAGCTGATACCCAAAGCCCATGTCTGCGGAGACAAGAGCTGTCCCAGAGACCCCAGCCTGGGCAGGGACCATGCTGCCAGGAGATCCCCAGCCTCTGGAAGCAACCTACATATTTCATGCACGTGGTTGTGTCTCAAGTATCTGGAGGGTATTTTTTTCAGCTGCTACACAAGCAGCAGTGGGGCTGGGATCCCCATGAGCCAGGCAGCACTCGGCTAGCATTTAAATGCTGGTGCAGGCATCCTATGAACATGAAAAACGCCCCTGCGAGGGCCAAACCAAGCTTTGGGATGGCTGGATGGAGAAGCGATGGCACTGGAGACAGTCAGTGCAGGCTGCTGGAAAACAGTCTGTATTTTTATTCCATTTTTATTCCATGCAGAAAGGTCTGGGGGGAGATGTTGGGACTCAGAAGAAAATGTAGGAAAATCCAGAGGTGTCAAAGCAAAATGAGCTGGGGCCTTGGACAGTTGGCACTCAAGGGGATGCTCAGCCTGGCACATGCCCTGCCTGGACCTCTGCCCGTGGCCCTGCTGCCCATTGGGAGCCCCTTGGCTGGGGGACAGCCCTCTCTGTCCCAACCCATCCAGCTCAACAGTTTGAATCCCATAGCAGGAAAGCTTTTAAGGAAAATAGTTGAGGAATAAAGAGTTTGGGATGAATTACTCTCACTCCCCCTTTCCATCCGAGCAGGGCATTCCCCCACCGACAGCAGCGTAGCCTTTCCCTGCCCAACGCCACCACGCCACGGCATCTGCCATCACATGCTGAACCCGTAATTATTTGCACATGAGGGGCACGTGGTACCAGTACAGTAACAAGGACAGCAGAGAAAAAGGTGCTGAAAATACTTTACCTTCAGCAAAACTACCTGTTTGGAGAAAGAGAAGTGTAAAAACCTAAAAGTACTCCTAAAACAAACATAAAGCCCTGCAAATGGATTTGGGCATCACAAAGACCTGGGATCCCAAAGAGACTGCAAGGAATTTTGCCCAGCCAAACCCACTGGCAGCTCATGGGTGTCTCTGTCTGCCAAACATCCCAACACTTCGTGCACGAGGCAATCGGTGCCAAGTCACTGCAGGCTATTCCCAGGCTGCCCCCAAGCCAGACCCCAGCAAACCGGCAGCCTCCAGCTTTCCCTTGTTCAGAGCCAAATTTTCCTCCCCAGGGCTTGCAGCGAAGCTAAATGCTGCACCCACCACCCGTGGTTAGTGTTCCCATTTCCTCAGGAAGCATTGGGAAGGGGAACCCGGAACAGCCGCCCTTTGGCAAAGCATTATTGTCAGTGACAGAGATTGTCACCAGCTATTTCAGGCTCCATTTCTGCAGGATGCTGCTGCTGGAAAAAGCATGGCTGGGAGCATTTCTGGCCCTCGAGGTGCCCCCAGCACTCAGCCACAGGCAGGCTGCCTCGCTCCGAAATGCCCGTACAAGGCAGCTCTGCCTGCAGCTCTGGCAGGCACCGCAGGGGGACAGTGCGGGAGCCAGGAGTCTGCAAAGCTCAGTGCACAACATCACCTATGTGCAAAGAAACGCACCCAACAGGGAAGACTGCAAAGCCAATCTTGTCCAGAAACCTCCTGACAGCGAGGAGTAGAGCATCACCTAAAACTGCATTGGACCACAAGCCACTCTCATGCCAGCAAACCATTGCTGAGCCTCAGTGCGCAACCCCCACACCTTCTCCATCTGACCTTGGCTTCTCCTGGCCGGCCCCCAAGGGCAACATTAGCTCGAAGACCTCCCAAAGGGTTGCTCAGTGATAGCTGCTGTCCTGGGGACCAGACGCAGAGCATCCACTGTAAGGCTCCATCTTCCTCTCCTTCCACCCACTGTTGCCTGCTCCAACATGCACCAAGACACCATGTAGGGCAGAAGGTCCTCTGCAAGCCATTGAGCAGGGCTGGAGGCTCCTCTTCTACATCCCCTGTGCAGGCAGGGCAGCTGGCCTGTCCTCCCCAGCCAGCTCGGGACACAACCCTTCCAGGGTCAGCATGCTTGAGTGTCTGTCCAGCTGTGACATCTGCCTGGCCACTCATTACTGCCCAAGGTCCTTCTCTGGTGGGTAGCAGCAGGCTGATGCCTTCTGAGTTACAGAAGAGAGTGGTGGCCCAGAGGGACCAAGCACCTTGTCCCAAGTCACACAGGAGGGCAGACAGGAGGTCCCCGAGCCAGGCTGGTGGGACCACCACCACCTTGTCCCCAGCAGAGCAAGCCCTTCAGCGCAGAGATATTCCTGGCTCTCCTCCTTCTACCTGCCTATCCACGGGAGCCTCAGGCTCTGCCTCATCTGAGGCTTCTGCAGACACCCAAGCTCCTCCAGAGCTGTCCATGGCTGGTCCAGGCCAGGGGAAAGGAGCCAGCAGGGTGGGGGAGCTGGATTGGGAAGCACAAAGCACTGCCGAGTGAGGATGGTCTGTGAAGCAGCTGCTGCTGCTGACACATTGAACAGATAAATATATCCCATTCAGCCCGAGTGGAGATGGTGGGACATGGCTTCAATTGACGGTAAAAAGTTTCCCTTGCTGGTGTCACTGGCCACAACCCAAAGCCCTAGCACCCTAAGTCCAGGCTTAGGGGCATCCATGACTTATCCTAATGCAAACCAGATTCCTACTTTTTAAAAGCAAAAGGAGCCAAGAGAGCAATAACATTGTCAAAGATGCTCTGAAGAAACAATGCAGATGTCGCATCCCAACACACAGGGACCTCACCGAGGACAAAGCCAACACTGCCAAACCTTGCAGTGGTCCTGCTGATGCATCCCATGCGTTTCAAGTCATGCCGCTCTTCCAAATGGGACTTCACAGCCCCTCCAAAGGCCAGCACGGGCTCATACGACCATGGGCTCCTTATGACCATGTCCACCTCAGCATTTGCAAGCATGGTCCTGGTGGCCCACGCAAGGGAGATGGTAACGCCCTGCCAAGCTGCCATCGACATCCCTGCTGCCATGAGAAACAAGTCATTCATATGCAATTGTATGAGGCTGAGGCAATGGAAAACCTACACCACGGAGGCTCCCCACTGGGATGCTAAATCAGTGCTTCGCTCTGCTTGCTTGTTTGATAGATGCAGAGGCCAAGAGGCCATCCAAAGGCACCTTTCCATGGGGCAAACACAGGCAGGTTGGCGCCAGCCTGCAAACTGGGCTAGGGGTAGCCCCATGCACAGGAGCAGGGGCTGGGGCGGGATGGGTTTCAGAGTGTAGCATCCTTTGCGGGATGCAATCAGGGTCCCGGGCTGAACTCTGCACCAAGGAGCACCCCTCTGCCCAAAGTATCTCCTTGCCTGCTGTGGGATGCCACATCCAAGGAGGAAGGTGCTATGCATTGCACCTGACCACAGTCCCACAGCACCTGCAGCAGCGTCTCGCAGGGCTCCCGTAATAAAATTCGACACAGCAGCAGCAAAAGCCCCCCAGAGCCAAGCACTTATCCCAGACACAGCATAAGTCCGTCAGCAAAGTCGCTGCTCCACCCCGGAGCTCCAATAGCTGCTCACCAGCACACTCAGATTTGGGCTTGGATTTCAGCTCTGGGCTGCTGCGTGCCAGGAAGCCCCAGCAGGATTTTCCTTGGGGTTTCCAAAAACACGAGCTGGCGCTGCAGCAGCAAAGAGGAAAGGAGGGGAGACAAAACAGAGAACTGACACAGCATAAATCAAAACACTTAAAAACGGGACTTACCATCCTCAATGATGACCTTGATTAGCCGAACTGAACCGTTTCGGGCTTTGGCAAAAAAGTCCCTTAATTCCGTGGTGGCTGAAAGAACCAGAAACATCGTGATCAGATTTAGCAGTCAAAGCAGGCGCTGGGCTGCTCAGCGATCGGCCAGGGAGTGAAGCAACTTGGCAGGATAGAAATTTAAAAATTTAAAAAAAAAAAAAGAAAATATCTGGTGCCAAAAAATGATAATAAAAATAATAATACAAAACCCAAACAGCTGGGAGTGTAGTGCTGCGTCTCCCCAAGGCGTCAGAGTTAAATAGCAGCTGGGAGCGCATGTGATCCAGAGAACTTGATACTTGGCCTGGGTGAACATAATCACCCAAATTTAGACGATGGCTTGGCCGGTGCAGGCAGGGAGAGCTCAAGTGACAAGTTTATTTGCTTTACAGAGTGGCAGGCTTTGCATACAGGGGGTGGCTGGAAGATGTCCCAACAGGCTGTGACATCCCAAGCTCATGACACATGGTGGGGATGCTGCTCCCAAGGCAGCTGAGGACAAGCATGGCTCCAAACTGGAGGCACTGGTTTGAAGCCAAGCCCCTGAAGAAGGGAAAGGCAATGGCCCTGGGGTTTTGCTCCAGGGCCAGCAGGTCTTTGGCTGCAGAATGCTTTTGGGAAGTGTTTTGGGGAGCCACCTTCCTCCTCATCCCCCATCCCCAAGCACCAGGCACCAGCAACTGGTCTTCAGCATCCTACCGGGAGACAATGGTGGGCAGCGGATGTTGAAGGGGCAGCCCGCAGCCAGTGTCGGAGGCTTAATCTGCCCACCAGTGCAGAGCTCCCCATCCCACCTGGGACATGCTACTTGCAAAGGCAACACCCAAGAGATGCAGCCTGGAGGGGCTGAGCCCCCCCGATAAGGAGCATCTCCCAGCCCAGCTGCCCCTGAAAACCCCTTCGATTATGCACCTGAGCCCCTTCCTGCGTGCGGCCGTGCAGCCAAGGGAGTCCTGTGAGTTCAAAGCCGCAGGCAGCTCTGCACTTGTTAGAAAAACTAAAGAAACTGACATTGCAAAGATTAGAGACCCAGGCAGACAGCCCTCTTAGTCCACGCCAGGATCCGTGCTCGGCAACCCCCTGCTCCCAGCGCTTTGCCGCACCACCTCCCTGTTACTGATCACCGTGCTGGAGCAGCCTGCAGCAGGAAAGAGCCCTGCTTTGGTCCCTGGAGCCTGAGAGCATCCACAGCCAAGGCAGTTTGCAAAGAAAGCTATCATTATGTCAGCTGGAAAGGTGTGGTGGCTGGAGAAGGCGGGGGCAGGGCCTTATCCATTCTACTTCAGTCCCACCCATAGCAGGTACCACCATTCGGCACAGCCCCCCAGCATCGCTGCAGGTGGACATTAGTCATCATTCACCCAAGGGACACACAGGGCCAACAACTCTGTCACACACTGGTGCCCTCTGTCCCCTGGAGGCAGACCCCAGGCTGGGGCACTGCCTACAGCTCCCCCAGCCCCAGGGGAGAAGGAGCAGCACGGATTTGTCCCCACGCACAAACGCTGATGATGCAGGCAGAGGGGTAGACAGGGATGTCCTGGGGAGCCCCTGGGGAACTCCTGCTTGTCCCTCCCAAGCGATACATCTGAGATGCATCTGCCCCACCAGCTCAAAGCCTGCCCTGATCAGTCGTCCAGATGGTTTCTCCTCCCATGGAGAGAAGAGGCACGAATGAGGAAGAGCTCCCAGGCTGGCATCCTGCCAACAGCGGCACTCCCATACAAACCCAGAGATGTCACCCCAGCAGTACCCCATGCGTACGGGCACGCAGGCACCCCAGCAAAGGCACATCAGTCCCTAATGGCATTTTAGCGGGGACACACAGAAGGTTTGCTGGGGTAATCCCACCACGAGCAAACCATCCTTCTCTCTCCCATCAGCATTGAGGCATGTGGCTCTCAGTTCTCAGCACAGACCTTCACTCTCTCCCAGGCACCAGCTGGGAGCTCAGCCCGCTCCCGCCGTTCCCATCCAAAGCTGCTCCGATATTTTTAGCCCCTTCCCCTGCTGAGAGCGGCTCTTTTCTTCCGGCAGCATCTGTGGTTATTGCAAACACAGGAGGCGGAAGAGGAGGAGAAAGTGAGACATTTATACACCCAGGAAATCTCATGCAGGAGACAAAAGCTCCTAATAAGCACTAAGCTTCACTGATTCCTATTGCACTGCCAAAATAGGACAGAACAACACTCGGCTGTTTCTATAGCATCAACTTCAGGGGAGAAAGAGGGAAGCTCTGCAGCACTAACAAGCTTGCAAACCCCTCTGGCCTGACCCCATCCTTCCCAGAGCCCAGGGATGCACAGGGGTCTGGACAATCAGGAGTCTGGGAAAAAGCAACCCCCCAGCCCACCTGGAAATGCTAGGATTGACCAAAAGCATTGGATCGACAGCTGGGATGACTGACAGTTGAGTGATCAACAAGTGACAGCCAAGCGCTGGGACCCATGTAGGTACAGAGGGGCTTAAGGGGATGGGGAGAAGCACAGATGCTGCTGGAGGGGCTGAGCGCACGATGGGAAATACCGCAAAGTCTGCCAAGGAAGGAGATGCTTTCCAGAGGAGACAGTGGCAGAGCTTTCAAAAAAACACAGAGCAGGCTTCCAAGCTTTAGTTCTGCTGAAATAATAAAAAATAATAATAAAAAAGCAATTTTCTTTTAAATGAAAAGATCACTGGGGTGTCTTTGATGTCCCCTTCTGTCTCTCACGAAGCAGTGCCAAGAGCCAGTGAGGAGGGAGAGGAATAGGCTAGCGAAGGTTTTCAGCACAAGCTCAGCAACTGCTTCATTACAGCACGACCACGACTTAATTGGCACAGCAGACTTGATGAGATGGCTCACGTGCCTGAATTATTAATATAAAAGTCCACAGCCAGCTCTGGAAGAAAGGCAAGGAAAAGACCTTACCCTGGAGATGGAGGCGAGCAGGACCTCCGCCCCAAGGCATCTCCATGCCAGGAAGTCTCCAGGACCCAACTCAAGGGCTGAAAACCCCCCATGTAGGGAAACCACAAAAATCAGCTTCTTTTTTCCGGTTTGTCTCCTTCTGCATTTGACAACGAGGCGAGGTAGGAAAGAAGATGCTGGGCACACATCAGCACAGCCAATGCACAGGGCCAGCTGCGACCATCCTCATGTCTGGATGGAGAAGGGAGGAGCGACAGGGCAGAGGACTGGAGAGGGACCCACGCATCGAACTCACCCTCTAGACATGGGTTCCTGGAAAATCCTGGAACAAATAATCCACAAACCCAACGTGGGCTACAGCCAGAGGGGATCTACCAAGACCAAGTTGCATGAGATCAACCTAGCTTCCTCCAGCAGAGCCACAGACCTGCGGGCTTCACAGGTCTCAGCTCAGCTTTCTAAGTGTCTCTCCAAGAGTTGGAAGCCAGCTTGGGAAACATGGTGGCGGTGAACCTCTACAGCACCGGCACAAAACCACACGGATAACTCACTCTGGGAGGTATCAGAGGTTGGATCGAGCAAGGTCTCCTGGGGACCTGTGATGGGTCCAGGTTTAGTCCACGTTTCCACGAACACTTCTGGCAACTGCAACAGTGCTTTCTGCAGCTGTAAGGTGGGAAGCTAGAGGAGATGCAAGCGCGCGCTGGAGAAGAATTCACCGTTCTCTCAGGAGACTGGAGAAACGGGCTGGAAAAAAAAGAAATAGGATGAAATTCAATAGGAAGCAAAGTACCGTAACTAGGAGAAGGACCAGCTACACAGATGCAGGGCAGTGTCCAGCAGCTCCAGAGAAGAGAGGCGGGTTGCAAGCCAAGTTCAGGTTAATTGCTTCATGTTGTTGCAGGCAAAGTTATTCGTGAAGGCACGAACAAGAGCATGACCACATTACTTGGTGCTGACAAGGCTGCAGGCACAGCACAAACAGCATGTCCAGGCTCAGCATCGTGCAAGGAGCAAGGCACAGGACAGATGGCACCTATGCCGGAAGGCGCAGCGTGCAGGAGCAACCGAAGGAACCAGGGCTGGCTGGCCCAGAGGAGAGAAGAAAAATGATGAACAACTGGTTTTCCAGCCAGAAACATCAGGTCCCACCTCAGCATTTGGGAAATCTTGCACTGAGGGTGATCAAACCCTGGGAAGGACACCATGCCTCCATCCCTGCCCCGAAAAACCTCCAGAAACCCTCCTGGGATGCTGATGCTTTGAGGCAGGGTGAGCTCAATGGCATCTTGAGGAATCTTCTGGCGTTTCTACAAGGCAGCCCTGCCATCAACACTCCTGGCAGACACCGCGGGCACAAGCACCCGTACCTCCACAGCCACCCTCCCATGACAGCCCAAAAATTGCCTCCAGCCACTGAGTCGTGCAGCACCTCCCTCTCCCACCTGTCCGTAGGCTGCAGATGAGTTGTCCCCCTAGTCATGAGCCACTGCATTTAGCAGCCTGCTACCAGCATGTCCCAGGTCCCCTTGCACCACAAAACCTCCCTGCCCAGCAGCACCTGCCACCCATTTGGGATGGATGGCTGAGCAGAGCCAGCCACCAGCACCAGGGCACCCAGGCTGGGCAGCTCATGGCATGGCAGGGAGCTTACGGTATGGCCAGTGATGGCCTTCAGGTGGCCTTCAGGTGGCCCTGACCATGCAGGCAAGCTGCCAGAGGAGAAGAGGAGCTCATGGTGGGATGGCACAGCAGTGCCTCCCTCCTCAGCAGCACTGAGCAGGCATGGACCAGAGCCCACGCCTCGGGGCCAGAAGGACGGCCGGATCCTTGCACCTACCCAACGAATGTGCTGTTTGCAGCCAGAGCAGGCAGCTGCCCTGCCCTGAGATGCGGCCGTTTGGATCGGTCCCCAGGAGATTTCAGTGCCAGGCTAAAAGCATCACACTTCCCCCAAAATGCTGCGAGATGGAGCAGCAAGATGGTGCTTGTAGGTACCACCCTACCACAAAAGCCATCCCCAAAACTGAGACTTTTTTTGATGTTTACAGTCCCAATTAGCTTATCTGAGCAGAGCCAGGCTTTAATGAGGCTGGAGGGAGACAGAGGCACCACGCAGTAATGACAGCCGTAGCCACGGCAACGGGCCAGTCTCTCCCTGGGGATGCCAGTGTGCCAGCAGAGCTGCAGGCAACCCCCGGGGAAGCACCACAGGGATGGGGGTGACAGCCGTGCCACCACCCCTGCACCTTTCCCTCCTCCATCCTCTTGCTCGCTTGAAGGGGAAGCCAAAGGTTTTTGCTTATTCAACCCTTCCCAATCCCCCCCCCAACTCGATAACAGCACCCAGCTCCCAGATCAATAATACATGCTCCCTGAAACAGATGCCTCTCTCAGTACATCAAGTCACCTCACTTTCCTGATGGGAAACCCGAGCCTCCAGCCATCAATCTTTTATTCCCTAGACATATTCTTCAAGTTGATGCAACTCCAAGTGGCTGCTTCCCTTTCACCATCCGAGGCACAGCATGCCTGGGATGCAACAGGGAAACTCAGCCAAAAAACCAGCCACAAACCTGGGCAAAACTTATTCAAGCTCCAGGGATGCTTGGCCAGACAGTAGTCAAGATGCTGATGGATAAAAGACCTGCACCGTGCACACCTTCCCTCCACAGGCAGCTCTGCCTGACTCCTGCCAGGACGTCCAGGAAAGGGCACGACTGCAACAGGCACAAAACAGCTGCTGCTGCTGCTAAAATTCCTCCTTTTCAGTTTATCCCAGTGTAACTCCGTCACACAGCGTCTGCTCAACCCACTCACTGCAGAGCGCTTTTCTGCTGACGGACTTGGCTGGACAGTTTAAGGGCTAAGAGGATTCTATTTCTCACCATGGGAATCTTTTCTATTTTCTGATATCTGTAGCTTTTTCCCTGAGAAAGAGCGGAAAAACAAATCTGAGCAAGAGAGGACATGCCAAAGCTTTTCTTCAACTTTTCCACGGGGCTGGGCCGTATCCTGCAGGATTTCACGCAGATGACTCCCGGTCCGTATTGCAAATCCCACCCAGAGACTTTCAGCCACCTGCTTCTCAACATCCGATTTTCCACTTGCGTGCCCAGGACCCGTCTTTTCTCTGCTTTGGCACCTCGTATCAGAGTTAGTTGGTCCTTCCCCTGCTCCAGGGTAGGCAGTAGCCACCCTGCAGGAAGCATCAGTCGGATCCAGCCAGTGACACAGCATCCCAGAGCCAAGCCTGCACAGTCCTGCTTTGCTGCAGAAGTTGCTGGTTGCTGTTCCTCTTCTCTGCCCAGTAAAGCTACCACTGGGAGCACTGGTTTGGGCATCAGGGGGAGACAGGGACCCAGGGACAGACCCTGGCAGTTGCATTTAGAGCTTCTCAACACATGCTTTTGAAGGGATTTCCTCTACCCCGGGACTTTAGGTGCTTAACTTCAAGGGATTTGACATCTCAGGGCGTTTCTCTGGTCTTCCATCCACGTTGCCGTTCTTGTCATCCTGGCATCCCACAGGCTGGCACCATCACCCCAAGCAAGGTGTCAACCTCTGAGTTGGGTGCTGGCCCCAGAAAAGAGCTCACAAGCAGGGACCAGCTCCTCAAAACCATCCTTGCAGCAGCCCAGTGCCCTCTGTCTGCCATGGACACCAGGCACCATGGACCAGCCATCCCTCCTCCTCCTCCACTGATGGCACGGAGTGATGCAGCTCCAGTTAGGGGGGTACCCCTGGCATCCCAGACATGAAGCTGCCCCCAAATTCAGGTGGCCAAGCACCTCGGGAGCCAGCGCTGCCTCCAAGCACAGTGGGAGGAGAGGGGCTGAGGAAGCAGTGGATGGGGAGAGAAGGTCCTTCTTTCTTCTCTGGCTTTCTTCTCACTGAAGAGCCAGGAAGCCTCTGCTTTCAAAGGAGACCTTTGCAGACCTAGCAGCTCCCAGGTCCCCCCTCTCTACTCCTTTTTTCCCACCTGACATCATTCCTGCCTGCGTGCATCATGGTTATGCTTCTCCTGAAACAAATGGCCATTTTTACCAGATGCTTTCCCAGTGCAAGATCCAGTCCTGGGGCAAAGCAGAGGCTCAGCTGTGGATGGGAGTGAAGGTCCCTCCCCATCCCCACATCTTGCCACGTCTCTCAGAAAGAGCAGGTACCAAGCTCTATTTTTTTGGTTGAAGAAATAATATGCATTTGATTTCTTTACTTTCTAGATGAAAAAAATCCCCTTTAAGAGACTTTCTCTCTACCCAGAGGTCACGAAAAAGCACCTAGAAGCAACTGAAAGCAGATGACCTCCCACCAGCATCAAAGTCCAGGTTCAGCATCATCTTCCTAAGGTTTTAAACCCGAACAGTGAATGCTGTCCCCATCTAACGTCACTCAGGGCAGAACAGGGACTGCAAAAATACTCGTTGAATTCTCCCAGCTGTAGTTAAAAAGCAGGTTTCCAGCCCCAGGAAGCCCACAGCAAACCTCAATAGCTTCCAACCACCTCCCCAGCCCAGCAGTCTCCATGGCAGCCCGATTTTCTTGCCAGCACCTTCAAGGGAGCTGCCACGGATACCTAAAAAAATAATAATTAGCCTCTTGCCTCTGTGTGAAAGGCTCAGCTCTGATTAAACACCCCAAACCTGTGGCTCCGCACCCCTGAGTGAGTGCCACCACCGCTACGCGTCGTGGGGACCACCCACTTCTCCCCAAAAGCTGGGATGACTTGGTAGCATCACAGCAGGCAGGTGCTCCGGGGGCTTCCCCGTCACTGCATCACTGTGCTCTCACGCTGATCTACCACAGCAGCGACCAAAATCGCTCACAACTTCCCCTAAGCCGGTTGACGGGTCCAACTGTAATTGCCCCAGGAACAGATGCCTTCCTGCAAATGGGGAGAAATGGGAATGAAAAAACATAAAGCAATGCATGCACACAAAAATAACAAGGCTCCAGAAACCAGGAAGATGCGGAAAATCCCTCCTCCTCCTTGGCAAACAACAGACCTCATCATCTCAGCAGCGGGATTGCTGCTCCTCATCTGATACCGGATCTGCCGTCTGCCAAGCAAAGGAATTAATTTGACCACCATGCCAGGGTGGGGAGGACTGAAGGACCCCAAAAGTCCCCCAGGGTGGCTCCCCTTAAAGCCCGGAGTGCCCTGGATGGATCAGCATCACAGGTGTTGGAGGGGCAGATTTGCATTCAGAGAGGAAACGGCCACTTCCTGGAAGAGGGGCCACTCAGCAGGGGATGGAGGAACAGACCCAGAGGAGCCACCCAGAGATGTCCAAGATGCTGGGAGAGCAAGACCACCCAACACA
The DNA here is from genome assembly GCA_031468815.1 of Morus bassanus. NCBI lineage: Eukaryota > Metazoa > Chordata > Aves > Suliformes > Sulidae > Morus > Morus bassanus. The sequence goes on along the minus strand of CM062580.1, from coordinate 17,557,191 downwards.
AGTTATTTTTCATAATCATGGTGCGGTTTGTATGCCACCCCCAGCCTGGGGATCTGCTGCCTGAGCAGAGCTGTTGGGTCTATCCCCGCCCTGCACTGGCTACAGCTCCTTGGGGAAGTCCGAGTCCCTTCCCCTTTCCAGCAGAGCGCTGCTGACGGAGCACGTCACGTCCTACAGGCAACGATAACTCATGGCGACTCTCAGCACTGGTCCTGGCAGGGTTTGCCGAGTGGTGGGCAACCAAGGTCGGCGAAGGTCGGTGCTCTCAGAGAGCAGCTCAACAGCTTTGCCAAGCCAGCGCATCCCCCTGGCAGCCGCGGGGGTGCCACGGAGGACAGCATGGGCAGCGTAGGAGCGGGTAGGCACAGCAGCAAGCAACAGGCAGCAGCCTCTTGGGGCACAGGCAGCGCAAGAGGCCTTGCCTACACCAAACCCCACGGAAGAGCTCTGCAGAGCAGGGCCGGCACGTCAAGAGTTCAGGTGGGCGCTGGGGTCCATCCCACTGATTTTTTTTTTTTAAATTATTATTATTTTTTTACAGTACCGGGAACATTCAACCAGACCCTGAACCTCAGTGTCTCAGCTTAAATTAGAAGGAACAAATCTGAACTCAAACATCATCAGCTTCCAGCACTCCCAGGCAAAGCAGGAGAAACTTCTAAGCACCATCGCTAACCGCTTCTCAACTACAGCTCCTCCAGGAGCATCTGAAAGGGAAGGACGCTCTCGACCATGCACTCAAGCAACAAGGATGCTCATGCCACAAAGGAACAGCAGCCACAAATTCAACACCCTCACGCAAAGACGCTGGCCGTGAGGAAGGGAGTTGTGAGGCCAACGTCCCAGCTCCGCTCCCGGGGCACGTAGCCGTGCTGGATTCACACCTCACCAGTGCAGAGCAGGGCTTTAGGGAGGCTGCTCTCACATCCCTGCTCGCGTATTGATCCTGTTACATAAATTGTGCGGCACCTCTACTCCTGATTAATACTGTTAATTGAGTTGGCCGGTGGGGAGCAGGAGAGAAATACTGTGAAGACACACAGTCACACACCAATGCGCCCATAAATGCAAATGCTGTTGTCTCAGGGTGCTGGCCGCGTCCTGTAGGGAGTGAGCGGAGAAAGCAGGGAGCTTCCCCCAGATACAACGGCAATGGTCTGGCGGGAATTTATTCGGGTTCTCTGCAAGGCCCCTGGGAGGAGGCGCAGCGCTGAGGGCCGAGCATCACCGCAGGAGCGGAGATGGGGCCGGGGCTGATACGGGGCTGTGGTGAAGCAGATCTTGCGTGGATTATGGTGCTGCCGCAGCAGAAGGCGTCTTTACGAGCAGTGTCACGGCAGTTTATTGAGCATCAGCCCAGACAAAAGATGCAGAGAGCCCCTCACCGGCCCCATCCCCGGAGCCAGACCCCCTCCTTCGCCTCCTAAGAGCGCCCAAATGCTCTGAGCCTGGCTCAGCGCCCCCTCCCCCCAACTACTCGCAGGAAAACCCGCCAGCTCCTTCGGGAAGCTTCATCTTATCGCCCTCATCATCGCTACCGCGACACCGACACCGCCCTGCAGCCTGCGGCGGAGAGGCCGGGGGATGCTCAGGGCGCGCCCCCGCTGGGTGCCTCCCGAGGGGGGCGCGGAGGAGCAGCCCGGCGGCGGGGGCGGCGGGCACGCCGCGGGAAGGGGCGGAAGGAGGCCGGCGGCTCGGCGGGCTCCGCTCACCGTGGATGCCGGTCTGGTGAGTCATGGCTCCGCTCCGCTCCGCTCCGGCTCTGCCGCGTCCCGGGCAGGAAACGGCTCCGCAGGCAGCACCGCCCGCTTCCGGAGTCTGGAGCCCGCCCCCCGCCCCGCCCCGGGGAGGAGCCGCCGCCGGGGCCGGGCTGCGCCGCGGCCTGGCGGAGCTCGGCGGCGCCGCGCGGGGCCGGGCCGGGCCCCGCCATGTCGGCCGAGTGGCTGCGGCGCTTGCGGCGGGGCGGCCCCGCGGAGCGGCCCGGCGGTGCCCAGGGGCCTGGGCCGGGCCCGCCGCCCACCGCCCTCCGCTACCGCCGGCCCAAGTTCCTGCGCGGCGGCGGCGTCGAGGAGAGCCCGCGGGGCGGGCGGGCCGTGCGGGGCACCGGGCCCGAGCGGACCCTGCCCTGGGGCGCGGGCTACGCCGAGTGAGTGCGGGCCGGCAGCGGGGTCGCCCCGGGAAGGGGCTCCGGGAGGTCCCCGGGAGGGGCGGGGTGCGGGGTTAGAGGGGCTCCCGCGGTGCCTGTAGCACCCTTTGGGGGGGGATAGCGCAGGCTTAGGGGGACTCGGGGGTCTGCGTCGGGTTTGGGGGCTCTTGGGGGGTGTAGGGGGTGCGGGGAGGGTTAGGGGACTCCTGGGTTGGTGCCCAGGGGGGGTGGTCGCACCCCAGTGCTCCCCCAATACTGCTCCCCGCCCAAGCACGGAGCTTCAGCCTTCCCTGGAGGGGGGCGGCTCGCCTCTGCCGGCAAGGAGGGGAGCAGCTTCCTCCTTCAGGCACAGCAGCAGCGCAGGGTTTGATGTGGCGGTATGTTTTCCTTGACCCTTCTCCCTCCCCAGCGGTAGCTGGCAGCAGCATGGGACACACCTGCCTGCGCCCTGCCAGCAGCACAGCAGGTCACCATTGCTTGTGACAAGTGGCAGGGGCAGCCCTGAAAGCAGCAGCAGCTCAGCTCATCCCCTAACGCAACGATGTTTATGCTGTGTTTTTACCGCTGGGATGTCACCCGTCTCCTGCTCTGCGCCCCGGTCGCGGGGAGCGGGACAGGCAGGGCTCTTCCGTGGGGCTGCCTGTTGGGCAGCGGCAGGCCGAAAACCCTCCCTTGCAAGGGGAAGGGATGGGGAGCAGGGAGGATGTTTGGGACGGGGTGGGTGCTGTTTTCTGGGACTAGGGGCACCGGCCGTCCATCCCCTTGCTCCTAGCAAAGCACTCTAAAAACAAAGTGAGGGGAGACCAGAATTTCTGAAATCTTTGAGCTGTGCAAGAAGAGCAAACTCCCATCCAGGAACAAACATTAGCAAGGCTGGGAGAAAAAACAATGATGGTTTTGCAATTCACTGTGTCACCAAGGAAATAGCACAGCTTGGGCTGCTGACAAAGGCTGCCTGAGGCCAGGGTGCTCCAACACCACTCACCCCTGTGTCCCTGGCCAAGCTTTTTCCCTGCTGCACATAAAGGACTTGTTATTTAGGTCCCCAGCAAAGAAATCTTTTGAGTCTGAAAAGGGAGCAGGGAGCATGGGGCTGGAAGGACGGGGCAAAGTGCTCGCCGTGGCTGCCGAGCACCCAGCACCGCTGGCTGGCAGCAGGTGAGGTGCAGCACGTCCACGCACCTTACCTGGAGCATTTGCACCCTCAGGGTTATCAATGCCGAGAAGTCAGAATTCAACGAGGACCAAGCAGCTTGCTCGCAGATCTCCATCCGGAGGAGAGAACCAGGCCTGGAGGAGGACGAGGAATGGCTGATCCTGTGCTCCACGCAGGTATAGCCCATGGGCAGGCTGTGCTCACCCTGCTGCCAGCTCTGGTCTGCACTGAAGGGCCCAGGAGCAGGAAACATGGGGTTGCCCCATCAGTCCTTCATGCCCATGTGCTGAAATGGTTCCTTGGATGCATTTAGGGGCCCCACGTACCCTATGTCTGGCCAGCAAACGCCCAGCTCTACCTGTACATGCCATTTCTACTTCTATGGCCCATGTCTTGCAGCATCTGAGGTCATCTAAGCCCTTTACTTTGTGCCCTCACCTTTCCTTGACTCTCCTCATTCTGCTTTCAAGGGCCGGTGTGTTTTGTCATCACTCGGGTACAGCAGCGTGAACCAGGCACACGGGATGCTCTCACCTGGGAGCATCTCTCTCTCGACTCTTGTAAAATGGAGTAGCCCCATCTTCCCTAAAACACAGAGGAATTGCACACGAGGGCGGGTGGCTGTGAATCCAGCTGCTCAGAGCTCAGATGACGGGTCTGGCAGAGCAGCACATGGGCATCACGTGAGTTTGAGCTGTGCAGGGGATTAACTGGCAGCAGGGAAGGGTAGCTGGGGTGGAAAAGCCAGGCAACACAAGTACAGCAACGTCCTGGCTGTGAGCCTGCCATCGGTACAGCCTCTCTCTAGCCCCTGCCTTCCCCCTCTCTGAAGCTCCCCTTTGTTGTCTTGTCCCTTTTCCCCAATGCAGTTCCTGACTGGTTACTACTGGGCACTGTTTGACGGTCACGGTGGCCCAGAAGCTGCCATCATCGCCTCCAACTATTTGCACTACTGCATCAAGCAGAAGCTGGAGGAGGTTGTGGGAGGCATCACAGAGGCCCATCCCCCCATGCATCTGAGTGGACGCTGCGTTTGCGACAGCGACCCCCAGTTTGTGGAGGAGAAGCATATCCACGCCGAAGACCTGGTGGTGGGAGCCCTGGAGAACGCCTTCCAGGAATGCGTGAGTACCCCATGCAGGGCACCGGTCCTGCTGCGCCAAGCAATCAGTCTGTCCCTCCCTGCTGCCTCGGGTGTGCGAGGTCTGCAGTTCTGCAGCTCATCGAGCAGGCAGGAACATTTGGCCAGACCTTTAAGCGTGCTGAGATTGCGCTGGGTCAGCTCCGCAAGATCAGCCTCAGATGTGTTGCACATCAGCAGTGCTGACCCAGAGCAAAGCTACAGCATCTCTGCTAAACTGTGCCCAGAGGATACGTTTCTTTAGGGCTAGATGGTGGCTATTGTCAGACTTGTACAATGTGTCGAGGTTTGAGATCTCCCCATCACCCTCCTAAAGCAGTCCTTACTCCAGCAGCAACAGCTTTGTTGCCTGTACTGAAGCAACATTGTCTTTTGCCTTGCTGGTTTCCCATGGCCCATCTGCAATCAGTTTTGGCTCTGGCTTTCTGCTGGGAGGCATGAGGCAGCTGCAGAAAGCAGCAGTCCAGCTCACATCACTCTCCAGAGTTGTTTAAACCAACAGGATGAAGTCATTGGCCAGGAGATGGAAGCTACGAACCAGACAGGAGGCTGCACTGCTCTGGCTGCCCTTTATTTCCAGGGAAAGCTGTATGTGGCTAATGCTGGGGACAGCAGGTGAGCCACAGTAAAAGGGGGAAGTTGCTGGGGGATGAGAGCTGGGAGGTAAGCAAGGTTTCCAGCATCTTATTTAACTCTACGGAAGGTAAATGCACAGCGCAGCCATTTCCTTCCTGCCTGCGACAGGACCTGTTGGATGCTCTTATGGCTCCTGGAAGGGTTTGGGGATTTCAGGGGACTAACACTGCCCAGCCACAGGGCAGCGTTGGGACAGTAGTACAGCAATAAGCTCAGCCTGGAAAGTGTTCAAAAGTGAAAGGTGATTTCAAAGCATCCTAAAGAGCTTCCTCATCTGGCCTTGGCCCACCATTCCTCTAGCAATGAGCTCTACCATAGTCAAACCAGGCAGGCTCAGTTCTCTGCTGCAACAGCGCAATTGCAATGGAATTATTTAAAATACACCAGCATTTTTAAACATTCCTGGGTGCAGAGCTGTTCTCTGGCATTGCTCTGCTGCTGGTTACCCCCGGTCCCACACCTGGCTGACCCTGGGGCTAGCCTCGGTAAGAGGAGGGCTGCAGTGACGGACATAGCTCAGCTCTTTGCCTCTTCCCCCTCATAGGGCAATTCTTGTTCTGAAGGACAACGTTGTGCCCATGAGCAGCGAGTTCACACCCGAGACAGAGAGGCAGCGAATCCAGCACTTGGTGAGTGACTCCTTCCATGCATCAGACAATCCAGCTGCGAGCATCCCACTGGGTCAGAGAGGGCTTGTGGCAAGAGCACCGCCAGCTTTCCTTTAAGGCACTAGCCACGGTGGGCTGGGGGCAAGATTAAACCAACAGCCTTTAGTTTGGGAGATGCTTACATCCTCCTTGGGATGTGCTTTCCTGATTCTGTTCTCCATTCTGCTGCGGGGAGTGCCAGTCCCAAGGCAGAAGCAGTTTTGGTGCCCTACTCCACTGAAGCAGAACCTGTCCATCCTCACACCTTCATTCCCTCCTCCAGGCTTTTCTTTTCCCCAAGCTCCTGGACGGCGAGTTCACACGCTTTGAATTTCCACGGAGGTTGAAGGGAGATGACGTGGGTCAGAAAGTCCTGTACCGGGATTACTTCATGGAGGGCTGGTGAGTCCTTTCTGCCTGAGGATAAAGGTGCAGCACAGGGTGGCTTTACCTGCTTGTAGTGATGGGGAGGTGAAGGCAGAAAGGGCATGCCCTACTGGTGAGAGCAGTGGGCTTGACAGTGCAAAGCTGTGCCAGATCAAGTGAAGGGTGCTGTGAGCAGCCTCCTCCCAACTGAAGGATGGGGACTCTGGCAGGGTGGTTAGGGAACAGTTGAGACGGTCCTTCTGGGCTCCTGTGAGGTGGGGCTAGTGCAGTACAAGCTGGGGAGGAAGGGAGAAGGGAAGAACACCTGGACATTAAGTAAGGGAGTCATCTTCCCTGCCTCTGCTTCAGCAAGTCACCTTGCCCCTGCCTCAGTCAGCTGCCTGTGCATGGGGGCACCACAAGGGTTGAATCACAGTCAAAATGCTCTGGCTGCGTTGTACCTTCAAGTCAGACAAATACCAAAGCAACAGTGAATTCTCTGTTCTAGGGGATACAAGACGGTGGAGAAAGCCGACCTCAAGTATCCTCTTGTCCATGGTCACGGGAAGCAGGTAGCTTAATGCTTTACACACTGGGAAGGCAGAGGCAAGGCTGCTGGGGGCCCTCAGTGTCCCTGTCACTCACAGTGATGCTCCAGGGCACCTACAACAGACTGGGGCTGCAGAGTACCCAGTGCTCTGGGGCCCTCCAGCATGGCACAGTCCCACAGCCCCGATACAGCAGCTCCCTTTGCTAGCACCGTGCTGCCTGGTTAGTGTAAACTAGAGCCCTCCAGAGCAGAGAGGTTGCATTGTCCTCCAGAGTACCTGCTAGCGGAGCAGACAGCAGCCCTGAGCCAGCCTGCCCTTTTCTCATCTCCCCTTGCACACAAGAACTCATTTCATCAGATCCCACTTTGGACTGCCTCCTCCAGCTCTAACTATCACCTTTCCCACAAACTCTTTTCCTCAAGGAGAGGCTGAGAAAAGGAGCCTGGAGAGGGAAGAGGGAGACAGGGCGAAGCAATGACTGCGCACATCCAGCGTGTGCCTGCTGGAGTCGAGCAGAAAGCCCCGTCACCTCCCACAGCACTACAACCCGCATGCCACCCCCGTTACAAGGAGTCAGTGCAGAACCTCCTTTGCCAAGAGAAAGGACCCCTTCCCCCTGTGCATCCCACCCAACCAACCCAGTTTTCTTCCTTACCACCCCAGATCAAGAGCAGATGCCCCTATAGGCTTTCTGAGGTCTGCAGCATTACCCAGAGTACACATACTAACTCCAGAGCACATGACAGGCCACCAGAAGCTGGCCGTGGGCAGGCAGGCTGTCTCCCTGCTCCATCAGGCCATCGCTTCTGACCCCTCCTCCATCTCTGAAGTCTCCAGGGGATGTTCTAGGTGATGCTTGGAGAAGGGTCCTAAAGGCAACACACAGATCAGTCAAGACAGGTCACACGTCAGCCTTTAAGGTGCCACATTCTTAGGTTTCAATATTGTTTTGCTTTGTTTGGGGCCAGGCTCGCCTGCTGGGGACTCTGGCTGTCTCTCGAGGTCTCGGGGATCATCAACTCAAAGTCATCGACACCAACATTGAAGTCAAACCTTTCCTCTCCTGCATTCCCAAGGTCAGTTGCGGCACATGGGAGATGCAGGATGGAATTAAACAGGCTGCTCCTCCTCTATAGCACCCACCTTTTACAGACCTGGCAGGTCTTAGCTGTGTCCTTTATCCATCCCCTATCTCTCTGCATACTGCCCGGAGAATCCCCAAGACAGAGTAATCTAGAAGCATAGCAGCAAGGGGACATAAAAGATTCAAAGCACCCTGGTCCCACTTTAAGTCATCTCTCAGGGGAAGAGTTATCTTCCTGACTGCTCTGGTACATTGCAGGAATTGTCACCGATTTACCCCTGTGCTTTCCAGGTGAATGTATTTGACTTTGCTCTGCATGATGTTAAGGAAGACGATGTCCTCATCATGGCAACTGATGGCCTTTGGGATGTTCTGTGCAACAAAGAGGTGGCCCATATGGTCAGGAGCTTCCTTGCAGAAAACAGGACAGATCCTCAAAGGTAGTATGAGCCTTGCCATCATTTTCCCTTCCAGAGAACCTGGTCAGACCAAAAGCAGGCTGAGATCACTCTGCTTCTAGGTCAGCTCTGGCATGACCAAGCTATCTTTTCTGTGACTCTGGAAACTACTTCCGAATCTTTCCCCATCCTAAAGAAACAATTATAAAGCTGGTGTCTACTGTTTTGACAATGCAAAGCCATATCTCAATGTTGTTCTTAAGGGATAGTGCCATGTTAAAACAAACCTCGCATTTTCTCCATCCACAGATTCTCAGAACTGGCCAAGTGCTTGGTATGCAGAGCAAGGGGAAAGAAGAGAGGCCACCAGTGGATGCTGGATGACAGCCACGAGGCATCCTATGACGACATCTCTGTATTCATCATCCCACTACACAACAGGGGTGAGGACTGACTGTTAGCATGACACGCAGGATCTCTGTGTCCCCCTACTGTGGTGCTCTTCAGCATTAACCCAAGACTGAGGGATTTCTGCTGTGCATGTACGCTCTCTTCCAGCAAAACCTGAAAATGCACAGCCAGCACTTATGCAGAAGATCAACAGGAACATTAGTTAAGAACATGCAAGAGAGGAACATTCCCCTTACTCCTTTCTCTTTGTTGGGCCAAGGAGAAATTGCAAAGGGGGCCATGCAAGCTGAAGGGTACTATTTCTAAGGTCTTTGCAGTACTGTGAGACTCAAATCCACATTTCAAGTGACCCCTCTCCCTTTTTAATATTGAAGAATGAGGATCAATTGAGATCCAACCAGTCTCAAGAGCTGGATTTTAATCAGACTTGAATTAAGTGGTATAAAACCAGATGCGTAGGCTAAAGTGTCCCTCGTATCCATTTGCTGTAACACGAGATGTACTGAAAACCCCAGAGTTGCTGCTAAGACAGCATTAGGCATGGCCGTGCCTGCCTAATGCAAACACTGAAGCAGTAGCCCAGACCTCTTGGGAAAGCTGCCATTTGTAGGCAGCACCACCTCAAACCAGACAATGTTAGCAGACAAAGCTACACATTGGTGTACAGGAGCCTCCTGTGTAAAGATATATGTCTTATTGTTATTTAATAGCATTTAAGTATATTAGTATGTAATGCAATGTACAGATTTCTAAAAAAAAAAAATAATCTTAGTCCGCAACACTTGCCAACACTTACTCTATTCATTCAGGTAATTTCTGACAGCAAAGCTGTTTTTGTAGCAGTAGCACTGATGAGAACTGAAGTGCTTAAGTACATCAGCTGATTTAGTAGAACAGCTCCCAGTAAAATAAAACTGGTTTGTTCCAATTTGTCTGCAGTGCTGAATCACAACCGCTTACACTTATTACAACAGAAACAGCAGTGCAGAAGACATGCCAAACCGAGTTGTGCCTTAAATTCTGAGGATCTGCTTCTCAACCAATTCATCAGCCCAGCAAATTCAGGTCTGGACAAGCTTCCCATTGCCCTGAGTCCCCACTTTTATTATTCATTACATAAGTTGCAAGATTCCCTAGTGAAGCGGACAAACCCCAGTGTGTGTTTAAGTTCCATAAGGATGAAAGTCCAAATAAAAATACTTTTTTTTTTTCCATGCATCTTACTGCAGTTTTATTCCTGTCAGAGGCTTTACATGGACCTGAGATGGAGAAAAATCGCAGGAGCTGTCCTTCAGATTTGTCTTTGCAAAAAAAAGTTTGTCACTAGAAGTATTCCCTAAGCAGTACTACCCCAAGGGTTCAAAAAAAAAAAAAAAAGGGTAAAAAAAAAAAAAAGGTCAAAGGATGATTTCCTGCAGTGGGAGACACGGACTCAGGAATGAGGCACCCTTCTCAGCTATCTGCTCATGGTTTAAGCAAGGGATAGAACAAAAAAAGCCATGTCTCTCCACCTTTGCTTTTCCCCCATCCTCTTGAGTTTAACCTGCAAATGATGCACATGGGGTTTTACCCATGTTAACCTGATGCTAGTTGCCATTCCCCCTACACAGGTGTAATGCTACATAGACATTGACTGTAGTGATCCAAGTCTCCTGTTACTCCAAACCAACAAGCTATTTCCCCACCTCCTGGCTGAGAAAGGGCTCAGCTCTTCCATCCAGACCACAGGCTTCTGTGAACACTCCCCTACCTAGGGCACCATACCACAACAAGTAGCTGTCGCAAGACTGCTTCCCTATCCCGATACATTCCTAGGCAAGAAAAACCTCTTAAAATGGGCAATTTATGTAGGGATAGCTTCAGAGCATCACAACTTCTACTACAGAGCTTCTGACTTTCCAAAACAAAGGGGCTTTTAAAAAAATGGATGATTTTCCCATTCCCCCTCTAAGAAACCAGCAAGTTGGAGCACAGACAAACGCAGAATTTACAGCACTCGGTGATTTCTCTACAAAATATTTATTGGTAACAGCCACAACATTGAATTCTCCACATATGTAGTATTTTGTGACAAAGCATAATTTCATTTTATGTATTTACACTCATCTGGTAGATACCACCTAGGAGTCAAACTCCCCATACCAGCTCACGACCAAAGAGACTAGTTTCTGAAAGGCTTGCCAGGATCCTAGCCCCTGACCCCAAACCAAGACGAAGTCTCTTAAAGTGCAAATATAGTCAAGAGGCATTGGAAAAGACACACTGCTGCTTCCAAATTTGTTCACTCACTTGCTCCTGTGTCCCCCAGAGCAGGGGTTGGGACATGAACCAAGGACCTGGGAGCCTCAAAAAAACCCCAAACAAAAAACAAAAAAAATAACCAACCCCCCCCAAAAAAAACCAACAAAAAGAAACCACACAAAAAAACCAAAACCCAAACAAACAAAAAACCAAAACCCCAAACTCTCTCAAAGGCTAACTTAGAAGAGAATTACACCCAAAATCTCCTACAGCCCAAGCAGATGTGCTCAGCCATCACCACTGCTTATTTAGAGGTGGGCTGTTGAATCTCACTTCCCCCTTGTTTCGAAGAAAGGTCTTGTCTTCATCCCAAAGAACATGAAGGGGATTAATCTTTTAAACATCAGATTTGGAGAGGGAATGCTGTTTCCTGCTTGACTTTACATGAGGTTGGACACTCTGTTAAAGCTGGGAGAGCTGTTTTAATGAGGTCCCTTTCTCATTATCTGGCTGCCCTGAAGGGCACAGGAATTGCAGTCCTGATACTTTTAGAGAAGCACACAGAAGCTGGAAGCTAAAAGCTTTATTCACCTTTCCTGTCTAACCTTCTAGAAATACGTGATACTTAAGTTTCTTGACAATACTTGGCACATTTCCCTCTTTTAAAGGCAGTTGGAAAACGCTCAGTGCTACATCAACCAGGAAAGATGTCTTTGCCTGTGTAGGTGGCAATCGGCCCTGGGAAGGCATTCAGCTTTAATTTTGAACTGAGCATTAGTGCTGTGTTGTGCATGAACCTGTAAACTTCTCTTCACTCCAGAAAGCCACTGATGTATGTGTCATTTGTGTATGTGTCCTTCTAGATCAGTCCTTTGGTCCTCTTTTTCTTAAACATTTCATGCTGCAATGCACAATGTTTTACAACACTGCAAGCAAAAGAGAGCTGAACAACTGTCTTTGGACAAGCGCTCAAACCACATTAGTAAAGGGCATTTTTATAGTAAAAGACTTCCAAGTGCTTCCCTGTGAAAAGGAACAAGGAAAATGGCTGGGGGGCTATCTGTTCACTTCTTCAGGCAATAGAGTTGGTAAAACCCTGAAAGACAATTTGCTACTCAACATCAAAGTTTAACTGTTAAAATGCAATACAAACCCCAAATACCTGTTTGTTACAAACCACTGCAAAATACGGCTGCTTACAGAAACACCAACAATGGTAAAATAGCACCAAGCAGCCTGAAACGCAACAATACTGAGTTGAAGAGGTGTCTGTGGAAACCTAGTCAACTGTGAGGACCAAGATAGCCATCTCCCTTCATGCTGGGCATTTACAAGTGACAGTAGGACATTACACGCCGGGAAGAGGGATGCTGGTGTAATAGAATGGATCTCTCATCTGCATCTCCAACAGCAGGTCTGTTTGGCAAGATCGAAAGCATCAGTCCACTGTTCCCTTCCCTACTCCAGTCTGGAGGGCGGCAAACTCACATCACAGACGCATGCTGTTAGAAATGGCTCTGAACTCGTGCAGTAGCATCAGCAGAGGCAAACCACAGGGCCTAAGGAGGAGCTTCAACCACAGCATCAATTCAAACATCAAGTTTATCAGACTGCCTCATGCGGGCAGTTCTCCTGCCAAGTGTCACAGGCAAATGCTGCAGCTCAGCATGTGCCGCTACTTTAAAGGAACCAGCAGTGGAGAAACGCTCATTCCACATGTCCAGCTCTTAGTACAGCACATTTCCACTGACAAGGGCTGTAAAAAAAGAAAAAGGCGAGGAAAAGCAAAACAGAAGCAGCTGTTCTACAAGCCGATTTACTTTTCCAGGGAGACATGCTCTGAATTATATACAGGGCCCCACAGTTGAGACAAACGTTGCTCTAAGAGCATCTAGACAACTGACCTAAGGTAAAATGCTCAAGCACTGTTCTCCAGTATGGACTGGCACCTGACAGCAGAGAGAACAAGCCCGTTACTGTGCTTGTCACCTTACCAGCATTTTACATTTAGAAGAGGGGAAGCACACGTGACTGGGTGAGGGAAAGAATGGACTTTCCAAGCTGTGACCCAGCAGATAAAGCCAAGTGTGTATTCTTGCCTTCCCAAACAATGAACACCACATTTATGCCAAGCCTGTCCCGGCCTGCTGGATGGATGCATTTGATCAATGCAGCCTTTCAGGAAAAAGAAACTGGAACCAGGCTTGAAGACCAGCTTGCCAGCCTTTCCGTGCCATTCACCCACAAGCCCCTCTGGCACAGGAGAGCACATCCCTCCCACCTCTCTGCACAGGCATTCCTTGGCACAGGGCCACAGCAGAGCAGTCAACACAGTCACATGTAAGATTTTTAAAATTCAATTCTGAAGACACCATCTGACAAAGGAAGCATGGCTCTTTCGGGGCTATCTATCGCTGAAAACCTGCAGGGCCTGTAACAAAATGCATGATGAACTGCACGTCAGTTTTATCAACAAAGGGATACAGGTCTAAGCCTGGTGTGGGGAGAATTTAATGGAGCTTATTTACAAACCAGGAGGGGAAAACTGCATTGGTGAAGGTAAACAGCCTAGACACCCCACAATACTGGCCCACATCATATTCTTTAATATCTAAAAGTAAAAAAATATGGCCCATTCCCACTGCCCCCCTCCCCCCCCCCCCAGTATTTACAAGTATGATCAGCCAAGATGATACATAAGGAAAACACACAGGTGGACTGTGCTTTCAGTCTCAGTTTGGTTTCTCCATCTTCCTGCTGACAGACTCCTTTATTGCTTGGGACACTGACTGGACCTCATCAATACTGTCTGCGCTTTCCAGGATGCTGGCACAGCAAACAGCAGGGAGGCTTCAGCAAGCTCTGGCAGTGGACAAAACCTGTACGGTTTGCTGCATGCTACATCGCCAAAAAAAGGATGACAGGATGTATAATGTATATTTACAGTCACCCACTCTTTCAGTGCGTGTTCCACTGCAAGAGAATCCAGCATCTGCTGTTTAAGTTGAAAACTGTCAGTGTTCACATTTGGCACAGCAGTAACTTTGCATCTGTGGACTGCAGTGAAACCAGAGAGATCCCAGATGTGAAAAACATGCACTTATGGGAAGGAACTGCACGTTCCACCTTGGAACATCAATAGCCTTGTGCACTCACAGAAGGAAAACACACAATTACAGCTTAAAAAATGCCACAAACATTTTGTAAATAAAACAGACTTCATTGCTCTTAGAAATACTATGTCAGTTCCAACTTCGGCTGAAGGCTGCTGGGCACAGACTGGAAGGTAAGAACGTGTAGCATGCCACTTCTGAACATGCTGAACACGAATGGAAGAGTCCTCGCAAAGGAATGCAACAAATTAAGGTAAGACATATGGAAACATACGCAGGAACAGGAACACAGTCTAGGAGACCTAGGCAATTCCAATATTATACTTGCAATGATGTGCTGCTGTTAGCAGTATGGAAGTCATCCAACAGCAACTGCAGCGTAGGAATTAGTCATCGATAGTTGGCAACCAGAAGGCCTACAAAAGAGGAAAGAACGAACATCTTTTGCAGAGCAGAACACACATCTCTCCCACAGCACACTGTAGGAGCTGATCACCGCTACCTTCCATAAGCACGCAGGCAGAGACTACCAAAGAGGCAGCAACACTCTCTCAGCAGTGTAAGGTTACAGTCCTTGCTTACACTGGTTTGGTTTGCATTGCACTTTCTCCAAAGCAAGCCAGTCTTACACAAACTGAAAATACCAGCCATGTACAGTGACCTAAAGAACTCATACTTCTGTGTGCGCATTCACTCACTGCTCTGCTTTGATGTCTGTGTTCACATGCTGGCCTGCCAGGTGTGCTGCCCCACCTATCTACCTGCCAGGTAAGGCACAAAGAAGACACAACAGACAGGGGCCTGGCTCTCACCAAAGCCCAAGAAAATACACATTAGTGGCACCAAGCCTTCTCAGATTCATTTTTAAAAGGGTCAGCATCTCATTGAGCTAGGAGAAACTTAGAACACTTTCCTTACCATATTGGAACATGCGCTAGCAAAAGTCATGAATTTTGGATTGAACTGCAGACAGGTTATAGGACCTGTGTGTTTCCCATCCAGCACAGCCACCTTCATTCCACTTTCCCCATTCCAAACGTGAATCTTCCCATCCTCCGAACCTGCAGGCAGGAGTGGAAAACAAGATATGCAAGATACATTGGAGAGGCCAGCAGAGAAAATGAAGTACATAACCTTTTCTGTCAGAGAACTGCAGAAACAAGCATGCCTCATCTTCATAGCTTAACCTTTAAATTCCCAAAATATCACTAGGGCATTTACAAAACATCACTAGAGTTTACACACCTGTATCTAAACAGCAGGTTTATATCTTTGCACTGGAGAGACTCAACTACGCAACACATGCAATGCTATTCTGGCAAAGAGGTTAACAACTACAGTCACCCAGTAGAAAAGAAGAGCTGACACCATCCAACTAAGGAGGAAAGACCCTTGCCAGCTTGCACCGATGTGCAAGAGGCCAAAAGCTGGGTATAAGAGTCACTGTTCACACAAGTTCTCAGTTCAGACACAGAAGGAGATAAATATTTCACTTGGCAGGCACAGAATCAGATCAAAGGCTTTGCCATTGAAGGTAACCAGATTTCAATGCACCGTGCCAAATACCAGAAGCTTCACTGGAGATGTTAACTCTCCACATTGCTACAACAGGACAGGTTTCTCACTTTAAAATGGCATTTTGCAAACTCTGAGGCTGGGCACTTAACACTTTTATAATTTAATTCTGCTTTAGTCTCATTTTAGATAGGATTCCTAATAAAAATGCAAGGAATTTTCTTCTGCTTCTGTATTTATATGTATAGCCCTTCAGGGAGGAAAAATTAAGAAGCACAAGGTACAACTTAACCATATGTAAAAACTGAACAGAAGTGAGTGTTTTGGAGCTTCTTCCACTATAGTTTTCATTTGGAAGGTCACAACAGGAAGGTAAATATGTGCAATAAGGTGCTCTACAGAGACAGACTAAACAAAGAACCCCACCCACCCCTGCCTTCTCTGCAATCAGGAAGTTCTCAGCCAGAACAAAAAAAAAGTTTTGCCAAGATCATCACTCATCCAGGAAAAATGAGGATCAGGATACCAATTACCACAAAGTTAAACATATTTGACATACCAGCCATACAAATAAGAACAAATAGAAAGTGCTAGGAGAGGGCAGCACCACACAAATGCGTCTGACTTGTGTTCATGGGTCTTGTTGGGCAGCAGGGTGTAGCAGAGTGACTGAAGTGCTTACCTTGGAGTGCCCAACCTGCAGCATCAGGCTTTGCAGGAGCTGCAACTGCTTTTTGCCACCCACTTCACTCAAATTCCCTCCTGCGGGGAGTGAAGAAGAGGGCCTGGGCCAGAGGAATCATGCTGGGAGCCATCAGGCTGATGCCTACTGCTTCTATTAAGGGTTAAGCAGAGCTTGTTCCACAGACATGGGGATTTACAAGAGCCACATGAACAAAATGCAGCTGCCCCAGCACATTGCCAGTGCAGGAATGTCCCTGGGAGGTGTGCAAACACACCATGCTATGTGCTTGGGTGATTGGTCTTACAGGTGCCTTGTTCATCAGGTAATGGAGGGCAGGCTACAACATACAGCCCCGAATCACCAGAGGCAGCACACAAGTGCATCGTAGCCACAGGGTGAGGATCATGGACATGAATGATGTGACAGACCTCCATGCCTTACAATAGTTTGCCGGTTTCTTTTTTTTTTTGGAATAGTGTTCACATATAAAGGAAAAAAAGTCATCTTGCAGGCTCATTTACATTTCAGTCTAGAAAATGCTGAGTAAACTAGAAAAACAGAAAACTGTCAATGCAAAGAAAGCTTACAGCTGCACTGTATTATTTAAATACATTCTGCATCCTAACACAGACACAACTTTAGTCCTACATAACACAACTAATTTCAGAGCACTGAAATTCTTTGAAGAATTATCTTACCTATCATGATGAACTGAGAATCTGGTGTGAACGATGCCTCCAGTGTGACAGCCTTACTATTGTTATAACCCTATGGCACAAAACAGAAGAATATGTAATAGGGAGCGTGTCCACAGTAATCTCGCAACCAAAGGACACCTGCTCCCAAAACTAACACCAAGTGTCAAGCAGGTAACCCAGGCAACATGCTCACCCCAAACGTATGCAGGACAGCTCCTTTAAAGGCATCAATCAGTCGAATGAACCCTCCATTAGTTGATATGAGGATGAGTTTGCCATCGTTACTGAACTTCAGGCCTGTCCACTCACATGTTCGATCATACTGCATCTTAAATGTAGCAAATGGCCCCTTCAAAGAAAAAATGGGAAATATGAGGTAGACTCTGTATGCACTGCTGCTAATAACAGTCTGCTTTTAACCTTAGCTCAGGAAAAAGTTTAAAATTTTTCAAAAGGAAATCTTTAGTCCTAAGATACCAGAGGAACATGTCATGGCAAAAACATGTCACTGCATGTTTAAGTTTCAAAGAAGTATGAAACCATAGTTTCCATAGCAAAGAGAGCCACAGTAGGGTGTCTCAATACCCAATAGTCCCATACTCTACCACGTTCAACAGCAGAAATTAATTTAAGGTAGGATGAAGTTTTCAAACAAGGCTGCTAATTGAAGTTAGAGAAGGAGCTTGAGCCAGTGTTACTGTCCTCTGAATTTTTGAAAACCATTTACTAACTATGCTCAGTCTTTAGCCAGTTCAGCTGCCCACCCAATTACAGTTTCCTTTGAAATTTCCATCCTGACAATCCTGGCTCCACCTTTGCCAGTGTTCTTCCAGAATAAGCAGCAACAACAAAAAAAAAAAAACACACACCAAACAAAACACCAAAACCCAACAACAACAAAAAGCCTAAACAGGAGTGTGGAACAGATTAAAGAGTTAGGAGAAGTAAATTTTAACATTGGTTCAAGAGTGGATTTCAGGAGCTGGTGACAGCACACACCCGCCACGGGTCTGTGAGACATTTACTTGCCAAAAATTCTTGAGGTGCCAAGTAGGCACCCCTGATAATAAGTTGGAGTAAACAAATCCAGCCTCTGAGCACTCAGTTTAGACTACTTCTTACAAGCTAAGAAGTGTGAGAAGTGAAGTTCGGGTAGCTCACCTTGTCAAAAGAACGGAGATCATAAAGCTTCACCATTTCAGAATTGACTCCAGCAGCAAAAATCAACCCTTCTGGGTCAAAAGAACACACAGGCTTCCCCTGGAGATGCATTAAACCCTAGAAAATAGAAGTCCAAATTATTTTGCAAAACTGATGTTCACATTTCTACCACCACCCTTTGAGCCCACTGTGAGCAGGAGAGCAGACTATGGGCTGAACAACTGAATTTCAGTTGTAAATACTGAGGTTTTAAAAATGTTCAGAGCTCAGCTTCTCAAAAGCAACTCTGACTACTTCAGGACATCGTACAGAGCTTTCAGTTTGCTGCAATGACAAAGTTTAAAACAGAACAAATGAAGACCTCATTTGAGCTGTCATCCACTCAAAAAGTACCCAGAGAAGGGAGGATGATGTGGCTGTATTAATAACCATACCAGACAGTGCCACAAAACACTGCTGCTGAGATTGACAGCAATGCTCTACCAGTTATGGTTGTGAAGGAGGGGGAATAAAAGTATTCTGAAAGCAAGTAGAAACAGCTCCAGTGAACACCACTGAACTTTCCATGCCTGTTTAATGAAAACTCATACTTTCTGGAAGCCAATAGACCTTAGATATTAAAATTGACAGATTACTATCAGTGTTTATTTTTAATGCTAACTTTTCCTTAACCCACAGAGTAGAAAAGACTTGAGAAAATTTGGTAAAAGCCAACAAGATATAAAATTTGCTGTATCCTGACTGGCAGGTCTGTGCGTGTTAGCCAAATGTCTTCGTGTAACTGTATGCACATAAATAAGAACACATCTTTGATTAAATCAACAATAAGTTTAAGAAGTCTCTGCATTTCTGAAATACCATTCTTCTCTAGAGAAGTCTAAAAACTTTAATGCTTCTCTCTTCATTCCAGTTTAGGTCAGTTTTCCCTGTGAGCACTGAAGGCTAGGCAGTAAGCTAGCCAATACTCACAGGCCTCGCAAGTGGGAAATCTCCGGTTTTCCAAATAATACTTCTAGGCACTACTGCTGCCATCTCATGGGCAAATTGAAAAGTACATGTAACACTTCCTCAACCTGTTTCCCGAACTTTGCTGGATGCAGCTTCCAGTTCCAAGTCCTAGTTTTACCATTCTTACAACTTCAGGCATTAGCATAAATCACAGAACTGCTACTGAATTTACAACCCTATGTCATCTGTAGCAACTCTGAGATTGAGATTCATCCCAAGGGAAACTTACACACTGACATTAAAGGCGTACTCCTGGAGAAAGGCAAGATTAAGATTTATTGACAGAAAAAGCTTGGTTTTAAAACAGGTAAAACCATTTTGTAAGAAATGTAACTTTTTCTTCCTCTTGCATTTACGTTAAATCATCTGGAATAAGTAAATAGTTCTCTCTCATAAGCAAAATGGTCCCAGCAAGATGGGAAAATATGACAGCACAACACTACGTGTCCAGATATAGGGACAAAACAGCTCGTCACCAATAAAAGGTGAAGATTCTACTCCCAGTCTTTCATTCCTGCCCCTGCTGCCAGCTCTGATACTTTTCTCAGCCCACACAAGCCTGCTTCCACTAAAACAAGTACAGTAAACTATTCCAGCAAAATAAATAAAAACAAATAAGGTTTTGCACCTTGCTCACAAAACAGGTCTGATGAACAACAAAGGTGATGCAAAGAGGGGGGAGACAATATGGCTGCTGCATTACTTTATATCATCAGTTTCTTCATCAAATTTAACTGCATCAAGGCATCAGTTTTAAACACAAACATGCTATAAACACTCAGACAACATGCATCTCCCAATACCCCTTCTGCTGCCATTTCCAACCCAGGAGAGATGCTAGCTAAGAGAGAACATGCTCTGCACGGGGTAGCAGCCTGATGAACAAGCTGATGACACCCAGCTCTTCTCTTGTTTCATCGGCTGTGGGTGTTATTTCTTGCTCTTCCCAGCACCTCTCCAGCAGAGACATAGGTGAAAGTGAGTGGTGTTACACAATGCGACATATATATTTCAGAGATTTGTGATCAAGGCTCCTTCAGCATTCTAGGAAGGTGCCAACATTAAATCAGCAGCATACATTTCTGGCAGTATTTTTGTTTTATAACAAGCATGCACCCATTTTTCAACCCTCTAACTGAAAATGCAACACACCATGCATGTGAATTTGATATCCTACCTGGCAATTTGGAGAGCGGAGATCCCAAAGTCGAATAGTTTTATCCAGGGATCCAGAAATAAAAGTATCATCCACTGGAGACATTGAAAGAGCGACCACTCTGCAACACAGAAGACCACATGCATCAGAGACACACAAAAGAAGTGCGTCCTACCCCAACAGGTGTGTACAAGCTCATAATCACCATGAACAGTTCTACAAAGTGAAAACCAGAGTGAAGTGAGTATAACATAACTCAAGTTCATTACAATCATTATTTCAATTTTTCCTGTACTGTCCCCAAGTCACATCTTACCTTTTTGTATGCCCTGGGAAATACCGAATATATTTGTTGTCATGCAGGGAGAGGTATCGGATTGTATCTGAAAACATAAACAAACCATAAGCTTTATTATACCATAAACCCAATGTTATCTAAAAGCGGTCACACAGTAAACTTGCTCCCCACAGCAACAGCAATCTTGCCACAGTGAGTAAGTTTGGTAATTTGATTTCAACTAAGCTTTGAAACACAATCAAGATAGAAACAGACAAAGCAACTTGGATCCCAAGGCAGAACTAGAAATCAAGCACCAGGAAAGATACTTCCCACAGTCTAAAGTCATATTACATCTGGAAAGCAAACTGTCATATGATTTATGCAAGTTAACTTCAAAGTTGCTAAAATTTAAGTACCAGTAGGTTTTATTCCACCACTCTCACAAAATTGAGTATCAAATTTACAAAGTTGATACTACCACTTTTTTTTTTTGCTATACAAGCATGAATCTTGCCGTCTTACCTATGCACGCAACTAGCAAATAAGTCTTAAACTAAACAGTAAGCATAGCAAATGTGTGAATTCTAGCATTTAGCCATAGAGGAGATAAAAATATGAACTTCAAAGCCAGGACAAGATCATTAGAAGTAACAAATCTTTTCTTTTTTTTTAATCTGACAGCCAACAGCTTCACACATTCTCTGCACTTTGAGCAGTTAAGCTCTGAGAAGAGGACAGAGCAGTAATCTAAAGCTTAGTCCACTTAAAGCAATCTTAAAAATATATTTAATAAATCAGAGCAGCACCACAACACTTCAAGTGGTAATTTTATTATGAGTATAGATGAATGTACCAAGAGTAGCCCAGAATTTTGGAAGATGCTGTTAAGACTTTCTCCCAAGATGAAAAGAAATCCTTGTAAGAGGAAACTATTATTAAAGGACAGAAGCTACTTCTTAATCTTTATGTGTAGATCCATCTGAGTGATGAAATGTGAAGAGCACAAGTTAAACCTCTGATATCTGAAAGCTGCATCAGCAAAATCCCTTCTCACACTAGTTAGAGGGACACTAATTTAAACTATTGCTGGATGGAAGAGATTGGCATTATGCACCTGCACCATATAGTGCTAAGAGGCTCGGTACTGCTCTAACAACAAGTCCGGCTGAGGCTCCAAAGATAAACTGAGGGAAAGGACATTTCTACTTTTGACTTGGAAGAACAAGAGCCAACAGGATGCAATATGCATGGAGCATTTTAACATTCATAAGGGGTACTGTGTTCAGAGCTTTCTGAAAGGCTCATTCAGCAAACTTTAGTTTCTGTGAAAAAATGACCAAGTTACCATTTTTGCCTGAGGTTTCACAGCAAGCTGAGATCAGAGTCCTAGACCACTCTCCAGTATTTGACAAGAAAACTAATGCTGACTGATCAAGCTGGAAACACGATGCTGGAGACACTCCATTCTGAAAGGTTCTAAGTGACCTGAGGTGACTATCCAAAACATAAATCCCCCACATCAGTGTCACATCCCATCACGGCTAGAACTGATATGCTTCAAGCACGCTGTTAAGACACATCTCTAGTTTTTCCTGCAAGAACTGTTGTTACCTGATTTCTGAAGTATCCGTGCAGAATTTCATCTTCCTTTGCTAAAAGAGGAAGCACTGGGGAACTGTGATCCTTTGTGATCCTTTTTGTCGGCAGCGCTCTGTCCCAGGCAAGGCAGTGGCCTGTACAGTTATCTCCTGTACCGGGTGGTATCATAGACCCTCAAACTGTACAAACTACTACCTCAGCCTGGAATCAGGCAAGAAGAACTAGGTTCAAAGGTCTTGAGGAAATCTTCAGAAGTAAGTGGATCGGTAGCAACTCCAACACACAAAATGCTTGCGAGCAAGCACCAGCACTCCTATAACACATCCCTGTGTTAATTTTCCCTCCCAATAACTGCATTAACAGGCTAAATACAAGGCACCTTGCCCAAGACTGCATGGATTAGGGAATACAGAGTATCTAGACCCCTACAGAACACACTGCTGGTTTTATTAGGCTTACTGTTCATAACAGCAACAAATACTTTCACATTCAATCTTTTTCTTCTAATTAAGTATTTATCATAATGCTACCCTGCAGGATGAAGACTCGTAAGTTTTGGTTCCTCAAAGGCTTACTAGTGCTTATAAACAAAAACTCACAACGCAAAATGGCATTAAAAATGCTTCATCAAATTGCTAATTGTTAATTAGTTGTAAATTAAATAACAGCCAAGTCAGAAATGCAACATAACAAAGTAATAACTTAATTTAAAAAAAGCAGACTGTGAAAGACTAAAAAGGCAAGTGCTTCCCATCACACTTTTAATCCTTTTACACCATTAAATCCAATTCCGGTGGAAACTTCCTCATTCCTGTAGATTCAGGCCCAGCTTGTTCTAGTTTAACCTGACTTCCTAACTCTTAACTTCCATCTGCTCTGAATTCATACTCTTTTAAATTCCTTAAGTAACACAGCACACACCACAAGGCACTAGTATCTCTACTGTCAAGCCCCATCTCTGCAAAGGAAAAACCAAAACAAAACCACTATTCCAGAAATTATTATGAATTTACAAACACAATGTTAAAACCCATTTATAAAGTGCCGTGCTACAAGACTTGTTCACTGAAAAACTCTCAGACACTGACTACAACAAACAAAACAAAATTTGAAATCAACACTAGCTGTTTCCAACCTGAGGAAGTATAGCCTGATAGAAGAATTAATGTACCTATCTGTGCCAGTTCTTAGATTTGAATTTTAAATTAAACTCAAATACATTAATGGAGAGCCTGTCACAAAGCTCTAGAAGCCCTTTGATGTCACTGATTTACAGACTGTAGCTATCACAGACACTGACTGCGGAAAAATAGCATGAAAATGGGGGTTTTGTCTATTACATGGGAAAAACAGATTAACAGAAGCAAAGCTAGTCTGAGAAGAGCTCTGTGACCTCCCCCAGGCTCAGCTGGTGATCTGCTGAGTTACCTGAACTTCCTGCCCACCCTGCTGCCTATGGAGAATAGAAAAAATATTCCCTTTTGCAGTTGACTTGTGTGTGTATCAGACAGAGCTACAGCATTTAGCCACATGCTCCTTCCACCTCATTTCATGCATAAGAAATTAAGGCAGGGAGGCTGATGGCAGTGGTATCAAACAGCAAAGTGAACACCAGAATCAAGAACTGAACTTTTATCACACTAGCAATGTTTAATCCCTTAGATATCGCAGCAATGAACAAAACTCACATCAGCATGCTCAAGGGAATATCACCAAGTTGTACATTAGAGTTGAACATTAATTCCTCCGCCTCTGACAGCGCGTTTATCACTAAAAAGTTGCTATGATTTTCTCCCAGCTCTTTAGAGCTATTTATCCAGGCATGTAGTTTTAAATGCAAGGAGATTAAATACGTTCAACTCCAGTGGATCACTTACCATCTATTTTGTTGGAGCTGTACACGACAGTGTTGGCAGCATGTGTATATCTGATGAGGTCCACTCCATACTTCTTACTGTACAGTGTTCTCTTTGGTCTGTCAGAAGGAAGCAGAAATAATTGCACTCACTGCGACAAAAAGCTCAAACCGAAACTCACCACATTAACAAGGTCTGTTTTCTCTGAGATATTACAAGAGTGTT
This sequence comes from Morus bassanus, assembly GCA_031468815.1. NCBI lineage: Eukaryota > Metazoa > Chordata > Aves > Suliformes > Sulidae > Morus > Morus bassanus. The sequence continues at coordinate 17,533,118 of CM062580.1, read as the reverse complement.
TCAAGTAGTCAGATGTCTTTATACAAAGAAAAGCATTTGTATTTGATTTTCAAATGAGCACCTTGGTGCTTTCTCCAAGACCATCCCTAGGCTTCAGGAGTTCCCTGTAACACCTGCAAAACACACTTATTTGTCTCCTCCAAAAATTTTTTTTCCCCCATAATGTCTATTGTAAGAAGAATACAAGGAGCTAGTGTAACAAGCCCTTAACATCAAGCAGCACTGCCTCACCATTCCCTTGCCCATCCAAATCTCTAATTCATCTGCTGCTTATTTTAGATTGAGAATAATTTGTCTTTTTATTCTATGTTACTTGAAAACCTAGAACAAGGTGCCTCATTCAGAATAGGGCTTCTCAGTATTAACACAAGCGTGTATATATACATCAGTAGTCTAAAAAAGCATGGTAATACCGGGACTCTCAAACTACTGGAGAATTACATCCAATCTTAATTAAAGCATGAAACTCAAATGTAACATATTGCAACAGAATTAAAGACATTCTAGCGAGAGTGAAGGCAACATACAGAACTGGATTTTTAGAGGTCTGGTAAGTCAGTGATGTACTGCAGTACTAGAAACATAAACTGCAAAGTAAAGCTGGTTAATAAGTCTATCTTGCAGCAGCACCTGTTTAAGCAGTGCAAGGTCCACCACCCTCCTTCCCCTTTCTTCCTCAACTGAGGTAGCACAGTGGTTTCAAAGCTGGGCAGTCAACCAACAGGGGTACCGATCAACACCAGAAATAATACAGTCTCTTCTGGGAGTTATTTTTAATCTAGAAATTCATAACTCTGGTTTTTACACAGGCCCACAAGGTATTTTACCAACACAAACCAAGGACAACAGCATGGGAATGGAAACAAACAGCAGGAGCAGTTTAAGCCAATACTGCTGCCAAAAGAAAAGTTTCAGACTACACTCTCAAACAAATATTTCTAAAATGCTCAATTTTTTCTGTGTTTTCATTAGCCTCAAATTGACACACCCAAATAAGAGCATGAGTTGGAGACTTTTCATATCAGAACAAAAACAGACATTCATTCTTAAAGATTAAATCTCGAAGAGCAAAAGCTATAGGGCTTTGACTTCAAACAAACTTGCAAGCTTCCATTAACTGAAAGCCAATACAGTGCTGGTAATTAAAACCTGTACACCACTTAGACCAAATCTCAACAGATTCTTCCTCAGGTCCTCCAGCAGACTTTTAGATCAATATTTCAGATGCAAACATGCTACAAATTGAAAATAGCACATATAAATATGTGCTTTAAAATATCAAATGTAAATTTAGACACCAAAATTCTGTAGCATTATGTCTGATATACTTCCCCATACTGCTCTCTGTAGTAACCTCAGCTATGCTGTTGACCAAATTGAAAAAGAAAAAACAAAACACACCAAAAACCAAAACACACGAACCATACTAAGACCCTCATGCCTAGTCTGGCTCTTCCTCATCTATGAAAAGTTTAAAGCTTAGAAGTTCTATTCAGAATAAAAGAATATACACCAAAGAATATACACAGAGACAATAAAGTTCGACACATGGACAAAAGCACATTTACCAAAAAGGAGAGAAAGTACTTCTATGTTTTAAGAAAGGTGAAGTTTTCATGTAAGCTGATACAAGCAGAAGCACATCACTTCACACAAGACCTGTTCGCAATCGACTATTTAAAAACACAAAACAAGAAAACTAAGTTTTACATATTTTAATACAAATCACAATCACTAAACATAATTCCAAGTTTAAGGTTAACCTATCCAGACCACCTGCAAATCAAGCAATATCGCCAAAGAAAAATGCTTTATGAGATCACAGTCAAATCTGCTATAAAGATGAGAAAAAACACAGGGAAGGTTTGTAATAATATCTGTGCCTTGGTTTGAATCACTACTACTGCAGGTAAAACCATCATCCAAAACCAGGCGCACTGATATGTCCAGTAAACACCACGTCTAAGCAGGGGTCCAGATCATCACCTCTTTCTTTGTATAAATAATACACAGTTGATATATACTAATATACAAGCTAATCCTTTGCTAAACCACCATTGTATCACACCAGGGTTACAAATTTGCAGCCATAAGGCTCCTGTTCTGAGCCTCAAGGACTGCTGTACATCCCAACACACAACTCCGATCTAAATTCATACTTAAACCCCAACAGACACAGGTAAGCCTCTTGGTTATGCTTTTGAGCCAGCCTATTGTGGAGGTATTTGGTGATTCAGAATGGGTTAAAAAAATAATACTAGCAATTTCGTCGTTTACACATTTTGAAATAGAAGTGGAATCTCAGGTCCAAAATTATTGGATGCTCATAAAGAAGCAGGACAAATTTTTCAAGTTTGTTGCCTAAGCTCAGAATATACACGATAAGGGAATCTGTGCTTCAAGGAGAGAATCTTGTCCTGTCAGCCTGTGGCTACACATCACTGTTTAAACTGTTCTGACACTTTTAGAAACTAAGGTTCACTGAGACGGGGCTCGGTCATACTGGTAACAACTCTCATATACGGCTCATTTTGGTACGGCAAACCAAAGCAAGCTAGGTGAAGTTGTACCTAAAGTATAACCAAACACCATTGCATTTTCATTCTCCAGCAGAACTGCTTATTAATGGGGCGGGGAGGGAGGGGGATGGACAGACGGACACAACAAACCAACAAATTTTGCCACTTTTATATGGGGAAAAGTTTTAACATTCAGGCCATTTGATGAAGTAGGGTATCTAACACCAGCAAGCAGGACACTTCCTCCTGGCCATTATATTCATTAGCAACAACATATACAAGAAGGTGAGATTTCCAGGCACTTGGTAGTTTAAAAAAAAAATAAACTATAGGCCTGAAACTGCCAAATTTCACCATGTCACAGCAATGATCATTCAGATATTTCATCTCCACATGAATCTCTAGTGATAAAGTAATTCACAGCTAAAACTTTCCAAGTGAGAGAAAAAGTGTGTCCTGCATCCCTAGGTACTTCTAAAAATCACAGTTACACTTTTAAGTCAATTGATAGTACATGAGAAACTTTCAAATTAATTTTATAACCATTAGAGAGAAATGCATCCTGAAACAGGGGTTATCTTGATGAAACTACTCTCATTGCCCTGTAGCACTCCAGCAGACGACCATCCATCTTCTACATTTAACTTAATTAAAGCAAACCCTCTGACTGTAAAGCATAAGGATGAAAGGACTAAATGCCTCCCAACCCATCAAACTATTCTTTACAAGTTTGAAAGGGGAAGAGCAATCAATACCATCTGCATTAACATCACTATAATTAGTATCTAGAATACAATCCATGGCAGACACCACACATATAAATTACATGAAGAGAAATTAACTTCAAATAACAGTTCACTCTATCAGATGGGAAACACCAACATGTAAAGCAAGCAAACTAAATAGAAGTGTAAAATAACATAAGTGGTCTGCAAAATTAAGAGAATATGCAGGATGCAATCTTTCAAACACAGCAAGTATGTCATCTTGGTCTGCTTGAAAAAGCAAAAGAATTAGGAATACCTGGTTTACTGGAAGATATACACAACACTGACACATCTACCTCCTGGTACTCCCCAGCCATTTCTTTTTTATTCCTGCATTATCCTGTCCTTTTTAGTCTCTCTCCCCCAATACACACACTCATTTCTCTTTCACTTTCCTTATGTATGTGATGCTCTCTAGTCCCAACTTAACAAAAAAAAAATCACCTCCGAATGACATCTCTACACCAAGAAGCACATGAAAATTAAAACTTAAAATTTAAAAGAATTTAAAGCAGCCAAATGCATACTTCTAGCAATTGAGAAAGATTTTAATGGAATAATGACATCATTTAGCTCAATTTGTGCCAACTCTCATAGAATACAAATGCCTTTTGTGTACATTCCAAGACATCAAACTGCAAGTGTTACTGGTGGTCTTATTTGCACGTTCTTATCCTCTGAACAAGAGCACCGTATCTCAAGTGCTGTGCGAATTTCTGGATGAGCATTGTGTGATCAAAGAAAGAAGAAAGATAAACTGGATGACTCTGTTCAGTGAGAAACACACACACTTTAGTTTATTAAAATTAAGTAACAAATCAATAAACACCTTGACTGATTAAACATAACTTAAGACTTTTGAGGATGCATGTAAATCACACATGTATCTTAACTGTGCTTTACAGATAAAAATGCAACTATAGAAAAGGATTTAAAGCACAGAGGACCACCTTTGTCTGCAACATTCCCAGACACCACTTAGGAACTAGGTTTTAAGGAAAAACACCATCGAGTTTTTAGACGTTACAATAAACACACACCACACCATCTTCACCTTTTGGCTTAAAGCATTTATCCACGAAGTTACACTCAAATTAGGTTGTTTAAAATAGCATACCTGTACGCTGCTCACAGCAATTGCTCCTATTTTAATTAGCGAGACTTAAGCCCAGAGAAGCCTGAGAAGTCAGTTTGCATATTTGTAACAATCCCGAGGCCTGGAAATGTGACCAGACTTAAGCTTAACAACTATTTAGTTCTCACAGCGGTGAACTCTCTCTCACACTTGGGAAATCACCGTCGCTGGCTCCAGCCTCACCGCCGGCTCCAGCCGACCAGAGATAACGAGCGGAGACACCCGCGGTGCAGGCAAAACCATACCGCTCCCATCCCCGCGCACCGCTTTAAACGTTTACAATCCACCCCCCCGCCCCGTATCAGACATGGTTGCGGTTCCACTCACCAGCCTACGCTAAAAAACAACAGAAGAAAAGCTAAAGCTTACCAGCCTGCAGACAGACCTGCCACCTCCTCAGGGCAGTGGCACCGGTGCGGAGCCGGGCACAGCTCCTCTCCGAACGCCGCGACGGGCAGCAGCCACAAACCGGCGCCCCTCACGGCCCCACAAACCCCCCCGACCCCCCCGAGGGCAGGCAAGCACCCCCCCCCCCCGCCAAGGGCAGGCAGGCAGCCCCCCGGGCCGGCGGCGGGCCGGCTCCCCGCCACTCACTTGCCCTCCTGGCAGTCGTAGAGAACGATGGAGTCGTCGTCGCTGCTGGAGATGACGGTCTCGCCGTTGGGGCTAAAGTCGAAGCAGTTGATCTTGTCCGAGTTCTCGCGGAAGACCTTGGCCACGCGGAAGCTCCGCAGCACGTTGTCCGTCAGCTTCATCCCGCCGCCGGGCCGGGCCGCGCCGAGGGCGGCGGCGCTGAAGGGAGCCGGGCGGGGCGCCGGGCGGCGGCGGCGGCGGCGGCGGCGGCGGGAGCGGACGGGCGGGGCCCGGCGGGACGGCGGGGATCGGCGGCGGGCGGGGAGGGGCGGCGGGCGGCGGCGGGCGGCGCCCTCCGGCTAGGCTCGGCCCGCTCAGGCCGCGGAGAGGCGGCTCCTCCTCATTGTGTCCGCCATCTTGCTGCTCCGGGAACGGCGGGGGGCGGCGCGCGGGGCACCCTGGGAAGGCCCGGGGGGTGGGGGCGCTGCCGCTGCGGGGCGTGCGCACGGCCTGCTGGGATTGGGGAGGGCGCAGCGTGCCGACCCTGGCGGCCATATTGAGAGTGGCAGGAAGGCCTGCCCTCCTCCGGCCCGGAGTGGTCGTCAGCGCCCCCGACCCTCGCGGGGCCCGAGGTGGGAAGGGGTGATCGAGGGCAGAGCCGGACGCCTGCGGCGGGGCCGAGCTGTCACTACTCACCCACCCGCGCCCCGCGGGGTGCGGGGAAGTTGGGTTGAGGGCGTGGCGTCACCCCGTAAAGCGGGCAACGGCTTCGCGGCGTTGTGGGGGGGTGTTACTTCCGGTGTCGCGCGGGGCCGGATCTGCCTGGCGTCTCTCGGGGCTGTGAGGTGGGGGCGCGCGCCCGCCGCCCCCGGGGACAGCGGGCGAGCCTTGCGCTGCGCCTGGTATGTTCGAGACGGAATTTAACGTATTTTTCCGCGTTTCCTATGGCTGAACACGAGCCAGCAGTGTGCCCAGGTGGCCAAGAAGGCCAACAGCCTCCTGGCTTGTATCAGGAATGGTGTGGCCAGCAGGAGCGGGGCAGTGATCGTGCCCCTGTACTCAGCACTGATGAGGCCACACCTCGAATCCTGGGTTCAGTTTTGGGCCCCTCAGTACAAGGAGGACACTGAGGTGCTGGAGCGTGTCCAGAGAAGGGCAACGGAGCTGGTGAAGGGTCTGGAGAGCAGGTCTTGTGAGGAGAGGTTGAGGGAGCTGGGGGTGTTTAGTCTGGAGAAGGGGAGGCTGAGGGGAGACCTTATCGCTCTCTACAGCTACCTGAAAGGGGGTTGTAGCAAGGTCGGTGTTGGTCTCTTCTTCCAAGTAACAAGCAATAGAACAAGAGGAAACAGCCTTAGGTTGTGTCAGAGGAAGTTTAGATTGGATATTAGGAAAAATTTCTTTACTGAAAAAGAGTGGTCAGGCACTGGAACAGGCTGCCCAGAGAGGTGGTGGGGTCACCATCCCTGGAGGTGTTCAAAAGAACGTGTAGTCATGGTACTTCAGGACATGGTTTAGGAGGCATGGGGGTGTTGGGTTGGCAGTTGGACTTGATCTTAGAGGTCTTTTCGAACCTTTATGATTCTATGAACTAGCAAGAAGGCAGGATGTGGGGGGGGTGTGGCCTGCGCCGGCCCCTCGGGGAGGGGGGTGTCCCGCAGGGGACCTGCAGTGACAAGGCGGGGAGGGCCCTCCCCCGGGGAACTGATCTGCACAGCCCAGAGCGCAGCTCCTTGGCTGAGGGGTTTGTTCTCGCGCGTATCCATCCCCGCTGCAAGGCCAGGGTTAGATCCCTCTCCTTTGAAATACAAAATGATCACTTTCTCTTTCTCCCACCCCCACCACTTTCAGTTCTATTACTACACATTTTTATTTCCCAGTCTTTTGTTTTTCTAAAAACTGTCTTCCAAGCAGTACTATAGAAACACCACAGCTATAGCACTATGCTCTTACACCACGTAAGAGGCCAGATAAAGATGAGCAGCACACACCCTTTGAGAAAGATGCTTTGGCTTTTGAGGCTAGTCTTCCAGTACAGGCACCTCAGAACTGTTATTTTTTTCTGTCATGAATCTTGATGTCAGGCTCTGTCTTCATGTTTTTGTACAACTCGTACCTTAAATAGTTATTCCTGGAGTGCAACAGTACCTGTGAGAATCTCCTACCCTGTGAAGATTTCTACCAACCCACTATTTTAATTTTAGAAGAACACCAGATCTTTTGTCATTTCGGTCCCGCAGAAACTCAAGAGGAAAAAAAATAAACCATAGGTGCCTTAATAAATGTTAATTGCATTTTCCTTTCATAGTCTCCAGATTAGATTTGATTTTGCTTTTAGAATAATATTGCCCTCCTGTGGTCAAACAACAGTAAGTCCAGGAACTATTGTCAAAGGTCTGCTTGCATGTCATTCAAACATGCTTAATTATTTTATGTGCATATATGATTTAGTGAGACAAAAATCTTTTCTGAGATAACTTGCTCTTACTGTTTGCTTACTCGAGTTCACTGTTACAGGTTTAGACATCTAACCCGATTCACCCTTTCATGCTGTGATGGGATTGGCTCGTCAGAATGATTCACCAATTTTTACTTTGAAACGGAGACAAGATTTTCATGTAGGAGTCTAGGGAGCCTCAACAAAAGATGCCTTCATTACTTCCGAGGGTCTCAGGGTCAGCTACCCCATTACAGGTCAGTTCAAAACCTACAATTGATTTTCATGTGATGGAAGAGTTTAGAGAAGCGCAGAATGGCATGCCTCTTGCACACTGTAAATTGCACGATCAAAGCCTGGATTGTGTCATGTGGGCCCTGAAGGTGACTCACCAATACCATCATAAGACAATTTACTTCAAAACACCTACAATACTTAGCTAAGTTTTAGAGTTGTATAACACTGTGGGTTGTTGATTTGATATTTTGTCACTCCCTTTTTTTCTTTCTCCTGCCTTTCTTCCTAATCATTGGAACTTAGTTTGTCAGTTTATACCAAGCTGGAATTTATCTCGCAGGATAATTGGATTTCCTAGCAAAATGTCACATGAAGTAGGAATTATGGATAATGCCCCTGCAAAACTAGATAATGAACAAAAATGTTTAATTGCTGCTTGAGTGGTATCGATCAAAAGCAGTCATTCTACCTATGCATTTCTATATTAGATACCACTGTAACCTGCACAATACAGACCGACCCGTGCTTGCTCAGATGGGTGGACGTGAATTTCAGAGAGATGCTTCTGGAAACAGCACTGCTCAGGTGAATATATTTCTGTTGGACTCTGCTGGGAGTGATGATTCTCGGTGGGTAACGGTTATGACTGAAGGCTTGTGTGAAGGACTTGTATCGTACAACTTGGCATCTCTTTATGGGCTCTTGAAACTAGGCATGATGCTCAGTCCCTGCTGTTACAACATGCAATCACAGAAGCGTGGGGAGGAGGGGCCTCTGGAGCTGCCTGCTCCACCCTCCTGCTCAGTGCAGGACTCTCATCACCAGTACGAGATCAGCTTGGCCGTCTAGCCAAATGCTGAAAACCACCTAGCATGGAGACCACAGCTTCTCTGAGTGGCCTGATCCAGTCCGTGCTGTGTGATCCTCTCTGTAAAGAACTTTTTGCCAATGTCCAACATGAATGTCCTGACTTGTAAATTGTGGCCATTGCTCCTTCTTATACTTTCTGCCACTACCAAGAAGGGTCCACCTCTGCTGTCTTTATAAGCACCCTTCAAGTGGTTGTAGCTGCGCTTAGGTTGCTCCTTAGTTGTTTGCGCCACTTGGTTCCCAGCCTGCCCTGAAGCATGGGGATCCTGCCCCCGCAGCGAAACTTCACACTTCTCGTTGCTGAGTGTCATGAGGTTTCTGTTCTGTTGACCCTGACCTTGAGTTTATCACAGTTCCTCTAGAAGGTGGCTCCATCAGCACTTCCCCCAAGTGAGGCACTCTGCGCTACCCTCCAGGTCACAAATGAAGCCGTAGGGTGACATGAACCCCAACAGCGTCCTGTCGATTACCAGCTGTCAACTGGACCCCGAGCCACTGATTTCTACCCTCTGAGCCCAGTGGTCATGCTGTTTTTCAGCGAGCCTAACAGTGTGTTTGCCCAGCCCGTGCTTCTTCAGCATGCTCATGAGAATGGTGTCAAAAACCTCACTAAAGTCACGGTAGATTACATCTGCTGCTTTCCGCTTTCACCATAGCCTCTTGTCTCAGCCTAGAGGGCAGCCGTAATTGTCATCCTGTGACTGATTAATATTCCTGGTTCTTTCCCTCTTATGTTATTTCCAGCTGAGGAGCTCATAATTTTTTGCTATTAATCCCAAAGACCATGACCTTGTATTCTGCAGAACTGAATTTCGACCCCTTTCTATTATTCCAGTCCTCAAGGCTGGCAACTTTTCATCTTCTCTAGAATACTGTGACCCTTCCCTGTATTTTAAATGACTCTCAACTTTGATTGCAAGTTGACTCAGAATAGGGAGTTTGAGAAATTACAGCATGAAAGGAAGTAGACTTGGCATGGACTTGGCTTCAGGGTAGTGCTGTTCTGCATTGAGCTACAGAAGGATTTTTTAGTGAAAAATTTTTCTTCCCTGCAATCCCCAGTGCCTGGGAAAATCATTTCCAAAAGGTATATGGGGAGTGAAGGGAGTGTGACCTAGAAAAACGAGTAAGATGCATATGTCAAACCCAGTTAATTTTTTTACTAATGATACTGATCTATGTATATAAAATGCTGAACAGAACACTTATCTTCCCTGTGTTTGGCCTTAGGCTACAGTCCCCATCAAAGGCAAAGAGACCCTGTTGACACTTTCCTGGTGAGTAAATCAGTCATGAGAGCAACATATTTCTTTTCCAGGAAACATATAGAAAAACGTGTATTGGAAATTAGGACTCCTGGGTTTCCCAGAGCTCAGCATATTCTTGAAACAAAGGTATTCAGACTCCATCCTACTTTCTCCCTTGCCTGTGCAGCTCTCCGGTCTCATCGTACTGCTTCTGTCCACCGTCATCCTCCTTCCCAGTTACCGATGCAAGAGCACCACGGTGAGCAGGGGCAAAAGGACCCTTCGCCCTATCCCTGTGCACCTACTTGTGTACTGGACCCTTCATATATGACCTGTGATGAAGTTGGTCCATCCTAGCTGCAGGCATTTTCTCTTTTACAGAGTGTGAATGAGGCAGTGCGGTAATTTTATGCAAATCCATGTGCAGATTAAAAAATTAATCAAATTCTGAAATTTTAATTTAAAGAGATTAGTCTTGAAAAATCCCCCATCTAATCCTCCCAGAATAGTCACTTGGAACAAACCTTCACCACTTTGTTTTCCTCCTGGGTTCAGTGCATCTCCTGGAAAATTTTCTCATAATGCTTTTGGGACCGTCTGGAGCAGCAAGTTTGAGTCTGAGCAGGGCTCACCAGGCAAATTAAAGTTGATATATCAAATGATAGAAAAGATGTGTCAGTAAGTGGGAACATGGGAGTTTAAGGCAGTAAAATCTCGCTCTGTTGTACTTCATAGGTAAACTCCCACGGTAATGCATGAAAAATGGAAGCGGTAAGCTTCGGTGAGTCTAACGATAATTTACGTACCAAGAGGCCAGAAGAAAGTCATGTAGCAAGAAAAACAAGTAGCAAGAGACACTGCTAAAACTTGCTGTGTCTGGTAGTTTACTGCTGTAACAAAGATGTAATCTGTCTTTTAGAGCTTGAGCTCAAAATTATCCTCAAACAATTGGGGTTTGATCCAGTGCCATCTCAAATATTTTCCAAGCCCCTCAGGGATTTTGGAGTTGACCCTGTACATGGTGGGCTGGCCACCGATCACTGCCACGCTGGGCAGAGAAAATCCAAATCCAGAGAAGTCCCGATGATGTTAAAAATAAACTAACTGAGACCCCTGAAGATCTCAGTTAAATTAACCATCCCGTAACATTAATACACAGCATCCTCTGATCTTCCAGCACCTGAAACACTCAGGATGTGTGATTAGGTTGGCCTGCAACAAGCCCAGTTGCCCCAGCTTCAAGAAAACCACAAGCCCCTGATGCAAACCCTTGAACAAACCTCCAATCACAGCACCTGGAATAGCTCAGCTCTGCCCAGCAATGGCAGACTGGCACCTAGAAGGGAATATTTTTCTGGCTTTCAAGTACCTGCCATGGAGCGAGGTGCTGGCTCATTTTTCTCACTGCATGTCCACAGCCAGCTCGTTTGTTCACTCTTTCCCTCCCCAGTGTGACTCCAAGTTTATGGCTCAGACTATGCCCCCCTATGTCCATGCTTTTGGTCTCATGCCACCATCCAATTTACCTGGCAGCTTATCACATTTCTGCCCCTAGTGTTGCATTGATTCTGTCTCCCTCTGACTTTGGCTCCTTGCCTGCAGAACTGGTTTAATTAAAAAGTTAATGAAAGGTAATGCAAATGAGTGCTTTGCCTGTATTTTACCACAGTCCAGCTCCTCTCCCTCCCTCTTTCCCAGAGATGGTGAAAATAAGGAGCTGGGGTTTTGCTGCTTTTTGTTGTGAGAGTTAACAATGGAAATTTCTGCAGGCTTAGGAGGAGCCCTATAAAGAAAGAGCTTATAAGGGTAATGCACACAAACAAGTATTAGGATGGTGAACATAATCTATCAATAAAAGCTGAGGAAGTTTTCATTTAAAGGGGATTAATCTAAACCCCTTATAGTCCTCCTGCTGTCTTCGGAACAGGCAATTCTTAGCATCATTTTCCTCCTAAGCTTAGTGCGAACTTCTATAAAACTTTCCAAAAGACTGTCTATACCCCAACTCGAAATTATCCTGAGCAGGAACAAAGGAAAGGTATAAAACCCAAGTCCCATTAGTGCTTGTAGCATGTCACCTTATATCCATATAGAAGAGGGCTCATTCATCCCTATGTGATTTCCGTGAGAAACTGGGGAACAAAGATTAGTGTGTGAAGCAATATGAGTCACATCATCAGCCCCTTCTCCCAGCCCAGATTCCTCCCAGCCAGCAGTGGGAAGAGGTGAACGCAGGGATATGAAGATGTAATTTCCCCACGTGCAATACACAGCAGCTAACTGGCAATTACATCATTTCTAGACCCACCATCCATGGAGGTAGTCTGAGAGCTGCTATTTGGATTATTTTTCTTTCCAAGGCTGCATATGTCTTGGTGTGGGGTGATGTTCAGTTCTCTCGATCTTGTTTTCAAAGGCCCAATAAAATGAGTAGGAGTTTTATTTTTTGTTAATATCTACAGTGGATTTCATAGCACTGATTTATAGTTGTTCCCTGATGACATTTAATACCCAGTGCCTGAGACTGCATAAATAAATTACATAAAAATGGATTTGTGGCATCATTAGAAGCACCCCCATTCCAAGGGGAGCCTCCAGTGAGCCTGCATGTCTAATCAGAGCTGACAAGGAGCAGACTTACACACTGAGACCTCCAAAGCTAATGGGTCTGTGCCAGACTCAGCTCTCTGTTGCATTGGTGTAAAGTTGAATAACCTCTGACTGCAAGAGGGTTTTATACTGGACTTACTCTGCATTTACACCTGTGCACTGAGATCAGTGTCAGATGGCGTCCCCTAAAATCCTTAGAAGCAATGGAAAGATGTGTGCTGACTTCAACAGACTCTGGATCAGGCCTCGATGGTTAAAATATAATCTGGATTCAGAGTGCAGAAAACAGATTACATGCCTGCTATTGCAGCGAAATGCTTTCCAGAGCAAGCATTAGCAGTATGTACACAAGTGCTAGATGAATTAAGCTGGCATTTATTTTTTTCAGTTCTAGTAGGAGAGGATTGCTTTTAAACAACTCGCGCCTGCTGTGTCGTGTCTGGAGTTGGAGCTGAGCGGAGCCGCCGGGAGGGCACGTGTGACAGGAGCCACAGTTGCAGGTCTGGTTGTGCTCAATTCCCCTGGTCTTCAGGGTCAGCCATGCACAGAAATATCAAGGCAGAGACACAGCCTGTTAAAAGCTTTGGAGCTTTATTTTCTTAAACTCCCCTGGCTCCATTTAAGCCTTTTTCTCCAGCCACTTCTGCAAGCCCTGTACCTCAGCTCAGACAAGGTGACCTGGGGCATGATGCACCTCTGTTTTGTAACACCTTCCTCTGATTGCACTGTGCTGCCAGGTGAATTGGAGACCTGCTGGGAACAGAGATGGTAATCTCAATTCCTGAAAGGTGTACAGCTGACTTCACTGGTGTTAGCACGGTTACTCTGGCCCTCATTGTAAGAGGGCTGAGGCTCAGTGGTTTAAACTGCTGGCAGCACCAGCTGCCATGGATTTTAGGAGTCTAGTAACAAAGTGGTCAGGACACCCTGTCTTTTATCTCTCCTCGTGATTGAAAAGCCAGTCCTGACCAGTATCTAAAGGGAGTGTGGATAGGTAGTTTACCTGCCCTGTGTTTTGCCTTTAAAATCTGTTCCTCTTAAGCACTGAATCATTTTTTTCTCTGGCAAACCTATGATTCTCCATATAGTTTTACCTGCAAATCCCTTGTCCAATAGATTTCAGAGTGTGCCCAAGTTTCATTGTCTGAGGAGGTGCTTGTGTGGAGGTTTTCACAGAGCCTTTGGGTCCTTGCAGCAAAATAAGGCAGATTTAGACCCAGAGGAACTGTTGGAAAACTCATCTGGCTTAATGATTAATACTTCGCAATGCTATGGGAGTGCTAGGAAAAAGAGACCTCTGGACTTGTGAGCTCTCCCAGAAGAAGCCAGCCACTGGCCTTGCACCGAAACACATCCTTTTACTAGAGAGAGGATTAACTCTCTCAGGTAATTTGAATGGGTCTGTGATCAAGTGTGTTGCCCGGGCTGCTTCAGCCTCCTGGCACCCTGCCTTAATTGCTTGCACCATAATTGCCATGAGCAGGGGAGATGCAGATCACAAGGATCTTTGATCCTGAGGAACCAGCATTGAACTTGCTGCCAGTTAATGGAGGGAAGGACAAATGCTGGGAGGGAATAGATGTGTGCATGCTGGCAGGGGCTGCCTTTCCTCTGTCAGGACAAGTGTCTGTCCTTGAGCAGTTGAGATCCTTTGGTCCAGGCTCATCTCTGTTGCATATAATGCTAATACTCAGTGGAGACTAGCTCAAATGGGCTTTCACAGACACAGCTGGCAACTTTGCCTGGATCTGAAGTCCTATTTGGGCTCTAAATGTGATTTTAATGGATAATGAGAGGCCTAAAAAATAAAGGCAAATGAAGCCTGGTGTTAATTTGCTGTTTGGTGGGGAAACCTCATTACTGGTCTCTCTGTGGACACCAGCAGCAAGGGATCAGGCAGCCAGCAGGCAAGCCTGTTGTTTCTCCAAAGTCCATGCGTGATGCTGCAGGGACACATGGAGCAATGCGCAGCCAGAGAATGAGATCAGCATTTGGCTAGCATGAGGAAGGGAGTTAATGTAGTAAAAAGCTGTTCCACCCAGGCACCCTGCTCTCTCCAGGACAGAGAGCAGATTCCACAGTTTGGAAAGGCATCAAACACTGAACAAATAGAAATGATGGTTGCTTGTGGCAAATCTACAGCGATGGAGAAGTTGGCTGGCAGGGCTCATCTTCACTGCGGGAGGTGATGGGATTGCAGGGGAACCACAAGCTGACAGGTAGTTTGAATGTGATGCTGTCCTTCCCTCCCTCCTGCCTCGGCAGAGATTTGAAAATGCTGCTGATACGGTACGTTCACCTAGAGGCAACAGGAACTAGAGCTCCATGGTTCATGTTTTGGCCTCCCCATGCTCCCCGTGACAGCCCTGTCTCTTCTGCTAGTGTTCACTCTTCCTTGCAGGTTGGAGAGTGCTAGCTGCCCCAGCTCTCGAGGCCTTGGTGGTGTCAGCAGAGTGTGTACAAGCCCACCTCACCAAGCAGATTGACTCAGCCCGGCCCCCAGCGCAACATGTCCCTGCATGAGCACGCACTGTTCCTCTTCCGCAGTGCAGTGGGCACTGTCCGTCCAGCTCCAATGCTGAAGCGGGCTGTGAAGCTCCAGGGAGACAGGTGCCCTCAGTTGCTGGTGAAGGGCCGGGCCTTTCCAGTGAAGAGGGACCTGTACCTGGTGGGTTTCGGCAAAGCTGTGCTGGGGATGGCCGCGGCAGCAGAAGAGATCCTGGGAGACCACCTTGTTCGGGGGATCATCAATGTGCCACTAGGCATCCAGGA
Source organism: Morus bassanus (assembly GCA_031468815.1). Lineage (NCBI taxonomy): Eukaryota > Metazoa > Chordata > Aves > Suliformes > Sulidae > Morus > Morus bassanus. Next base: position 17,517,954 of record CM062580.1, on the reverse strand, counting down.
GAGCCTGCAGCGAGCAGGAATGCAGTAAGGGGGGCTCTGTCTGGATGGTTTGTGGGAGTAGGCTGCCAGATTTGTCCTCTGTGGGATGTTGCTGTGAACCCCTTTAGTCCTTTCTAGCTGCCCACCCTGCCCACACACTGCCCTGGTCTTCAACCTCCATCACATCCTGATGGCACCAGTGATACAGCCCATCTTTTGCACTGGATGCGCTGCCTCCCCAGCCCTGGAGAAGGGACACTCAGCAAAGGCCACCTCCCTGCCCTGGTCACTTGCTCTGTGCAACTCCAGTGCACCAGGCCCATTTGCCTGCTGAGTGACAGCCTGGCTGCCTGTGCAGGTGCACATGTCAGTGGTGTGATTGCCTCTCTTACCTCACCAGGGAGATGCTCCTGAAGCCACACAGCAAGATCCAGGTCATCGAAGGTGCCAAGAACAACCTCCCAGACCCAGAAGCTCTGAAGGGAGCAGCTGCCATCCAGGAGCTGGCTGAGGGTCTGACTGTGGACGACCTGCTCCTTGTGCTCATCTCAGGTAGCATGGAGAACCCAGGGAGTGGGCTCTGCTGATGGCCCTCCAGCCACCTGCACACACGTGGCCGTGCAGCAGGGGAGCACGCTGCTGTGCCAGCCCTTTCAGCATTGACACTTGCACCTCTGTGATTTTTCCTCTCCCTTCTCCCACCAGCCTTTCTCCAGGGATGCCGCAGCGGAGAGCATGGGGCTACCTGCTGCTGCAGTGGACATGCTCTCTCCCAGCATTTGGGAGAGGCTGAGCTGTGCAGGTTGGGTCCTGTGGTTGTGCCACCACTGTGAGATGGCACCTCTGGGCACAGCCTGGCAGCTACTCTCACCCCTTGGCAAGGAGACGCTTTCTTGCCCCCTCCTTACATTTGAGGATGCAGACTTGGAGAAGCAAGTACTTGGTAGACTTGCATGCTCCAAATTTGTGCAGGGGTATGAGTCTGTAAGCTGAAATTCGGGACTAACCCTTCCCAAGGCTTTGCTGCTTCCCAGCTAGTGGAAATGAGGCCCCCCCAGGTTCCAACACAGTGAGCTGCACACCTTGCAGGGTCAGCCCTGAAGGCCCCCAGGTCCTGTCTGCTGGGCCCCCGGGCTGTCCCCAGACCCAGGGCTGTGGAAGAAAGGTGGATATTGTGCATCCAAGGGATGCAGTGACATCACCCCAGCCTGAGCTCAGCTGGATGAGTGGGTGACACAGGGCAAAACCATGCAGGGGCTTGGAGCAGCTCTGTAGAAACCCCTTGGTCTCCTCCGCTCAGTGATTGTTCCTCTGTGGATGCTCGTACCTGATCTGGTGCAGGGAGAGTAGTGCTATTAGGCAAACACCTGAGCAACTGGAATCTAGCTGTGCTTGCTGGGGATTCCCCTGGGCTTCCTCCTGTCCTTTGGCTGTGGGGATCTCCAAGAGACTCCTCAGCCCTTCAGGGAGCCTGTACAGGATCTCCCTGTGGCTGTGACTCCCTATGCATACATGTGCACTCCCACACAGCAGCCGGTCCCCAACTGCTCCTGCCTCTCAGCTAGATCCCTGGCTATTGACTGAAACGCAGGCATTTGCATTTGTTTTTCTTGCTCATCATGTTTTATTGATGCTGATTTGTCTCAAACCTCTGAGCAGGCTTTGCCTTTTGACAGTAGCTTTCAGCTGTACTCCTGTGCATGTTCACTGTCTGCTCAGATCTTGTTCCTTTCTACTCTGTATTTTCCATCCATTCCACTTTTCCACTAGAACCCTTTTTCTTTACCTTCTTTTTCCACATTTCCAATGCCTGCTTGTATCAGACAGGTTCCCATCACTGAGGCTATCACCCTGGACTCTGGGTGTGCTTTGTCCTTTGTGTTACTGTCTCCCCCTTTCCTTTCCTCCCAGGCCTAGATGAGTGCAGTTCAGCCATTTCTAATCTTGCTGCAGCCATAGCTGGTGTTTTTACACACTGTCCTGAATAAATGGAGCCAGCAAAGCAGTCAGTGTCTCTATCTGCTTTGCACTGACTGCTGTGTGAGTCGTGGAGCCCATGGTCCCTGGTCACCCATCCAGGTAGCCCTTGAAAATCAGTGTGATGACACACTAGTAGCCTGATGTAGTGGGGATAGTAATTGCTGGCCCTTTTCTGTCATCCCTGCAACACTGCAGGCATGCGGTACCCTGGTCCAGTGAGGTTTACTCTGCCTGGGTGAAACATAGCTGACTGCAGATGGTGCAGGGCAGCAGTGATTAAAACCCACTGGTGAAGACGACTGAATTCTCCAGAGCTGTTAGCATAGTTCTCCAACCACTTCTGCCTTCCCCCTGGGCACTGGTGAGGGAAGAGAAAAGGCTCAAGTGCTGAACAGCCTTGCTTTCCTTCTGTCCTGATATCCTTGCCATGTCTTCTGCATCCAAGGGGGTGGATCAGCCCTACTGCCTGCTCCCATCCTTCCCATCCTCCTTGAAGAGAAGGAGAAACTCACAAAGATGCTGGCTTCCCGAGGAGCTGCCATACAGGAGCTGAACATTGTCCGGAAGACTCTGTCCTTGCTGAAGGGTGGAGGGCTGGCCCGGCTCGCATATCCCGCACAGGTAACCAAGGGGAAGCCCCTGCTTGCCCAGAGGTCACCCATTTGCCCTCAAAATAGGAGTTTAATCAGCCAACCTAAGCATGCTTGCAGGGTTTTTCTCCTTACTGAGTGAACAACCTTTGCACACTGTTTTGGGACTCTGTGGCTCAGATTTCACCAAGGCCCCAAACACTCAGGGAGATAGAGGTGGAAGAGGGGGAACTCAGACTTGGCAAATGTCAGCTGTCCCATCACACCACTCTCAGCAGACCCCAGCCCTCACCCAGCAGGCACTTCCAATGTGCTGGTGCTCCACCACAGCACTTTTGTGGCTGGGTCCGACCCTCGACCCCCATGGGGGCTGTTCTCAGCACGTGCCATTGCTGAACCCACACTAGGTTATCAGCTTGACAAGTGCAGTGGCACAGGTTACATCTTCCAGTGTGATGGTCCAACGTCAAAGGACATTGTAGATCTGTGGGTTCAAGAAGGGCAAGGTGACGTTCACAGGACCATAAAACAAAAATGGGCCAAGATCTGCCCATTTCCATCTGCTTTGACATGAGAGTGGCACAAGTGTAACTCAGAGCAGCACTTATGCCAGGGCTCTTGTGTGATCACCTGTCTCTGCCTCCCGCAATAACCCGTGGGCATTTCTTTTTGTAGGTGGTGAGCCTCATCCTTTCTGATGTGATTGGTGACCCCCTGGACATCATAGCAAGTGGGCCCACTGCTGCAAGCTCCCACAGTGTCCAAGACTGCCTTCAGATACTCGCCAAATACAACCTGCTGCACAATCTGCCCAAGTCAGTGGAAACGGTCCTGTCCAGCTCTCCCGCCAAGCCCACTGCTCCGGAAGACTACTCCCACGTTTGCAACATCATCATTGGGTCAAATACGCTGGCTCTAGACGAGGCCAAACGCCAAGCTGAGGGCCTGGGCTATGCAACTCTGATTCTGAGTGCAGCAGTCTCTGGGGAAGTCAGGCACATTGCGATGCTGTACTGCCAGCTGATTCAGCTGCTCTGCCTGGGCTTTGCTGGCCTCGGAGAAGGGCCCCTGAGTGACAAGGTGAGGGGGAATCTCCTGCAGCTGGCGGCAGAGCTAGAGATCCCAGGTTTAAACCTTGCCAAGTTTCTACAGGCCCTGCGAGGACTAGGGCCTGAAAGACCAGTCTGCATCCTGGCCGGTGGAGAAACCACAGTTCAGCTTCAAGGAACCGGCAAGGGAGGGAGGAACCAGGAGCTGGCCCTGCGTGTGGGGCTAGGACTGCACAGGGCACAGGCTACGAAAGTCAGCAGCCCCCTGGGGAGGTGTGAGGTCATCTTCCTCAGCGGGGGAACGGACGGGCAGGATGGCCCGACAGAGGCGGCAGGGGCCTTCTGCAGCCCAGAGCTGGTGGATGAGGCACTGCAGGAGGGCCTCAATGTGGAAGCCTTTCTCAGCAACAACGACTCCTATTCATTCTTCAGCCAGTTCCAAGGTGGGCGACACCTCCTGGTGACAGGCTTGACAGGCACCAATGTCATGGACATCCAGGCCGTTTTAATTAGAGCCACAGAGAGTTCATGAGAGCTCCCTCTGCAGATATCCAGATGCATTTAATTAGGACTGGGGGTAAATGAAGGCATCAACACTGCACGCAAATGTGAAACTACTTAAATTAGGGCTCACTGTTGAGGGTGCGAATATCTTTGATAGAAAGAATCCACTAATTAGACATGAGCGGATGTCCACAGCAAAAGCAAGCACTTGTAATTGGGATCAGAGGAAGATAAGAGGTCACATTACAGACACAGAGGCTGGATTTAACACTTCTGCTGAGAGCTGTCATTCTTGTGACTGCTTCAACTATAGTTAAGAGATGTGGGGAAATTGAGGCCACGGTAGGGCTGCCAGGGAGAGCCCTCACTGTGGCTGTTGCACCTCCAGTGCCCCCAGCTCAAGAGCAGCTCATTAGGGCACTTCTGCAGGTTCACAGAAGTGCATTACAGTGACTGAAGGATGTAAAAGCAATAGCAAGGCCTGCCCAGCTGGAGGCATGGAGGTGCTGGGGGAACGCAGTAGGAAGGGGACACCCAGCAGCAGCTCCATGTGCCAGCAGAGTGCCCTGCAGCTCCTCGTGCACCAGGGTGCCTGAGGCAACACAGAGACCCCGAACCCAGCACGACACACACCCAGCAGCGCAGCTAAGGAGCACATCGGCCGAGAGCAGCATTTCATCTCAGACGCGTGACACAAAAGCAGTGCACAGTGACAGTCACGCAGAGGGTGGTATGCCTTCACTGTGCAGCACAAGGAAGGGGATGACTGAAGTGCAGTGGCGAGCCAGCTGAGCGGAGCCCTTCTCCAGTCTCCTTCCCTCCGCGGGGACATCTTCCCTGCTGATCCCTGTTGGGAGAGCCTCCATGCCAGCAGCATCTATGCTATGAGCTTTCACAGTGCTTTCCAACTGCCTAGAAAAGTCACACAGCCAGACTGAGCCACTGACCTTTCTTCTGCGCTGAGGCAGAAGTCACTGTCACTCTGATTAACTCCACTAATTCTGTGGAACAAAAGGCAAGGAAGCCTTCACTCTCAGCTCTCCTGACCCATGCTGCTGAGCTGATCAAAGGGCAAAGCTGCCAGAGCTGTGCTTTGACAGGGAGCTGCTCCTCAGCGTGTATAAAAACGCAGTGGTTATTGCAGTTTTGTCACCTACTACAGTGCAGTATGTGGGAGAGCAGAGATGATCCAGGTTTCCCAGGACATGGAGCCCACAATGGGGCTGGTTTTCAGAAAGGCTCTGCCTGTAGCAACAGGCACAGTGATGGTTTTGGCTGGATATTCAAAGGACTTCAGCAGCTCAGCAGCCAGTATGACCCAACATGTCCAAAGCCTTTTGAATATCTGCCTGTTTGTTACAGAGCCTAAGTGGGAGCTGAGCTCCTTTGAAAATCCAGCCCTAATTTAATAGGACATGCTTGACTCAGACTCTTTCCAGACAGACAGACCTACTCTGTGTGGCTGATCTCATCTCGTGACATAAATACACCGTCCTGCCAACACTGTGAGTCGTGGTGTCTCACTGAACGCTGTTCTGCACCACGCTCCAAGACTGATCGGAGGGTGGATTTTTGAGGAGGATGCGACACCTCCTGCTTTGGTTTCGAAGCCAATATCTAACAAGCAGGGATATCAGCAGGACCGTCACGGGGCCCGGTATTGATGCCAGGCTGGCAGCTGGACTGTCTGGGCCACAGCCCAGGCACAGTGTCAAAGCACAAGCTTGGGGATTTCAAAACCCCGGTCTTACCCCAGTGGTTTAAACTCATCCACACATCTCATTTGTCCTCTGTGTCTGAAGGTCTTCTGTAACATGCCTGAACTTGCTCACACTGGCAAACAGCTTTGAGATCTGCTGCAGAAAACCTGCCAAGCATTATAAAGCTCGCTGTGCCCCCGTAATGTCAGGTGGCGGTTGCGCAGGAGAAGCTGCTTTGTGCCGTGCATTTTTCTCCGGAGGTCGCTAGCAGGTCGCTGGCAGGTCGCCTCCTTCATGTCCGGCATGCCAGCACCGCGGGGACACTAACAAGCGCAGTGATACAGCCAAAAAGTATGGGCTGTGGCCAGGATAACTGGCTAAAGCTGGCTCCAAAGTGGTGTTAATGCTTCCTGTCCAATTCCGCTCCAGTGAAATCCAGAGTGACTCCGGTTTTGGGCCGGGGTGCCTGGCAGAAGGGTCGCTGGCACCTTCAGCAGCAAGTCCAGTGTGCCAGGCTGGGCACGCTGTCACAGGCCCACCGTAGCCCTGTGCTCTGCCCGCAGCCCTGCCACATTGCTGAGCGCCAAGCTAGTCCTTGGAGCTGCTGCTTGTGCTGTGTTGCAGTCAAGTTCAGAAGACCTTGGGCTAGCACTCGCTGGCTTCTCCTGGGAAATGCCTACCACATGTACCCTGAGCAGTGTCCTTGCTTTCTAAACAGTGGCTTTTCACTAATGATTAAAGAGAGTTTGTGCTGGGGAGGAGAGAAGGCTAATAAAAGGTTTGTTGAAAGGATGGAGCTGTTTGAAGTGCACTTCACATCTACATTTGCTTGGCCTCCGTATACCGTTTTTGTTCTTGTCCCTTTTCTAATGAGGAGAAAAGAGGACAGGGGGAGGTTGACCAAGGACACCCAGGTTACAGAAACACTTTTCGTCTTCTGATGCTTCTACCTGGATAGATCAAAGCTCCATTTCTGCAGATTGCTTGGTGGACCTTATGCATCTTCTGCCTAGGGAGGAAAGGAGCTTCGAAGCGTGTGCACCCCTTACAAACAAGGCATCGTTTTATTCCTCTGGACAACACTCAGCATAGAATTGCCTGTTACTGCTCCAGCCCAAAGCCAGCTCCCTCTGACCTGCAGTCTCTTCACTGACAGCAAAAGGCCCCATGCATGAGCCAGCATACATTTGGTCGGGTTTTGCAAAGGATTTGTGAGATAACAGTTCCATCTGAAGACGCAACAGCATCGCTTACCTGCCAAGTAACGATTTGCCTCTGGGCTGTCGGAGCCTGCCAGGAGCAATGGCTTTCCCGTTGGGAACTTCAGTGAGTCACCACAGCTGAGCAGGGCTTTGCAGCTTGCCTGCACTGTCCTGGATGGGATATTAGCATCATGTGAGCGTACCCAGGCAAATGAAGAAAACCAGAGTGCAACTGTGGTCACATCGAGTGATCCCAGTGTGCGGGCCACGCTGGGCCCAGCTCCGTGCCATCCTGGCTCCGGGGTGCTTGCGCCTAAGGAGACAAGTCACAAAAAGAGTGAGGACAATAAGAGCTGCTTTTGACACTCCCAGTCCCTTCCCTTTTTACCAAAAAAACAAAACTCTTCCTACACCAGCCAGCCTCCACAAAGGAGAGAGATGGGTGGAGATGGCCAAAAGCTCCCTGGTCACATCCCCGTACTTGGGCAGGGGACACAGGGACAGCTATCAGGAAAAGCAAGCCCAGCCTCTGGGCAGAGAGCATGTGAGCAAAGCCTGGGTGTCTTCAGGGTCTCCTAAGAAGGCTGCTCGTAGCCAAACAGTGCTAACGGCCAGGAGAAGAACTGTGTTATTAACAGCACGAGCTTTTGGCAGTAAATTAAAAATCTTGGCTGCCGCCCTTGGCTCTGCTCTTGCCTCTTAGGAGACATTAATATCACAGCTCCCCAGCATTCCCATTATCACTTCATTAAGGATCCAATAATGATAAATGTGGATGGTTTTATTTTGCACGGAGCCTGATTAATGGCTAATATTTCACTAGGTGTTAATGCGGCCCTTCCTTTATGGAGGCATTGGAAGGGGGCTGCCTTTCATCTCCTCCACAAGCTGGGTAATTTTCACTATTTTCGCTAATGTGACAGATTTAATGCAAACCTTGAAAGAGCGGCTGAGGCCTCTTGAGAAACTTTGAAGAGCATCATGCTTGGGGCAGCCTTTGCTGCCATGGCCACTCCCCAGCTCCTTTCTTCTTCTTCTTCTTCTCCTCCTGCTCCTCCTCCCCTGTCCTGCTGTCAGTGCCTCCTTCCAGTCCTCCTCCTCCTCTTCCTCCTCTTCTTCTTCTTCCTCCTCCCCTGTCCTGCTGTCAGCGCCTCCTTCCAGTGCCTGCACCCAGATGCTGCCAGAGGCTGTCGCCCATCTCCCAGGATAGTGGGGGCCAAAGGAAAGCAAAGCAGGGGTCTCCCCAGGGATGAGCCCACCAGTGCAGCTGCCAGGGCTCTCCACAGCAGATGTGGTGCAGAATCAGGCCCACCCTTGCAAGGGGGTGCAAGGCAAGGAGTGGGCTCATGCTGGCCTCACCCCAAAGCAGCTTGGCACCCCTTGCCTGCCTCCGGAGAGGGCTGGGGAGCCCAGGACGCAGGACAGAGCCCGGGCTGAGGCCAGCAGCTCTCTTCCAGCACCCTGGGGGATCACTTGGTGGCTCCTCTGAGGCTGGCTTCTGTGGCACAGGGGCTGTTCTCTGCCGTAGAACCCCGGCGTATTGCACGGCTTCAATCCCTATATGAAGTGGGATGTATAATCACATAGGAATAAAAAGCCATACAAGACGGCAGGCTGCGAGTTGCTCCATGCTGGTGGGGCGACAGTCCCTCTGCAGTGGCTGCCGTGGCCCCCGCTGGGATGGGGCTGGGCCCTGGGGAGTCCCCAGGAGCCCCCCCAAGCCCCTGTTGGGGGGTTTGTGGGGAGACAGAGGAGCCCTGCATCAAACAGAAGAGAGGCGATGTTTCAGCCAGGAGAAAGCGTGGGAGGCCCCAAAGCCGCTGGAGAGGGAGCCCTGCACGATGTCAGCACTTGCTCCCAGCTCTCCCGGCTAACAGGGGCCTCCCACCCCGGGCCCCCCCTTGGAGCTGAGACAAGACTTGCCCTGTGGTACACCCAGACCTCCCCTCTGCCCATCCCTGCCCTGGGGCATCACTCTCCACAGGCTCCTCCAGCCCAGGGACCCTCTGCTTGCACCGCTGTTGTCCCCAGGGCTTTATCAGCCCCACCAAGGCAATGGGTACCACAACCCTCCAGCACCGCAACCCTCCAGCACCATCGCAAACACCTGGTGGGGGGAGAAAGAGGAGCCAGCCCCCTCCCCGTGGCAGTGGGAGCATCCTCCGCCATCTGACCGAGAAGAGGGGAGCCCAGCGGGTGTAGTGAGTGGCTGCAGGGAGCTGTCAGAGCACAAATCCCTGGCAGCCCATGAGGAGCAGCACCCGGCTGCCTGCAGGAGCTCTTGACAGGGGGCCAGGCACCAACACGAATGAGAGCGGATCCTCCACTAAGAAGTTGGACGTGGGTGGAATGAAATGGGGCAGCTATTGCCCTGGTGAATGCTTACCAAGCAGCCCCACGTGCTGGGGTAGGGGGGGTGACCAGGGCAGGCTCTTGCAGGAGCCCACCCAAGCGATGCTGGGGATAAAGCCAAGTGGTGGCCAGCAGAAAGGGGGGGTTTTGTGCTGCCTCTGCTCCTCCTGCCTTTCTCTGGAAGCTGCTCACATCCCAGCAGCGATTCTGGCATCCGTGGGATGGGAGACCCAGAGCAGGAGGGGACGGGTGGCGGGTGCAGGCTTGTGCAATGCATTCCGGACACGCACTGAGAAGGGAAGAGCTTCTTTTAGCTTAAAAAGAGCAAAGCAGCAATGCATGGCCATGCTCTGCTTGTGAGGGCACCAAAAAAACTCTTTTCACTGGCCCAAGGGGCCATGGCTGATCACCAGCCTCTGGCCAAGCATTGGGCATTGCCTTGGGCAGCACCAGAAGGGCTGAGCTGCCCCAGAGCCATCACCCTGGGCTCCCCTTACCCCACGAGAAGAAAACTTCAAGCTCCAGGCTGCCTTTCTGAGCCACGTGGCAGCACTGGGAAGTATCAATACCCTTCAAAACACTCCCAGAAACCTTCCTCCATCCCCAGGGTCAGGGTTTCTCCCGAGGCCAGAGCAGCTCAGCAGGTTGGACTCTGCACATCATCCTTCCTGGGACGCTCCTGCCCAGCTGGACCCTGCATGGTGGACGGGTGGGGTCCCTGAGCAAGGGCCCCCACATGTCCCCTTCCTGGGGCAGTGCAGGCAGGGGGCTGCCAGGCTCTGGGGAAAGGGGTAACATCCCTTGTTCAGCATGGGGCAGCTGCAATTTGGAGCAAGGGGCCTTTTTTTGGTGCAAAACCTGGAGGGTTTTGCTTTCCACATCCACATTTCATGAGCTCTCACCCACCTGCTCCAAAAGCTGCTAAGAGGCAAGGGTTGAGCCACATCGCAGCCGAGTTCTGGGAGGATGGAGGTGTCATCCCCACCCTGGAGGGGGGCAGCCCTGGCTGTCCCCTGGCCAGGCTTTGCCATGGCGATTGCTGGATCAGGCATCGCAGCTCTTCAAAAAATGCAAATACCACAGCTCGAGGGGCTCAACTGAACCAAAATCCCCAGCAAAACCCACGCAGGAGGTGAGCAGTGATGGCTGTCAGCGCAGCAGGGGGGAGAAGCGGGCAAGTGACCACACCACCGGAGCAAACCAGGCGCGGTGATGGTGCCACTGGGTCCTCAATTGCTTCTTAACCGCCTCCAAACCAAATCAGCAATTAAGGGATTGTCATTTGATGATTTGTACAAAATGATGCGTTTGTGAATCACTGTACCCAGGCTGGGTAAGAACACCGCCGGTGCTGTATTTGGGCATAATTACTCTCCACGAGCATGTGAATCATTAGGTATAATTACCCTAATAAATAAAAGGGCGATAACTCCAGTCTCTAGCCGAACCTAGCACAAGCGATATTCAGAGCGAGCTGTGCGAAAGAAAACCAGGCGCACAAGGCAGAGGGAAAGCAGAAAGAGGAGAGCTTCAAAACCTGGACACGCTGTTAATCCCTCCTGCAGCGATCGAAGCTGGCTGGCAGTGATAGTGTCTCTCCCGCAGCTCCCCACCAGAGTTTGGAGGCAGAGGATTTGCCTTAGAGGGCTCAGGTTTGGCTGCGACAGGGTTGTCCCTTCCCAGGGCAGCGTCCCACCAGAGCACGACTTCTCCTGGCAAAAGTTTCTCTGCTGCAAAAACATAATCAGGTTAAAAAAAAAAAAAAAGGATTTATTTTGGGGGTGACGGGGGGGCAACAGTTACTCAAGTCTAATGAAACCATTTTGCTTTTCCCCTGGGAAATGCTGGAATAAAAAAAAAAACCCAAACTCACCCCGTTCAAAGTTGACATTTTGAAATGAAGCAGCAATTTTCTTCTCCACTTAAAAATGTCATCACAGTCTTTTGCTTAAAAAAAAAAAAAAAAACCAAAAAAAAACCAGCCTTCCCTGAGTGACATTTTAAGGGGAAATGTTGACTTAAAACCAGAAGGAAACCCCCCAACCCATGCAATGAAACATTTCGAGCTGCAGCGAGACTCCTTGCAGGGAAATCAATATTTTGGCAGAAAAAAACCTGCAAGTAACTACAGATCTTCTGTGGACTGAATTTCCTGCAGGACAAACCAATCCTCGCAGGCAGCATCACCACCCTGTCCCAGAGGAAACAGCATCCCCAACTCTGGGCAAATTTTCTCAAAAGCCCAGCAAAGCAAAGCAAAAAATTGGGAGTAGAGGCTGGTTTTGTCCGAGAGGTGTGGCAGGTGAGCGGTGCTGGCTCTAGGCAATCCCCATGAGATGCCAGCGCAGGAGCTGCCCCTGCCCAGCCCAGCCCCAGCGCCGGGGAAGATGCTGATGCCAGGGGATGCTGGCACTGGGGTGGGGAACCACAGCAAGTGATAGTGGGGCTTATTCTGCCTCCTCCGGGGCTCCCTGCAGCCTCCGCAGGGAGAAACAGGATTTAGTTTGCAACTCATGGGAATCCCTGCTTGCTCCCCAGGGAGCAAGAGGATTGTGGCTCGTCCCTTCTCTGCTTCCAAGAAGGGCTGGGCTCTGCCTAGAGATGCTCCATGAGATCTGGGTGTGCCGTACCATGCCACGCTGCACCATGCCGTGCCGTACCATGCCACCTCCGCCTGCAGCCCTTCTGCTGGGTGGTGTTTGACCAGGAGCAATCTATGCTTGGGCTCTCCTGGGGCCGCAGTTATTGCTGCCTGGGTCTTCGTTTTTTAATAACCCATAATATGAGAAGCCTGCCCAGGGGAGCAGAGGGATTATTGGCAAACATCACGTCCCATTTGCTGGGCTTCGAGGGGCTTCAGTCATGTGGATTAGCCAGGAATGGAGAGAGTGACACAAACCACTGGGCTGGGACAGACTAGGGCTGAATCCTTTTAACACAAGGGCTGCAGCAAAATCCCACAGACAGCAAGTATCCTCCAGCCTCCAAAGGAAAGGGACAGGTGGGAAGGGCTGTGGAATCCTAATTAGCTCTTCGATAATAATGAACTGGCACTGAAGCAAACAAGCCAACAACTGCAGGTGGCACAGCTTCTGCCACCACCTCCCAGTCGCAGCACCGGGCTGCCCACACAAGGGGGCTTGGTGGCACAGCCAGGGACACAGGGACCCAAGGAAACAGGGGACATGAGCCACCATGGGAAAGGAGCAACATGGGCTTGGGCAGGGAGGATGCAAAGCATACAGGACACAAGAACACATGGCATGCCACAGTCCTTGTCCCCATCTCCTCAGCTGAAACTGCGAGATGCCACCACTTCTACAGGGACACCCACCTTGCCAGGGGCTTTCTGCAAGACCAAGGCAGAGTCACTTCATCCTCAGATGAAGCCAGCAGCCCAGGGATGGGGCACCCTGTCACCAGCTATGCCAACAGGTGCCCGCTGGCTTGGAAACCTAAAAGCCAGCAGCTGGAGATACAAGGCATGCAAATAAATCCTTACACTGGACATCTGTGCCTCGGTCCCTATTTATGGGCTCCAAAAGCCCATAGGGCACCCAGCAGGCAAGTCAGGAGGGAGCCTTGGGGTGCAGAGCCAGGGCCCTGTGCCAGAGGTGCTGGGGACATCCTGCAATACTAATTAGCACTATTAGTTATTAAATGCCACCGGGCAGGGAGGAGAAGGAGCTTCCCTCTTGCTCAGGGAGAGCCGGTGACTGACAGCTCCTTTCTTGCATCCAGGGCTAACACCTACTAAGAGGGGGTGAAGGGGCTCCCTGCACATCACCCCCAGCACCCTGGTTGCAAACCTGGGAGCCACCCACCAGCAGCTGCTGGATGCACAACTCAGCCACAGCCCCATCACAAACAGCACCCAAAGAGCATGAAAGTCCTGGCCCAGCACAGGCTACAGGGGTAAGCCCTGCAGAAAGCCACCCCTGAGCTCAGGGTGATGCCAAAAACAAGCAACACAGACAATTATGCAGTGGCATCACCTCAGGCACAGCCCTTGAGCCCAGCTCAGCTCCCACTAGCCTTTATCAGCAACACCAGCAACAAGCCCAGCCTGGGAGAACATGTGAATCTTGTCCTAGTGCCCAAGTTAAGCGGGCCCCGCTCACCAGCACATCCCCACAGAGCCTGCAAACTACATCCCACCCCTCCTCAGCCACTTTAACCTCTTATAAACCCTCCTGGAAAGGCAGGAATTGCTGTGTGCTGTGCTGAGCCACCAAAAGTTGATTAAGCCCTAATTAATTGCATTAAGGTCAGCCAATGTACTCTGTTAAGGAAGAAAGCCAATAATTAAACTCCACGTGGGGCATGCTTCTGCCATTAGCTCCCCAGGCTGCAGCAGTGGAGTTGGGCTCGGCAGGGTCACAGCCAGCGCCACTCGCCAGCACATGGCAGTGGCAGTCGGGGAAATAATTAAGTGCCAGGCATAAAACCATCAGCACTTTAGCAGCTGGTTGAAAAACCCACCCAGTATCGTTGTCAGCAGCAGGGCTGCTGGGGAAGGCTCAAGGTGGAGGGGACCACAGGAGCACACGGGCTGCTCCTCCTTTGTGGGGAGCCCTGCAGAGGATGCAGCTGTGTCCAGCCAGGCTGGGGCAAGGAGAGCAGCAGGGGCTGGCGTGGGTCCCGCCCAGGGAGAGAAGCTCTGCGGGTGCCAACAATAGGGTTTTATGTAGCCCAGACAAGAGCACCTGCCCTGGCGCTGGGAGCCGGCCAGGGGCACCATATGGAGGGGACCTGCACCTCGCTGCAGCAGTGCTGTCTTGGCACAGGGCCAGCCTGGCCGGGGATGTGGCCCCCAGCACGGAGAGGACCCCGTGTGCTGAGCCATGCAGGATGGGGCCATTCGAGTCCTGCCTCCACCCATCACTGGTCCAGCCTGGAAGTGCAACTACCAGGCACAGAAGTGATGGGTATGAGATGGGTACGAGCGTCAGGTTGTTCCTGGCCACCCCGTCCCCGGGTGCTACATGCCCCGAGAAGGTGAGGGTGCTGCAGGGGAGCCTCAGCTCTGGGCCGAAACCTTGCCTTGCCTTGGGGCTTTGTGGCAGAGCATGGAGTGATGGGGCAGCACGAGCGGTTCCCGGGGTGAGGGACAGGATCCTGTGGCTTCTGGGGAGGGAAGGAGCATGGGGCACTGGGGGCTCTGCCCATTCAATCCCTCTCTGGCAGCAAGCTCATTTAAGGCTTTTCTTTGCTCCCAGCTGAAAAAATAAAGGCCAAGGTAATCTGCCTGCCTGTCCCTCTTTGTCTCGGGGATAATAGCAGCCAGTGCAGTGTGGAGCCCCCCAGGGCTTTGCAGATTACAGCTTTCAGAGATGTCTACAGTGCCTGGACAAAAATGAGAGGTGGTGGAGCAGAGCAGAACGGCAGGGACGTCACAAGGTCACCCACCCTGCCTGCCTAACTGCATCTCCCCTCTCCTTCCCATGCAACCGGCTGGTCGGGCGATAGGATGACAGGATGGTGGCCGGGCAATGGGACAGTGGCAGAGCACTCCTCTGGGCCTCCCAGCTCCAAAGACTGACCCTTCACTGAGGGCAGAGTTATGAATATTTCACAGAGGATTTTTGCTTTATAATTTACCCTTTGCTGATTCTGATAATTACACATCTGATCTGGGGCGGGCTGGAAATAGAGACAAAACCACGTAACCCGCCACAGTAACCACGACAGTGCGAGCTGCTGCTCCCGTACTCAGGATGACTTGTTTGCAAACCACCTACAGACCCGAAAAGACTGGCTGGAGACACGCAGGAATCGCTGTACAGGGCTGAGCAGCAGCTGGCTTTTCAAAAACTCACGGGGTCAAGACATGGGAGAAAAAATCCCAAACCAGTTCCCCCATTTCCCATTAGTTTTGTCTGGCAGGAGGCATCCCAGACCCAGCAATGAATATCTGCTCAGGAATGTCTCATGTCTAAAAGCACAAAAAAAAAAAAAAGAGAGGTGGGAGGAAACCCTACGCCTGGCCTGCCTGGCCTTCTTTCCCCGTGGCAGAGTTCAACTGGCTTCAAGAGGGCAGGCAGGGGCTCACAGCACCTTGTGCTCAGCAGCACGGATGCAGGCGGAGGGGCAGACCGGAGGAAGACGCCATCCCTGTGCATTCCTCTTTCCAGCTCTCCATCCCCGCTGCAGCTGCCCACGCCAGCCCCGGGTCGTGGCCAGGCTCGGGCTCCCGCTTGTCCCCTGCTCGCTCGCCCTCCCTCCCTCCCATCACCACACACGTCATCCCTCCAAACACAGCCCACGTAGCTGGCGCGGCGGCGCCGACACCGGCGAGCTGGAGGGGGCCTGGCCGGCACACCCCACGGCACGGGGCTCGGCACCCTTGAGCTCCGCTCCCGCACAGCCCAGGTTTATCTAGTTTATCAAAACCATTGGGTACCCGAAGCCACAACAGCATCCTCCAAAAAAACTTCCTGGAATGAAGCATCTGTGCGGGCGTTTTGTAGACCTTAGTGTGTACGTACTCCCCTGAAACACCCTGCATGCCCTCTGAGTGCCACCCACCCCAAGCATCACCTCTTTCCTGCCTTTTAGAGCCAGACCCGAGACGGAGAACAAACCAGACGGAGCAGAGGGGAGACAGAGGCACCAGACAATGAAACCATGGCTAAACCCACAGTCCTCGACAGTCCAGCTCTGGGCTCAGCAGACCTTGTCGCTCCTCTGCCCCACTCGGGGTGCAGAAACTGGGCACCCCGTCCCCTGAGGGTAGCACCCACACCAGCTACCGCCCGGGGCCATCTGCAGCATCCCACTGAAATTCTAGCTCCGGCCTCCGTAGCGGATGGAGATAAGAACAAAACTACTCCCCCACTTATAAACAAGGGGCCAGATTCTGCTGCCAGCATCCGGCAGGCGACACCCGAGCCTGCGAGGCCAAACCTGGCCACAAAGCAGCTCCGTGCGGGGATCGCAACCAGGATCCAGCAGCCTGCCCGCGGTACATGGAGCAGGAAGCGCGGATGAGTCCCAGCTTCTCCTTTTACCTGGGGCCGGCGTGAATCCCGGCAGCGCAGGAGGAGCGATGTGAAGTGAAGGCGGCTTGGGGAAATGGGATCCCCTCCTGGGGATGGTATCAAAGACACATGCAAAAGGGATAATAAAAGACCGACACCCCCCCCCCCCGTCACCCATCCCCATCCCTGCTCCAGACAAAGGCAAACCTGGGCATAGCAGTGCACACATGAAACACAAACCCCCTTGAGACCCCAGGCTGGCCGAGGCCCCCCCAGCCCCGCGGGACCCCTGGGGACCGGCACCATGCACAGACCCAAGTGATGCCCAAACCGACATGGGGCCTGCGATGAAAACTGTGCCAGGAGAAAAACCCACCCTGGGGAATGCAGCACTGGGGAGGTACCTGTGCAATCCCCAGCCAAACCGCTGGTGCCCCCAACCTCAGGGCATCCCAATGCCACCGTCCCTGGGAGGTGACAGGTATTTATTGGGGCGAGTGGCTGTCCCCCCCTGGCTCTGCAGACCGTCGCTGGATGGTGGCAGGGGCTGCCATTGGCTCCCGTGCCACCCGGGCAGCATCGCTCTCCAGGGGCTCGCTCTGCCAGGGCCAACTTTACAAGGGAAGCAATTATTTCTTTTTTTTTTTTTTTTTCCCCCCAGCTGAAACAAAGACAAGGGCTAGAGCCAGCAAGAGCATGGATGAGAAAACAGGCTGGGGGGAGGGATGGAAAAAAAAAACACTCAAACCCACGGATCTTGAAACAAGAGGGAAGGATAAAAAAGAAGCCGGAGGCTGCAGAGGTAGACATGAAGATGGGAGGGTAAAAAATTGCAGAGGGAAGAGGCAGCAGCCAGGAGCTGAGTGGGGAGCTCGGCCGTGTCACACGTATCGCACCCCCGGGGTGCCACCGGCCCCCCTAACGGCCCTCTGAGGCCACCCGGGGGGATGCCATGCCCCCACAGGGAGTCAGTCCCTCGTGGGCCAGGGCTTTGCGGGGAGAAGAGAGCGCAGGGGAGACAAGGGCTCGGCCCCCTGCCCAGGGCACGGCTCCTGCACCCCAAGGGTGCTCCCCTCGCGGGTGGGCTCTCCACCAGGCCCCCACGTCCCCAGCACGGTGGCCAGAGGAGTGACCGCTGAGGACGTGGGGGGACACAGCGAGCGGCCGAGGGGTCCCGCAGAGCTCTCCCTCGGATCCACCTGCCGTCAGGCAGCCGGCGCCCCGAGCCCACGCCCACGCCAGCCCCCAACGTCCCACGACCCCGCTTTCCGTGGGGCATCTGCGAAGACCCCCCCTCACCCCAGAGGTCCCCGCGACCACCAGCCCTCCATCCCGGGAGCCTTTTCTCTCTGGCCGCCGAGGCAACCGCCTCCCTCCCCGCTGGCTCCGGCGGCAGGATCCGGCCCCGGCTCCAGCCCAGCGCCCCCGGCCAGCGGCAGCCGGGGCGGCGGGGGGAGCGGGGCGACCCCCGGGCTCCTCCGCTCCCCATCCCCGGGGATGGTCCCGGCAGGGCCGGTACCAGCCGGGGAGGGTCCGGCCCCGCTCCCCGCCCTCACCCCGCACCCAGCGAGCCGAGCCGTGGCGCACCCGCCCCGCCGCCCGCTCCTGCCCCCGCAGCCCGGTCCCCACCGCCCGGTCGCGGTGCCGGTGCCGGTGCCGGTGCCGGTCCTACCTGCGCGGCGCCGCCGCCGTCCCCGTCTGCAGCCGCCGCCGAGTCGCGCTGCCGCGGGGGCGGGCAGCGGGGAAGGGGGGGGGCGAGCGCCCCCTCCCCGCCCCCGGCCCCGCCGGTCCGCCCTGCCCGGGCCGGCCCCGGCCCCCAGCCCCGGCAGCGCCGGCCGGAGCTCCCCGCCCCCTCCGCAGCCCTCCTCGCCATCCCCCCCGCACTGCCCTACATCCCCCGGGGACCCCCCACCCCCGGGGCCGCACCGGGCTGGGCCCCCCAGCAAAGCCCAGATGGGGGACACAGCCTGGGGTGGGGGGCACAGCCCGGGATGGGGGCACAGGGGGAGCACAGCTGGGGATGGGGCGTACAGACAGGGATGGAGGCACAGACCAGGACAGGGGTTACAGGGGGAGCCCAGCCCAGGATGGGGGGCACAGTCCAGGATGGGGGGACACCAGGGGAGCACAGCCTGGGACAGGGCTGCCCACCCTGGGAGCAAGACCAAAACCATCTCAACCAGGACAGAGCATCATCACCGGCCTCTTCCCCGCTTGCTCCCCACCGAGCCACGGAAGGTCCAGAGAAGGGGCTGTGACTGTCCCCAGACACATGGCAATGGGGTGCTGCAGGTGAATCCCACACCAGTGCCGTAGCTCTGGGCACTGGGGCACATGCAGGTCCCCAAAACCACGCATGCATGGGCATCCTTCCATGTCCTCAAGCTGGGTACCACCACCTCTGCCTGATGCTCCCGGGCAAGGTGGCTGCCACTCACCCCTGGCTGACGCCAGCTCAGAGGGGACATTGGGGCTGGTGTTGCACCCCATCCACATGCACACCTCTCCCTTTGATGTCTCACAATCAATTTGCCTCCCCCTTCATCTCTGAGGGCTGGGTCCAAGCCGGCAGAAAAATCAAAGGGAAAGCGCAGATGGCACCCAGGCTCATGGACACCAGCCTGAAGCGCTCCCCTTCATGCCAGGCAGAGGTGGGACGATGAGAGGGGGACGCCAGGCTGCAAGACATGGACCGTGGCTTCCCTTTTTCCTGTGCCAGTCCAAGGGCAGCAACTTCATCCCAAAACCACGACAGAAGGTGGCCCTTGGGGCTGGGGCACGGCTTAAGGATGTGGGTGGTTTGGACTGATGTCCCTGCTCGGCTGCATCCCAGAAAGCACCCCCTTTGTCCTTTCACAGTGTCCTGCCTGCTCGCAGCCCCACAGCACTGCTGGCTGGAGCATGGCACAGCTGCTGGGCTCTGTGCCGCGATGGCAGAGGTGGCTCTGGGGCTGTTCCTGGAGAACCATGGGGACAGGGAATGTGTGGGAGCTGCATCCTACCAGTGCTGACACCCCGGGACAGCTCTGGGCTCTGCCTTCACACCCTGGGTTCACCCAAGCTCCCCTGCCCCTCATGTTCACCCTGCCCCTGGGTTCACCCAAGCTCCACAGCCCCTGAGCACAACCTGTGCCATTCCTCTAGCATTAATAAAGCCATTAATTAATTAATAGATTGGAGAGATGGCTCAGAAATGCTGCTTTGCAAGCGAGCTGGAAGCGCCTCAATTCGGATCACGGCGATAAGCGGGCTCAAGGAGGCAGAAGACATTTTAACGCTGGGGCAGCTGTTTAATACAGGCAAATCCTTCCTGGGTCGCTTCTGAATCCCTGTGCACACCAAGCAGAGGCCTGCAAAGAAAAAACAAATGCGATAAATGAGCTGGGTTTCCCAGGAGAAAACCCCAAAAGGGGAGCAGAGGAGCCCGGGCCACTGCACTGCACAGAGCCGCCTTTCATTACAAAGGGCCGGGAAGCAGCTCAGAGCTGCCAGCAACACCGACACGATGCAAGAGGGGATTTTTCAGGCTGATGCAGCAACAAAGGCAGTTAAATCTAGCCAGGTAAGAGGCTTTCAAGGTTAGCTGGCCGTTCCCACAGCACAGGCTTTTTCCTTTCTTTTTTTCTCTTTCTTCTTTTTCCTCTTTCTTTTTTTCCCCTGCTTATCTAGGAGGAATTATTTTTGGTAATCCGTGCGTTGCTGCTCGTTGGGCGCTGGAGCAGAAGTAAGCAGGTAAGTGGCGCTTTCATCCCCAGCCTGGCTTCCCACCACGGCCGGGAGTCCAGCAAGGGGCTTTGAGCCTCAAAGGGAAGCGGCGAGGCTGGGCCAAGGCAGCTGGAGCGGCTCTAAGCTCGCGGCAGCTGGGAATTGCTTGTTTTATTTGATTGAAGTGATGGCAGCAGAAAGCTA
Source organism: Morus bassanus (assembly GCA_031468815.1). Taxonomy (NCBI): domain Eukaryota; kingdom Metazoa; phylum Chordata; class Aves; order Suliformes; family Sulidae; genus Morus; species Morus bassanus. The sequence continues at coordinate 17,497,709 of CM062580.1, read as the reverse complement.
CCTGGAGATGAGCAGCTTTCACACCAAACGCCTGCTGCACTGGCAGAGGCTGGGTGCTGTAAGGCATCTCTGGGTGGTGTGGGGTGCTGGCACCCATCGGGGAGCAAAGAGCAGGGTGCACCCACCATTTCCCCCTGCCTGGAAAGGTTGGGGGGACAGGGGCATCTCCAACACCAGTGGGGGCAGAGAGGTGACCTTGTTGTGCAAAGCAGTGCCTGGGCGCTTTCGGTGGCATTCGCTGCCCGGCCCCTCCTGGCAGGGCAGAGTGGTGCCGGGAGTGGGGAAGGCCACCCATGACACCCATGTCCATCCCCCACAGAAAGCCCAGCACCCTTGCATGGGGAGAGGTGGGTGCTGTGATCCTAGGGCCCCCATCGCTGGCTCTGCAGGGAGCCCAGGTGGTTTGTGGACCTCGGTGGGGTATTTTGGGGATGGACCAGGACGGAACTCAGACCTCAAAGCCTGTTGGAGGCCACAAGGGTGTTTCTGAAGGGATCTGTGTCCCTGGAGACCTGCACACCAGTCCTGGTCCTCCCTGGGGAAACACCCTGGACTGGGGTGGGCTTCGCCCTGGACAGCCACCTTCCCATGCTTCGGCCGGGTGGAGGATGTGCCAGCGGCCCATGACTCAACACCTTCTCCCGGCACTTCGCATTAGCAGGTAGGATGTGAAATGAACCCAAAGGCTGTAACGAGCCGTGCAGGCAGAGGCAGTGCCAGCTCAGCGAGCTGTGGCACCGTATGGGGAGCCACGGCCCCTTGCCATCCCGGGGCTGAACCGCGGGATGTGGCTGTGATGGGGAGTGGCCATGACTCATCTCCCTGATGGAGCTCATCATCTCATCCTCCTCTAGTGAAAACTCCTCAGACATCATCCCACTGAGCCCAGAACACCCTGTGATGATCCAGTCAGTGCAATGATGCCATTGCACAGACTCCATCCATCCTCTCATGATGCCTTTTGCATCACGTCAGGCCACGTGGCGACCCAGCCGTGCCAAGATGGTGCCATGCAGCGTGCATGCCCACACCCCACTCAGGTTAGTGGTGCAACGAGAGCACCCCACCGTGCTGTGCCACCTAGCACCCTGCCCCTGCCCGGGGACCTCCTGCCCTGCCTTGGCACGGAGCGAAGGCAACAGAGGATTTCTCTTACTCCCCACTCTCCTCCTCCTCCTCTCCCTCTGCCCAGCCGGCATCCGCCACCACAACAAGATTAAACCAATTGCACCATTATTTGTTTCATATTTAATAAGGGCTTGAGGAGCAGATCTCCCAGCAAGCCCCTGCTATCAATCAAACCTGCACAGAGTCCCCCTTCGCGCCCGCCTTTCCAAGAAGAAAGAAAACAAAATTGGACTAATTTATTATTCATTCGTTCATTAAGTCCGTATTAACCAGATATATTATAAAGGAAAACAGGATTGCGTCTTTTGATCAGCAAACTCTCTGCTCATGAATATCCATGAGGCTCCCCCCCCACGCCGGCACCTCTCCCGTGTGCGGAGCAAGCCGACGGCGGGTGCGGGTGCCAGGCTGGGTCCCAGCACACAGCAGGGCTGGGAAGCTGATCTCTGGCTCTCTCTGCTTGCACAGTGTTGGGGAGCAGCTGCGCCATCCCATGGGACTCTGGAGCTCCCGCCACCCATGGGTGCCCATGGCTGGAAGGGGGAGACCAAGCCCCACTGGGGGCAGGGTACTGATGCGGATGTCCCAGGGGGCACCGGGGCGATGGGCTCCCCTCCTGCCTGCCTGGGGCTGAGCAGGGAGCTGAGCAGGTGTTGTTTCCGTGGCGTGAAAAAGCAGCATATGTCCCCGGCAAGCGCGGCGGCAGGCAGCGATGCCCACAGCTCTGCTGATGCTGCAGGGAGGCAGAGCGGGACCCTGAGGTGGCAGCAGTGCCCTGAGGGACTGGCACAGGACCAGGGCAGCATGTCCCCCAGCTCCCTGGGGCACCCTCCACGAGCCCCTTGGTCCAGCCCGGGGAGGATGGGCCGGGGCAGGACCAGGGCCCCAGGATGCTGTTGTAGGGACTGGGTGGCATCAGGTCATAAGCTGACGGCAATGCGTGCCTGAGTGAGCCAGCAGCATCTCGGGAAGTGGCAGAGCGCAGGAGAGCCACATCCCAGCCCAGCAGGGAAGTGGATCCTGGCCGTGCCCAGGAGGTGCTGCACCTTGCAGCAGCAACAGGCACACATGGAAAGGTGCCGGGCGACACAGCTGCACAGATGTCCATGCAACCATGCAGTCCGGCCAGACCTGAAAATAGGTTGGTTTAAAAAATGCATTACTTTGAAGTTATGTAAATGAAAGGCAGTGGCAAACAGAGCACGCTGGCAAAAGGTTTCCTCTTTTTTTTTTTTTTTCCTCCTTGCCAGCTTCCTCCGGTTAAAATTGGGTTGCAATTCATTAATAAAGGAACAGTTGTACTGAATAAGCTCCCGTGCTTAAATCAGGACAGAGAAGCATAATTAACCCAGCTCCAGTCTGATGTGATGGAAGAGGAAAATGCTCTTCTGTTTTGGTCCCTTCTCTTAAAAGCCCATCGTGTTCTCCTGGCCTCTTGGGAATGGAGTCGAGCTTCTTATTTAAAAATGAAGCTTGCAGCCTGGCGGAGCAGGTTCATGTATATATATAAAAGCTGTCATGATGATATTTTATTCATACCCCTCTTCCCCTTCCCTTTGCTTGGAAAATCCAGGAGCAGCCAGCAGACAGCTTGGAGAGAGAGACAGCGAGAATCCCCTTTTAAAAATAAATTAGAGATGCAAGTCACATTAGTTGAAGCCTTATGAGGCGGCAGATTCCTAAGCACCAGGGCTGGCACCAGCGGCTTGGCCAGCCCGGACTGGGCACCACAGCTTCCCACCCCGAATGATACCCCTGGGGAGCAGGAGGGGACAGGCAGGGTGGCTTCAGCACCAGGATTATACCGCTGATTTATGCAAGCTGAGGACGAGGCCTTGATTCTCTAATTGGAGCTAGCGCCTAAATTACAGCCTAATTACAGACGGGGTCATGAGGAGCTCCCACCAGTGGGTCCCATGGGCGGGATTCAGCCCACCAGCCCCAGCTCGAGGCAAGGGGGCTCCTTCTCCACTGTTATTTTTGGGGCTGAATTTGCCACCTTTCCCCGCAGTGGTTTGTCTGGGTGAGCTAGACACCATCCAGCCACCGTCGAGCTGGCATGCTGCTCTGCATGTTGATGCAGCATCCCTGCGGCTCGGCGCTGCTCTGCCCGTCCTTGCTCCCCCCTTCCTCCACTGCTGCTTTCTCACCTGCTGTAAAAATAGCCATCTGGTTGCGTGGGAAGGCAAACTGTATTTTGGGTGGTCTCAGGGCGGGGAAGAGCTGCCCTCAATGAGAGAGTTGGATTTGCTGTGCCAGGGCAGAGGGATCCTGCAAGGCAGAGCTGGACAGCATGGGCCATTGAAACTGGGAGTGCTGCAGGAGGGTTGTGGCATGCCATGAGACACAGGGGCTGCTGAAGTCCCCATGGGACCAGCCACGGGCCCATCAGCATCTCCTCTGCTCCGGCTGGGGTGAGCTGGGGATGCGGCCAGAGGGATGCGGCCAGCCAGCACTGGTGCTGCACAGGAGCATCCCCACGATGAGGACGTGTGGGAGCAGCCCTGAGATGGGGACATGCAGAAGTACCTCTGCAATGGGGATGTGCAAGAGCATCCCTGTGACAGAGATGTGCAGGAGCACCTCTGCAAGTGACATGCAAAAGCACCCCCATGACAAGGACGTGCAGCAGCATCCCTGTCACATGGGGCTGCCTGTATTCCCACTGCAGCCTGCCTGAAGGGCTCTGCCCCGAGTATGGAGCCAGAGCAGGGGTGGCAGTGCCCCATGGCACCACTGCCCACACCCCCATCAGGGACTTCCCTGGGGACCTTCTACATATTTCTTCTGCTTCACTCCCCGTATCCGGTGCCCATTTCCCTCTCTCCCCCTGCCTGAGCCCTACCCCAGGGGATTTCGAGGCAGCAGTAGTTTTATTATCGGGGTTGATTCTCAGTGAAAGGGGGATGCTGGACCCTGATGTGCCGTGAACCCATCATACGCCCTGCGAGCAGCCAGGCCGGCACCGCTGGGTCCCGGCATGGAGGAGCAGGAGCATCGTTGGGGCTCATCCTCTCCTGCCATGTGCCAGTGAGCCTGGAAATCCTTGGCGAGGCAACCTGGGACCCCAGGGCTGGAGGAGGCATGGGGTGATGCTGGCCAGCCCTTTTATAGCAGAGATGCTTCTGGTGAGGAGGGAAAAAAAAGAGAAATCAGTGTTTGTTTCTTTTGGAGAAGATTGCTCTCTGCGCACTCCTTGTATTTAGTTATTATTAAAGGGTTGTTTTGCTGTCAGTGAAAGCCTGCAATTATGCGCTCTCTTCTTTTCTCTGGCTGTCACTACTATTCCTCATGAATGCATTGCCCACAATTTTAGCACTTCTGCATTTCAATGTAAAAAATAATAATTCTGAGATTTGGGCCGACACTTTCATGTGTGCATGGCTGATTTCAAACTCCTCCAATTGTTTCCCCAAAAAAACCCCATCATTTTTGCGGCTCAGACTGGAGCAGGATGTAGCTGTGCACTAGCAGGGGCTCATTGCTCTTTTCTCCCTTGATTGCTCAACCCATATACCTACAGGCAAAAAGCTCATAGGAATCCCACCAATGCCAATGCCGCGGCCGGGAAGCCAACATCACCTCGCACACTGCTCCCACGAGCGCTGCCAGGGGAAAAAAATATACTATTTTCATTGAAGACTCTTATAAATTTCCATTGGTCAAATAAATAACAGCTGATGGCTGGAAACATGCTTCATGCCCTGCATCTCTCTGTGGCAGCTCTGCATCATGTCTCCCGTGCCCTACATCCCTTCCCTGGTCCTGTGCAGCATGGGACATCCCCAGCTGGAGCCAGCATCCCCATGGGAGCCAGGGATGCAGCAGATGGGGCAGACCCAGCTCCATTGGACCCCAAATCCTTGACTTGCCTCGAGGAATTCCCCCAAAGTTCATGGGGATGCAGCTCCTCCCACTGAAACCCTCCTCCCCAGCTGTATCACCGCTAATCTAATGTGGCTAATTTTAAACGAAGCTGCCCTCCCTTGACATGCATCTCCCCATGGCATTGAAATTAAATGTAGGCTGTAATTTGGCATTTGAGAAGCGAACGGGATGGTGGCCCTAAGGGAAAAGATAACAGCTTGGCTGTTTGTGTTAAATAGCTGTCTGCGAGCTTCAAACTGCAGCCGGAGATTCAACTTGCCGGCGGGCAGGCTGCCAGCCGCTGGCCTGCTTTTTGGCTACAGCTCCTTTGCAGCAGGAAGCTCGGGGCGGGGGGGGGGGGGGGGGTGGTGGTGTCTCAGCCCTGACCCCAACACCGCATCTTACAGGGCATCTGCTTTTTCCCCACTGTCCATGGCTTCTGCTAAAAATGTCTCGCAGGGTCCTTGCTCCGGCAAGGGGGGGTGTCCAGGGGGCACGGCCACTGGGCAAGCACCAGGGATGGATGCACAGCCCTGGGGAAGGAAGAGCGTGATACTCTGGGGCACCCAGAAACCTGGCATGGGGCAACACAGCCTGGCAGGGACATTGCCATTGCATGTGGCATGTTGTATGTTGCACATCACATGGTGAGGGCAGTCCTTCAGGGATGTCCCCATTGCACCTTGCATGTTACATGTTTCACATTGCACATTTCATAATGCACCTTGCATGTTGCATGGTGGTGGCAGCCCATCAGGGACATCCCTGTTGCACATCGCAGCTTACACCTTGCATGGTGGGGGCAGCCCAGCAGGGATGTTCCCATTGTCTATTGCATGTTGCACGGTGGGTGCTGCGCAGCTGGGGAGGGTCACACACAGGGTGACACAGGGTCGGAGCACCTTGGGTGGCACTGTCCCTTGTGCCAGGCCTGGGGTCAGCACCAGGTGAAGGTAAAGGCTGAATTTGCACTGAGCAAGGAGGAGCTGCCACCAACCCAAGCAAGCTTGAACCCTGCTTGCAACAGGAAGTGTAACCTCAGCTGCCACCAAAAGCCACACCGGTGTGGACTTGCAGCCAGCAATGCTGGGATTTGGCCTCAGCATGGCACAGAGGTCTCTAGAGGAGCTCCAGCCCCCAGCGCTCCTCATGGAGGAAAGCTGCTTGGCACCTGAGGACTTTGTTTTAAATAAAACTTTGCTTTGCTCAAATCAAATGTTTCTCTTGGCCTGAAACAGAAATTAATTCTAATTTCAAGCTCGCTTTTTTTAAATTTTAATGGATGTTGTTAATAAAAGGGAGACGTTGAGATAGTCATTTCCAGCAGCAGAACATGCCTGTTTTGGGGGCAGTTTGTTTTAAACCGGAGACACTTGCCAAGCCGGTGGGAATTTGCCTGTGCTCCCTTTGCACAAAGTTCCCCTCTGGCGGGGGGGGTGCCTGCCTGAGACAGGGACCCCGACCCCCAAAACATCTTTGCAGGGAACACCGTGGCAGGCAGGGGCTGTCAATGAATGGGAAAGAGGCAAATGTCCCCACGGCCAGAGCCGGCTGCAGCCCGGGAGATGGGTCTCGGTGATGGAGCAGGTGACCTGATGCATCCTGCAGCCTCTTGACTCCTACAGGACACCCAGCCCACCCACCACCCACCTTCATCCCTCTGCCCTCTTCTTCCACGCCTGCACTCAGTTGCCATTTCCCAGGAGCCACTCACCCCTCCCAGCCCTTTGTACCGCTCGCCTCCATCCTCCCCTTTGTTTAGCATTTTAATTATTTTAATTACCTTGTTTGCCAGCTTATCGCGGCGCTCAAACCCATCTGCGTGTGTGCAGGCAGACACACAGACTTTTATCTCCAGCCCGCCGTCAGCCCGATTAGCATTTTTTGCTCCAGCATTTGGTGGAGGAAAGGAGAAATTAGCATTTCTGCATCGGCCGGTGGGGCAGGCGTCACCACTGTCCCTCATCTCACAGGGTCACTTCATTCTTCCCAGAAGAATGGGACTAATTTATCTCTCCCACCCTTGTATCCCTTTCAAATGAGAACTTAAAAAATAACAAATATAAAACCCAAGTGGGGGGCAATGCCTGCACCCTGCTGTGGGGTTTTCCCTCCCCAGGGAGGCAGCAGTGCCCAGGCGAGATGGGTGCCATCCCTGGGGAGCACCGTTGGATCTCCAAAGGCAAGGTGTCTTTGGAAAAAAGCTTCTTCCTGTTGAATTTAGATGTCAATATGCTGCTTGGTGTGGGAGGTGGGGGTCAAAGGCAGGGATGCCAGACCTGACAGCAAGCAGGAGGGGATGGGAACACGGTTGCAGGCTTCACCCCTGGTTAAAACATCCACGTTGCTACAGCAGCGGGTGCTTTTTGGGTGGGCTGCACAGCTGGAGCCCCCCGCTCTCCTTCAGGGACAAATGACAGATTTCACCGCTGGAAACACTTTTCCAGCATCCTCTTAACACTACTTAAATGCCTCTCCCAGAGAGACCTGGCCACCAATAAATCTGTATCAGCTCACCTTCAAACGCACTTTGGTGCCCTATTTTCTCTCCACAACAACAAAATAACAGCCCCGGTTTAGGAAACAGCCACCAGCCCGCCCCGCTCCCTGGGCAGGCTCCCCTGAGTGACCAGAGACCCCTTTTTCCTGCAGCAAAGCATTATTATAAGCGCGCTGTGAGCTGCCCTGGAGGACCTGCCCATGGGGAGGGGGGTGTAGTGAGGGCATTGCGGGGAGTGAAACTGGGTGAGCTGTGGGCCCTTGGGGGAGGCTGGGGTGGCCAAGGGGCTCGTGGGTGCCCAGCTGTGCCATGGTGTGAGCAGGGTGGAAAATATTCCATGGAGTGGGCTGGGGAGCCAGGAGCCCCATCTCAGAAAGGACATCTGTGGGGACAGGACACCTCATGGGGACAGGATGTTCTGTGGGAACAGAAGACCCTTCAGAAAGAGGACCCCCATCGAGGGAAGGATGACCCTTGGGGACAGGACCCCTGTCCATGACAGGACACCTCTCAGGGAGAGGATCCCCCCCTTCCAGGACAGGATGCCCCTTAGGGACAAGACCCCCATGCAGGACAGGATGTCCCTTGGGGACAGGACCCCCATCCAGGATAGGATGTCCCCTGGGGACAGAAATCCCCTTGGGGCAAGGACACCCCTTGAGGACAGGGTGCTCGGGGTCATGATGCCCCCGGGGAAGAGACCAGCCCCTTGTTGCCAGGGGGTGCTGGGCAGCCCCACCAGCAACCCTCAGGGCCCTCCCCGCTCCCACCCCCTGCTTCTAAACCCTCCTTCCTTTAAACACTTGACCCACTTTAATGTGTGAATAAAGGTCCTCGCACTTCTGATTCAAGTCTTTGGGGAGAACGGAGTGAATTAAACAAATTCCGGATCAGGAGAAATCTCTAAAAGCCTGCGTGTCTTCCCTGCACCCAGTAAAATCCTTTAAGACCCAGGAAAGGTAATAAAGACCAATTTATTGGTCCTAAACCTGATAAACAAATGAGCCAGAGGCAAAAAAGCATCTGTCAGCCCAGAGAGGCTTGAGGGAGGTGGGCAGGGGGTCCCATGGGATGGGGTGCAGGGACAGTGGCCCCAGCAGCCAGGGACCCACCGCGGCTCTGCACCACAGCCTGCACCACGAAAGCAACAGGCAAGTGTTTTACCAAGGTTTGGGGAGTGGTAACTTAACGAGGAAGAAACTAGAAATAGAACTTTATTAAAATAGCATTAGGACATCATCCCACCGAAGCGCTGGGATGAGGAGCTATGGAAGGTGTAGGGACAAAACCCAAGGGAAGGTAGTATCTGACATGGCACTGTTTATTGAATCTGCTTGGGTGAGGAGGAGGAGGGTCAGGAGGAAGGGCTGCCCGACCGCCTTGGCACAGCCCAGTGCCACTTGCTGGTGAGGACAAGCTTGGCTGTGCAGTGACAGTGGTGGCAGGGCAGGTGAGAGAAGCACACCAGCCCCAACGTGTCCAGCCGTGCCATGCGGGACAGCCACTCCATTCAGAAGCATGTCACGAGCTTGACTGCTCCGCTGCTGCTGGAAAGCGCAGCAAATTTTATCTATAATTTACAGACATGTCCGTCTGGGGAGTGGCTCGACGAGCCTGGGAGAGCGGCACTGCCCTCTTGGCTCTCACTCTTCTTTTAATTTAAAAAATCTTTACATCAAGGGATGGTATCAATTAGGGCTGGTGAGAGGTGCCATCACCTCCCTACCCTGCCACTGCCACCCCCTTTGGCTTGTCACAGCAGGTCCCCACACCCCACTTTTAGCCTCCCCAGGGCACAGTTCAGAGGTGCTGGCTCCTACATCTTTAACTCAGGCCATCGGGACATGCTTTCTTAGAAAGCCCCTGGAGAGATGCTGCATCTACCAGGGCTGGGCCAGATGATGCTGGTTGCTGTGGAAACAGCAGGGCCAGATCCAGGGACCGCAGCATCCTCCCTGCACCCAGCACCAGCTCCTCTTGTCCAGTTTGCAGCTGGAGAGCATAGGACATGGGAGAGCAATTCTGGTGGCATTGGGCCATCCCAGTCCCCAGCCCGCTCCAGTCCCATCTTCCCCAGGGACCAGTGGGCTCACCCTGCCCCACCCCACCTGTGTCATGCACAGGGTGTTTCCTTGCACAGGACTCCCCAGGGTGGGAGACGGTGCACTGGACCTTAGCCACTATCTCTCCTCCCAGCCCCCTGGGGGGCCAGATCCAGCCATCCCACCAGGCACCACATGGCTCAGCCTGGCACCTCCAGGCCATCATGCCCCCAGGAAAGCCTTCTGCACCAGCACCAAGACTGCTCCCACCCAGTGCACTGCCACAGACTCTCCTAAATATCACCCAGACCTGGAGGAGGTGGGACACAGTGACAAGCCACACAGAGTCCCCCATGAGCATAGCCAAACCCTGTCGCTTGCCAGGCAGGTGCCCACCAGGTGCCAGGCTCCCACCCATCCCAGGCTCATCCCTGCTCCGCTCACAGGCAGCTCAGCTTGTTAGGGATGCCGGGATGATGGAGTATCCTGCCGGAGCAGAGGAAGCCAGGCAAAACCTCTCCATCCATCAGAGCCCCCACTTTCTGCCAAGCACATTAGGGGATAATTAAGTAAAAATAGGCCTTCCGACCAGTGTAGCTCATTAAGGGCTAATTAAGTTAATTAGTGCCAGGTGTGGATTGCAGCGCTTGCGCGTGTGGCTGTTGTTTGCTGTAATTGCATTTTCTCAGCAGCTTCCTCCGCCAGGCTGGAGCACGGCCAACAAGGAAGGTATTCAGTGCCCTGCTGTTGGTGCAACACCAAGCGGCTGATGGGCACGGAACATGGCACTGCACCGTGGGCAATTAACCCTTTTCTACCCATGCCCCCCAGAGCGAGTCTCCCACCCTGAAGTCAAGACTTGGCCATGGGGCAGCGTGCGCAGCCCCAGCCCATTCCTCTCGGTGTGGTCCTCCTGTCTGCATGCAGGGGAGGGATGAGAGCATTTGCCATAGTGGTCCCCAAAAGCAGCCAGGAAGGCAGAGGACAGCAGCAGGCAACATATCCCCAGGTTCCAGCAAGGTCACCAGGACCAACATCTCTGAAGGCATTTGAAGGTGAATACAAGCAGAGATGAAGCAGCAAAGAAAGCTGAGCATGCTGGTCGTATGGATGCTGGCAAATGAAAGAGGGAAGGCAGAGAAAAGGGTGGAGATGATGAGAGAAAGGCAAGAAGAAAGCATGAGAGGGCAAGAAGAGAGCTGCCAGGCTCTGATGTCTGCTCTCCATACCCGGGAGCAACTACAGCTACTCCGCCTGTGCCCTGTTGAGACACTGGAGGGATGAAGATGTGACAAAGACCAGGCTATTTTTTGCTAAGGTTACTGTCACTAATAAATGGAGACTGTCCCTTGCCACGTGTTCCTGCTCCTTCCAGTGTCCGGGCATTTGGCATCCTTCTCTGAGTGCAGTCCCGCCGGCAGCAGCCTCGCTCAGAGCTGACCTGCACTCCCTCCAGAGAGGTGAGACTCAGAAACAATCCTGTGAAATATGTCTGGCAGCCGGAGAGGGGACTGAGAGGCCACACAGGCACCGGCAGCTCTCCCCCCATCCCTCTCCCCACACCATGAATCAGCCCCCACAGAGGCAGGAGGCCAGTAGGGAGCCCCATCCATAACCCAGGATGGATGCCAGGGAGCACAGCCAGCATCCCAGGGGGCTGCCTTGCCTGCACCCTCTGGCCAATGGAAAGTTACTGCTGCCTGCGCCACCATGGCAAGCATAATGGGGAAAAGGGGGCTGGAGGGGAAACAGAAGGAGAGCTTGGTCCTTGCATCCCCACCACGATCTCTCAGCACAAAGATAATTGCCTGCCGGTGACAGCTGAGGTCAGGCATGACGGATACCTCGGGAAGAGCTCCCGGCTCTGAGACGTCCCTGCAGCAACCCAGTTCAATACTGGGTTTGAGAGGCAATTTTTTCAATCTCTCCCAGTGCAGGCTCCCTCTGGGTGGATCAGGGTCCAGGCAGTGACCCTGCGGGCATTCCTGCCTTCAAACTGCATGCAGCCTCATCAAACAGCCCAACACATGGGCCGTGACCCCCGGCGAGGGATGGGGAGTAGTAGGGTACCAAGCTTGAAGCCCTGGAGTTCACCAGTGCGGTGACAGCACCCAGGCAGGAGCAGTGCCCACCTGGGGGTCAGTGGGGCACAGAAGGATGTGTTCCTGCCCTTTATCCCTCCATGACCAAAGGAGGCTTTTCCACCTTCCTCTCCCCACTCCCTGCCACCCCATCCTGATGCACCAGCCATGCGCAGAGCACCAGGCAGCCCTACTTCATCGGCCACGGGGAAGGGGCTGGGGAGGGGGTGTCCTGCAGACCCCTCAGATGGCTAAGAGGCTGGTGAGCTTCGTCCCTCCCTCTGTGCTGGGCTTGCTGCAGTGGGGCTTTGCTCGCCTGTCCCCCTACTCCAGAGGTGGGAGCAGGGCAGGGCAGGAGAGCTGCACATTGAGCACAGAGAGGCCAGGATGAGACACAGAGTGTGATGCCACCAACTTGGCACCTGCAGGAGCAAGCACGTGCCCAGGCAGGCAGGAGCAGGCAAGGAAGTAGGCAGGCAGCACGCACCAAGGCAGCTCCACAGCACCCTGGCTGCCCTCTCCCCAGAGCCGGGCATGGAGGCTGACAGGATCATTACAGCCGCTATCTGGGCTCACCGGCTCGTCCCTCTCCCCTTTGCCTTTTGCATAATGGATAGGCTGTGAGTAATGGGAAATGGCAGCCCAGCCGCGCTTGCTGGCAGCCCCTTAATGAAGAATATGGAAATCTCATCAGTCCAATCAGGCCAGCAAATGAAACTGCTTTCCCCCGCCGATGTGAGCAGAAGGCTAACGACCCACGCTCCCCATCCCCATCCCTCTCCCAGGAAGCCCCCCCTTCCCCTTTCTGTGTTGACAAGCGAGCTGTGAACTTCATTTTTTCTGGCAAGCAGAACCCCAGCTCATCTTCCTCGGCCCCCTTCTCCAGGCTTGGGCCAGCAGGTATTCCTGGTCTGAGCCTTCCTCTTGGTCCTGTAAGGGCTTTGCTCCCCACCCATGGTGCTGTCACCAGATGGGTAACACCATCTGCAGGTGTCACCCATCCCTGGCTCCTGGGCCTTCCTTGTGTCCTCCTGCTGTGTCTGAGTCTCCCAGCATCAACTTTGCCACAGCTGCAGGTGTAAGTCTGTGTCCCACAGTGGGGTTGTGGGACATGCGTGGTCCCCCAGCTGCAGCCACCTGACATCACTATGTTCATGCAGGCACTGGGGTCTCTGTCTGTTGGTCTCATGTCCAATGAGTCCCACCACAACCATGCTCCATGGACTTGTGCCTTCTCCTGCAGGGACACCTGCAAAGAACTACAGCATGGAGGAACCACTGTTTCCTCTCATCTCCCTTATCCATCACCCATAGCCCCGAGCCTGGTGTAGAGAGGACAGGTCCATTTCCACTTACCTCCTGCAGCATGCACCATCTCCAAGCAAGACCTCCAGCTGTGACACCTGCACAGTGACGCTTCCAGTTTTGCCAGAACTGGAACATCTTTCAAGAAACTATACACCTCAGTCACGAAGGGACCACCCTGCTAGGAGCTGGAACCAGCACCCCCCCTCCAAACACAATCTGCTTTGGTGTCATCTGCAAACTTGACAATGGGCCTTTTGTCTCCTCCCCCCCATAAGGACTCTGTTGGTCCTGAGCAGTCTGGAAGCGCCTCCAGTGCATGTCCTGCAGCTTTTGCAGTTGCTCTGGGCTTCTGAGCTGTTGTCTCCACGGAGCTGTGAAACGCTGTCCTTCAACTTGGCTACCATGGTGGCTTAGTAGTTTGGCTTGTGTATCTTGGTAGGATGTTTGGCTGAGAAAGCCTGGCCTTGTCCATAGTGGGACACAAGACGTGGTCAGTACTGGGATCTCAGTCTACCCCAGGATATGTAGAAGGATGGTCGCCTTGGATAAGGACCTGAGGGATGCAGGCTCAGCTCTGCCTCGGACTCCCTGCACAGGCTGTTTGCCCAAAATCTGCACCAAGACTTCACAGCTAGACTTGCCGGGTCCAAAACATGGCTGAGAAGAGATGTTTGCACAGCACCTTGCACCAGCAGGTCCTGACCTCCACGGCAGCATCCTCTGGCCTTTGCAAAGCTTTGGGCAGGGGAGAGCAGCGGCATCCTCCCCTGCATCTGTCTGCTCCATGGGCAAAGGCTGGCAGGGAAATGGCCACTTGCTGGTTTGGGGGAATGTTTAATTGCTGGCTTTCACAGCCAGCGTGTAGCTCCTAAACTGATGGTGTGCTTCAGCTGTGAATTTGCCCAGAAGCACTGAGGTGGGTATATGTTTTAATAAAATCCCAAGTTATGTATACACCCAGGGCATTCATCCACACATAAATATATCCGTAGCATATGCTCTTTGTACAGCAGAGGATGCTAGCTCAAGGCTGGAGGAAACCATTCGTTTTCATGAGTTATAAGATCATATCTGGAAACACCTCTAACAAGCCAAGATCAGTGCGGCAGCTAAGCTGGCACTGGTCCCCAGCACAAGCTGTTTGCACACACCAGTAATGATGTGAACGGGCTGCTGTTCAACGGGCTGATCAACATCAAACCATTGAAATTAAAGGCTGAGGAGAGGCAGAGCCATAAACATTTATTGCAACACTCTGCGTATCATCAGCTGCTGATTTGGAGGCAGTGGAAATGTGCAGCTGAAATAACAGGATTTATTGGAGGCTGAGATGAACTGTCCTTGATGGATGGTTGTAGAAGGGAAACAATGTGCCATCTCCACCACAAGACCATTCTTAAAATAAGGGGGGGGGGGGGGGGGGATTGCCTCTATTAACACTAATCTCTCACGATTTGAGAGCCCACACCAACCGTCAGACCCAACCGTAGCTGAATGAGAAGGCCAGCTTGAAGATGATGCACTGGAATATCCCAGAGGACTGGAAATCAAAGTTGTGGTCTCTAAACGCCGTGTAATTTGCCGGAAAGCTGACACCGTTTCTGCTTCATCTTGATGCGTTATCCATTTGTTTGTTCCCCTTTACATTTTTATCTCTGTTCTTCAGACAGAAAAAGCAAATCTAGGAATTTCTTCAGCTGCTCTCTCTTTTCTTCCCCATTTTTTCTGTTGCTGCAGTGACACAACTCAAGTTCATTAATAAAGATACCAACAATTCGCATTTTAAACCAAAAGCACCTCCATCTCCTGCCACCCACTGAAGCAATGGATGCCCACCTTTGGCAGGGGGACACACAGCTGCCATCCTCCCCACAAACAGCAGGTTAAGGCAGGAATCGATGCTGCTTGGAGCTCAGCGCTGCTGTAATCGAATTGTCTCCTGTCACCTCGGAGCACTCTGTAATGCTCCTCCAGCTAACGGGCTGGGAGTGCTGAGAAAAGCAGTGTCAGAAGAAAACAGGAAGGAAATAATTTGATATATATGTTTTTTTTTTACATTGATCTGAAAATTGAGGTTATGGATTGGTTTTTTAAAGGGGCCTTCAGTTAAAATATCTCTCTCTCTCTCTCTCTCTCTCTCTCTCTCTGCTAGAAGTGATCCCAAGGAAATATTTCCATGTAAAAGTCTCCGACCTGCAGATCATCCAAGGTCTTTTATGCATGTCAGAGTACCTAATAACTGAAACAGGAGATAAACCCCATTTGACTTCATCAGATTTACAAACGATTTAGCTTTTGCTACACTGAATGTCTGCCGCAGGCCCCATGGAGAAGAATTGACTTGTACCTCTCCATCTAAACCTCTCCTGGGGACCCCTGGACATGGCTGGATGCAGAACGGCTGCTGCTGTGACAAACTGGCCCAAATTTGCCCTCTGAAGATGGGGTGGGGGGTGTGTGTCAGCATTACAGCTAACACCTTATCAACTCTCTGTGGCACTGACAGGACAAACCCCCTGGACCGAGGCAAAAGGGAATGGAATGGCGCCCTTGTCCCATCTGAGACATCCCTGACAGCCCAAAATTTAGTGCAACATTCATACCCCATTGGTCTCTTTTCTACCCCCTCGACACCAGCATCTCTGATAAAACAAGCCTCCCCAGGAGCCTCTACTGTATCTCATTTTTCTTGCTCAAATGGGTTGCAGAAAGGACTTGCTTTTGTTTCCACCAACACAAAGTCGAAAAAAAACCCCAAGGCTACATCAGTATGGGATGTGGGTGGTTGGAGAAAAATGGTTTTCCTGCTGCTTTGTATGTCCCAAAGCCTATTATCTGGTACTCTGTCTCGACCACTTCTTGTTTTGCCTGACAGGTTAAGCCTGCACTGGCTTGATGAGACATTAGCGGCAGAACTTCTCTTGTGCCAGCCTGCTACGATTCCCACTCCTACAATTCAGATGCCCAGTGATTAGCCACTGTTGAAGGCAGCATTTGAAGTCACTGTACCACCTCTCCTGACTAAGACCTCAAACGGACCCCATAGCCCTCTGAAGAATGCTGTGAACTACGTAGAAACAAAATTGGTTTCTTCAAGATGAGGTGGGATGCAGTGAGTGACCAAGGCAGTGTGGGGGTACAGGGGCATCTAAGCAGAGATTTGCTGCCTGTTCTGCTGCTTTGGGCATTTGGCTTCTCGCTGCCCAAGTCCCTGCATGCACATAGGTGCCTGCAACACTCCCTCCTCCCTGGGGCATCCCTGCTTCACAGACCTTCCCTCAGAAATTAAGCTGATCATCCCACCTCTTTGTGAAGGTGAGAAGCAGCCCACAAGATACCTGAAAGGGCTGGGATGGGGTCTGGAGGGGGTCTTTTCCATAGGGCTGTGATGGTCTTGCCTTGATGCTGCAGGTCCCAAGAGCAGTGGCCACGTAGTGTCCTTTCCCAGAGTGGCCTGGGGCTGTAACCTGGGGCTGGAAGATGTAGCATCAACCCCTCTGCTATGTTTTCAGGTATAGGAGTAAGTAACTTTTGACCAGTCACTTTGGGTGAAATCAGTCTCCTGTGATTTCCGCTGTTTAAAGGATTAGAAGCCTAGTGCTCAACTCATCAGCTAGACTCTTCCTATCACCAGGAGAGAGAGAGGGGCTGCTACAGAAGATGAGTCTCCCTCTGCTCAAACACATGTCTCAGGGTGAGACAAACCTCCCTTTCAGAGAAAGCCTCAGATCAGATAGCCCATGTTTCCAAAGAGGAATCCCCTCTCTGGATGTCTCTAGGTTATTATTTCTGCTGGGTGGTGTGTTATGTGGAGGAAAAGGGGTAGCTGGAAGTTGACATCCTTCTCTCTATCATCGTCCTGGCCCCTGTGCTACTACTGGGTGAATAGTTGCAGGGGAGCTTGCAGGGCCACTTACCAGATTGCATGCTATGTCAGTTCTCCCTGTGTCTCAAAACCTTCCCTAACAGAACTGCTTTTTCCCCCTCCCTCTTGTGCCTTAAGGATCCCTGTCTCAGCCTTTGCTCTTTCCCCTGAGCTGGTCTTGCCCCCTCCCAGCCTTCCAAGAGCCCTGTTCCCATCAGCAGTGAGAACTTCAGTCCTCATTCCTTCTTCTCATCCAGAAGCAGGTTTCTGCACTTCCTAATAGAGGCCTGTTTGTGACTGCATCTGAGCCTGCTTCCTCTTACCTGACCCGAGCCTTACTCAGTCCCATAAGGAGGAAACATAAGAAACGCTCCTACAAATGCAAGAAAAGGGACCTTTTCAGTGGCTTCACGTCTCAGGGGTTGCTCAGAAGCTGTTTTCAAGCACTTCAAATTGCACAATGAAATTTGCAGTTCTGCACCTTTTGAAATGGAAAATCAATGCTCAGGTAACCTGCCCAAAAATGAGGGGTCAGCAGGCTAGTGTGAGGGAGACGCAGGTGATGGAGGAGCAATGGGAGAGTGATCCCTCACTGCGTCTGAATCATTAACCCCTGAAACATATATGTCAAACCCAGCTCAGGGATTACTATGCCTGTGGGTTTACTCTGTTTGATCCAGCAGGGCTCACCTTGGCAGCAGCTTTTGGAAAGGCCTTGCCAAGACTGGACAACAGGAAGGAAGGGCTGCCATGTGTTTCTGTTTGCACTGGCGCATTTGCCCCATTATTCATGGCTGGTGTAAATTTTGCTTCCACTTGGTTCCCAGCTTACTTTATAGTTGGATTTTCATGCCTTCGAGGCAAGCAGCACTGAAACGGTGCCAGAGTGATAATCCTTTGCCAAGAGCCAACTGGGCATGCCCTGGGCTTTAGTTTTTGTTGGTGATAGTCTCAGGAGAAGGTGTCTATGGTCTTCCGTTGCCTGTGTTGCCTCTCCTCTTCCCTGCCCAGCTCACTAATCACTTTTTAAATCTAGTAGCTGATTTTTTTTAAGTAGATGTGATGAAAGAGTAGGATTCTTAAAGACAAGTGTTATGAAAACAGGTGTCCAGGTCTTTTTCCTGCATCTTCTTGCAGTGCCAGCTGAAGGGAAAGGCTACGATGCATGAACTCACCTTTAATTAGACATCAGATAATCCAGTTGGGAGAGAGCAATATCATACAAATCCATTTGGGGCTAAAAAAAAGCTTCCACCAGTGCCTCTCACCATCCATAAGACACTCAGGGTCTCTGCCAAGAGTTGCAGTCTCTTCTCTGCCACCAGATTAGCCAGGGCAGAATCCCCCAGGATGGCTGAGCACCGGGATAGGAGGATAGCTGTGGGACGCTGCCCACAGCAGGAGCCACTCACCTCTGGATGGGTCCTTGCCTAGCCAAACAACATCAGCTTGGGCTTTATTTTCCATTTATGCCCCCAGAAGAACTGAAGAAAACCAAACACCCATCCTGCCCAGCATCGCACCTCTGCCCATGCCTTTTGCTTTGCACTGTTGCCCTGAAAACAGAGCAGTGTGGGGCAGGGTGCATAGGAAACATCACTGCCTTGCCAATAACAGGTCTTCAAAGTCTTCTGCCCGAACCATGGATTGATTAGCCTTCTCCTGACACTATGTGGTCTGAAGGACAGGAAGAGAGTGGTGTTATGGGATCCACCTCTGAAACAAGCTACCTGAACCCAGGCACAGGTCTGGTCAAGTCAGGGAAGAGTTTCTCCAGGGTGTTTTGGCTGCTGCTGGAGCTGCTCAGCAGTGCAGGGGGACAAGGCAAAAAACTTGCTTGCCTTTTTTCCACAAAGGCACAACTTGGACTGCACCTGCATCACTTTTCCCCTGCAATGCAGTGCCGGGAAGTTGCTGCTGCTCTCCCAGTGACTGGCACGAGGAAAGCAAACTGGCCCTCCTCCGCATTTGATATAAGGCTTTCCACAAACACCAGCTAATGGGAATTCCTCAGTGGTGTCCCTGGGAGCTTCGATATTGGATGTCAAGGCAGCCTTTTGTCTTCTCAGCAGGCAGTCGGACCTGATGTGCTTAACCCTTTCCAGGCTGAACCAGAGGGCGAGGGACTGAGCATGGCAGGGTCTCAGAGACGGTGGGTGTCCTACTTTGGCTCTCTGCCATGCTTGGCTGCTCCATGCCCTGGCCTCAGCTGCACAGCAGTTCTGCTCCTGTAAACTCAGTGCACGTACAGCTTCATTTTATTGGCAAGGTGCCTTGGAGGATGGGGATGCAGGAGGATTGAATGTCTTGCAGCTTTGAGCTGGCAGGCACACGGGGCATGCTAAAGGGTTTTGTTTGTGCCCGGTGAGAGCAGCTGTAGGCGGGAGCGGGTGAGCAGGGAAGTTACAAAAAGAGAAATAAGGAAACAAAAGGCGTATTGGGGCAGGGGGGGTATGTTTGCATGGGGGAGGGCAGGAATTTCTTTTCTTTGCCCGAAAGTCTAAAGTGCCTTTCTTTAGTGCCTCCCATCGCTGCATGGGGCCTTGGTCAATAACATTCCTTCCTCGCCCTGCGGAAGGAGACGGGCCAAGCAAGACGCGGCTGAATGAAATTCCTCTCACCTCACCCCATAAACATCCCGAGAGTCTGGCCCCATTATGGCTGGGTACAAAAGTCTGGGTCCGAGGCCGAACAAAAGGATGGGGAAGAAAGTGCAGGTTGCCAGGGCAACGCTGTCCAGGCCGCCTGGTTTTATCAGCAAGGGGCCTGGGTTTTCTGCCTGAGTTACAGGAATCTGAGGCAATTTATTTCCACCGCAAGACAGAGTCTTTAGAGGGCAGGCATGGTGAGGGTCCGGCTTTGCTTTTGGTGTTCACAGCAGGGCAGGTGAGGTGGGAGCAACCAGCACGGTCTCCAGGCAAGCCGGGTACCCAGGCAGCCAGCAGCATCCTGGGCAGTGTGGGGAGCAAAGCGATGCCCAGGGCATCTCCTGCAAAGGTTAACACAGAGCGGTGACCCTCCAGCGGGTCTGTCCCACCTGCCCATTATAGGAGGTGGGCTCTGTCCCAGCCTCTTCTACAACACATGGAGCCCGCTCATCCCTCTGCTCACTGAGTCCATTCATCTCTGTTCACTGAGGATGGATTTACCCCTTTCTCCCTGCTCGGAGATCCCAGTGCCCCAGCAGGATGGATTAAATGGGGAAAAGCTGTTTTTCAGTGGCTTGACAGAGAGGGTTTTACAACTTAATCAGGACACACTTTCTTATTTTCCTTCCAGATAAAGGCTGGTGACTCCCAGGTCTAGCATTGTCCCTACTAGAGAGGATCTGCTTTATCCCCAGAGAGCATCAAAGTTGCCTCTGACAGGCCTGGATTGCAGTGGGGACATCTGGGACCCAATGCCTGAGGGTTAGAAGAAGCGGGACTACCAGGTCCCCTGGCATGACATTTAGCAAAGCTGGTGTAAGACCTTAAAGCTTCCTGAGCCCCTGAGGACTGGATCTGGGATGTGTTGGCCTCACTTTGACGAGGAAGAGTTCAGCTATGGGAAGTCCAGTTCCAACTGGATCGATGTCTTCCCCTACCAGTTTTGGTGACGAGAGACTGTACTCTAGAGACCTGGAAGCAGTAAAGATAACATGGGAAACGAAGCTGAGATAAATCTTACAAAGGGTGTTATGACACAGGGGCAAATACCATTCAGGCATCAGTTCAACAGAGTAGGTCTATTGGGTGGCAAAGATGTTCATGATGTGTCTCTCAACCAGTCTGAAGAAGATGATAGTGCTGGGTGTAGGGCCAACATGCAAGATAGAGAATGACGGTATAAAGACTGAATGGTACAACAAAATAAGAGACAAAAGTCAGATACATTGATGCACTGCAGCCAGGACAAGCAGGTATTTGTGGTGTCCAAACAAACTAATATGCAAAACTGCAGGTGTGGTGGCAAGGTTTCCAGAGGCAGAACCTCTCACAGAAGAGAAAGAGCCACACTGAAGATTGTGAACATAATACCCGTTCTTCCTCTGTTGGTTTTGTTTTTTTTTACTGTGGGGCTTGGGGAGTTTGTAGGATGGGTCAGTAGCATGCAAAGACCTGGAACAAAACTTGCAGACCAGCGTGGTTAAATGGCTGGAGGAAAACCAGCTCGGCATGCCACAGAAAGCATTCAGCCGAGACAGACTGCTCATCTCAATTTATCTAGACAAATTTCTAGACAAATGCAGCAAGCTGTGCTCAATGGAGTAACAGGGAAATTGCTAATTAAACTGAAGATGATGGGATTAGTGGAAGAAATAGAAGTCGGGTACAGAAGCTGTACCTCTGGACAGAGGCAGTAGCAGGCTAGACTGAGTTCACGACTGGAGTTTCTCTGGAATCGATCCTGGGATCTATCTTGTTTATTCTCTCCATGAATGATGTTGTCATAAGAAGTGGAAGCGCTTAGGTTAAGCCAGCTGATGACGCAGAAGGGGGAGGCATTGTGAATGCAGAGGAGATGGGAGATCAAACAGAAAGCAGCAGACAACCTTGAGCACAGAGACACAGGAACAAGTTGAAATTCAACAGCACGAAATGCAAGACTAATCACAGGGTTGGGTTTTTTTTGTGCTAGACAGGGAGTGTGTCAGTTGGACATGACTGAGGAGGAGGTGAACTTAGTTGTAACAGTCATGGGTGATTATGAAGCACCAATGAGCTAAAGGCACAAAAAGGCGAATGAGACCCGAGGGGCTTGGGATATTTCCAGTAGAAGCAGAAAATTATTAATAGCATTTGCAAAGTACTGACAAGACCTCGTCTAGCATCGGATAGCAGTTCTGGGCAGGTAGGCTGAATTCATGCCAGAAGCAGCGCAGAAGAATTCACTGAGTGTGATCAAGAGACTGGAGATCCTATTTCACAAGTAAAACAAAGGCTGGAAGGAGTTATTTTCTCCATTGTTTTGGTAGCCAGTGTGGTGGAAAGAGCACATGGGAGGAAGAAAAGCTGTGTAAAATAATGGGTGATGTTGGCACAACAATGAGTGATATCCAAGCACACGAGAAAAACTCAATAATTAGAAAGCAAGGGTCTTGACAACTCCAAAGACGCTGTGTCCCTGTGCTTCCAGCCCACCTGAAGCTACCTGTGCTCTTGCCTTTCTCAGGATCTTTTTTGCAGAGCGACTGTTTGCGCCCTGCTCCTTCCCCCTCCCTGCCTTGGTGTCTGGAAACTGATCCCCACTTCAACTTTAAAGAGGGAAAAAGAAAAGGAAAGCCGGTAGACTGGGCCTTTTGTACAGCAAAGCAGATTAGGGGCCTCCCAGGGACTTGCAGCTTGTGTTCAGAAGAGGGAAGGGCTGGGAGATGGAGGGAGGGAGGGAGGGAGGGAGGGAGGGAGGGAGAGGGGAGGCTCCGCTCTCGTCTGCAGCCAGTGAAATTCAGACCTGCCTTTGGTCTGCTCCTTGCAAACTTTTTTTTGTCCACCTTCCTTCCTTTTTTCCTCCCCCTGCTTGACACTGTGGATCAGCATTTTGGGGACTAGGACCTTTTCAATTCCTGCATCGGATTTAATTCCTGAAACGTGTGTCATGTTTCCCGCTCCCATGCTGACTCAGGAAAGCATTTGCCCAAACAAAAGCCAAATCCCCCTCCCAGGGCCAATCAGGAAAAGGGGTCCCTGCAGTGGTCTCTGGTCTGATGACAAAAGGGTCCTTGGACTATAGACAAGCAAGTTAGTGCCGCCATGGATTATAGAAACAGCTGTGGGCAGCAGGGATTAGCTGCCACCTGTGTGATGAAGGCTACGTGGCTCCAGTCCCGGGGCCAGGAGGACACATGCCAGATGCTTTGTGCTACCTGTCTGCCCAAGCTTGACCCTTGAGGTGTTTTCTTTATTTTCAACTTGCCCCCCCGCAAATGCAAAGTGCCTAGGCTAGGATGAGCCAGACTTGCCTAGACCCAGGTTTGGACAATCTCAGTCTGTTTTCATTTGAAATGACTGATACCCTCTTTGGTTCTGGGCTGTAGGAAACAATTTGGCACAGAGAGCACCCTAAGGCAGTGCAATGCCTGGATATGGTGCTAGCACAGACCCCTCCACTGCCACCTGGGGACACAGATCCTCTTCATGCAGCAGCTTCGTTAAGCAACTCCTTTCGTGCTGGTGTGTGCTTCATTTTCCAGGTGTCTGCCATGGGGCAGCTGGCTTTCAGAAAGACTTCTGTCCTGAAGGGAAGCTGCTACACTTAGAAAAGTGCTCTGTAATGTTCCGTCTGAGGTGTGTCCATGTAGCACCCCAGAAATCCCATCTCTTTAGCCCTTCCGGGCTCAAGTTTTGTCCTCCGTAAAACAGCCATAGCGCAGACTCACCTCTGGCTGGGGAGTTGCAAAGCTAAAATCATTAACAGTTTTGAAACATTCAGTTATTTTAGTGAACTCGATTGAAAAGCTTTTTAGGAGACTAATAATCTTACCTCCCTAGCAGAGATTGAATAATGTGCAGTAAATCCTGCCTAAGGCTTCGTGCACTGAACAACACAGTGGAAATGAAGTATAGCGAGACTTTTTGCTAACTATGCAATGTTTATCCTGTGTGCAGGATGAACCAGGGTCCTCTGGAAAATAGCTCAGCTGTGTAATTAATATGAAAATTAAAAAATCTGTGCAATAAAAAAAATTAAGGTCTGTGCAAATGAATTTGAACCTACCATTTCTCATGCTGCAACCAGGCTGGTCTCTGGGCAATTTGCTTGTGTATACCCATGCATGTTTTGTTCTGTGATAGTCACCTATACGGTCCTTTTTGCCAAAGAGTTTTTTATTTTGGCCAAATTTGGATATATTTCACAGGGATGGCAAGAGCTGGGAAGAACGAGAACTTCTGTTTAAACATTAAACAAAAAACTTTACCATAAGGGTGATTGAACATTGGAAATGGCTGCCCAGAGAGGTTGTGGGATCTCCATCCTTGGAAGTACTCAAAACCTGATGAGATGCAGTCCTGATCAAACTGCTCAAGCTGACTCTGCTTTGAGCCAAGCGGTTGGACTACATGGTCTCCAGAGGTTCCTGGCAACCTCAACTGTTCTATGACTTTTAAGTACCTGTAGAAGGTGACAGACTAAATGTATACATAAACTTCCCCCAGACTTAAGAAGTAGATGCCCTATAGAGAAAACTCAGTGAAAACAATTAAGTTGGGCAAAATTCTAAGCAGCTGGAAAACTGGTCTTACAAGTGGGAAATGTTGAGCAGGCCTAACTGATACTTCTGACCCTGCTGACAATGGGGTTTTCTCTCCTGTTTTAATTATCTTCTGCAAACTCTAAAGCTACTTTAGATGTTTGGAACTTCTATCTCCTATAATAAGGTAGACATAGCAACAGAAGCTTGAATTTTGTCAGGGGACATGAAGAAACTAGTTTTTCCAGTCCTTTTTCAGAATATCTTAATTGGGCTTATTCATCATGTCAGGTCAGACTGAAGACTCACCTCCCCTGCCACTGTTCCTGCTGGCAGCCATGGGTGGGTGCTTGAAGGAGAGATGGTGTGTGACCCTTTCCTCAGGCTCCTGACAATCAGCAGTTTAGGATGTCAGTGGATTGGGAGAAGATGGTTTAGCCTCTAACCTTCAGGACATGAGGTTTGCCATGGGAACTGACCATCCAGATGCAACAGCACTGAGCCTATGATCCCTTGTGAGCTGAGGTCTAGGTGACACCCTGCTACCCACAGAACATGAAAAGCCTCTTCTTTTTGCTTCTTGCATTCAGTCAAGAGAAAAAGACAGTGGTGGTGGCCTGAATTATGGCACTTGTGGCTTTTTCCTGTTGCTGACAACAACGAGGGGCATCATTAGTTTCCAGGCAACTGATTTTGTGGCTTTCCAAGGGCCTCTGGCAGTGGGGTTTCTCACTGAGGATGTTATTTTCTTCCCTTCCCTTTGTAAGAATTATACTTTCACCCAAATCGTACAGACTCCACTCTCCTGGTTGCAGGGTTTTTGCCATCCCTTGGCTTTGATTTTCAGATCCTCACAGTTCTTTTTTGAAATATCAGCCAACATGAGCTCTCCTCATGGAAACCCCCAAAGCGGGTAGATCTGCAGAGGCAGCAACACAAAGTGAGGATGGCAGAGATTAAAGAACTAGGCTGGTGAGGTCAGAAGAAGAAGACACAGTGGTAAGGTATAACCCCACATAAAGGCATGTAAGCTTGGTGCTCCTCATAGCCTGGAGTGATTAGACTAAAGGAGAAAGACAATGAACTGGGACCAGCACACAGCTTTGACAGGCCTTCATACCTACAGACCCTCAAAGCCACTCAAAAGAGATTTGGCTGAACTCAATGGAGTCCTCATCTCGGGTCATGGTGCTACTGCAGAAGGACCTAAGGAAAGAGACACCCCTGATGCTGCTAAATGTCACAGCATTTCCCTGCTAAAATCAGGGCTATCTCACTGCTGAGCCTGTAGCTTCTGAGGAGGAATAAAGCTAAAATACCGGTCTTTACCAGATAAAGCTGAATAAAGCTGGATATTTCCAGGTACAAGAGAAATTAAATTCTCCAGACTGTATTGTAGAAGTCGTTCCCAATGTTCTCTGGCCCAAAACCACATAGAAATGTAGATATGCTTCTTTCAACCATAGAGGCTTGACTTTTTAGAACCAGAATGATGGGCATTTTTTTCCTGTACCTATACTTTTTGTCTTTAAAACATAAAATTCCAGAAAAGGAGGAGAACTTATAGGTTTCTAGGAACAGCAAGGATCAACTGTTTCCCAATGGAAAGCAAGCCAGGAGCCAAAGGTGACCCCAGTACAGGCATTGCCCTCACCAGTCAGGGCACAGTCCCACAGCATCTGAACCTGGCAGGCAGAGCCAAGTGCTGGTAACAAAGGCCACAGACAGTTCCAGACAAGGTAAAATGATGAACCAGCTCCAGGGTCCATCCATGGAGTCCTGTTAGGAGCACAAGGGCCGGAGACAGAACTGGAGACAAGGCTACCACACGGGTCTAAAGTCCATCCAGGAGGCAGGGCCAGAGGCAGGACTGGAGATAGATACACCTGTAACATAGCTCAGGCAAGAACTGGGGGTCCAGGTCTGAGCTTAAATGGTGCTCCTGGAGCAGACTGGGGAGGGGTACACCCTCAGTGAGGCTGGTCAGGGCCACTAAAGCCTATTAGTGCCCTCAGGGCCCTGACCATATGAGCTTCACAGCCTTGCTGGAAACAATAGAAATACCTTAAAACCCTACAAAACCCAAGAGGTAGATCCTGCTCATAGCTCTGCTGATAATCACTTGAATTTTTCCTGGTGCCCTCCTGTGTATCACTTGTGTCTGAGAAAGGGGTCGAACTGGAGCTGGGAATCAGAGTGCGCAGATCAACCCCAGGGACACAACAAACATACCAGACAGACATGCCCAACATGAAATGGGATCTAACAGGGAAGAGGACAGGGAAGGTGGAGAGGGATCCATTATTCATGAAGGCAACAGTAGCACAACACAGCCTCCACAGACCCATGCAGCATCGGATGAGGTTACTGCAGAGACAAGAGTTGGTAATGGCATGCCAAAGCTCTGCTTCTTGGGTGCAGAAAACAGAAAGGCATTGAGCCCTGCCCTTCCTTTACCTTCCCTTCCCATAACACCCTCCTGGGGTATATGACACCAGAAATAAGCTTCTTTAGAAAGCTCTACTCGTGATCCTTTGAGGAAGATTTGGGAAGTTAGAAGCCCACACAGCACAGGAGAGAGAAGCAGCTCCCCACAGAGGCGGTAGACAAGTGAGATCATGGTAGCAGAGAAGCAGAGGAAGCGTGGATGCAAATCAGGTGGCCACAGGCTTCTGGTCGGCCAGCCTCAGAGGGTGGGGTACAAGAGCTTTGGTGCAGACTCCTGGAGGGATGTATCAGAGCTTCCCATCTCCCTGTGCATGCTACCTGCCCCCCTTCTCCTCCTCTCATCAAGGCTGATCCTGATTTCCTTGGGAAACCTATCAGGACTTAGCACTATTCTCAAATTACAGCATGTGTTTGCTATGGCTCTACCATTTCTCACAAAACAATGATTTCTTTACATCTCCTAGACATCCCTCTTTTTTTTCTGTTTGCTGCTTTCTCTCTTCCCCTTGCAGCCAGAGACAATGGCTCCTGTTTGGCAGGCTGGCTGCAGGACATGTCTTACATCTGGGTGGGTGAGCAGGTAGCTGTGTAATGCTGACTAGTACAACACGGAGGATACATCCCAGCAACTGTTCCAGGGAATTAAACATCCCTGGCTGTTTGAGCAGGAGACCAGGCTCCGGCTTTGCACCACTTGGCTTGGGAGCATCCTCAGAGTACGCTGGAGTATTTGTTACAAAGAGGGGGAGCCACTAGCTCTTGGGAAAATGGAGGTTAAAAGAGCTAGATTGATTTGTGGAGAAAGGGCTGTAGCCTTTATAGCTCATTTCCTCTGGAGTGGTGTCACCTGCAATGGTTTCTTTACCAGGCTACTTAAATTGTGCATGATAAGCTAGATCTAGCCCCTCTTTCAGGTGGAAAATTGTGGCTGTTATCTGTATCACTGTAGCTGCTAGAGCTTGATCAGGTCTGTGGACAAGGAGAGGGATTGCTTCCTGGGCCCTTGGTGGTGTGTATATATAACACTGATGTTGGGTAGGACAAACATGGAGGCATTTTGCTCAAACTGGTACGTTCCTGCTCACCTTTTGGGTCTGTTTGGTGTGTAGGGCAGAGGTAAAGTGGAGAGGATTATCTATTAAAAACACAAGCAGATGGTCAATGTGAATATGGACTATCATCCAGGGGAAAAAAATTCACCACTCCAGTGCTTTTGTTTTGCCTTGAACAGAATCAGACCTGAAATCCTGGAGCTCATAGAAAATGAAGTATTTCCTACCCTGGACAGCTCGTGCGAGGCATAAATGGGTGCAGGCATGCAAAGCAAAGATGATGTCTCAACTTAGCAGGTGAGGGGGCAGCAGCAGATGTAAGCTCACGCTCGCAGTGTGGTGGCTCTGGGACTGCAACACATTTGAGGGGCCATTTTGATGGACTAGAGTGCAGGCTGAATCAGGCCCTTGTGCAAAGAGCTCTTACTCAGCTAAGGAAGGCTTTGCAGGATCAGACCTTGTTGGTACTGCAGGAGGTGCTAATACCAAATCGGTGCATGTCATTGTCAGGCTGTGCCTGGAGGGATGCATGGCTCAAGCACGCTAGCTTGGATCATGTCCCAGGTATAGTACTGAGGCTGCCAGGCACTGCAGCCAGGAACATTTAGCACTCACCTGGAATACGTTTCATGATATATTTGGAAACTCTTTTTTTTTTCATTGTTTTCAATTACATCCAGCTTTTCTGCTATTCCTGCTGGTGGTCGGCCACATGGCTTTGCAAAAAAAAAAACCCGCCACCCAGCAGTGTGTGGGCCCTGTGTCTGCCTGTGAGCCAGGTCCCATCTGGCTGTAATTACTAACTTCACATCAGCAGAAGAGTGTAATATTTAAACACAAATGTTTGATGTTTGCATAGCAAACCTCAGGATGGAAAGCTCTTGATAATCAGCCTGCAGGAGGGGAGGTAGGTCTGCTGCAGGTGAGCACTGAGGTATATGGGTTGTAGCAAGACTTTGTCAGTTTTCACAGGAACAGAGGGAAGAGCAACACTGAGTCCAGGAGCCCTGGAGACCTTCATGCCTTGCTCCAGGCAGAAGCTCCACACAGCCTCGTAGTCCTCATTTCTTGCTTAGACAAAGAGGAGCTGCAGGCAGAGGAGCTTCAACTGCAGGCTACGAGCCACGCAGAGTGGTGCAGAGCGGGCAGCTGACCCTGGCAGGGGTCTCCCATCTCCTCCCATTCAGTACTTGTGAGATGGTCATCAAGACTGGCAAGATGGTAGAAGAGCTACTAAAATCAGCAGAGGCTCTTTGCCCAGAGCAGTAGCCATGAGAATGGATAACAATGTCTGGTAGATCTCAGCAGCTCAGTGACCAGCTATCCCCAGAGAGGAGCACAGGCTCTGGCCTGTTCCTTGAGTACCCAAGCTCACAGAAATACAGTGTATTGCACAGGCCCCTTAAAAGTAAGACTGAGAGCACAGCAGGTGTTAGCTCCTACAGGATGGACCTTATCTTCCCCAGAGAAGGTGGCTGATGGTGAGCCCCAGCCCTTCCAAGGGGTCTTCCCCTACCCACAGGGGACCCAGTCCCATCTCTCCTGTGTATGAGACTTTGCCTCTCCACCCTTCACTGCTGATCCTTTGGGGAAGGAAAACAGCAAGCTAGTACTTCATCCTGCTCCGAGTGGGACGACAGTAAGCAAACAGTTTCATCTGTTCCCAGGCATGTCTGGAAGGTGGCAGAGACATGCACGCTGTCTGCAGCATCCTCCTTTTAGAGTTAAGGTCTGAGGATGACATGGCACACCCAGCCAAATGACAGTCCTGGTCTCTGTGCTACCTCCTGTAGGGTAAATGATACCCTCAGTTTGCTTTCCTGATGGAGAAGAAAAGGCATGCCTGGAGATGGCTTTCATTCACGATGCCATCGTGTGGCTAGTGGCTTTCTCTTCCTGAGCTTGTCCAGCCAGGGCTCAACCTGTTGCAACTTGTCATTTTGTATCAGCAGGAGGCTAGAGCAGATGCAGGATAACAAATGCCTCCTCACTGTCTCAGGGGGTTTTGGGGCCTCTTCTCTGCAGTGTGTGCACCCAAAGCAAGCCAGCCCTACTGTCGTCATTGCCTCTGAGAAGCACTGCTCATATCAGCAAACTTTAAAGCTGCATCCTGACAGACGAAAATAAATCAATCAATAAATAAATCGTCCGTCTCGTCTACTGGATTCCGCAGTTTATTTCCTCGGCGCTGATGAAAAATAGTTGGATGCTTAGTAGCTTCATGAGACTAATTATGATAAACGGCCCCATCGCTGCTAATATCCGGCCATTAATTCCCAGATGGAGCTGCAGAAAATGTCAGGAATGGAAATGTCAGCTCTCTAAAAGGACCTGGCAGGTATTGAAGTGGGGACTGGAGCGTCAGCAGAGGAGGGAGCAGGGGGAGAGCTGGGAATTAGCAGGATGACGATATGCATTTGGAAGCTATAATTCTTCTGACTTGATTGCCCAGTTTCTCCCAGTTACGTCTCTCTCAAGCAATGCCACAACCATGGCTTCCTTCAGATTTTGCCTTCTCTGAGCTCTGTTCCCAGCACCGAGGCAGAAGATTTGGCACTCACTAAGTGGGTGACACTTCCTTTGGGCAGAAGCAGCTCAACCTTAAGCTTCAGAAATATCCTTCCCACTGAGATCCCCAGAAATGTTGCCCTGCTCTGCAGGATGGACATGCCAGTAATTCCCTTTACACCAAGTGCAGGGAAGGCAAGGCAGGCTGACTTGCAACAAAACGTCATGCCCAAGTTCAACTTCCATTCTCCTCAGGGTTTCACATTTGTATTCACATTTATATTTACATTGCTACAATAATCACAGCTGCATGCAAAAATCAGACAGAAAACAGCAAAAAACACTTAGGTTTTTTTGCTTTCCACCAATAGTTTTTAATGGTTTCTCTGTAAGAGAGCTCTTTATGGGAATATTCACTGCTAAGCGAGAAGGTACTTCAAGAGTAGATGAACCAGCCAGATAAATTATATGAATGCCCAGATATTGACAGCACAGTGTTACGGATGGCAGGGAGTCAGGCTGGCACCTGGTGCAATAAATCAGCTGATGAACAAGCGTCAAGAAGGTACGTTTTGAAACCATTCTAAATCCAGAAATGTTGGGTTGTCCTTTCTGTGCAGAGATGCCGCTTTGACACATTGGCATGCTTGAACCTCTGCTTCTGATGGTGTTACACTACTTCTAAGGCCTGGTGCAAAGAAATGCATTGATTTTGTTGCTCTGTTCAGCCCATCAGCTCAGGTCCTGCTCTGTACAGTTTCTGAACTGGTATTGTTCAGGTGAGGATCCATCCCAGCTTTTGGCACATGTTTTCAAGGGGAAAATATCTGAACAGGTTGGGGATTCCTTGATCAAATGCCAGTTGGTTGAAAGAAAGGCTTTTCTTAGGAATCTGTTACTGTTTGTCAGCAAAGAATGGAATTTTTGCTCAAAACCAGATGGTTTTGATTCTTACCTGCTGAGAGGATATAGAACATTGAGCGTGGTAGGTCTGGTCCAGACCACAGATTTGAACCAGAGCTCCCCACTCCCCACAGCAAGTGCCCTTATGGTAGGGAGCCAAGATGTCTCTGTCTCTCTCGTGAAAAGCTTGATGTTCCTCTGGAAACTTCAGGGGAAATTTCCAGCCTTTCTAAAAGCAGGCAAGTAATTTCTTCTGATCCTATTTAAAAAAAAAAATGTGCCCCCCTGAACTCCCTTGAGCACTCAAAATTAATTGGCTAAGGACCTCGATCCCTGTATGTTGTCTGGGAATGCCTGAGTTGTAAGACTGCTAGTAGCTCTTCAGAAATGGCTTGCAGTTCTTTTAGGATCATTTTTACCGGGGGTGGGTGATAAATTTCCTAGAAGAGAGCAAGCTCTATCTATAGCCTCCTGAGTGCTGTGTTTTGCATGCTTGAAGAGTGTTTATATGTGAATCTCTGAAATTTCTGAGGAATGCCAGGAAATGTCACCTCTCGGGCTACATCCTCCCCAGTACAGACTGGGCATATTGGCTTCCTCGTGAGGCAGACCCTGGTATTCTTTCCTGGGATGACTCGTGTCCCAGCTGTCAACAGCCCCCTCTCGGCAAGAGCAAGGCTACAGCCTCTTACCTTTATGCTCCTGGGTGCCAGTGGTTAGACTGACAGCTCCATTTTTATTCTTTCTCCTAGGAAGATGGGGAAGTGCCTGCACCATATTTGCTGGGGGAGCTACAGAGCTCCAAGCCCCCTGTGCATGTCCTGATAAATGACTTGTCTGCATGTCATCTCAGGCTGCATGAAATCTGGCCATTTATCTGGCTGGGGCTTCTGAGGAATTTAAGGGTCTAACCCTAAGGGATTTGGAAGCCAGAAGGTGAGATCTTCAGGACCATCTCTGCCACTAACCCTCTCTGAAATCAAGGTCCTTATAATGCACATAGAGGCTCTTCTCGGAAAAATCTCCCAGCTCACTGGTAGCTGACAGGCTTTTTCTACCTGCAGCCCTATGGAGAAGATGGCAGTGTTGCGTTAGAGACAGTTCAGGCCAGTTCAGCTGAACCTGAACCCGTTGTGTAAAAATGCCCACTGAAAGCTTCCCTGCTCACCGCTGCTGAGATCTCATCATTGAGGCTTGCTTCACTTCTCCATCCCCACCACCCCCTGCCTGCTCAGGCTTGGCCTTGGCAATCTTCATTGCCATCTTCCTACTTCTGGCCAGGCCCACGCTTTCTGCTCACCTTCATTGCAGAAGCAACCTCTGCCTGCAAATTCCTTTGGGTAGGCTTCTGGCTGGGTTGATGGTGTGATCCTGAATGTGAAAGAACGCACCCTGGGGAGATGATTTGTTGCAGCATGGTGGTGGAGGCAAGGGAGAAAGCTAACCAACAGAAATGTCACTCTATCGGGGTCAAAGTGTCATTCAGTTTTTGAGGCTACAGTGAAAACTGTGGTTGGAAAGCACAGAATTGGCAGCTGGCTGCTACAAACTGCTCCACCGGTCCCAGCCTGCCTGAATTCAAAGTAACAGCCTTGCGTTGAGAGAGCTGTTGAAAGAATTGAAGCAGGAATATAAGGTGAATCTGGCTTGACACCGCCTTCCCAGAATCAAACTGCCTCTTCGGGAGAAGGGTGCAGGCAACATGAAGCCAGACCTTGTCCTGACCCTCCCTGATTTATGACTTTCTCGTGGGTTTGTGTTTTGGGGTTCGATCTAAGGAGTGTCTGTCAAATGTACTCTTAGCATTGTCAACATGTGGTGATTTACTCTAGATTAATGCTATCTTGTGTGGGGGAACACATGTAGGTGTGGAGACAGAGAAATCTAGGGCCTTATTCTCCAGTGGCCTTGTGCTTAGAGGATCATTTACACCTTCAGCAAAATGGGGGGGGGGGGGGGAGGGGGGTATGGAAACACTGCTAAATCTAAAGGGACCTGCCACCCACGTCGGGTAGGTGCAAGTGATGAAACAAAACAACCAGTGTATCATCTGAGGTCCACAAAGTTGAGCTTTTTGATAATTTATTATTCCTCCCATAACTAGAGGAAGGCTGTTCTGTGTAAAAGCAAGCTTTGGTGTGATATGCTGTCCTGGCAATCGTGTTTTCTGAGCTATTGGGTTGGGATAGATGCCTGAGAGCTAAAGAGAGGGGTGAAAGTCGAGGGGAGGAAAGGTGGCTCCAACAGCTCATGGGCAATACAAGAGAGAAGCTGGGCTCTTTAGCCAAAAAAGAGCCTCAGAGATGGAATGAACCATTAGCACTTTTCATGTATTTCCCCTTCCCAGTGCCAGCTCACATCCTAACCCCTACTGAAACTGGTTTGATTCTCATGTCTGGTAACTGGGGGAGATGAGATCTCTCTCCCTCACTGTGGGTCCAGACTCTGCTAACCCTTGCCTCATGCTGTCACCACGCCAGTGGTCTGGCTGGTTGGACAGGGAGAACAGTGTTTTTCTTCTCCCAAAACAGCCCTGCACTAGGGAAAATCCTGGATAAGTCACTGATCAGCCTGTTTCAGCAGGGACTTGGGAACCTCTTCTTGAAGAAAGTTTTCTTGGGAACTCAGCATCACCTGTAAGTACAGGCGGATCTGTGGCCTCAAAAGAGCCCATGGCAAAAAAGAAGCAGGTAGAAGAACTGTTGGAAGACAGACAGCACTAAACCATTTGTGGCAGCCTAACTGACGAGAGGATCTCAGCCTGGACTGATATGAGAAGGAGAAAGCACAGAGATGCTCATCTATGCCAACTGCTGCTACCACCACTTTGAACCTGCCTTTTGCAAGTGATTAGGTCTCCTGCTGCTCTGCCTGGCAATCCTGGACTAAAGGAGCACCCATGGAAGCAGGACATGCTGTCGGTGCACCCTGCTGCAACCCCTGGGAGCAAGTCTCTGGGGAACCAGAAGGCCCTTTTGAAGGCAGGTCAGGAAATGAATCAGTCATAGCAGCACATGGATGGAGAGCAAGGTGGCTCACACACCTGTCTGCTTTCTGTTCTGGCCTGGTGGGTTTGTGAAAGCCCAGGCAGTCAAAACAGCTTGGCTTTCATCTCCTGACTCGCTGAAGCATTTTGTGTCGAACTCTGAAAGCCTGGTCGAAAATGAAGCACAGCTAACCGCAGGGACAGCAAGACCTGCTGTGAATCCCAACCCGCTGCAGGGGAGATGAAGCCAGCGTGAAACGGACCAGTATTTTTCCCGTGCAAAGGGTGAAGGGGCTCCACTGTTGCTTCCTCCCAGCCAGAGGAACCATCTGGGATGCGACTCCAGAGAACTCCAGCAAGAGCTGTAATTATATCAAACTTAATCGAGGCAAGCCAGCATGCAGTCCTCTCTTAAGTAAAGCGACGAGGCTGGCAGTAAGACAGAGAACCTACACCTGGGAGTTTCTCCAGCAGCCGCTGCTTTGAGCAGGGCCGGGGCAGTCCAGCATGGGGTGCAAATCTGCAGAGACCTCCCTGCTGCGTGGGGCTGATCCAGAGAATGCCTCGGCAGGAGCTGAGCATTGCTGGGAGGGAGCTTCTTTATTGGGAGAAGCTTGTGTTTCTTCCCTGAGGCTCTGCCTGCCACAGCCTCCACCGCTCTGCCCGAACCTCACATCCCCTTGCTTGCAAATTTTTGGATGGCACAGGTGCTTCTTCCACCCTTGACTCCCAGGCCCTTTGCACCCAGCGCCAACCCGGCTGCCAGAGCTGGTGCCAGGGTGGGTGCCCAGGCAGGGAGAGGAGCTGGTGCTCATCACCTGGGCTCTGCTGCCTCCCCGTGGCATGCCCCCCCATCCTGGTGCCACCCGGCCTGACCCTCTGCCCCCATGCAAGGCCATGCAGGTGGCCCTCCGGCCAGCCTGCCAGCTGTTTTGTCTGCAGGAAGCCCTGCAGAGCTCTGCTTCTCCAGTCCTGCTTTCTAGGACAGGTACCTCTCCCAGGTGCAGAGCTGTGTAGTAGCAGGACTTGCTCTCAGCTCTCTGCCAGCCAGGACAGAGCCATCAGGCCTGGAGGGCGAAAGGGCTATGAAGCAGCGCCTGCCCATCCACCCAGCCCCTGCCCATCCACCCGCCCACAGCTTGCCTCCTGCAGGAAACTCACTCTGGTCTCCTGCTTCAGCCTTTCCTCCTCCTCATCTGTCCTTTGCCCTCCCTCACACTAGATATCTTACTTTTACAGCTTTTTTTTTTCTCCTTAAATCCTCTCCTTTCTGCTTCTTCCACCTCCTCCCTCTCCCCCAAAATAATCCAAACCTGTTCTTCCACACTCCCCCGCAAGGCTGGCACTGCTTGTCCCTTCCCCACCATCCCCTCCCTGAGGGACCAGCTTGATACGGCCCTCCCAGCAGAACCCAGTGCCGCCTTTCCCTCCGTAGGGCATGATGTGTTCTCCAGGGTCAGAGCACATGGTGGTAGTCACCCATCTCCACCTGACATGACCCCCTAGATGTAACTGCTCAAGACTTCCATGGGTACATAAGCTTGGCTGTTGACAAGCCATCGTGCAGCTCTACACCTACAACGTTTTTGGGGATGGGATGAATGAAGGAGGGATCTGCTGGACCTTTCTGGACAGCCGCCAGTGGGGTTGGTAGCCAGCTGGCATGGAAGGTGGCACCGGAGCAGCAGGCGCCCAGCCCTTCGCCTCCCTTGTGCGGGGACTGGGGGCTGTCCCCAGAGGCACCCGTGGGTGCAGGGCAGCTCCTCGGTGGCATGGCCGAGCAGCCGCACCCTGGGGCCGGCAGCCCTGGAAGGCAAGGGTTGATGGTGGCTCTGTGGTGGCTCCACAGCGGTGGCCTCTGGTGGCGGCTCTGTGGCGGCTCTGTGGCAGGGGTGTCTCTGCGGCTGTCCTACTGCAGGTCGATGGTGGCCCTGGGGTGACGGTGGTGGCTCGGTGATGACTCTGTGGGTGCTCCGAGGTGGCTCTGAGGTGGCACTGGGGGCTTGGTGGTGTCCCTGAGGTGGTGTCCCTGAGGTGGTGTCCCTGAGGTGGCAGCGGGGGCCCTGTGGCGGTGCCGGCAGCCGAAGCCCCCCGTTGTCCTGTCCCGTCCGAGGGACCGCTCCCCCCGCCCGGGGCACCTCCCCCGGACCAGCCCAACCGCCCGGGGGGGGGAGGGAGCCGCCCCCCGCCTCCAGCGGGATGGTTGCGCCCGCCCCCTCCTGCCGTAGCAACGAGGCCGGCGGCGGGTCGCCGCGGGCCCGGCCGGTGCGTACCGCCCGCGGGGGGGGGGGCGGCCCGGCCGGTGCGTACCGCCCGCGGGGGGGTTGGGCCCGGCCGGTGCGTACCGCCCGCGGGGGGGGGGGCGGCCCGGCCGGTGCGTACCGCCCGCGGGGGGGTTGGGCCCGGCCGGTGCGTACCGCCCGCGGGGGGGGGGGCGGCCCGGCCGGTGCGTACCGCCCGCGGGGGGGTTGGGCCCGGCCGGTGCGTACCGCCCGCGGGGGGGGGCCCGCCGGCAGCCCGCCGCCCCCCCGGCCCGGGCAGCGCCCCCGCGCCCTCGGCCGGGAGCGGGCCCGGGGTTTCGGGGTCTAAGGAGGGGTTTGGCGGGGGCGCGGGGCCCCGCCGGGCTGGGCCCAGCGGGGTGGAGGGAAGGGGGCCTGGGCGGGCAGGACAGTGGCGGGCGGGCGAGGGGCCGGGGAGGTGGACGGGCGGGTGCAAGGTGGGCGGCTGCACAGGCGGACGGACGGACGGACGCGCGGGTGTGGGGGATGAGGGGGTCCCCCTCGTGTTTTGCAAGACGTCGGAAATGTCGGGCAAGGGTTTGGCTTCCTCAGACCGTGAGAAGTGGGGTGTCCCCCCGCCGCTTGTGCAGGGGCGGGGCGCGGGGAGCTGCCCCCCCTTCCCTCTGTCCCGTCTCCACAATTAGCGCAATTAGTTGCTGCCCTTGGGTTGCTTCTCCTGCATCCCGGTAGCGGCGGAGGCTGTTGTGCTTCATAAATGAAACAAACGTTGTCAGAGCCACGGTCTAAGTACTTTGTGTGGTGTCTTGTAACACCCGGCACGGCTGCAAGCTCAAAGCGCCTGGTGTAACCTTACCGTTAAGGCACTCTGTGTAACGAGGAACGCTGTTCGCCCTCGCTCTTGCTGTTCCCCCCCTGCGTCCTCAGGTTCTAGTGGTGGTTGCGTGGTGCTTTCCCGTGGAGAAAGGAATGCATTTAAAAACCTGGAGGAAAATCAATTTTAAAACCACGCAAATTGTTGGAGGGAATGGACTGCTATAAAACTCAAAATTACTTTCAATTCCCGTTTTAAAGTAGAAGAGATTCGAAGTAGAGGATGATGTTTAAAGCAGTTTGTTGAGAGCGCATCACCTTGTCTGAGCTTATATTATATGGCTTAAATTACAGAAAGAAGGAATTTCTACATGTTGGTGCTTGGATGGTGTAGTAGTTTGGGTTCTGACTAATCCACAGGTAAATAGATTTCAGATGAATGACTACTAGATTTCAATCTGTGGTTTTGCTTAGGGGTTAGATTATTTTAAAGTACTTTTCTCTTTTTCTGTTGCAATTTTTAGCCGTTTTGAATCTTATTTGAAAGAAAAGAATCTGTTTTGTCAAAGCTTTGCATCAAAGAATCGAACTAGAGGCAACAGATCAAAAAGCTCATACCAGACATTGAGCAAGACACGTGGGAGTTTGACTTCTTGAATGTGTAAAGCCTGGATTTACTGAGAAATTGTAATTATAGTTTTGCCACGATGACACACAGACGCTGTAGCTAATGTTGTGTCAGCAGTGCCATTAGAATATGCTCTAATTTTGAATAGTTCAATTTAGCATAGTACAACGTACCTGGTATAACTAGGAAACATGCTTTTCAGGTGTGAGAGAGCATGACTGAACTGCTGGAAAGATAGGCATTTCAGCAGTCGTAAAAAGATTTTCAAAGCTTATTATAGCTAAAGCTGGGATGGCTCGGTGCCAGGCAGATGTTTGCTGTTGAAGCGCGGGGAGATGCTCCCAAATGAGCAAGGGCAGTGGGGAGTGAAGGATTACTGAGATAGGCAGAGGATCTGCTTTCAGGAAGATGTCTCATCTGCCTGCGATGAGCTGAACTCCTTTCCCCCACACACACTTTGAACCTCTCCTTGTCGAAGGGGAGCTCCAGCCCTGAGGAAAGTGATCTGAGTGGGAAGGGATTGAGGGCTGTGAACATGACATGCAGCCGGCCTCCGGCCCGCAGCTGCAGCAGCCAGCGTGTGACACTAACGGGGCCCTGGGCAGTTTCACTGCTTTTCTTCAGGATTCCTCAGGCAACCAAGAAATCCTCAAGCGCGAGTTATTTCACACCGTCGGCAGTTGCTCTAGCAGAGCTGCCCGAAAGCTTTGGCTGCCATTGCATGCTCACTGCAAGATGGAAGGCGTTCCCTTCCCTGAGCAGCGACAGCCTCGGCAGTCCATGTCAAGCTCTGTCGCCCAGGCGTGGGGCTCCAGGGTCACCCTCGGATGGAGGGTGGGGAGGGCAGCCCCGGAGTCTGCATGATGCTCATCGTTTTCGGGGGAGAGGGAGAGTGGAAGGTGCCGTTGGCAGAGTTTGAGGCTGGGGAAGAGTGAACTGCTCTGCAACAAACGCCTTGGTTCAGCAGCTAGGCTGAATAAAAGAGAGAGTATCTCTTCTCATCTTTTAAACCAACCTGGAGACCATTCCTGAGAGCTGGATGGGAGCACCAAACCACCCAGTACCTGGAGGCTGGCGCTGGAGCGGGCTCCCCACCATGCTCTGGGAAACCTCCTTGCTGGAAACCCTGGCCACATCCCAGCTGGGGTGGCAGAAGAGTAGGATTCCCTTTGTGCTTAGCAGTTCTCCCATCTCTATATCAGCTTTAGCACGATCAGACAAGCTGTTTTACTGATCTGTCTGCGGAATTGCCGGGAAAACTTTGGAGGCCTGGTTTTGTTCCTTATTTTGGGTGGTGTGTGTCAGGTTTTTTTGCAGTTAACAACCACCAGACCCTCCCTCTGTGCAGCTGTGAGAGCATGACGGATGTTTTTGAGCTGCACGCTGAGTAGGGGTTTGTTTTATTTTGAGAGAAGTGCTCAGGAAGGACTTTACAGAGGTGTGAGTGAGTACACAGGGAGCAAAGCAGTGAAGAATCAGGCCTGCTGTGGGCAGGCTTGGTACACACTTTCCCCTGTCACAGGAACTCGGCTGTCATCAGCAGCAGCCACATTATTTTGGTTCTAGATGGGCAGTCCTACTAAATTCGGAGTAGGCTCAGTTGCTCACCCTACTAAAGATTCGGATGAACATTGCACCCTGGAGTTAGCTTTTTTTAAAATTGGACAGATTTAGGATTCTAGTCCTAAGAGTTACTTCAAGGCACATCACCACCTCCGCTCCTGCCCCAGGAAGAGGATGCTCAGGTGACATATCGGGAGAGCCACTGCAGGGTTGTTCTGCCTTGCTGCTGTTCTCTGTGCCAGCGCAGCAGGCACAAAAGAGTCCAGCAGTGGTTCATCAGGAATCCTTGGATCTTGGCTGATACCAATCAATCCTGCTGGGCTGCTAAAATAGATATGGCCAGAGCATAAAATAGCTAATAAAAACAAAATCCTCCATGGAAAATTCATTCTTCAGGGTATGAGGTTCCAGTTACTGTGCCAAAGAGAAGCTGAGAGGGGAAGGATTGAGATTTTCTAGCTTGAAGGAGGGAGGGGGTATTATTGATCTTGTCTGTCTCCCAAGTTTCTCCAATCTATGCGTTTACTCCGTTTCACTTTAAAGGATTTGCATCATGGTAACCTTGATTTATTACCTGATTTCTTTTTGAATCAACATCTCAAAATGGTGCACTGGCTTGAACCTGCAGTAATAAACCAGCACAGTTATTCCCGCTTATCTCTGGCATGCATGTAATGCTTTCTTTGCTGTGTGTACCTGATTCATTCTTGCGGACAGACAGCAAGGTGAAATTTAGAAAAAATTGCCCTCTCTGATCAAGAGCATAGGACAGACAGAGTTTTTGCTCCATTAAAGAGCAGAGCAGAGAGGGCATGGCAGGAAGGGATGCTGTGTTGTCTCCACATCAGGATGAGACTCCAGACAGGTGCTACACCAGCTGTGGCCTACAAGACCAGGCAAGGTCTTTCTAATGCTTAGCTATGGCAAGCTGGAAGACTCCCACATAGCAGCCTGTTGCAGAGACTTGGCCTCCTGAAGTAAGCAAGGCAGATGTGTGCGTCCTAGCAAGGGTGCAGGACACAAACCATTAGTCAGGTAGGGCTGGATGAGAAGTCTGGGTCTAGCCCTGAGCAGGAATTGATGAATAAGCCATATTGCACTCAGAGTAGCCTTGAGAGACACCACAGAGAGCTTTGACTCATAATTTGTAGGAATAAGCTATGTGGGTTTGTGTACATCATTACATTGGTGCATGTGTGTGCAGGCTGGAGGGGCTTGTGTCACTTTAGCTGTACTAATTATTTACAGTAGTCATCTCTGTGTTTAGACAAGCCTGAAATAAAGGGTTGCATTTTCATCATGCCAGAAGTCCGAGGGCTGCTCTTAATTAGTATGTCTCAGTGCACGAAGGTTTTTATAAAATAAAGCCATATAGCTGTGATATTTGCCTGGACTTGCGTCTCCCAAGGTGGAAGAGTAGAAATTTTTTGTGAGCCGAGATCACCAGCAAAAATACCCTCTGCAGGAGAAGAGAGAGGGGAGCTTCTGGCTATATTTTAATATTAGTTAGGTGATGCTTGAACATCTCTCCTGAATTATGTAAATGAAAGAGTTAGACTTTACACCTGGGAGTAGCTGTGTTGGTATCTAGGCTGTAGATACCTAGAATCAAGTGTGACAAGGTTTTTAAGGGATTTGGGTACAGCAAAAGTAGCACTTCTGTTGTAGTCACAGTTTACTCAAATTCTCCTGACAGCCTTTTAAATGCTGCCACAGGTCCGGTAAGCCCCCGCTGCTTCAGGAAAGCAGCTTTTCACGCGTATACTGCTGGTTTTCCCCCTCCAAAACCCATCTGGAATAATAAAACGCTCTCTTTCCCCAGGGTTAGTGAGCCATCAAGTCAGCCACGTGAGCCCAGTGGCCCCCAGGTCACAAAGGCAGCACTTGGTACCAAAGCAGGGGGTCAAACCTACCTTGTCACCCACTCATCTTCTTAGCAAGCAAACAATATCCAGCACGGTGGGAGGGTGTGGAGGAGTGCCAAAGATAGTGTTTAATGGGCTCAATGTCTTTCCACTCTAGCAAGCCCAGGGTTGCATCACAGCATTGTTCTCCTAAGAAGATGGATAAAGCAAAGAAGGATTTGATGAATTCTCTGGGTAGCAGCCCCAACCCTCCCGATACCAGCACTGAGGCTTCATGCAGGGACTGCAGTCCACGAGCGAGTTTGTTGCTTCCTGATAGCTGTAACCAGGGGCCAAAAAAATACTCGGACTTTAGACAAAAGACATTTTGTGCTGATGTCCTCACTCCAGGAGCCTCCAGCATCTTGGGGGTAAGTGCAAAGAGCAGTTCTTTTTCTACCACTGTACTTCTAAAATGGAAAGACCTATAGTACACCTGGTATGGAGAAATACAGCTTTCACCCCAGGTCCTAGCCCTTTATTTTGGTCAGAAGCCTTTGGGCAAGACCTTGACCCTTACAAAGTGAAGCCATAAGGCTCTTCCTGATTGTAGTTGTGCTGCCTTCCTCAATGGGCAGTGCTGTCACTGTCATCATGAGGTTGCCTGGGTTTAGGATGCCAGCATGGCAGGACAGGCATGTGGTTGTGACTGCAGATGATATTTGGAAGTAAAACCTTAACGACTGCCTGCCTCATCAGCGCCCAATCCACATTTTGAGCTGACATCAGGCTGCACTCTGCTGACAAATCCCCTGCCTCTGTGCATCTGGCTGAAGTTTCCAGGTGTTTGTGCCTCTTTGAGCCTTTTCTGACCATTACTCACAGTCTCAATTGTCCCTAAAGCTCTGGTAAAGTCAGTCTTAGTCTCACGTTCTCTCTGTACCTCTATAAGCCAGCCTCCCACTGTGCTACAACTGTGATTTGTTATCTCTGACACTTCCTTCACATGCTACATTTCAGGATGTTTGTGCTGGCCCCCATATGTACCACGCTTTGGTAAGACAGGCGGACCTCGAGCAGTACACCCCTAAAGGTAAATATACTGAGAGGAAACGTGACATGGCAGGAAATGGGGCCATAACTCTTACGGTTGCTTATAGTGAGCACGCTGGGAACTAGGCTCATGACTCTAGGTTAGCGCTCTGCTTTTGTTCTCTTCTCAGTGTCAGGAATGGTCGTGAACTGCTTGAATGTCCTGTGAAAAGTGAGTTTCGTTTAGAGATGGAGCAAAGTGATCTGACTGGGTGGTAAAACCATGCTCCCTTTTCTCCTCGATATATCCCCCCAGGGTTCAGGGTAGACTGCACTGCTGCCGATGGGAATTTGGTCCCACAGGCCATATGCCAGGAGAGCACGCATTTGCATGCATTATCATTGCATATGGAGCCAGCAATGCCCCTTTGCTGTGAAAACGGGACCTGTTTGTGAGAACTGTATTCAGGATCTACGTAACATAGCCAAAATCATGGTCCTTTCTCATTTATTCATTCTGCATCCAGCTGTGCCCCAGAGCAGCTTGTTCTCCTTAGATGCAAGGGGTCTTTGTGTGTATGGAGCTGCTGGTCCTACCTGCTTTCAAGAGCTTGTTGTATCATGGATGTTCAAATATAAGAACAGAGTGTGGCTGAAAGGATTGCCAGCACTATCCTGGCCCCTAGAGCACTCTTAGGGATATGGATCATAGGCTGGCAGTGGGTGGGGGGAAAGTGTGCATGTGAGAGGATTTTCATCTTAAAGAAAGATGGTAACTATATATACCACTTTCCTGTGCTTAAAGTGACATTTATTTTCATGAGTGAGGACAAATGACTGCATCCTCAAGTGAATCTTGACAAGCTAGACTCATCCCTAACAAGTAGAGACAGATCTCTATTTATGATCTGCTGCTTCTTCAAGGGGGAGGAAGCTATCAAGCTGGAAATGTAAATGCAAATGAAACGCTAAGTATTGGCATAAATAGTTGATAGTGCACAAAGTGCCATAATGGATGGTGCCATGGATTTTGCAACAATGAAGTGACAAAATTGGAACAGCTGTGCTCCCTGACAACAAATATAAATCAGGGCCTTTCTGTAAAGACCCCATCAAGAGATATGCAGGAGGCTAAAGGAGCTGTAGTATAAACCCTCTGCATTTTAGGGATTCCTTGAAGTTACTGTAAGCATGCATGTCAGTGTGGACAATGGAAATGTTTAGGATCATATTTATTCCAGGCTAGGAGCCCTTCCTAAGAGAGGGGAGTAGAGAGAGAGGAGCCAGTTGAGTGGCTGTTTCCTTTAGTCCCTAGGCAGACAACAGGACCCTATGGGGGTTGTTTCAGGGGCCATTTAAGAAGGGCAAGGGAATAACCTCTTAAAGGACCCTTTCTGTACCTGATCTTCCTGAAACGTGTCTGGCTTCAGCGTTATTGGCTGCTCTGCACAATTGCTTTGAAATCAAGGTGTTGCATCCATGATGCAAGGAGAAGTACATGGAGCAGGGTGAAGGACTGGATCCAAAGCTTGATGTCCAAAATACCGGCTTACAAGCCAGAACCTTAAGTTTCTCCTTGGTAAAGTGTGAAAGTTCATCAAATGAAAAGCTCACTCCACTAAAATCTGTTTTTAGCTCAATGCTTAGCTCTGTCTAGGGAATAGTGCTTTTTAAAACTTGCATGCAATTACTTAATTTAGGTTAAGCTTCAAATTCCCAGTTTGCTGCTGTTCTATTATTTGTGGCTTGATTAGCAATATAAAAAAAAAAATAAAGCAATAGTTTATTTATGGGGTAAATGACATGGTTTAATTTCAGCCAGTTCTTAGAAATGTATACTTTTTCTTAGTCCAAATTTCCATTGAAAACATTTGGCCAAATCGTGAGATTGTTAGCTGTATAACTCAATTTTTTTTTTTTTTCTCTCACCACTGCTGATGTGAGTGGGAGGTTCTCTTGAGCAAAAACTGAGGAGAGGTTTGTCCCAAGTAAGGTGTGGAGACGGACTTCAGCACATACAGATGACCTGAGCGACTTGTTCTCTCCTGCAATACTCATAAGCCCTTTATCACCATCTTGACCGAGTTCCTCCCAGCTATGACTGACTCTTTGTCTTGGGGCACCCCAGGGAGGCAGGGGAATCCCATGCCTTTCTGAGAGTGAGGGAAGCTGTGCACTAGAGACAGTAAC
Source organism: Morus bassanus (assembly GCA_031468815.1). Lineage (NCBI taxonomy): Eukaryota > Metazoa > Chordata > Aves > Suliformes > Sulidae > Morus > Morus bassanus. The sequence goes on along the minus strand of CM062580.1, from coordinate 17,453,543 downwards.
TTGCCCATGATCATGTAGAGAGTCTGTAGCAAAGCTGGGAACAGAACAGTGCTCCTCAGAGCCAGGTCAGTGCCCTACCTCCTAATAAGGTGCATGACAGTAATTCTCAGTGGAGGCTTCTTCTATGCCATCATTTTGATATTGGAAAACTATAACAACATATTGCAGCAGGACAAAAGGTCTTAATTTCTGTTTCCCATTTGACGTTTGCTTGATTTCTCTCGTATTGAGTGAAGTGACTTCTGCAGACAACCCAGGAGACATCACCGTCTCGTCCTGTGTGTGTGAATGTAAAACAGAGTGATGTCTGGTGGTTTCAGATGTATGTTTCTCTTTGTCTCTCAGTCACAACCTTCAAGACGCCTGAGGACTTTGGAAGTGTCCTGGATAAGCAAGTGATTGGACCAACCACTGAGAACCTCATCAAGTCAGATTTCCCAGTACAATCATTTAAGCCCAAAGTGCAGATTGCCTTCCAAGGGCTTTCAGGGCAATGCCCTCGAAAGATTGAGGTAGAGAGGTAAGTAACCAGAAGGTGGCTAGAGACATCATTACGGAATGGGCACAGCAAATTAGGGTATCGATTTTTGCTTTCAAGACATGACATGCCAAAAATCTTTAGGGAAAGACTACCCTGTAAGGCAGTGGTCTCCAAAGCGGGGTGTGCGCATCACAGGGAGTGCACAAGACAATTCACTGGGATGCAGGAAGAAAATATTTTTTTTTAAATAGGGTTTATTTCATCTTTTTCTCATCCTTTTTTAATTTCTCTTTTTGTGTATGCTCTATAATGTATGTAGTATATTAGTACAGTAGTACATGTATATAATTTATAAATTGGACTAGATGATCATCGTAGGTCTGTTACAACTGAACTATTCTATAGATGAAGAAATATATGTGTGTGCAGTGTGTGCTCAAAAACTATTTACTGATAGAGATGCACGATCAAAAAGTGGAGTTACAGGCATGGGAGCCCTTCTAGGTGCATTAAGTGGTTATTTCCCCCTCTGATTCAAAACAGGAGAAGACGGCTGTATCTTACCTTTGATATTGCTCAGCTCTTAGCCAGCAAGGGGATAGACTCCAATCAGCTGATGCCAAGGCACCACGATCCTAACAATATGCCAACTCTCGAGGAGAAGAAAGATCCTGTCTTTCCCATCTACCTCCCACTAAAGGTAAGAGAGTGTGGTTGGCACTTGTGATCTATCTCATTGCTTATACCACACGATGTTTCTGAGAATTGCAGGACGCTTAGCCATCATTGATACGACAAGCAATAAAACAAGGAAATGCTTTAGAGTAGGCTTGGGCCCTCAATAATCTCTACAAGATGCTGAGCATCTTCTGCAGGGTGCTTACAACTTCCATCAGAACTAATAGTCCTTGAGGGTGCTCCTCACTGTCATTTGTGTGTCCAAAGAAAAGGTGTTGTCTCATGTTTCCTTCTGGATGCAGTAGTCAGCAGTATTACTGCGTGACGCCTCTCCAGGTGCTGTCTCTGCTCCCTAGGAATGGGCTAGAGGTACAGATATTGCTGTTTGGGAGAAGATTGTTGATTAAAAATCAGCACAGCTTTTGCACCTGGACTGTTTTCTCTTTTTGTAGCCCGTTTAGGAACTGCATGTTAATTTTCCTCCCTTGAAATTTTTTATTGGGTGTTTTCTTCTCTCTGAAGTAAGACTTCATTTCACTCATGTCCTGGCTTTTTAGATATTTGACAATGACGAGTATGACTGTCGAACTCCAGAAGAGTGGATCTCCCTAGGACTGGAGCCAGGATCTCACAATAGAAAGCCGGTGCCTGGAAAAGCACTTTTACCTACAGATGATGTACTGGGACACGGTAAACCTTGAATGAGTTACTGCTCAAGCGAGGCAACGGTAACAATTACAGGCCCGTTGAGCAGCAGGGAGCATGTAGATTCTGACGAATAGAGCTCTGAATAGCAGAAAAGCAATAACTCATTCTGACCAGGCTCAGGCAGACAGAGCAAGAGACCAGGCATCTTGACAAGTCAGTCCTGCCCTGGACTGACTGTTTCCACTTTTTTAGAAGTAGGTTCTGCCTTTTGCCCTCTGTTCTTTGCCTGGAAGTCAGTACAATCAAAATTTCACTTTATTGATATCAAGAAGTTAGTTAGTTAGCTTGAACACAGTATATTCTGCCTGGATTTCACTGCGAGTGCAGGATCAGAAGTAAAATTCAGACTGCAGTGAAAATCCAAGTAGTAAATCTGGGGCAAATTAAGTGACGTGGACGTCTGTTGTTTTCCTGTCACTCAGAGCCTTCTCATTGCGAAGGCATCACTAGGTACAGCTGTACTAGTGTCCAGTTGTGGCTGCAGCCCATATCAACACATCTGCACTAGGTTTAAAGCATAGGAACTGGCATGTGTACTGATTGCAGCTCTGGGGCAACCTCCAGGCTTGGCTGTCTGCAAAACCTAAGCATAAAATGTAAGCTGTGTGGATCCTCGGGCAACCAGCAAGTTATGGCTGAGTTCTGCTTGCAGCTGGCTTGGGGAACGCCACACCTGATCACTCCCCAGGTTGAATAGGCTGTTCTGCACGCAAGTAGTCAGACCCTTTAGGTCCTGGGTGAGTTGAGACCACTAGCATCTGTATAGTGCCAGCACTGTTGCAAATTCCTATAGCTCAAACCCATGGTTAACAGCATCTGTTCTCAACTTCAGTATAATGCTGTCTTGATCTGTATCTATATTGATAGCAATATAAATATATATCTGTCTGGAGAGCACTTCCCAGCATTTAAGAGCATCCAAACATTGAAGACTTAGATGCCTTGGGAATGACCCAGAGAAATAATAGACTGGGGGAGAAGGCACAGGGTTTTATGCCCACTCCCAGTTACAAGAATGAGGACTCATGTGGAGGGCAACATAGAGCTAGAGCCTCACATGGGAAGGGAGAATGGGATCCCCACAGAGCCCATGTGGGTAATGAAGGGTCCTGGATAAGGGGTGAAGGAACTGGGAGGCAGAGGAGTCCCCAGGTATGGGCTGAAAGAGAGGATGTAGGGGCATACAGGACCCAAATATGAGACTATGGCTGCAAAGAGTAAGTGGGAGTGCCTGAAGCAGGAGGTGGGAGGATGGTCCACAGGGAACCCACAGAGGTAAGAGGAAAATGGAGGGCTCTGGTGTGTGCAAACAGTTGGAAATGCTAAGCTGTAAGACTTGAATTCATTATGTTGTTGATTACAGCAGAAATTATGTGAGATTGACTGAGATTCAAACTAGTAAATGGATTTGACTGTAGCGTCACCACTCTGATCAGGACAGTCCATTTGCTGTAGCCCCCAGGAGAATATACTAACCCTGTTTTAATCCTTGATTCTCTCAGAGGACCCCAAAAGCCAGAAGTTAATCTACAAGTGGATTGATGTTGGTGTTCTCGATTACAACAAAGAGACAGAGCTCTACTTGGTCCATAAAACAGATAAGAATGGGCTGGTGCGGGATGAAGAAGGGAGACCCATCCTCAGTGGAGGAGTAACTCCACAAGGTGTGTTTCAAGTAAGGCCTTTTGGGACCTGGCATATACTCTGAGAGCCAGTCCTTTACCCAAGCTGGTCCTAGGTAGAGATGGGAAGGATGTCAAGAAGTAATTTAATTCCTCTCCCTGTTATCACTCTTGACACATCTGTTTCACCTGTCCTGAAAAACTTCCAGGCGAGAGAACTTCACACCTTAATTTGACAACCTATTTGAGACCTTCACTTTTGAGATACCTTTTTTTTTTTTGCTCTGTCTCCCATCTTTCCTGCCTCCAAGAAAAGTTACATGGTGGTCTTTCTGGGCCAATGCCATTTTGAGGGGGAATGTGAACAGATTAAGATGAAGTACCCCCCCTTTTGAAAGGTTTGGAGATGCTGCTAATTCCATGCTCCTTGTGCCTTGCTGTCCTCAGCTTTGGTCCCTCATTTTGATGTCCAGTAAGGTGGCCCAATTATATTGTCCATCAAAAAGCTACTGTCAGCATTGCAAACTGTTCTGACCTTTGTTCTCCCTGTAGACTTTTGTAAGCTTTACTTTCACTTCCCAGGAAGAACCCTATTGTTGTCATGTCAGTACTGGGTACCACGAGTTTGCCTGCTGTTTCTGGCCGAAGATCCCCAGGTGTTTGCACAGCGGGTAGTTTCTGCCAACAGCTTGCGTAAGAAGACGCAGGCGCTGCTACTGTATCACCTGTATGTGGACTGCATGCCCACAGATGGGCTAAATAGCGTCAGTGAGAAGAGCATGCAGAGAATGAAGCTGTTGGCTATGCATACACCCAAACTGAAGAACGAGAAGAGGTACAGCATCAAGTACATGTCTGGGGTCTCAGCCTTCAGTCCATTAGCATTGTAGGACTTCAGAGGGCTACAAAACAAGTGGCAATGGAGGCAGATCGTCAGCATCCAGCTCAAAGACTGTAGATCTCATCTGTCTTCCAGCCTGTGCACATGCACACCACCCTCTTGCTCAGAGTGTTGTCAGAAGTAGGTAGGATAAGAGCCCCAGGGACACATGTACAGGATGGGTGATCTCTCAGTGTTCCGAGATGAAGTAGAGGTACTCCATATGCAGATCCACTGAGCCATGCTTACACCTCCAGTTAAGTGGCCTTCAATAGCAGGAAGGTCAGACAGAACTGGCATGGTTGACCTTGCTGTCTCCCTGTGCTTTCAGGGAGCAGATCAGTCATTGCTGAATTGATTCTCTGCAGACCACCAGCTGTCTCCAGAGTGTAGGCTGTTTTCTGCTGATGGCTCTTCTACTTATTAACAGCTGCTAAAATCAAAAGAAGGTCTGCACAGCATGAAGCAAACAGAACAGGAGATCTCCACCTGGATATAGAGTATCTCTTTGAGATGCAGTTCGTATCAGGAAGGCGTTTTAAGAGTCCCTGGACTGATGAATCATGAGCCGTTGGTGGTGTCGCTGGGAATCAGCCATGACTGATTGCCCTGCTCAGAGACAGGAAGGTGTGAAGGGCTGCATGGTCTGCCAGCCTAGAGAGTAGGACAGCAATTAGTCTCTGTTTGTGAGCAGAAATATAGGTATAAAGAAAAGCACTCTGCCTGCTTGAGGTGAAAGATGATGATTTCCTAGGGCAAACAGAGCAGGGTTTCAGCACTTATACACATGTTTTGGCTGAGGAGACTGATTTCAAGAGGTGTTCAGCAGGAGGCAGTTAGGAGGACAGCTCAGATAGCCCAACTTTTCCAGAACTGCCAGCTAGCTTCCTCAGTTCTTGTTTGGTTTTCTTTTTCCCCGCCCCTCTGTAATGCTTCTCCCCCTGCACACCCCCAGTGGAGATTTTGCTTTGATCTGAAAAGACACTTGAGAAAGCTGCAGTCCTAGTCCCAGGTCCCCACTTGCCTCTGCCATTACATGTCCAGTTGATAGCTTTGCTGGCTGCTTCATTGTCTGCATAGCTCTCCTAATACGTTCAGTAGTAGGTGAGCTTCTGGGTTAGCAAATCCAGGAGGGAGGGAGTGAAGGCTAGGTTTTGCAGTAAAGCTACAGACATACTTTTGCTCAGACACTGTGGGTTATCGTTGTTTCCATGCCTTGTAACAGGGTGTTAGACCATATGTGCTGCCTGGAAGAAGAAGTGAAATTAGACTATGAACGCACCATGAACAGGCTCAGCTTTGACAGAGTCGTCGCTTCCAAACCTCAGATGTTTTCTTATGTCACCCTGCCAGACAAAGAGGAGAAGAAAGTACTAGAGAAAGGTATGGGGGACAGTGAAGCAGTTTAAACTCTGCATGGTTAGAGGACCTCTTGTCTTTGATATGGTTCATGCTTTGTTGCAGAAACTCTGAGGTTCATGTTAATGATTAGGGCTCATAAGGGGCAGCTACAGGGAATTATATGAGACTTTTGAGTATTTCTGGTCTTTTGTAGGGTATATTTGCATGTTCATGTTACCTCAGTATAACACATTACCATCCATCAGCTAAGCTGCAGTAACTCTGCAAGTGTACCCTTAATGGCACCAAATGCAAGGCATTGTAATTAGCTTAACTGCCTTCCGCTCTGCACTGTATCAATGGAGCTGGCAGCCTTCCATTTGCTGTGCTCAGCTGTGGCATACCTCAGGTGTGAAAGAGGGCTCAGGCTCTTTTAGAGTCCTGAACTGGAGGAATATAACCACAATAAAAGATGGGGGGGCACGTTCTGTGCACTTCGATCTTCCAGAGATTGGACTGCCTTGAGGTGGTTCACAAGCAGCCTCTCACAGATGAGATGACTCAGCTGTACCTTGAAGCCTCAGTGGGAAAATTCTTCAAGTCCAATGTTCTTTCTCACGGAAACTTCATGAACTAAAGCCTCAGGAAGGTCAGGCACTAAGACAGTCCCTCAACCCATAATGGGAAACTGCAGGATGTCTCTGCTGCAGAGCAGAGACTCTCTTTTCATCCACCCATCTGCTGAAACTGCTACATGATAAGGCCTGTGCACCAGAGGAGAGTCCTTTTTGCAAGCGCTGTCCCAAAGGGAGCTGTACTCTTCCTCTAAAACAGATGCTGGGATGACCGTTGCAGGCAATAACATGTTCTTTTTTTCGGTGACAGGGCTCATCTGGATCCCAGACTATCCTTTTGATGAACGACAAGCAGATTTCAACTTTGTCTCACTCTTGACCAGGCCACAAGTCATCCTTCTCCTTACGCAGGTCCAAGATGAGTGCAACAAGGCAGCCACCATGTCTCTGTTTAACGTAACCTTAGCCAAGCATGTCTGCCTGGAGGAGTTTGAACAGATCCAGACCCAGACCTTTACTCAGGTGAGTGAAGGAAGCATGGAGGGTGAACACATGGAGCAGCCAGCAGGGCTGTCAACATGTATTAGACAGATGCAGCAGCTGCAGATCGATTCCCTGGAAACGGATGAGCTTTCAAAGGAGACATTGTGGGTGGGGCAGGGAGAAATTTGCATGTGCATGTCAAATTTGTTGGGAAGTGGGGAAAATGGGCTGAAAGAGCCATAGCCCCCTAGTTAGCATCAGCCAATGCTGGTCATGCTCTTAGGCATGTGTTGAACAAGTGGCCACGCAGGGCTACAGCCCCTCTTTCCTCCTCCTAGTCTCCATGCAGATAACAGTCCCGGTTTGCACTCAAAAGTTTCCATTTTTTTTTTGGTTTTATTTCCCCATCCCTCCAGCTGCAAGACACAAGAGCTTTGATTCCCCCTGAAGCACTCATGGGGGTAATGCTTTTCTACACTCTGTTCTTTATGTACTTAATTAGATTACTCTGCTTGCAATGCCAGTAGACAGACTAGGACAAAAATTTGCAACTCTGTGGTAACTCTTGCCAGAAGATCTTTATGCCCTCTAAATGAGGGTGGTACATAGCATGCTGGATGTGGCCACATGGAGTAGCTTGCACAGGGTTACACAGTAAATTGGTGGCAGAGAGCATGTGCTGGTCCTTCCTAGACCCATGCTGTTTCAGCTAGGCAGTGCTGTCATCCACTCAACGACTGAGGTTGTTTTATTACACACAAACAGCAGCTGCCTGCGGAGCAAAAGTGACACTTGGTGGTATTTTAATAAATTAAAACACTGCAGACTGCTGCTGCCCTTGGCTTCTTCCCCTCTTTCTCATCGCTTGTCAAGAGAAGACAACGTTCTGTCCTCTACTTGCTCATCATACTGTCTACACAACTTTTTATGAGGGACCCTGACACAGGCAGCTCCAGGGATACTGCTCTAGAGAAAAGAGAACAAAAACGAAACACTGTGTATAAAAAGAAAGAATAGAGCACTCCCGCTTTTTAATATCACTTTCTTTTTGTAGGTCTTTTGTCGGTGAAGGAGATGGATGGCCAGCTTCAGATGCTACGTGTGTGTGCATGAATTTGAGAGCTACTGTTTAGCTGCCACAGCTCTGAAAGAACAGTTACCTTTCACAGCAGAGAAAGGTCCAGCAGTCCCAGCTAGCAGCTAACCTCGCCATACTGCTTCCCCATCAGCCCTTGGAGGATTACACAGCTTGCTTTGTTTCTTTGCCCTAGGTTCAGGTGTTTCTCAAGGATACTTGGATCACTACTCTAAAGACTGCAGTAAAGAGCAACCTGAGAGATGCAGGCAAAGACTGGTACAACCTGGAACAGAGCCACTGGGATGTCTACCAGATGTCCAAACTGCATAAGCTGATGAAGCGCATCAGATTCATCCTTCAGGACTCTGTGCGCTATCTGGTCCAGAACTCGCTGATCAGCTTCACCAAGCTTTTGCTGGATGCTTGCCATGGTATCCTGAATTGCTCAGAGGACATGGAATGGGGAGACGACCTCATCAATAGTCCCTACAGGTAAGGAAGAGAGAGAAAAAAAAGGGATGGAAAGAGCAGAAAAGTGTAGTGCCATTATCTTTCTAACTACTGTTTTTGCAAGCAAGCTTTGCATTGTATGGGGGCTTTAGGCTGGGCTGTTCCCCCAGTCCTCCACCAGACACATTTGCTTGAGTCTGGAAGAATGACACAGAGCTGGCTGCTCTGTTAGTACAGATTTCAAGTTGCTGTAAGTGACATGAGGCAGCACATCAGAACCAAGGTCTGCTACTTTGACATACTTTTCTAAAGATTAGCCACTTCCAGCATTCTAGGGGGAGCAAATAATTACTACTAGCTTTTTTCTGGAGGCCCAGAATACGAGGAGGCATGGCTGCTTAATTCCGTTCTTGGATTACACCTCAGGAGTAGGATCTGGCCTGGGATCTCTAAAGAATACCAAAATCAAGTTGTCACGGTGCCTAGAATTTTCTTCCGTGGGGTATTGATTTAAGGATTTCTGTCCTTCATGGTATTAAAAAAGGAAGGTTTAGAAATTGAAAACAGGGAGAAAAGAAAAAAAAAAAAAAAAAAAAACAACAAAACAAAAAAAAACCAAAAACCAACAAAAAAGAAAAAAACAAAGCCAAAAAAACCTGCCACTTACATGAAGCCTTTTACCTTGAAATCAGTGGAAGTCTTGACACTGATGTCAGCTGATCCTGAGCCATGCTGGTAATATACAAGATTGGGAGATACTGAATGTAACTTCCAGAAGGTACATTTTAAGAGTATATTGGAAATGCTGCATGCCTGGTTTGAAGAGCATCTGCAATATTTCTGTAAAGCAGCTCCACTTCTCAACATAAGGTTATGACTTTTGGGGATCCTGGTATGTCATGACTGACACTTCCTTCGCCTTTGATAGACAAGAGTTCTCAATGTCTTTACTGGTAAACTCAGAACGCAGTGTTTCATACTTTCATCTGCATGGGACAGTCCTTCTCCTCTCTTTCCTTTCCTGTCCAGTAGGCATTTTAGTATCAGCACCAGATGATTATGGTTGTGTGCCATCATCTCAGAAAGCATTCCTGTTCTTCCTTATCTCTTCCCACTGCAGGCCTCGAAGGAATCCACTCTTTGTAACAGAACTTGTGCTAGACAGCAGTGGTGTTCACTTCAGCCCCCCTGTGGAGAGCTTTGAGAAGTCTCTCATTTCTCTGTTTGACAAGGGAATCCTGATGACTCATGCTGTCCCACAGCTGGAGAAGGTGAACTCTTCTGCATCAACAGTGATATAGCGGTCTTCTCAGTGCATTGCATTTTGGCATAGACAGCCCTGAGCTTGTACTGAGGGAGAGAGTTGAGAAGTAGGTAGTTGGGAATCCAGTTTAATTAATTTGAGCACTGTGCTAACGCGGTTCAATTCAGACAATGTTTCTTCAAGCTCCCCACATCTGTAGCTATTTTATGTGGTTGCTATCTCTGCTTTGGTGCTGCAGGTTCTGTGGAGACATGTCCGAAGTAGCCTGGTTGCCCTAAGTGCATGGCAGCTGGTAAAAGCAGACTCATAAAGGAAATAGCACCTTTTCCAGTTCTCTCGGTCTGGTGCAGATCTCTTCTGCCTATGCATCCTTCTGCCTGTTACTGTGAAAGGCCTGTCTCCCTAGACCTTCCTTCTTCGGGGGCGGCAATGTAAAACTGATAGAACAATTCCTGACACAATGTAGAAGGATGGACTGCATGACTTCCCAAAGATGCCACTAGTGTTTGTCTCACCTCTCTCCTGAGGAGGCATGGTTAGCTCTGCTAGTCCTGAAAGACCTCTCTCCTTCCTCTTCCAGTATGTGTTGGAGAACATACTTATCACAGGCACACCCTTGCTGGACTCAGTGGGCTTGCATGAACCAGAAGTGGAAGAACTACGTGAGGCTATGCGGTCTGCCATTCAGAAGGCACTGATCCCTCTCCAAGCCTATGCCAAGAGATATGAGAAGTTCTTAGAGCTAAGTAACAATGACATTCAGTACTTCCTAAGGTAAGTGGCTTCTGACAGAGGCACCTCTAACCCAAACAGCAAGCCTTTTCAGAAGATGTTGTGTGGATGTGCATGAGAACGTGGGACCTGTTCAAGACCACGAATGTGCATGATGTGCCTCAGGTCTGAGATCAGGCATCCTATCAGAGGCAGCCTTCAGCCATGGGCAATGGTCCATGCTTTTAGAGGACATTGGTGGTGGCAGTGAGAATTTCTTCCTGCCTCAGATAGCAGTCACATTCCTGTCATGTTTGTAAGTGTAATTGGAGATATTAATGGCCCTAAAAATGACTCACCCTTTTTGAAAATCCAGTTAGCATTCTTGGCTCTGACCTCCTTCAAATAGGTCTGTTCAGGCTGATAACATTCTGTAGAAAGTAATGTTTTCTTTCGTTTCAGCCTCATTGTTTTCACTGCCAAAACTCTTTGCACTTATTCTGTCCTTTAGCCTCTGTTACTTTAATGGCCTTCTTTTTAGGCCTCATGTTTTCTCCAAACAGTGGGAATGAAGCCCTTTTTCTCTTTGTTATTTCAGCTTAATCAATTTACAAATCCCATCTGACAAATTCTTGTCTCTTCCCAGAACACACTGAAGTGCCTGCCATCCCCCAAGGTGCCTCCTGATCTTGTCCTGTTTGCACCAGTGCTTTCATTTTGTCTCTCCCTCTCCTCTTGCCTTAGTACCTCTTTCATTGCTTTCTTCCTCTCCTTTTCTGCAGCTAAAATATTTTGTGCTCTTATTCCACTGAATACCTATTGTGCTCTAAAACCCATTGTAGATTTGAGCCTGTCCCTCCTCTTGCTCCCCAGTAATGTTCCTCAGCTACATACCAGTTCCATGTCTTCTCATATACACATCTTCAGAAACTGTGGGCCTGTCTAGACGGCTGCATGGGTGTGGCTGCAGTTCAGGTAGGTATAGGCAGCCTGGCTTCCTCTGCTTGGCATTGGTAACCGTAGCAATGAAGACACTGAAGCAGAGCCCTCAGTGCAGGCTGATCAGCCAAGCAGATGGACTTTACGTGGGATGTCTTTGCTACTATAGCTTTCCATGCTCAGTTAAAGCCAGCGCTCATGTACTTGACTGTGATGCAAACACTCCTCACTTCCGACATAGGCATATCTTTGGTTGTAAGGTCTAGAAGGCATTGGTACCCTCTCAGTCTGTGCTTGCAGAAAGGTGTATACATTTGAATAGATGCATGTTTTGATAACAGCAAACATACTCATTATTAATTTAATGTCTTGATTCTTTGGGTGGACATGCCTGGACATCCTACAGACAGCCTGGATGCTCAAATAATCTTAAGGTCTACGTTACCTTTTTTGTTGGTGTTTTTTATTTACAGAGACTACGAAGAGCAATGTCCATCTGCCCAGGAGGTGATGAGTATAGTAAACATGCACTTGTCTGAAAAGGAGAACCTGGACAACACTCTACCTAGTTCTATTGTGATTGGTCCCTTCCATGTCAGCGTAGAAGATGTTAAGCAAAATTTGTCCGAAAAATACAAAGCACTTGCCACTTCCAAGTTGGACATACTGGCTAAAAACCTCCATTTACAGGTGGAGAATGTAAGTTACCTGGTTCAGTAGATTATATGTCAATGTCTTGTCTTGTCCTTCTGCTTTTGAAGTCACTGTGTTTGTAAAATGACCAAAAGACAGCAACAGAGGCCACATTAATGAGGACATTTTAAAGATTTCATTGGAGTGATTATTTAAAAAAATGACTAGAGGGGAGATATGCAGGCTCAGCCAAATCAAGTATTAAATATACTTAATAAATTATGTGCCTGAAATCTCTTGAGACAAAATTCTTCAAGATCCTGCCATCTTTTAAAAATGTGTTGGTGGATTGAAAAGATCCATCTAGTAGACAACTGGAAAGTCCTGCTTGCTCTGAGGATAACTGGAATATAGACAATTGCATCTGTCAGAGGGTTGTCTAAGTCTGTTATTGTCATCATTTCAACTACATACCTGCAGTTCCTCTTCCTCTTTTTTTTGGCAGTCTCGTTCCGTTTGAGCTCAAATGAGATGGATGGAGAAAGACTGTGGAAAGGAAAAGACGGAACAGGACTCGTACTCATCACTTTAGACCACTTTCAGAATGGGAAGTGGGTGGATCATGGCAGGTTTTCCACTTTGCCCGTTAGCTATTAATGACTTTTTGATGGTCTTTTCTCTGCTGTGTCCTCCTGCAGATCTGTGATGCATATAAAGCCGTCAGTCGCAAAATGCATGAGAAAGCAAACAGCATCGAGGAGCTGGCTGAGCTGCGGGAGTGGATGAAGGGAGTCCCCGAGGAGCTGGCTGTGCAGGAGGTAGGGCATGCTCTCCTTACGGACAGGGGACACCAAGGGAAGGGAGGAGGAAATTTGTCAATGCGAAGTGTGGTGTCTCAGAAGCAGAACTCCAGTTTTTTTGCTTGGATGTCTTTGCGTGCAGTGCCATAAGATTTCTGGCTTTGTATTTTTGTAATTCCTAAGACTTGTATTTTTAATTACACATATCATGAATTTAAATATCTATGCAAAACAAAGTAGCAGTTAAAAATCTTGCCTAAAAGACTTATGTATGCTTTTTGCTACTTTCGTGATCCATTCTGCATTTGTGTACTGAATAGCTGTCTTCTAAAAATGAATGTTGTTTTCAAGAAAATATTTCTGCTACCAAATGCTAATATTGCTGTTAACATATTTCTTGTAACAGGACATTCTAGTGTTGAGTTATTTCAAACTTATTTGAAGTGTAGGTCGTCTTCCCGCTGAACAAATGGGGAACAAAGGCATCAAGCTGTAAGCTGACTTGTCCATGCCAAGAAAAGAACCTGGAGGATAACCCAAAACACTCAATTTCTGTCCAGCACTTTATCCACTAGATCACACTTCTTTTCATTCATGTAGGACAGAGGGCGATGGCGTGATCATTTGCAGAACAAGGGGTTGTAAATCCATTCCCACTGTTCACACAGCAGAGAAGCAGCCTACATCACATTAAGCTTGTGTGACTAACGCCCTTCAAAGGTACCTCATGAAAATGAGGTATACACCAGAGAATTGGAATCAGTATGGCCTAAAGGTGTCTATTTTTTGTCTCTTTCTCTCACCCTGTGCAGGAACTGATTCATGAAGTCATGGAAGATTACAAGGTCATGGAGGAATTCCTTTACAATCTTACTGAAGAAGATTTCAATGACAAGTGAGCACAAGGCATTTCTCCCACTGTCGAAGTGGGACACTTTGCAGCAATTACCATTCTCAGTGCTTCAGGGGTTATGTGTCTATCAAGGGCTCCAGCAGAACTTTTAAGTGTCTCTCAGGCTATATGAGCACTAAATTCTTGAAATGAAGTTTATAGAGAAGAAGCGTGGGTTCATGCTGCCTTCTGGCCTGGGGCAAGTAAAACTGGTAGCTATTAACCTCTTTAACGTATTAAAGCTCTTTTCTCTTGTTTTTTGGAGACATTTGCAAGGTCTCAAAGTGCACAGTTTAGTCTGTCTGAAACTGAACGAACACTTCCAAGGTAGGAACACTCCCAGGGTTTTCTTAGGACTAGGAAGGAACATGAACCCTGTATTATTACTGCATTTCTTTTCCATGCAGTCTCCTCTTAGTTTTATCCTTGGCTATGTTATTCAGATTGCAGCCTGACTATGCCCCAGTAGCAGAGACAGCTCAAAAACACAGCTATACAGCTTCTAAAGTCAGCTCAGCCCTGGAAGCACCTCTCATATGCCATGGACTTTGTCCAGTGTGTCTGCAACCTGATTGAGTCTCTGCAGAGTGCTTCTGAAACTAGAAACATGGAATGCACAGTGCAAAAACCCCACAGAAGCTACATAAGAGCAGCTCAGCTCTAGGACAGCTTAGCACAGTTGTAGCTGTATGCCCAGACCTGGCCAGACTGACCAGACCTGGCATGTGCAGAACTAGTCAGAGATTGCTGCATCCCCTGGTGCTGGGAGGGGTGTGACATCGAGCGTAATGCTGCAAAGCTTGCATCTGGCATTGCACACAGGCTAACAAGTCCAAGTGGAGGAATGGGTGGGCTACAGCTGAGCAAGAACCACGAAACCTGCCTTGGCATGAGCAGCCACTTTGTGCAGCCTTTCTTGTATCTGCATTGCAGGGCACTCTGCAGAAGCCTTGCTATCCAGGGCTTCACTGTATCTGGGTTACCCTGGCCCCTCACTGCCCTGCTTAACAGGAGACTGGCTTTTTCAGTAGCCCTGAAAAGCCACAAGCCAAGACTGACCCCACTTTCTTCAGTTCCTTGTGAATACATTCAAAGACAGACATTCCCTCTGGATGCCAACTGTTATTTTGCTGTCTCCCAGCTTTTCAGCAACATACTGGATTTGTTCCTTTTAAAAAGGCCCTCCACTTCTCCCCAGCCCTCTCCAATTGAATAGCCTAGTCACAAGGACTGCATGTCAACAAGACATGCTGGAAAAAAAATGTTTTGTTGAAACCACATGTGTTTCTGTTGTTGTAAAGCTTCCTTATTTGGTGGGAGTTGGCTTTCTCATTCTGTTATTTTCAGCATTTCAAACATATGCTCAAAAAGCTTCTCTCTCTCCACTTTTTTTTTTTTGTTTGTTTTGTTATATCATGTGAGTGCAGGTGGGCTGCAAGTTCCTGGCCGCTGAAAATAACTATGCAAGCTGAGTCCATTCAGCTCCAGCACCTGGAGGATGAAGACAAATTTCGCAAAATCCAGGTCATAGATCAGAGTGGCTTTCAAGACAAACTGGAAGAGATGCAGGTATTAAGCCCCTGACAATAAACTGTCCAGAGAAGGGGACCTTGAAGCTCTTGTGGTCAGCCAGGTGGTAAATTTTCAGATGAGACTTTAGTTAGATGAGTTTTTAGGTCAACGTATGGTTGGACCAAAAAATTATCAATCCCCCCCTGTTTTTTCATTGGAAGCTGGGCTTTTGATTAAGAGTTTCATTTTTGTGTGAAAGACAATACTCTCTGCAGAAATACTGATTTTTCATTGGGAAGGTGTTCATCGAGATACAGTATTCTGATTCTTGGTGCTTGGGCAACACATGCACCTCCTTTTTCTTTCTTGTGCACTCAGTTCCCTGCAGAGCATCTCCCATGATGCACTGCCATCAAGGGGGAAAAAATACAGCATTCAGTCATGGAACTCATCTTGTGTGAAAGACCCTGAAACAATAGCAGAGTTACCTCTGTTTTCTGCTGAAACAGTTTGAATTTTATTTTTCACCAGAAACTCTTAAGTACAGAAAAAAATGCCATATTGGAAAGGCTGTAATCAGTGACTTAGATTATCTTGGAAATAGTCTCCCAAAATGATAATACCCCAACACTGGTTTAAAAAAAAAAAAAAAAAACCAAAACAAACAACAAGAAAAAACCAACAACCCAAAAACCCACCACACGCAACAACTAAACAAACAAACAAACAAAACAAAACCACCAGAACAAAACAGAAAAGTTGTTAGAGAAGTTCTGGACATGTCTTGTTAAACAATTCTTGGAAACAAACTGAGTGACCTCGTAGAGCTATCATTTTCACTTCACTGATGATTCTGTAACTAATGACAGTATAAATTCAGTAGCAAGAAATTTGGGCACAGACTCATTGCTCGTACTCCTTGGGGATTAACTGTTGTCACAAAGATGAAAAGCAGCTGGTCATCACATTTGCGCTTTCAACCACCTGAGGTTATTGCTTCTCCTTACCACTTTCATTGTGGTCTGAACAGAAGTGGAATTGGATTAGGGGAGGTGAAGTTGTGAGCATAAAAATCTTGCCTTTGAATGTTACAAAGAGCACACCAGGAAGCTGCGATCTCCAGAGGCAACACTCAGCTTCAGAGCCACACCTCATGCCTGCTTTTTCTCTTCCAGCTGACTGTAGGTGGATTTTCCATCCAGGCAGATGTTAACCAAGCTCATGAGTTGGTTAGCAAAGCAAGGGAGGTCAGGAAGCAGCTGAAGGAGCTTCAGAATTTGGCGATTCTCTACAACAACAGGGAAAGAATCTTTGGGATGAAAGTTACTAATGTAAGTGTCAGGTCCTGTACCTACAGGACCCTAATCTTTGTTGGACCTTCTAGGTGGTAGGTAGAGCAAATAACGAGACACAGTTCCTCAGGAAGGAATCCTTCGTGCTCTTTCGGTTTATCTGATGAACTGCTCTGCAGTCCCATAGAGTGACCACGCTGCTCCGTCATTCTGCTGTGCTGCAGAAGGCAAATGTGGAAGGCTTTTCACGGGCCCGATATTGCCACTTCTGTGAGAGGCTTTGGGTGCCCACACTCAGATCTGAGTGATGTTAATGAGGAGGAATTGGATGCAGAAGGTCTTGAAGCACCAGTTTAGATGCATCAATTTCTGTAAGGCTGTTACTGCAGTTATATAGACGTGAATGAGAGTGGTTGCATAGTGGTGTGCAGGCAGCTGGCTGGGCTTGGAGCATAGCATGTTCTCCTAAGGCAACAGTTTATGTAGTTGCAAAGACTCATTTTGCCTGTAGCTGTTCAGCTGCCAATGAATCATTGTCATCCACGTCCAGCCTAGTCTAACTGCAGAGTAGCAGTCAAGTTCACATGATCCTCTCCTACCTCTCAGTCTATGGTTACTTCTCCTTCACTGTAAAGAGCCAAGTTTCAATATGATGTGCAGTGTGTGCTTTCACTGATGGTGTGTGGACTGCCCATCAAAATCTCCTTATTCTGCAGCAGAGCATTTGTAGAGGCAAGTGGAGAGAGTGTTTTCTATGCCAGACACATGGCGCAGGCACAGATCCACTGGGTGCGTTTTGGCCTGAATGTGTAAAGCCCAGTTCTGCTAGTTGCTCTCCCTTGGAATCTATATTGTGGTCCCAGGAGAAGGTAGTCTGATACATCCTCTTGAAGTATATATTTTCTCATTGCTTGCTTGAGATTCCAAAAAGAATTGTGCCTTTTTTTTGCCTTTTGACATGCAAGCTGTCGTCCAGAGGAGAATATGTTTGTTGCTTATGGTTGCTTTTTCTCTCTTTCCAAAGTACAGTAAGCTATCCAGGATGGTCAAGGACTTCCAGCCATACTATGATCTCTGGACTACAGTGTCAAACTGGACGCAGTGGTATGAGAGCTGGATGAATGATCCTCTCCTGGAAATTGAGGCTGAGCAGCTAGAAAAGAATGTCAGTGACTCTTTTAAGACAATGCAGAGATGCGTGAAGCAGTTCAAGGATTCACCAGGTAGATAAGCAGTCTGGGGAAAGGAAGTTGGTGCATATCAGCATTTTGATGTGAGGAATGTCACAGAGTGTTCTGAACAGGGAGTGTCAGGATGTCACATGGATGTGTTGTGTGTATTAGAGCCAGCTGAGAAAATGCTAGCAAAGTTATTTTCCATGTTTTTTTCTGAAACTGTGATGATTCACATCTAGATGCTAGTTTGCTGCTTGAAGTACCAGTTTGGCATGGAAACAACCAGGCTGCAAATTCATTTTATACCTAATTCCCAAGACAGTACTGAAATAAAAGCCACCCTGTTATGTTGCAGTTAAAATGTACTCATTTATATAAAGTAAAATAATCCAGACTAGTAGTAGAGAATTACTATATAGCCCAGTGGCTAGACATGGGTTTAAGCCCTTATGCAAGTCAGGCAGCAAAGGAACTTAAATCTGCATCTTCCAGGTACTGTTTTCTTGGCCAATCTCATTTTCTCTATTGGCCAATGAATTTAATGGAAGGTCAGAAGAGATCTTGTTTTTTGTCATGGATAAAATGAAATTGCAAAATCTGAAAATGATCTGTGGAGTATAATAACCGTTTTTTTTCCTGCCTGAATGTGTATGAAGTTTAGATGATTGTATCCAGCCCTTGCAATTCACGTGAAGGTGTTTTAATCATGCCTCCTAGTAAAGCTGGCATGAGGACTTCCCATTCCATGATTCTCATAGATGCATTGGTCACTCTTCAGAGCTAATTCTAAGATCTCCTGCCAGATGGCTTAGATGGAAATATATTTTGCAGTGGGAGATTTTTGATTCATCCTTTTTAACTTGAACTCGCTCTTAAACAATGCCATGAATCAGCCCCAATGGAGGAGGTGATGAGTGGATGCATGAGTAACTATGAATCATTATGGTAAACAGAAATACTAAGAATACCTGCTCATATTCATTGCAATATTCCCTGGCACCTGGTAAAATATATGCTTCGTCCTTGAGTCTGCCTTGTCTTTGCATACCCCCCAGCAGGGAGTGTGAGGTGATCATATCCTTGCTGTGAGTGTGCAGCACAGCCATGCAGGGTGCAATAAAAGGAGGCACATGCTGTAGCCAGATTTTGGAAAGGAAGCAAGTCCCATGTTCTCTGCCCATTCATTGCTTTACTCACAATAGCCCAAGCTGAAAAAGGGCAGGATGTGAACAGTGCAGAGACGTGGGCTTCCAGGAAGCCCCTAGGAAGCAAAGCCCTTTCCTTGACTTTGTCCTTCCTATGAGGCAGAAGGAAGGCTCTAGTGTGGCCAAAGGCTAGCAGGGTCTCTCCTTTATGCTTTCCATTTCTATAGCTGGCTGTGATCCTAGCTTACTTCTAGCTCCTATGTATAGTGTCCATCTTCTATTTAGGATGGCCTGAGCTGGGGAGTGAGATAACTTGCAGCCCAATTTTAAGGAAGTGAAGATCTTGGAATGATGACTGGATCTTCTAAAATATCTGTTGGCAGATGGGGCTTCATCACGCTTGGGCCCAAATTAAGGAATTAAATTTGTTTGCTTCTCATCTTCCAGTGAACTCTAGATTAAGGCACACTTCTGCTTAGAATGGACTTGCTTGTAACAGACTTTTGGTTAATAGGCAGGTCTGCTTCTGGTAGTGGGCTTGAATCCTTGCTTAGTAGCTGTGTAGAGAGCGCCTTTGTGTCCTCATTACTTCAACCTGCATTTTCCAGTGCTCTCTCCTGCTGCTTACCTACCCCATACCATGCATCTACAAGCACGTCAGGCTTTAGATAACTTCTCGGAAGTTCCTTAAGGCAACTTTCTCACAAACTGTTGTTGCTGATGGTTTTCTGTTTCTCTCCTTGAAAGCCTGCCAGGGTGTGGCAATGGAGTTTCGAGACAAGATTGAAGAATTCAGACTATATGTCCCCTTAATTCAAGGGCTGCGCAATCCTGGTATGAGAAACCGGCACTGGGAGATGCTGTCAGAAGATACTAACATCAGTATCAAGCTAGAACCCAATCTGACAGTTGGTCACTGCTTGGACATGAACCTGCTGGACCATATTGAGAGCATTACCAAAGTAGCTGAGATAGCTGGCAAGGAATACGCCATTGAGAATGTGAGGAGAGAGGGACTTGCTGTGTCGTTGATTGTTTCTCAAATGTTTCTGTTGAGCAGTCAGTCGTCGTCTTGGGTCATGTTCCTGTTGTCCCAGAGCATTAGACACATTCTGCAGCACAAGTAAAAAGGCTGCTGCCCTTAGAGAGGGGAGCAAGGCCACATAACTGAGTTCACACACTAGAAGAAGTCATTTTGCCTTGTGTAGAATTTACAGTTTTAGCATTACAGCACTGCCTGATGGTTATGCTGATCCACTGGTTGGGTCTCACACCTCAGTGTGGGATTAGTAACTGTTTAAGTTAAAATAAATTGATTGTCTGCATTCTGCCATTCAAACATTATGTCAGGGAGATTAGCTGTGACTGCAATCGGAGGTGGCAAATCCTTTAACACAGTAAATGTGCAAGGAAGACGTGCTGGCTCTGGAGATTCATAGGTTAGATAGTCTTTCAGCTTCGGTTCACGAGTTCAGATGTGACCTAAGATGGTCTTGATTGAAAGTCATTACCTTCTGGCAGCTTTTTTTCTCTGAAATCTCAGGCGAGTTCCCAATGGATAGCTATGCCTTTCACAAAGCCACCATTAACCATAATCATTAGTAGGCACTTTGCTGGCAGCCTCTGTGCATCTAGTAGCATAAATGGGCCTGGAGATGAAATTGCCCTTTTTTCCCCTCAAGGTTTTCCTTTCAGGACAGTGATGAGCTGTTGAGTCCATGGGCAGTCCAGAGGAAACGTGCTGTTGCTGAGTGTGTCATGCATTGAATACACACCTTCAGTTTCCAGTGGAAGCCCAGAGCAAAATTCTGTCACTTGCTAGAGGGAGGCTTTAAGAGAGTTGTGGAAGCTGGGATAACCATTGCACAGGTTGTATCTGAAAATTAAATTGCTTGTCCCTCTGTTCCAGGCACTCAACAAGATGGAGAGTGAATGGAACTCTGTTTTATTTACTGTGATGCTTTACAAAGACACAGATACCTTTATTCTGAAAAACACCGATGAAGCTTCTCAGCTTCTAGATGATCACATTGGTATGATTCAGAGTATGTCCTTCTCACCATTCAAGAAACATTTTGAGGAAAAGATGAACACGTGGGAAAATAAGCTGAAGATGACACAGGTATTGGTTTCTTACCCGCACACATGTGGTGAAGGCAGGCAGCTGGGTTGTGCTGCTGTGCTTGAACATGGACACTGTGCAGTTGCTGCTAGAGAACTGGGATGACAACTATCGACAGAATATTAGTCTTTAGGGAGGAAGAGGTTGTGTCAAAGCCCTCTGACTCTAGTAAAAGAGGGAATAAACTCAGAGCCTTATTCTGCAAAGAGCAGTGATGAAATTCCATCTCTTTTGCTGCCTATTGCAACACTTTTTGGTAGGGCCAGGACTCTCCTGTTGCTGTGAGTAGTCTACTGGTGTCTCTAATCATATTATACTAAGTGGACCTTACAGATTCTTACAGGCCCTGTGAAATCCATGCTAATCATTCACATCTCAGTGTAGAAAAGCAGGTGGAAGACTGCTGTTTAGAGCAGGATCTGGCAGACTGTGCCAGCACTTCTTCATCAGGTCAGAGCCTGAATGCTCAGCACCCAGCAGGACTCAGCCAGCAAAATAGCATTTTGCTGCAGGAGAAAAATTCTAATACAAGTATTTGGCTGGAGAATTCTGTGTAAATGCTGGTGTTTGGTTCACGGCAGCATTGTTATCTGTTATTCATAACTGCCTTAATCGCTTTATTGATGCACATCAGGGTGTGCTTGGGCCATGGGCTGCCAGAGTGCTAGCCTTGTCTCATGAGGATACAGAAATGCTACTCTAAGCCCTAAGGCAGTAGGTGACATGGGGAAATTCAGTTATTTACTGTGTGGTTTTGGCTGTGATGTTGTCCATGTTTTCACTCTGCCTTTCCTACCCATTCTTTTGATTGCTTTAATTCCCGTCACTAAAGGCCCACGAATCTGCTTCTGGGAAGTGGCTTATCAGGGTTAGCTGATGGAGTATGGCAAACACCATTGCCCGTAGTACTGGAAAACCCCACCTCTTGCTAGGTCAACTGGCTGCCTGTGCTCAGGGAATGGTAGATAGTGCCGTGTGACTAAGGCGCTCTGAAAGGGAGTCAAGCATTTGAGCTGCTTTGCAATGTTGGGCAGGTTCCCCATACCTTCCAATCTCCCATGCCTGAAAATGGAGGGAGGATGTTCTTCCAGTCTAATTCTCTTGCTCCTTCGAATGCCTGATAAACAGGGTTTCCTGTCTGGTGTCAAATGTTTAGCTTTTCATTTATTCTCTTAATTCAGAGAGTTGTTCAAAGACCTTTTCATGGATTATTCTGTAGGCAAGGCTGGGGCTGAGGTACATCAGGCAGAAGAGAGGATATGACGGAATTGCAGAGTCTGGCATATTTTATTTGTCATTCTTCCCCAGAAAAGCTCTTTTCACAAAATAAAATCCCCATCTTACTATGTGCTAATGCTGTGCTATCTTCTGTAAAATACAGAAACACTAGCCACAGAAATCTGACATAGCACCACAAAGTCCCTTTGAGCTTTAGTATTGGCTTACGCATATTTCTAGACTACCCCTATTAAACTAGTGGGTGTTGATTCTGATGCCTGCTGACAACAGTTAACAAAGGGGATTGCTAGGAAATTTTTAATTATTTGGGAAGGAAATTCCAGCTGCTGATGCTGCAGGTAGATTTTAGAATTGTGGAAGGTCTAATTGCAGCATCACCTCTTTTTTTCTTTTTTCTTTTTTTCTTGTTTTTTTTTTTAAACCCATTCTGGTGCACAGTTTGAATGGTTTTGACGAACAGGTTCATAGCATGGTGTCTGATATGCTCTTCTTTCTTCCCACTAGGATGTCCTAGAGGAATGGCTGAACTGCCAGCGCTCTTGGCTCTACTTGGAGCCCATCTTTAGGTCAGAGGACATCAAAAGACAGCTCCCATTGGAAAGCCAGCGCTACCAGGCCATGGATAGGGACTGGAGGAACATCATGAAGAAAGCTAATGAAAACCCTGAGGTGTGTGCCTTGATGAAAGCCAGTGCAGGTATCCCAAACTCCTTGGAGTTGTGCTCACACAAGGACTGCCTTTGAGTCGTCGTTTTTGTAATGGTGTGGGCATGAGCAGCGCTGTATAAACAATGCAGCCTTGCCCACAGTGGTGTGTTAGGTTTCTTCTCTTGGAATTTGGCCTTTCGTTCTGGTGTCCAAATGGACAGAGTCATTCCCTGTGATGCCTTGCACCAAGCTGTCCACCCCACCAGATAACTTCTCCTCAGCACACAGACTCCCTACCTTCTATGACTCTTGTAACCAGCCCTGCTATAATCCTAATCCATAAAATAACTCCTTCGATTCCTCCTCAAGCCAGACTCTTTAAATTGTTTAGAGCCATTGCTTTTGCCCGTTTCTGTGTCCTGGTAGCAGTGCTCTGTGCTCTTGTGTTCTCCAGACTCCACTTCCCAGGACCCCATCACCACTTGTATTCCATATTACAAATGTTGGTATTTAGAGGAATCTAGAAATGTGTTTGTCACATCCGTAAGCGCTGTTTCCCCTCCTTGCCCACAAAGCTCACACCTATCCAGATCCCTGTGAAAGTACCCCTGTGAATGAGTCATTTAAATCCTATCAGTAATATCACTGAGCAACCCAATTATCTCCACTCCCTTGTCTCCCACATGCTTAGAATACTGATGCTTCCTCTGTTCTCCATACTGTTTATAGGTGATTTCTTTGTGCCCTGATCCTATGCTACTAGAGGACCTGCGAAAATGTAACAAGCTACTCGAACTTGTGCAGAAAGGGCTGAGTGAATATTTGGAGACAAAGAGGGGCTCTTTTCCCAGGTAACCCCAAATTTCAGTGGGCTGGATTATACTCCCTGGTTCAGAAAATATGAAAGGAGAGGCTCACTCCAGTTCACTCTGCCAAGAAAGAGCAAAACGATCTAAGCTTAGGATATTGTCATGAGACTGCAAACATAAGCAAGGCTGCACCTTTCAATGCTGCCATCTGATGGGGAGAAAACAGGCAGACACAAATGTTGTGAGTTAAGGGCAGTCTGGTAGCATTGTTGCATATCTGTGCCTCATGATTCATCTAGAAAGGATGGGGTAAAATGAAAACCTCCATGTAACTCCATCCCTTATTCCTGAAGGAATACTTCTATTCTTTGATACTCATTTAAACCCACTTTGCATGGGAATAACTGACTTCTGCAGATGAAGAAGTCTTTCTCTCTGGAAAGATAGATGGCTGGACCATGGCTGCTACTCTCCTGCACAAATACAAAGAGATCAGTGAGTAGTCAGAAACAGTGTTCCTAGCAATAGGCTTGTTCCTCATCTTGCCAGAACTTAGGCCCTGATCCTATAGTAAAGAGAGCCTCTCCTCATGCCTCACTCTGTGTTTCCAGGTTCTACTTCCTTTCAGATGATGAGCTGCTGGAAATACTGTCTCAGACAAAAGACCCCCCTGCTGTACAGCCTCACCTCCGCAAATGCTTTGAGAACATTGCACAGGTAGGCAAAGCAAGCACCCTAGTGGCTTGGCCCACCTTTGGGAAACTGGTGTCATGGGAACTTAGAGGCATGCTGAGATCTGGAGGAGTGTTCACATTCTGCTGCGTGGAAACGTATCTCCTGGGAACCTGTAACTGCATGTAGGCGTTGCAAGGTGCTGCCTGCCTGGAGTGGGATTCAAACAACCTCACAGAATCAGAGAATGGTAGGGGTTGGAAGGGACCCCTGGAGATCATCTTGTCCAACCCCCCTGCTTGAGCAGGTACACCTAGAGAAGGGTGCACAGGACCGCATCCAGAGGGGTTTTTTAATGTCTCCAGGGAAGTAGACTCCACAACCTCTCTGGGCAGCCTGTTCCATGATCTTCCCTTAGTGAATCCATGTTGACTACCTCACTTTAGACATTTCAAAGCCAGACGTCTGCCTATGAACTTGGCACCCTCAATTGTTTTTTAGACGATGAGGGGAAAATAGACATCTGCAAAGGGCAACTTACAGAAATTCACTTAGATACCCATCTTAGGAGGAGAAGACACTCCCTCTGGAAATGTCTGTCCATCCCACTGTGGAGGCCAAGAGAAATAGCTCAAACGTAGCTGTCTACTCGCAGGCACCTGGTTAGGATGGAATCCCACTCTTGCTGACAGCCTTGGGAAGAACAAGGAGTGAACAAGCCTGAACTGAATTACATTTCTGCCTTCATCCCTACTTAGGAGCTGGGGTTAGCTGGCTATTTTTCCTCCTTATTATTCCTAATAGGCTTCAGACTCCATAGCTAGTCACAGCTTGCACCACCGCAATACTCAGACACTAAAACCAATCTCCTAGTCATTAGCTTGGGAAAATAGAAAGGAAATTGAACTGAAAACCTGGTGCAAAGCCATTTGAATAAATAAGGGGACTTTGAGTGGTATGCTGGGGCATTGGAGGAGCTGTTAAAATTTTACTCTTAAAACTGGGCATTCTGACCTCAAGGGAAATGATTTGAATCTACAGAATTGAACGGGAATCAAGGGTTTGAATCCTAGACAGGCAATGAGAAATGTTCATCCTACCTATAATTTGATTTGCTTCACTCAAGTTAAACCAGTGGTGTGAATCTCTTGTTTTCATACAATCATCCACCGTTTTTTGGAGAGGTCATTTTACACATCTGTCGCACACTTTATTATCACTATTGACAACCAAGTTTGGCACCAGATTTATAGTGAGTATTGACCACTGCAGCCTGGCTCGCCCCTAGTGGCAGGAAGGCAGTAGAAAGGAAATCCTCCATTCACGTTTCCTGTTGCGCTTCTTCCATTAGCTGCTGTTCCAGGAGGACCTGCAGATCACACACATGTACTCTGCTGAAGGAGAAGAGGTGAAGCTGTTTGTTCCCATCTATCCCACTGACAATGTGGAGGACTGGCTGCTGGCAGTTGAGAAATCCATGAAGGCCAGTGTACGGGACAACATAGAAAGGTCAATTGGTGTTTATCCAGAGGTAGGAGTTTTATCACAGACCTGCAGGTCTCTGATGTCTTGGTTCCAGGCTTGCCATAGAGGTCACCAGTGGTGGGGCTGATGAATTTGTGATATTGTACTAGTTTTAAAATACTACCTTTAATCCAACTGTGTGTGGGTCAAGTGCAGAATGCACAGTTGAGCAAGCAGCTAATGGTCCAGAAGAATGCAAACCCTGCACACTCACTTAACAGCCACAGAACACTTCCCAATATCATAAAACAACCCTGCATGAATCCATTTCTATTCCTTTCTCCAGGCAATGTCCTCTTTATAAGGATCTACCCTCTTTTGTCTTCTTCAGCTCTCATGTCTCACACAGTATGCTGGTAAAGGCAACCAAGGCACTGTGAACTATTCATTTCAGTCAATGCATCAGGGGATGCATCTTGGCTCTGGTTTCTGTGTAAAAGCTATGCTGGTATAAAATCTAAATTTTTATCTGTTTGGGTCTAGGGAGGGAGAAAAGCTGAAAAAAGAATAGGTCTCAGATATTTCTGTTACTGTCTTCTACTCAGTCTGAAAATTGAAGCTAGGAAAGTTAGAACAGGTCAGAAGAGGGGAAACGTTCTTTTGGGTCTCACAGATTCATCTCAGAGCAAGGAGATGTAGAAATAATAAAAAAAAAAAAAAACATCGTCTTACGATGGTTTTGGTTGGTTGGTTTTTGCATGTTTGTTTTTTGCTTTCTTCTTGTTTAAGACTCCACGTACTACATGGGTCTTGCAATGGCCTGGCCAAGTGGTCATTGCTGGCTGCCAGATTTTCTGGACAAAGGAAGTGTCTGAAGCTCTGGAAGCTGGAGACTTGTCCAGCAGGCTTTTCCCACAGCTGAGTACTCAGGTATGAAAATGAATGTAAGGGTGAGATTTTGCCAGATAGAGACTTTTTAGTCATCAGACCTTAGATAACTTATAAATACAGCCAGGACAATACTGTAGGAGAAGCAGAGATGCAATCCTGCATAGCACAGCACAAAACCAGGTAAAAAAACAGGTTCTTACCATCTTAATCATTAGGATATTTGTCATCATTAACCTCAAATAATGTACAGGACTGTATGATCATTACCTGAAGACAGAAAGGAGGTGAAAGATAACTTCTCCAGGGTCACCAAGAAGTCAAAGGTGGGGGAGAACTGAAGTGATGGACAGTAGAAATCAAAGTGAAACTGCATCTTTCATATCTGTTCCATGCATCTAATCACACCTAATACCTGGGAGATATGGCATCCTCAGCTCTGGGCCTCATGGTGGCTCTAACTCTTTCTTTTCACCTGAACATGGTAACAGTGTAGGCAAAAGTCAGCTCTGAGCCAGCCCTGAGCAGTATTTGCTTTCTGAGCAGTCATTTGTATCTCTGACAAGGTAAGAGGGAGAAGTTGCCTGGACACAGCCTATGATCTGGACTTAGCGCGCCATAAGTTTGACCGCATTGTGTTAGTACAGCCTGGGTCTTTGGGATATGGATTGCTTCAGAGTACTTTCTTTTCCTTACCTAGCTGGGCAATTTGGTTGCCCTCGTCCGTGGAAAATTGACTAAGGTGCAGCGAGCAGTGTTGTCAGCTCTTATTGTGATTGAGGTTCATGCCAAGGATGTTGCAGCAAAGCTGATTGAGGAGAATGTGACAAGCATGAATGATTTCGAGTGGATCTCCCAGCTCAGGTAGAGACTGCAGTTTTTGAACCTCAGCTGGCCTCCCTGGAGAGTCTTCATTCTCCTTACCCATCAGCCATGTCCATGACAAATGGAAACAAGAGTTTGCCTAGTCTGTAAGCAGTATTCCTTAGTCGCCTCTAACATCCCTATGAGGAGTGGGATTGAAGTCTGCTAAGGATGCCAGTTCTAAGGAATCTGAGACAGACCTAGTTTTGATGGCATCCACTTTGGCAATATAGACTAAGCCATACCGTGGTGTTTCACAGCCTCACTGAAAGGGCATGCTCCTGCCCAAGAAGGAGTGTGATGCTTGTACAACACCTAATTTCAGGTCCTGTAAGAACTCCTGTCTACCCTGTTGTGTTACCTTACCCTTTCTTCTCTTGAGAAGGAAATCCCATGACATGCAAGTCTCCACACCTGCAGGCTGCAGTCTTCTGAGCTGCTGTATTGTCTGCCAGCCAATGTTTATCTTTCTGATGTCATGTTCACTCATCGTTAGATACTACTGGACAAGAGGGGACCTGTACATCAGAGCTGTCAATGCTGAATTTATCTATGGCTATGAATATCTGGGCAACAGTGGCCGTCTGGTTATCACGCCCCTCACTGACAGGTAAGGAGATTGTTTTCTGGGTAATAAGTGTATTTTTTTTTTTTTCTGGATGAACAAGCCTCACTGGGGATTAAACCAAGGATCTGACCATGCGGGTCTTACTGCTTAATGTAGGTAAATAGAAACTATTTGTAGACTAAAGGACTACCTGAGGCAAGGGCATAGGAACACCCTGGCATTGGTTCTACTGTATTTCTAGTGATCAGTGCTCACACTGATTGCTTTCACTCTCCTAATTCTTAATGTAGTGTTCTGACTCATATAAAATGCCCACCTGATAGCTAAGGAGCTCTTCTACAAACAAATAGACAGGGGCATCTAATACTCTAGAATATGCAGCAGCAATAATAGTTTTACCCTTTTGTAACTGTCTTTTTTTCTGGAGAGTGAATTTGTAGCCACTGGCAGAAGGATTTATCCATGCAGGGCACCATGAATACTAAGCAAGGCCGTATAGCTAACTCTGTTGCAAAGTGCTGCATATCTAAGCAGTTCTGCAGAACAATAAAGGATGGATTCCTACCTGTCTCCAGCTGGATAGATCATATGTCTCCCTTACTGAAATCAGTAGTAGAAATGCTTTTCATCATCTGGTCTCTTCTGTGTTGTAGGTGTTATCTGACGCTTACAGGAGCTCTGCACCTGAAATTTGGAGGAGCACCTGCAGGACCAGCAGGAACAGGCAAAACAGAAACAACAAAAGACCTGGGGAAAGCACTAGCAATCCAAACTGTAGTGTTCAACTGCTCTGACCAGCTTGACTTTATGGCAATGGGAAAGTTTTTCAAGGGACTAGCCAGGTACAGTGAAATGCTGTTGTGTCATTATCAAGGAGTGGGTAGGACACAGGGATGCTGGCTGCTGGGAATTTATGGGTATTTTTCTGAGCAGCCCAGAAGAACAAGCAAGGCCTTAGTAAGGGCATTACTGTGTTCGAGAATGAGCAAAGTTACAAAATTCCTGCCAGAAGGGAGGGACAGTTGAGCCAATTGGAAGAAAAAAAAAGGATAAAAAGAGATCCTGTTCATTTAAGGCAAAATTAAAATGCTTTGCACCAATCCACTATTAGACATCTGTGCAAATGTTTCCAGCTCTGGCCTTTGTCTTAATATTATACACGTTGAACTGAGATTCAGCCCACAAGCTGCTTAATCTTAAGAAGGAGAGAATCTGCTGAGTGTATCCAAAATTGAGCAGCCAAGAGAGACTGCTCTGAGCCCTGAGGGATCCTCTCAGGGATGCATCTCTCTTCTCTACATTTCAAACAGTGCTGGTCCAATTAGTCTGTTGCACACTGGTGAATCTGAATTAGTTTCTCCAACAAAAGCCGACACTCTTTTCTCAGATGTTTTCTTTGTAAGTAATTTAACTTCCTTCTTAAATCATGCCTTGTGGGAAGATCACCTTCCTCATATATGTACTTCCAGCTTTATACATAGTCTTCCAAGCTCTGAAAAATGGCCTTAAGAGATGTCTGAATTGTATCTGCTACACTTACAGCTCAGATACAAAACAGGAATATAACATGACACGTCTTTCAAGCCCAAATCTGTAACATGCAGAATTTGCCCCAGGCTGTAGGATCAGACACTGCCATGGTCTTGCAAGGACCGTGCACCTTCTCACTCTTCACATGGCCTGGGATGCATAGTCAGGGTGAGGGGCTACAGTCCCTTCCACTGTACCAGTGCACTGTGCCTGTCACTGCCTGCTGTGGGATATTAGGGGCCTTTTAGGTTCACTTATTGTCTCTGTGCTGCCTCCCCAGTACGTGGGTTTATAATTTCTAGATCTAGCTGAACTTTTGACTGCAAGTTTGCTCCTGTGTGATATTCCTGACTCCCCTCGTTTTTCCTTCCTTGCTCAGCTCTGGTGCATGGGCTTGCTTTGATGAGTTCAACCGCATTGATATTGAGGTGCTGTCTGTGGTGGCCCAGCAGATCACAACCATTCAGAAAGCACAGCAGCAGAGGGTACGTAGTGAACATGTGGATGCAAAGGCAGATTAAAAAATCACTACTTGAGCTAGTCTAGGCAAGTCCTTGTCTTTGCATACATCTTCAAGGAGGACCAGCTTCACTGCTCAGGGGCAACTCACACTGACATACTTGAGCTTGGAGAGGCATGAGTAATGCTCTAGCTGTGGCGCATCATATCCGGCCATTACATAGTCAGCATCCTGGGTGGGTTTTGTAACTTCACCCTAGTCTGTGCTGCCACAGTTGCCCACACTCACAGGCTGAAGTATGTGTCAGGTTGAGCTGCAGTGCCAGCAGACTTCGGTGTGGGAGACACTCGGTTACAGATCCACTGAGCTGATACAAATTGGAGCTGTGATAAAGGCAGCCAGTGTTCTGCCATGAGTTGCTCAGCACCACATTTGTCTAAATGTGTTATCCAAGCTTTAGTGGATTCACAAAACCCAATATGTGCAGAAAAATGCATACTCATGCACACACAGAATTGCAATACAAAGTTGGCTTTACATGGAGGCTCAGCTGTCAGCCAGTCTAGCAGCCAGCCTCTGCTTTGTTCTCTGGAGACTCAGAGGGGTTAAGACCTGAATCTCCTTCACTTTGGCCTGGAATTAGAAACTTGCTGTCTGTGAATTCTTCTGCATTACTTTATCCCCCATCTGAAATTACTACCTACACAGCTTTAAAAAGGATTTAGGTTTCTCTTTGCCCTCTCTGCCACAAATTAATTCAGGTCCAAACTCTACTTCAGAATAAATGGAAAGATGTTTGTTTACAGCTGGAGGGATAGAAGTCTGTTCAAGAGCCAAAAAAAAAATTTGTATCCTATCAGTAAATCTTCCATGATCCCCGTTTCTTAAACAGGGAAAAATATTGCTGGTGGTACTGGATTCCTGCAGTGGGAACAGACTGAGTCACTACAGTTGTGTGCAGCTGTGTGTGTCTGTGCTTTATAATTTCACTACTGAAAGCCATTGTTTTCCTCTTGGAAGATTTTGCTACATTATTTAATTTGCAGGTTAGGCTCTGTCCTTTGAGGATGATCCTATTTTTAATTTTCTAGGTGGATCACTTCATGTTTGAAGGCACGGAGATCCCACTGGTCCCATCCTGTGCAGTCTTCATCACAATGAACCCAGGGTATGCTGGGCGTACTGAACTGCCTGATAACCTGAAGGTAAGGAGGGCAGATTGCATAGACAGAACAAAGAGGGGTGATACAGGTGCTAGATGCTACCCAGACCACCAGTGTGTCCATGACAAAGATTAGGATGTGATGCTTTTGGAAAGTTTCTAGGATCATTTTGAGATTTGAATCACATCTGTAAGCAAGTGGCACTCCTCAGACTGCAGTCTGCAGGGATGCTATCCTGACAGGTGCCAGGCACACTCATGCTGTGTCCTCTAAACAGTTTGGGATAGATACTCAGCCTTTTCAGTTTGCTGGAAAAAGCAAGAAACAACAGTGTTTTGATCTTGTCTTGGAACTGTATGTTTCAGGCTCTCTTTCGTCCTGTGGCTATGATGGTCCCAGATTACTCCATGATTGCTGAAATCTCACTCTACTCCTTTGGGTTTAATGAAGCCAAAGTCCTTGCCAGGAAGATCACCACAACATTCAAACTATTGTCAGAGCAGCTCAGCACCCAGGTAGATGTGTTAATGTCCATTAATGTTTTTTAAATGTGAGGCTTTCTCAGCCTAGGCACAAAGTACCTAGATGGTTCTCTTGGTGCCTTGTGATAGCATATCACAAAAAGGTCACAATACCCATTCTTCATCTACCTCCCTCCTTTCTAATGCTTATTTCTCCTCCTGTGGCTGGACTTGCATTCACTTTCAGTCCTAGTTAGGATTACAGTGGCAGGACAGTTGAGCCAAGCAACCGTGCATACTTCTCCCTCCATCTAGGATTTTTCATCATCCAGTTATTCTCATCTTCCTCACCCATAGTCTGTACAGCTGAGGACTAGTTAGTTGTTTGGAGGATCCTGAGAGCAGACTTGGATGAAGGAGCAGCTGTTCTGAAGGCATAACTCTCATTTTTCTTTTCTTACCTGCTAACTGAGTGCATGCATAGGTTCTCTCTTATTATATGATGTTCCTGTATCTGATGCATTGTTTCCTCTGCCTCTTCCAGGACCACTATGACTTTGGGATGAGAGCTGTGAAGACTGTCATCTCAACAGCTGGCAATCTCAAAAGAGAGAATCCTACTATGAATGAGGTAAATGTGCTTACACTTCACACTGTCATAGACTTATGTGGCCTTTTCTGCAGCCACAGAAGAGAGGCAGGATCTTTGAAGTTCTGAGTTCTTAAATCTTTGCAGGAGCTGATCTGCCTGCAGGCTATCAGGGATGCCAACGTACCCAAATTCCTGCAGGATGACCTCAAGCTCTTCAATGGTATTGTCACAGATTTATTTCCCAAGATCAGAGAAAAGCCTGTTGATTATGGCATACTGGAAGAAGCCATTCGCAAATCGTGCATCAAATTGAATCTGAAGGATGTTGATGGTGAGGGGAAAGGCTCTCCACAAGCTCCCTCTGGGCCTGGGCTTTTAGTCCAGTGCTCTGCCCTAGGAAAGAGACAGCTGGTCCCAGACCCACTCCATATCATCTTCCTCTGCAGGTTTTGTGACTAAGTGCATCCAGCTCTATGAAACCACTGTGGTTCGTCATGGCCTTATGCTAGTGGGGCCAGCAGGCTCTGGGAAGACAAAGGTATGGTTGAGACACTGCACTGGCCCCAGCAAACCATCGCCTACCTAGTGATGCAGAGGGTTAAGCTTCACAGAAGACTTGCACTCTGGCATTTCCAGCTTCTCTCAGATAGAAGTCAGGGGACCAGGATGCTGCCTTTTAGTACTTATTTATAGCCATGGGCAAGTATATTAGTAGCTCACTCTTTCGAGTTTGGAGATTAGACCGGAGTTTATTAGCTCTGCTGCGAATTTCTAAGGCTGTGACGTACTTTGACATCTCAAGATGCTTCAGGCCTCTTGCATGGGAGATCTAACTTCCTCCCCCTGTATCTGGAATGTTTTATTTCTGTGAATACAGCCAGGCATCTCCTTACTATGATGTTATCCTTCACTATGTCTCCTTTCTCACTGCCTTTTGAATGCAGTTGCTGTGAGAGCAAGTGACTTTGTCATTATGGAGCCATGGCAGTTAACTCTCTTGCTCTCCTGCTTTTGCAGAGTTACGAAGTCCTGGCAGCTGCAATGACGTCACTGAAAGGTCAGCCTGCAGCCAGTGGTGGGAATTATGAAGCAGTCAGCTACTTTGTACTGAATCCCAAATCCATCACAATGGGCCAGCTTTATGGAGAGTTCAATGTGCTAACGCATGAGTGGTAAAGTACAAAACCTGCTTTCCTCCTTCCAGATGGGAAACGTTTTTCTTCTTGTCTTGAGCGTCTTCTCTTCAAGGCTGAGAACTGCTTAGGGTGGTGGCATAAAACCAGAAATGACCAAGTCCTTATCCTCACCAAGCTACAATAGCCAGTCACGGCAATTTAGGCTGACATCTTTTATTGTGCGCTTGGCCCGGCTGCCAGCACATGCCCAGACAGTTACTGCAGCTCAGCTGACAGCATTAACTGCGTAACAAGGAATAATTCAATTGCTTTGGAGCAAATGCCCCTGCTCTAAGATACAGCAGCTTAAAAACACTTGCTTTGCTTCTGAAGAAAAGTGACCTCTGTGCTGCACACTTGAATTGTTCTGTATAAATACACTGGTAGCCTTGAATGATGAGGGAAGACTTTCAGGCATAAAGGGGCATTTCATTCCTGTTACCAGGGCTCCTGCTTGCTTACATGGTTTGGAAGTGAGAACCAGTAGCCCTTTTGCCCTCTTGACAGCCAGGTTCTACTGCTTATGTTTCCATATGTGACCTGAGGTTGACTTTGCAGCTCACTTTATCCAGAAGCTAAGGTGTGGGAAGCAGTGTGAATCTCCCTTTGGCCTTGTCATCCACCCCTTGCTTACGGACAAAGCTAAAGACTGTGTTCTGTAAAACTAGGGAAATGAAATAAATATGAAACTAATTGCCTCTAGGAAAAGTGCAAGCAAGTAAACATTACTGATGGTGAGACCCAGAGCTTCCCAACCTGGGCTCTGGTGTATCTTTACTGAAGGACATTTATAGGATATTCCAGTTAAGCTTGACAGTTTATTTATGATGTGACTCTACCCAAGGGCAGCACACAGGCACGTCAACATGACAAAAAGAAAAATACAGCAGCTATGTAAAATATATTTGCAGACAAATCCATCTGTTTTAATCATCTGAGCTTTAGAACAGACTGTTTTCCCTTGATCTCAGTAACAATACCCCAGAACTCACTAGCGCTATAAAAATAACAAATAATTAATTAATAATGGGAGTAGAGTCCAGGGCCTGAACAGAAATTCCACTCCAAGTTCCCATGTACAGATTAAGCGCTTACTGTCAACAGCCAGCATTCCTTGTGTGTTTGCTCTCCTGTTCACCAGCTCAAGCACCACGTGGGTTCGCAAGCAGCTGAGGATGGGGAACTCCAGTTATAAAGAGGGTAGAGTCATGCTCTTTAGCCTGGATTCATCCTCCTAACCTATAGTTACCCAGCTGAAGCACCTGAATTAGCAGAGTAGCTGTCCTGAGTCTCCCTTTACACTTGGTGGAGAAAGAGGCACCTCCGGAGACCAGATAACCCATCTATGACCTGAACTGGATGCTGGCAAGGCCTTTTTGCTTTTCACTGAGCACAGAGATGTTAAAGGGAAGCTTGGCATTTTCTAGTTAGGTGACATGAAGTCCGGATCCTAATTGCCAAAGAAATTGCCTCATGGTGCCACTCAGGCTGAGATGTATGTCTCAGTAAAAGAAAGAATGAGATGAACCTTGATGCAGCTCATCAAGTGAGGCACAGGTATCCTTCAGCACATGAACCAGGATGAGATTCTGGCTCTGTTGCTTTACGTGGTGGAAGCTTTGCCATTGATTTCAGCAAAACCAGAATGGGCCAAGCCCTCCCTTCCTCCCTTCTTTCAGGACAGATGGGATCCTTTCCTCACTCATCCGGCAGGGAGCTGCGGCCACCAACACCAGCAAGAAGTGGTACATGTTTGATGGACCAGTTGATGCTTTGTGGATTGAGAACATGAACACGGTGCTGGATGACAATAAGAAGCTGTGTCTCAGCTCAGGGGAAATCATCAAGCTGACAGAGGTAACTCATCCCTCCTGCTTTTGCTGCCTGTTGTCTGTTTTCCTTCCTCCCTCTTGGAACAGGCTTGCCTTTTACTTTCCATTTGGTGTCTGTGATGGTCTTGTATGGAAATCAATGTCTCAATAGCAGCCCTTTGTTGGCCAGACCTCTGCTGTGCTGCACAAACACAACAAAAAGAGGGCTTCTGTAACAAAGGGGAAGATAGCAGCTTCACCAAATTATGCTGAAAGACATCTCAGAAATGATCAAGTCCTTATCCTCCTTTCTCTCCTTTTGCAATTTCTAGAGCATGACCATGATGTTTGAAGTCCAGGATCTGGCCGTTGCTTCCCCTGCCACAGTCTCCCGCTGTGGCATGGTTTACCTGGAACCCAGCATCTTGGGGCTGGAGCCCTTCATCGAGTGCTGGCTGCAAAAAATCCCAGGCATCATTCAGCCCTTCTCACAGCAGCTAGCATCTCTCTTCAGGAGATTCCTCAAGGTGAGCTACCATGCTGTTCCAGGCCTTCCATGGCTTGGAGCTTGTCAGCTTAGATATCAACCAGCCCAGACTTGTCAAAGCCTGGATTTAAATGCCATTGTGGGAACACTTCAGACTACCAGTATACAAACTAATCTGTGAATTTCCTGGGTTTAATAGAGGTTATTCACTGACCCCTCAGATGTGACTTATTCTTATTGGTCATTAGAGTTTGTTTTATTTCCTTTTAAAATTATCTTCTGGGCAAAATCATCCCTGGTGCAGCTCCATTGCTTACAGTGGAGTTACTCCAGGGAGAAAGTTGTAAGAACAAGTCTTGTTATTTCAGCTCTTCTCCTGAGCCACTATTTTAATTAATAACCTAAAGCTGCAAAGGAAAGGTCTGGAGGGAGCAAACCATTTAACAGCAGTGATGGCACAAGATGCACGTCACTGTTGCTCAGAGCCAAAAGGCAGGCCCAGAGGTTTCTTGTGGCTAAGACTGAACCAAGCAATTTGACTTACTTTTCTCCAGTCAAAATGGTGGTACTCAGGACACAGCAGGAAATGGCAGCATTCTCAGTCATACCCTCCCTGCTAAATGTAGCTTGCAGGGAAGCAAGGAGAAACCAGAACCCTAGAAGGTAAAAGCAAAGTCAAGTGTGTTGGATGGTGACACTGAGCTGTTCCTGCGTCTCCTTACAGGAGGCCATCAGTTTTGTCCGGAGTTTTGTGAAGGAGATAATTGCCTCAACAGACAGTAACCTCACAAGGAGCCTCCTCATGCTCTTGGAATGTTTGTTTCAGCCTTTCATTCCCACTGAGGTAGGATTTTGCTGTTATCACTTGTGTGCGCCTGTAACTCTCAAGGGCACTAAGTCATGCAGAGGGTTAGTCACCGGAGAACAAAGTGTTGGTGCAGAAAGGTCACTCTGTAGCTCATCTTATGTGGCAGAAGACAATACAACATCCTGCAAAGCAGAGGTAAACCTGGAAGGATTATGCTTTGCCCACTGAAAGAGCAAAAGATAAACTCCACGCCTACCAGGCTGGAGGGAAGAGGTTCACTTTTATTTATAGCAGAGGGAATTGGAGAATAAGTGGAAAGCTGAGATCAGAGCTAAGCAGCAATGCACTTCAGATTGCAGGTCCTTTGAGAAGTAGCATTGAAGAAGGCTGGACAATTTTCAAATTAAAAACAAAAGACTAAATTGTTCTCCCAGCTCCTGTTGAGTGACACTAGTTCAGCAAGGGGAGTCTTTCAAGTACACCAACGAAACAGCAAGTTTCAATCCACAGAATACATTAACAAGGCCTGTGAAAAACTGGCTAGAAAAGCTACATAGAAGCTGAATAGAATTGTGAGCACATTAAGAAATGGCTTGTTTTTGTGTACCTTAACCATGTCTGAGAATTTTACTTCTGCTCTTCTCTGGTTCACAGGGAATTAGGATGATTCCTCAGGAGAAGGCAGCTCGTATTGGAGAGCTGATTGAACCCTGGTTTATATTTGCCTTGATCTGGAGTGTGGGTGCTACTGGAGATTCCCAAGGCCGCATGGCCTTCAGCTTGTGGCTGAGGGAGAAGATGGCAAAGGAAAAGGTGAGTAAAGGAAAAGCAGATCCTCTCTCATTATAGAGGAACTAGTAATGAGGAATGGGGGTCAGAGCTTCTTGAATGCCTGGAGGCTTTGGATGTGTTCCCTCTTGGGATCTGGTATACCATATCTGCGTCAAACTTCAAGGGACCCCTAGAGCTGGAAGATCTGGGAGAGAGACCTGATCCCCTTGGCCTGGGCAGCATCCTGTTAGTAAAGTCTTCCTTGCAGTAGTGCATATCCTCCTGTGAATTCAGCTGTGTGGCACCAGGTTCACCCCAGCTTTATTCCCATAGATCCGGTTACGTTTCCCAGAAGAAGGGATAGTTTATGACTATAAACTCTACGATGCTGGTCTTAGCAATGCTGAAGATGATCTGGATGAGGAGGTCATTAGGGAGGTAAAATATTTCACTTTCAACTCCAAGCTGGGAAATTTGCGGGGGAGGGACCAGGAAGCAACACAGTCTTGCTGGATTTGGTAGGATTTTCTTATCCAGGGCAAATAAGAGAGGCCAATAGGAACCAAAAGAGAATGTTTAAAGTGAAATGAAGCTTTTAATGAAAAGAAGAAGGCAGTTTCTTGCCCTCGGGGTTGTCAAGCAGATCTTTTGAATCTGAGCCAAGGACTGCTCAGTTGAGACCTGAGTCCCTCTGCCAGTGCTCAGGAAAGTGAGAGGGCTCTACAAGTGTGGCTGCTGCAGGAGGACAGGGAGAAGCTCAGATGGAAAGGTCTGTCTGTGTTAGAAAGCAGTGCACGACAGCAGAAGAGCTGTGTGCAGCAGAGTCTGGAGGAGGAACAAGGCAGACAAATATGCCATCTCTTTCACAGGAGACAGCAGAGCAGCAGGGCATGCAAGGCCCATCTGACTGACAGTCACCAGCCCCTGAGCTGGGGAAAAAATATAAAAGAGGAAAAATGCTTCCCCTTCTTACAGAGCAAAGTAAGGAGCTCTACATGAGCATCAGATGCTTAGCAGAAGCTGCCAGCATCATCTCTGTGGGAAGGTCATGTGAGGTGGTCAGGAATGCACATTTTCTCAGTGTTCTCCAGCACATCCCTGAGAAAACCTCCATCTCACTTGTATAGTAATCTCTGGGAGGTTAGCCTGTGAGTTGACGCTAGCACAAGTGGTCCATGTCTTGTACAAGTACAAAACCTCCCTCTGCCTCTGAGTGCAACACAGGTGATGGTACCAAACATGAAGATAGGATCCCAGCTAAACCCTCTTTGGCCCTCTGCCATGGGGGCACTT
Source organism: Morus bassanus (assembly GCA_031468815.1). NCBI lineage: Eukaryota > Metazoa > Chordata > Aves > Suliformes > Sulidae > Morus > Morus bassanus. The sequence goes on along the minus strand of CM062580.1, from coordinate 17,415,059 downwards.
ACAGGGTAGGTCAGCTTAGGAAAGAATTCCTATTCTTGCAAATATCACAAATGCTCCATCACCCTTTGATCCCAGTTTTCAGAATGGAGGACAAGTATGTTGCTGCTGGGGCAATGATCTCTAACTTTTGGGCTACCTCCCTCCCAAAGGAAATGAGTCGGGCACTCACAGCATTGCCATACAGAAAGGTATAGGTGGCAAGACTAGACAGAGGCACTGGAAGCCTGAATTCCTCATCAGAATTTGAGCTACTACACAAGGAGCTGTGATGGGGAAAAACATAGCAGAAATACTATTTTCCTATTCCCATAGGGGATAGATGCAACTGCCCCCTCTAACCACACCCATACCTTTCAGGTGTGCTGGGAGAAGTGGCTAGACTCTACAGCAAAGTTCACCATGGTCCCTGATACCAACTTCTGTGACATTATTGTGCCCACGATGAACACAGTCCGAATGGCCCATCTGCTGGAGCTGTTGCTCACCAACCGTAAGCCAGTACGTGCCCAGCCTTGGCTTTGATTTTTTTGATTCAACCTTGTTCTCTTCAATGGGGGCACCTTTTCGTCTCCCAGTGCAGTCAGAACCTAACAGCTACCTGATACCTTGAGATTATTTCCCACTCTCATGGATTTGTATTTCTCTGCACAAAAGCTGTGCCTAAGCAACAGGAGTTCTCCATTCAGTCCCCAGGCACCATGCCAGTGCCCCAAAGGAATATCAACACTCAGTTGTGCAATCAAAATGCAGCAATTAGCCCATCACCATCCCTCTTCACTTGTTTCCTATGGTTTCATTTCATACTCCTCTGGTTGCATTCCTTGCACACCAAGAGATCTGTTGAGCAGCTGTCCTTACTGAAGAAGTAGGTCTTCTGTCCTCTCCCAGCCTTTGAATGCTTAAGTGAGCAGTAACCTGCCTTTCCTCCAGCAAATATCAGAGCGCTGAGAAACACAGGCTGTATGCCTATGGTTATGCTGTATTGCTGATTGTGCTTCTAGGTTCTCTGCATTGGTCCCACTGGCACAGGGAAGACTGTCACAATTACGGACAAGCTTTTGAAGAACTTGCCACTCAGATACATCACACACTTCCTGACGTTTTCGGCACGCACCTCTGCTAACCAAACCCAGGATCTCATTGACAGCAAACTAGATAAGAGGCAAGTTTCCTTTCTATGTTTGCAAAGGCAGTATCCCTGAGCTCAGTGTTATTATCAGCTTGGCCATTTAGTTTCATCTCGAGACTTGAAGGAGTCCCAAGCACATACAGCTGTGGATAAATAGGACACAGAAAATCCTAGCTGGGATTGTGAGAGCCAGTAATAATTTGATACAATGGCAAGAAAGTGAGAAGGATTAGTAAGGGTCTGTAGAAGTTGCTCCAATTCTAGTTATTCCAGAAGTACTACATTTCACAGCACAGGTGTTTGCAAACCCTGGTGTGGGTTCTTTATAGAAACTGATGAGGTGAGAAAACATGGCTGCTGACCCCCAGTCCAACTCCCCACGCTTAACAGCTTCTCTTTTTCCTCCCTGCTCTGCCACTGAAGTTTCCAACAGATTCATGGGCTCAAGCTTTGCTTTTATTTGCACCCATTTATTCATGTACATTGTGCATAAGTAGACAAAATTTCGCTCATGTGTTTGGAAAGAAGACAGTGCCTCAAACACTGCTCTGGATCTTTTCTGGGCAAAGGCCCATCTAAAGTGGTATATGGAGCGTAAGTGTAAGGATAGCTGAAACTGCTGACCCAGGAAGCCTCTGGAGAAAAAACTGCTTTTGGATCAAGTTAGGAGTGCCTTTGCAACAAGAGTTGTCTTGTGTCCTTATGTGGCTTCTGTCCTTACAGGCGGAAGGGTGTGTTCGGGCCTCCGGTTGGACGGTACTTTATATTTTTTATTGATGACTTGAACATGCCCATGCTGGAGAAATATGGTGCTCAGCCACCCATCGAGCTGCTGCGGCAGTGGATGGACCACCAGGGCTGGTACGACAGGAAACAGATCGGTATGACCCAGATCCTTTGCCCAGTACTCTTGGCAAAAGCTGGCCTGTTGATAGATATGCATACCTGCTGTGGAGATTTGTGGCGAGGGTTTTTAGCTACAACTTAGCATTCATTCCTGATTTTGCACTCTTCAAGGTACTTTTAAGAAGCTGGTAGATATTAATTTTATCTGTGCCATGGGACCTCCTGGAGGGGGAAGGAATGCTATCACTCCACGCCTCACCCGCCATTTCAACTACCTCTCCTTCACAGAGATGGAGGAGAGCAGCAAGAAGGCTATCTTCTCCACCATCCTTGGCAGCTGGATGGGTAAGTTCTGCAGACAACTGCCACCTTCTCCTCATGTTGCAAGTCAACCTGATGATAACGGAGGTTGGAAGGGGAGGAATTAACATTGATGATCTGATCAAAGTGTTGGAAGCTGGAACTTGCATTAGCTTCTTGAAGATGTTTTTGGGAATGTGTTGTTTGAAACTTAACAAACAGAGAGCTCATATGCTGTTCAGTCTCAGGGCCAAACTCTGCTGGTACAAATCAGCAAACTTCAACTTCGGCTCTCATGGTTTCATAAGGTATCCCATAGCCTAGGCCTTTCAAAGAGGGTTTTGTTTATGATGGATGGTGCAGATATCCTTCACCTCAGCAAGTAAAGTGGTAACTTAGGTTTTTTGTCTTTTTCTAGCTGGACTCCTAGGAGAAAGAAGTTACAGAGGTCCAGTGCGTAAGTAAGAGCAGAAAGATGAGAGAAAGAGACTGTGAATAGAACAAGCTGATCGGCACAGCATGGCATAGCTTACCTGTGCTTTCAGCAGACACTTGCCCAGACAACAGCCTTCTGTGGAAGCAGAGCCTTCTGTTACTCTCCATCTGCTGCAGCCTGTGGACAGCTGAGCAGGGAGGCTCTAAACATGGTGCTACAGCCACCCAGAAAAAAGGGTTGATTTGGAGTGAAATGAGTCCTCTTATATTTGACAGGGTGGGAATTTAGGATCATCTTTGCAAATGTGCCCTCATCTGCAAATCTGCCAGTAGGAAGGAGTGAGAATGGTGCGCTGTGAGAGAGAGAAGCAAAGCAGAGCTTTCTGAGTGCTTGCAATATTCACAAGCATTAGTACCTGACTATGAGCTCAGGGGCACACTGAAGCATCTAGCTGTGATTTAAAAAGAAGTTAAAGAATTTTGGAAATAATGCAAAGAAGTGCAAAATGCTAGGGTGTCAGAGGGCTCCAATTCCCCAGCAGTGTCTGTAATGAACTTGATTGGAAGTAAAAAATAAAACAAACAAAACACCAACAAAAAAAACCCATACTGGCAGCTCTGTTTAAATCTTGCCAGACTGTTGCATAAGAAATTATTCCCCCTCAGTGGTTTTGCATTTGCTGAGCTCATTGAATCGCAAGGCGGTTTAGCTAAGAGGGCACTCACACCTTCTAGCTTAAAATTAGCTGGGACTCCGCTGAGGGAGTACAAGGAGGGAGAAGGAAAACCTGCCTGCAAGTATTTCAGGTAGGCACCAATTACCTGTCTGGCAGTGCCTCCTCTCTCCCTGGGGTGTGTCCAGAATTGTTGTGATGCGTTCTTCCCTTCCCAGATCTGATTTCCTTTGGTTGGGAAACTCATTGGCAAACTGTCCACTGCAGTGAGCAGGTGCTTGGTCAGGTGCCCACACAGTTTCTGCATAAGAAATCAGAAGACAAGTGTGTTCCTGGCCAAGTCCTAGCAACACCTCTGCCACTCAAGGCCACCTCTCTGCACTGCTAGGACCTTCTCATCCCAGAGTCACCACCTTGGCATCCTCTCCACTTTCCTTTGTCTCTGCAGCAGGAGCACTTGCAGTCAAAGACTTGAACGAGCCCTTGGTTGATGCCACTATCTGTGCATATTTGACCATCACATCCCAGCTGCTGCCCACACCAGCAAAGTCACATTACACCTTCAACCTGAGAGACCTCTCCAAGGTGTTCCAGGGCATGCTCATGGCTGAGCCCAGCAAGATCGAGGTGAGTCCTCCTATCCGCACAGCCATGCCACCCAGGGGAAGACCAGAAGTGTTCCAGTTCAATCCTCACTGACAGGCCTGCAAACAGACCTCAATTTCTTGTTGAAGCTGCATTTTGGTACTCTTCGATGAATGTGGTGACCTTCCCTTTGGTTATATTGCCTAGTACCAGTAGTAAATGGACACCCCTGCCACCCCAGCCCTTCCTTGGCATGGAAGCAGGTGAGAGGCCACAGGGAGTCAGTATGACACAGCCCAGCCATTCAGGGCTGGATGGAATCATAGGGGACCAGACAGGGGACCATGCAGGGGCAGAGATGTTGTCCAGTTACCACCTTACAGCAGTGGAGGCTTCTGCCCCTTTGGCTCTCCTGAGGGCCTTGCTCTGGCTCCAGCCTAGCCAGTAGAGATTGACTTATCAAGGAAGTACTTGGGACCCTGACTCTGTGCTACACCCAAATAAAAGGATTTTTCCAAAAAACATAAGAACTTCTGAAAACAGTAAAAATTTAAATCAAACTGGGGGAAAGATAAGGACAAACAACATGAAATTTAAATCTCTCAAAGAAAGCCTGACATATGGATAAATAAAGGGGGTATTAGCTGACACTGTAATGAGTTCTCTGCAAAGCAGCTGTTTTGACAAGAGTTGTTTTTGAGAGGAGAAGGGAACACAGCTTCCTCCACCCAGTTCTTTCTCCACTCTAGCTGCTTTCTAGCAGGAGTGGAGCTGGCCACGTGTGGGGCAGGAACCAGCTTTCCTGACAGCGAGGCTCTTAATACTTCTCTGCTTCTCTCACCGGGATGTTTTGCTGGGATTTCCTATTAGAACAAACTGCACCTGCTGAGACTGTGGTACCATGAGAGCTGTCGGGTCTTCTGTGATCGCCTGGTCAGCAAGGAGGACCGGACCTGGTTTGACAACCTAATGAAGAGTATGATGGAGAAGTTAGGCACCACTTTTGAGGAGGTTGTTGCCTCCCAGCCGGTTCTGTTTGGGGACTTCATGGAGCCAAGTGCCAATATCAAACTCTACAAAGCAATTGACAGTGAGGAAAAGGTAAGGACCCTGGGAATCATGATTGTGCAAACTATGTTCACATCTTCCAAGTCTTCTGCAGACAAAAGGAAACAGTTAGCAGTAACCATGGGGCTGCTTGAGTTGCAGGTGTCTGGAATCACAAGCCCTTCCAGGGCTCTCCTGTGAAATCCTATCCCAGATATGGACAGTGGCTGCATTTGGTGCAATGGGAAGTTGAGGTGGAACAAGCTGACTCTGCATTGCCATCCTGGGGGCAGCCTGCTATGCCAAATCTCCCAAATGAGCTGCACTTAGGACTGAAAAGTGAAGTTTGCTGGAAAGAAATGGCACATTACCCCCAAACAATACTACTTTTGCCATTAAAGACTTCAAAATTGACCTTTACAAGTAATTAATGTTACTGCCAGATTCCCTGTTGGAGAAGATACTGCGAGTACTTTGGTAGTGATAATTAAGCAAAGGCAATGAGCAGTGCATTTTGCACTCATTATCAGAAACAGATGATTATCCTGTTGTCTCTCCTCTTGTGATAGCTGTGTGACAAGAACTGGTAATTAACTGAGCTTTCCAATCTCTTTCACGAAGTAGGTAGGCCTGTCCCCCACTGAGGTGAGCACAGCTGGGACAGCCAGACTTACCAAGCTGCTGCACAGTCCACTGATGCTCACAGGACTTTGGCACCTAGGCAGGGGTCTCAGCACTGTATGAATTCCAGCTGATGTTGCTTGCTGAGCTTCACAGTGAGATTGCTGAGGGGGTAGGACCAAATCCCACATCTTCATGCTTCATCTGCTCTGGCCTGAGGGTGCTGTTGAAGAGAGCCCTGGAAAGGGCAGGAGAGACTGCTCCTGCAGCTCTTCTGTGCGATGGCTGGGCTGGGAGAGGACTGTGTTTCTCTAATCATCTACACCCAGCAGGGTTTTCTTTCAGCACCTGCCCTTTCCAGCCAGGATCCTGACCACAGGGTGCAGCAGCAGGCAGTGGTCAGCTATAGAGCAAGGAAGCTTTCCCAGAGGGAGGTCCTGGAACAGCATGGGTCAGGCAGCCATAAGCTATTTTATTTTGAACTATGCCTTGCTGTTTCTCCAGGCAAACAGCACTGTTGGGAACAGCAGACCTTGTCACTTGCCTTATTTAATTTAAGGTCACCATTCAGCAGCTGCTGCCACCACTACTAGCTAAATTCAGCCCAGGCCAATGGTAGTTCCTGTAAGGACATGGAGCAAAGAGAGCCATCACCACCCCACAAGCAGCTCCTAGGGAGCAACTGAGAGAGACAGCTGCTCCCAGACCCTGCTGAGCACCAGAGTCCTCCTAGAAGCTTGGCTGTGCTTACACACAACCACATACCCACAATTGCTTTTATCTGGTAGCCACAATTGACTGTTTCTGCCCACAGCTGAAGGTTGTGATCGAGGATTACTTGGAGGAGTACAATCAAATCAACACCCCAGAGCTGAAGCTTGTGTTTTTCATGGATGCGATACAGCATATCTGCCGAATCAGCCGGATCCTGCGGCAGGCTCCAGGGAATGCTCTTCTCCTGGGTGTTGGGGGAAGTGGGAGACAGTCTCTCACCAGACTGGCCTCTCACATGTAAGTAATGCGCTCCTATGCACATAATGTGGAGCAGCTTCATTGGGGCTGCCTCTAGAGAATCTATTTTCCTGCCCTTCCTGATACTGGTTATGCATTTTTCTGGTTGCTGCCTCTTCAGATTTAACACTCAAGAGCTAGAGCTTAGTTAACATGCACATGTACACTAGAAAAATTGTTCCTGGGAGCTGGGCAGCAGGAAGACAAAGACGGGAGTTACTGGTGAAAAGTGACAAAGTGACACTGGCAGTCTGGCAAGTAGGACTTGTGAGTCTTGGGAGCCAGGGGCCTCAGGAGGGAAACAGGAAGAGCCAGGGAACTAGGCTAGGGAGGCAAATTCTTCCAGCTCTGAATAGAGGGTGTGATCCTAGAGAAACACAATCACCGTTCCCAGGTGCACCAGCCTCCAAGGGCAGCATCACAAAAAAATCCATGTTTAGTTGCTCCCTCTGCACTCTGGGCCCAAGAAGCAGTGTGACTCTTAGTTCATGGAGTTGTGCTTCTCCTGGATTCTAGCTAGCTCAGGTGTCTCTGCTTTGAGTAAAACATGCTCTTGGGTTGGTGGCTGAACATTCACAAGGTCAGGCGTGTGCTCGGGACTCATTGCAGGAAAACAACTTGCTTGAGTCCTCTCCCCCTGAGTCCATGACACATACTCAGGATTGACAAAAGAGGAGATTTTAATTGGATGTAACTCCACAGGCTTCTCTTTCCTTTAGGGCAGATTATGAGTGTTTCCAGATCGAACTGTCCAAAAATTATGGCATGACTGAATGGCGAGATGATGTGAGGAAGATCATGATGAAGGCAGGCCTTCAAAGTCTACCCAAGACATTCCTGTTCGTAGACACACAGGTACAGGAGTATTAGCATGGTGGACTCCATCTCAAAATGAGTCAGAAACACATCTCTAAGCTCAATAAATCCCCCTAAAGAGGATTGAGGAGGTTGATACAAACCAGGCACAACTTGTATTTCTTAAGTATCCCATCTTCATCTTATAAAAAAAACCCAGGGATACTAAAGGTGGTACATTTGTTGCTAGAGGGACTGTAGAGCTGTGTGGGAGTAGGCTAATTCTTCTGTTGCTCAAGAAAGCCTCTTTCAGCTCCATCCAAGGGTTGGTGGGATGAAACATTTTAGACCCAGCTGCCTGAAGCTAAGCACTATGCTGACCACTGATATTAGAAGTCCTAAGCAATATCATTCTCTTTCTTTTCAAAGCTACCAGTAGAGTTAGGGCCTTATGCCTGCTGGTTCCACAGGATAATGTTGGCTTGTTACTGTAAACTGTAGCTTGCTGATGACTAGGCCAACTTCTGGAATTCACAGTTATGTTCCCCATAGGCTTTTTTGCTGCCTTCATTATCATAGGAACCAAGTCCTTTCTGGCAGTGGCCTAAGCAGTGACATGAGCATCTGCCAAATGCTGCTTGTTCCTGCATCCTTTTCCCTGCAGTGAGAAACATATGTGGGAGAAGGGGGGCACAGGAGGGTGCATTTAGTCAATTAGAGGGATGCTATGTATTTCTGATTTAGCAAAGGTGGAGAGGTGAGTGTAGCTCTGGAAGGAGATCATCCCACAGACTGTGACACATCCCTACAATTACTCTGTCTCCCACATCCATGAGCTCTATCCTAATAATGAAGTGTTCTGTTCTGGAGGAACAAAGACCCAGAACAACCTGGGGTCTGGGGTCTGGTTGCAGAGTCACTGCGAGGCAGGGAGCAAGGCCCTGAGTGCAATTTGTCTGTAAGGACACAGTGAATGGGCAGAAGGAGGCTTTTTCTCACACACACACCCCCACCCCTGAAATGGCCGAACATGGCTGTTCAGTTGGAAATGCTGGACAAGGGTCAGAGTATGCTTTACTGGAGCCGAGTGATCATAGAAATTATTTCTTATAACAGAGGCTGAGGGCTAAATTTATCCAGAGTGATCTATGTGGCATGTGGAGATATGACTGTCTTATGACTTAGGAAACTGCTTTTTTTTTCCCCCTATCATCTACTTAGATTAAAAATGAATCCTTCCTTGAGGATATCAACAACCTGCTCAACTCAGGTGACATTCCCAACATTTACAACACTGATGATCAAGAACAGATCATGACAGCTATGAAGCCCGTTGTTCGAGATCTAGGGCAGCAGCCCACCAAGGCCAATTTGATGGCTGCATACACAGGACGGGTTCGCAGCAATATCCACATGGTTCTGTGCATGAGGTACAGTTCAGGAGTAGGACGCCATGCTGCCAATGTTGATTATTCCCTCCTTGTCCTTTGCCTTGCATCACTTTGTCAGGGGACCTTTGTTTCCAAGCCCCTGACTTTGGAGGAGGAGTAAGGTTTGCATACCACCTTCCCATAGGACTGGATACTTTTTTTTTTACACGTTGCAGGTTTCAAAATGAAATTTGAAAAGTTTAAAAATATGATTATATGTGATCCAGATTAAATATAAGCTTTCTCCTCCTTCATGTACCATTGAGCTGTTAGTTACAAAAATATCTTGCTTGAATTTGGGGCTCAGTTGCACTATGTTTACACATTAACCTAGTGCATAGTCCATGAGCAGCTTGCTTGCTTGCAGGAGGGCTGCCAGAAGGTATAGGGCATTCTCAGTGCAAGTACAAGGGGAAGAACTGGGGCCATGATTTTGGTCTGGTGATACGATCTCTGCACTCACCTGCTTGAAAGAGACTTCACATCACATTTATTTCATACCCGTTAAGTGTTATCCCTAGGGACAGACCCAGAAAACATCACCCCACTTCCAGAATATACCCAGGACTTCCAAGGAGTGAGCTGGCATGTACCTTAGGACATACAGCTCACTGCCTGAACTTTTGTTTCCTGTTTCCCTCCCTCCTTCTTGTTCCTTGGGTATATTCCCTTCCTTCTTACTCTGTAAGAGTTCAGGATGGTTCTAGGGAAGTAGGAAAGATATTTTATCCTTGTATCTATAGCTAGTTGTAACATCTCTTTTCTACATGTCTTTCCCTCAGCCCTATCGGAGAAGTCTTCCGCACACGCCTGAGGCAGTTCCCCTCTCTTGTGAACTGCTGTACCATCAATTGGTTTAATGAGTGGCCTGCTGAAGCCCTGCAGTGTGTTGCCTCCTCCTTCCTGCACAAGATCCCGTATCTTGGTGCCAGTACTGAAGATGTCACTGGGATGGTAGGTGCCACACTCAACACACAAAACACAGCTCTTGTATGCTCAGTGTGCCATGTCTCTAGGTGCACATAGACAATGGATGCAGGACACACCTGCAGAAAGGTCCTTTGCTGTAGCAGAAATGTTTCATGGCAGGGTCATTCAAATACAGAATGGGTTAGCTTCTGTATGCCTCGATCTGGGCATGTCCCTTTGTCACCCTCTCTATGGCATTGAAGCTCACATGCGTACATAAGCTCTGCTGTGACTGTATACTTAGGCTCTTTGTAAGCCCCTTGTGCTCTGTGGGCATCAGAGACTTGCCTACCACATGTTCAGTACTGAATAAGATTGTTTCTTTCCTTTCTCCTTGTAGATTCAAGTATGTGTAGAAATCCATCAGAGCGTGGCAAAGACATGCCACGTGTACCTAGCAGAGCTGGCCAGACACAATTATGTCACTCCCAAGAGCTACCTCGAGTTCCTCAGCATCTTCAGTTCCCTGATTGGAAAGAAGAAACAAGAACTGAAGACAGCCAAGAACAGGATGAAAAGTGGCCTGGACAAGGTTTATCCCTCACACCCGGGAGAGTTTTGGGCCCCCCTTACCTGCTCTGAGCAGTGTATTTATAGCTGCAGAGATGCAGTTAGATACCCGATGCATCTCCTGTGTAACAGGAGAAAACTCAGGCTAAAGCAAATGACAACTCTGCCTTCTGCCAGAGCCAGTCTTTCTGAGGGTCTGAGTCTGTAACAGCTCTACAAGAATGATAGTCCCCAGTCTTCAGGGACCACAGACTTTTCTGTAACTCATCATCTCTTAGGATGTTCCTTATTAACCTTTTAGTTGAAAGCCCTATAACAGCAACATTGTTCTGCTGACTGATTGCTGTGAGCTTATGAAGTCATGCCCATCATGTGCAGGCACCATTAGGCACTATTGTTTATAAGCACACAAGTGCCAGACTGTTGCTTAAGCAGGGACTAGGGCAAAATCTGCTTTGTATGGCCTGACACTGGGCAGGGAGCACCCACCAGGGCAGCACAGCCCTTTTCTGGGGCTTTTAATGGCTGCTGCCTGTGCTTCCACTGTGCTCTGCTCCCACAGCTCCTGCAAACAGCAGAGGATGTAGCGAGGATGCAGGAGGAGCTGGAGTCCGCCCGCCCTCTCCTGGCACAAGCAGCCAAGGACACACTGGCAACCATGGAGCAACTGCAGGTACCACTGCTGCTTTCCAAGTCTGGCTGCTCAGACTGGACACAAGGCTTGGAGAGGCCTTGCAGGGACTGTACAAAATCCTGTGCTTGATCTGACAGTAAAAATACCCCAGAATAACACAGCAGGTATTTATGCCTTCTGCTGGGGTCCCTGCTCTGGGGTTGGTGGGGGCCAGTCACAACCTACTAGCCAGTTGCTAGCAGAAGCAATGGCTCATGTCCCTGTCTGAAACCACAACCCAGGGGTCAGTCAGCCAAGCTACCAGCTCCCTTTCCTCTCTGGTTTAGATCTTGCAAGCACAGACTAGCAGCACTACTAACAATCCTCAGGTGGCCTGAGCAGCTCTAAGCCCAGATGGTTGTTGCTGGGAGGGATCATTCCCCCACATCCCATCCCCAGGGAGCTGATCCAGCTGCAGTCTGCCCCTGCTAGCCCAAACCTCAGGTATCATCACACATAGTCACTCATGCCACTGCAGAAGAGGGAACTGTCCTGTGTTGGCTGTCACTACCTTCCCTCCTCCTTATGTGCCTCCCTGCCTGCCTCCTACTGTGGGATGGCCAGACTGAGATGGAAGGAAGAGACACTAACATCATAGAGCTCTGTGTGCAAAGGGGAAAGAATCTGCAATTTCTCATCTTCCCACACAGCTTTGGGAAGGTGGCCTGACCCACTCACAGAAAAAGATTTAGCTATATTCCACGTTCCCTTTACAGCTCCTGGTAGTGTTTTAACCCTGGGGGTAGACAGAAGTGACAGTTTTAGAAACAAAACCCTCAGCATATCTTCTTATTCCTCCATCTCCCTACACATTTGCATTCCTAGGCATCCTCTCCCTATACTAACAGGAAAAATTGGTAGAGCAGCTAATTCCTGCAGGGCTAACACCGTTCCATGCACAGCCAGAGCTGGAGCTTGTGGATGATATCTACAGGCTGACAAAACCACCCTGCTGGTATGATGCAAGAAGGGAATCCCCTTCAGCAATTAGACCCCAGCATGTCTCTGCTAGAAGAAAACACATGACCTGCCAGGACAGCTCTGATCCTTACCTAGCAGTGCTGGGCCAAGCCGAAGGGGTGCCCTGGCTCCAGCATACTTCTGAGGCTGTCTCTGGTGTTGCAGGTGGACACAGCTGTGGCCGAAGAGACAAGAAGTGCTGTGCAGGCAGAGGAGATGAAGGCCGTATTAAAAGCTCAGACAGCCCAAGCCATTGCAGATGATGCTCAGAAGGACTTGGCTGAAGCCCTCCCAGCCCTGGACGCTGCTCTTGCCAGCCTGAGGAACCTCAACAAAAGTGATGTTACAGAGGTAACTGGGTTGAGGGAGAGGGTGGCAGAGCTGGGTCTGGTCCTGGACAGCCACTCACTTGGCAGCAATTCCCCTTTTGTAGGCTTGCAGCATTCTCAGCCTTTTCCAGCATCTCCATCCATCCCCCTGGGTTCACAATCTGGGCAGCTGTCCATGCAGCTTCTCAGCTTCACTCCTTCAGAAGCAAAGAGTTTTGAAGGGCGGAGAGGCAGCAACTAGCTCCTAGGTGTTCCTGCATGTTGTTTCCAACTTGTGCCAGAGAGGGTGTTGAGGAGGACTCACCCCATGGTGCCTGTCCATGGGGGTAGGTGGTAGGCAGTACCACAATGCAACCCTGAGTATTGACTGCACAGCACAGGGACAGATCTAGCAGTATGCTGTCTGAACCAGCAGGCTCTTTTGAAAGGGAGTCCACCACAGACAGAGAAGAGGAAGAAGCAATGGCTGGTAGGCTGACTTCAAGGAATACTGGCTTGAAATAGGATAGTCAGAGAAAGGAGGGTGAGTCTGAGCCTGGCAAGTGTCACAGCCCATAGCCAAGAGAGCAAACTCAGCAAGTAACAAAATTTCACTGCTCAGGGTGTAACAGCTGTGGAGGGGAGGGACAGGGTTATTGCTCTGCAATTGTGAAAAACAGACCTTTTTATTCCCCACAAAACATACAAAACTCCTTTCCCCAGAAGGTGGGGAAAGACACAGTGTCAGTCCACTTGCCCCCAGCACCTGTCCTCTTGTAGAGTTGGCATGAAAAGTCTCCTGTCTCTACAAGGCTTCCAGTGCCAACTCACAAGATGCATCTATTTCTTACATGTCATCTAACCCACCCACCAGCTTCAGGAAACTCTTCATTTAAGGAATAAGCTCCCTGCTTCTTTTAAGCCCAGCTGCTGGGCCATGACTCAAGTGACCTGTCACTGGAGCCAGGACCACCAGAGTTATCTCCCAGTCCAGGTTTAATGATCCAGCCCAACTAAAAGAGGATCCCACTTCTATGACAGGGAGCAAGCATCCCTTTGACCTACTCCTTCGCATAGGGCAGCTCCATCAGTGGTCCCTTGGAGAAAGCTGACACCTGCTTCTCCAGCTCCTCCACCACCTCTCTCAGCCGATCCTCATCATAGTAAAAATACACATAAAGGTTGCATTCTGTCTGCAGGATAGGGCTCTCCAGAGATCTGTGCTTGACCTTCAAGTCACTCAGGAGATCTGTCAGCATTTGGTAGAGGTTGTCCTGCATGATGATCAGTTGCTGCATCGGCTCAGTGATCTGAGGGGCAGAGCCCAAAGTGCAAAAAGAGAGGATTTCCTCCTACCTATGGAACAGCTCAGCCCACCAGAAACAAACTACCCACCTGGCTCCGGCCTCCAAACACATCCAGTCCAAAGAACAGAGGTAGCTTACTGGGCCACCTTGGCTAAGGCACCCTAATCTCTATACTTAACAGCACATGTGAGACAGTGTGAATCACCTTTGTCCCAAAAGCTATCCAGTGAGGCAGAGGCTGGCTGAGGGACAAGGCAAGGGTCAGGCCAACCTCCTCTCCCTCTGTGGGCTGCCAGGCAGTAAGTTCTCCCCCCTGCATCCAGGGAAGATGGCACAGATTGGAGCTGTTGTACAACCACCAGTAGAGCACTTCTGTGGAGGACTCCAGGGCAGGGAGCTGGGACATAGGAGCTGCCAGCTGTGCTTCCAGCACCCTCTGGTCCTGAACCATCTGGGAGCACTGGGTTGCTATGGCCTTATAGCTGCAGAAGAGTTGCTCCTCCTGATCTTGCCCCAGCAGTATGTTGCAGAGCCTGCAAGAAGGGACAGCCAGCCAGAGGTGTGAGCAGTGTGCCAGCGCTGAGGAGGAACAGGGCTCAGGGGACATCGTGCACTGTGGGACTGGGATGTAAGCAGCTGTGGGGCAACTGTGAGAGGACAGCCACTCCTGGTGAGCAGCCCATGTCCTGGAGGTCTAGGAAGAGCACGATAAAGGACCAGGCTAGCTCAAGAGCCAGTCAGGGACTCCTTGCTGGCAGACACCAGCACCAGCTACTCCACAGCTGTGCAAAGAGGACTGAGAAACCCCCGTCACTGCAGAACACCCAACCAGAGAAAGCTCTTGCTCCAAGCCGCTTGTGCTTCCTTCTGGCCTAGCTGTCCTTCTCCACAGCTGAAGACTTGCCTCTACACTCTCCACCTTCACACCCTAGGAAAACTTCTGTTCTCCATACTCATTCCCTTCTCCAAGCCCATGCTTTGCTGCATCAGCCCAACCCAGCCAGGAAGAAGCAGATGCCATCTGCTGGGGAATTTCACACCACCATGGAGTCAGGGTGGCTCTGCACTGGCAGAATAGCACTACTAGACTGCTTGGTAGCTTGGGTCTGCTGCATGCCTCTCCCATTCCCATGCCATGTCCTCCACATCTAGTTTGTTCCTTATGCACACAGACCCCCAGGCTATTACCGTACAGCAGAGAGGTCTTTGGGGTCTATCCATGAGCATGGACAACCCTTCTGGGAGGAGCTGGCATCTTTGAAGTAGTCCTGCTGCTTCTTCAGCCTGGTCTGGGCTTCCCTCATGGCAGTTTCCATCTCCCCCAGCTGAGCAGCCTTCCAGTCCAGCTCCTTTCTCTCCCGTTTCAGCTGGAGCTCCAGCAGATCCAGGCGGCTGTGCTGGTTACCAGCCACGCAGCTGCCTCCTCCTGCCTTGTGGCACCGTACTGCAGATGGGCATCTTCCAGGCTGAGCTGCCTCTGCAGGATGGGCAGGCAAGAGAGGCAGACTTCTGCCTTCAGCAGGGGTGGCAACTGGTAGGTCAGGGTCTGTGTGATGTCGCAACGCAGGGTGTGAAGCTGCTTCTGAAGCACAGCAGCCTGACGCTGGAGCTCTGCCTCAACTACATGCTGTGCAGGGGGAAGACAAGACAGGTGTCAGGGAACACCACTAGCACTGCCTGGCTCTGCCACCCCATCCTGACATGTCAGCTGTGCTCCAGCATTCAACAGGAGGGACTGCCCGCAGCACAGGCAGACCCTGCCACAAAGTGTGGTGGAGGAAAGGGAGCACTGGCCCTACCTGGTTTTCCTCGAGAGCTTCCAGAGCCCTCTGGGCCCACTCCAGCGCAGCATAGTTGCCTTCCACTTTTGCTGACGTGACTATAACCTCCCTCTGGGCACAGATACGTGCTTTCTCCATTTGGCTCACTTCCTTCCGGTAGCTGTCTTGGTCACCCAGTAGCTCATCTCCATTAGTCCCAAGGCTTTTCGGCATTGTTGTTTGCTTGGTGTCCATTCTCTCTGTTGCTTCCCGGCTGCCATCTCTCTCCTCCTCATCCTCCAGGCTCAACCCCTCTCTCCCATTCCTCCCCTCTGCTAGCAGCTCTGCCCTCAAGCCTGGGAGTATTCCTTGACTTGCTGGTGCCACCCTCCACAGTGTCTTTGCACACTCGTGATGAGGAGCTCCTCTTCTTCCTTTCGGTATTTCCCAGTCTGAGTCCATCTGTGTCCCAGCCTCCAACCTTTCCTTTAGGCTGCTCTCTCCCTGTGCACTTGCTCCCTGAGCATCTGGAGCCTGGACACTCCCCAGTAGGACCTGTTGGATAAACTTCTCAAACACATCAGTGGCCTGTTGCTCTAGCTCCAGGTAAGAGCTGAAATCCGTCTCGCACAGCAGTGCCGGCAGCCAGCCTTTCCCCATGTCCCTGTGCCACTCTGCCAGCTGCTTTGCAGCCTTGCTGATCTGGCTCAGGACAGCATTGGTTTGGAAGATCTCCGCTTCCAGGTCCTTCTGAGACTTCCTCATGTCCTGCTTCACTGCTTTCTCCTCCTCCTCCAAATATCAGCTCCTGCTGTAGGTTGGCTGCCCAAACCCGCAGCTTGGTGTGCTGCCAGAGCTGACAGTCACGGTAGTCTTTCAGCTCCTGAAGCTCCTGCTGCACGGCCTCCAGAGAGGGACCCTCATCATCTGGTATCACGCTTGAGAGCTGCGGGACTGGGCAGCACATCTGCAATTCCTGCTCGAGGGCATCACCTTCCAGGATGGGCTTGCCTGCAGCCAGCAGGCATCATAGGCCTCCACCTCGGCTAGGCTCAGCACATTCTCCTCACTCACCATGCTGCAGAACCACTCAAGGAACTGCCTTGTCTGAGGGCAGTCAAAGAGCCAGTCAAAGTCCTTCTCACAGAGGGTGTTTGCATGGAGGTAGATCAGTCTCAGTGTCGCCACAAGCTCTGCCCCTCTGTTGATTGTGTCCAGGGGGAAGGCCTGGGAGTATCTCTGGCTGAACATGGCAAGGATGGTCAGCACTAGAAGGGAAAAAGCAGGAGTCATCCTTAAGGGTCCTGACACCCACAGCCATCTCAAGGGTGCTGCAGCAGCACTCATAGCTGCCTGCTTGAGGAGAGACTCAAGCAGTCCCTCCTCAGGTACTGTAGACCAGCTCATGGGGTGCAGCATTGCTACAGTGGGGTACAAGACAAATGAGAGCCCACAGAGCAAGGGAGAAAGCCTGCCCATGCCCTATTTCCATACAGCCTCCTCCCCAGGGCCATACAGATCTAGCTCCTTTGCTAAAATGTCTTCAGCCTGTAAGATCTACCTATGAGAGCATCAGGGCAGGCTTTTTCAGCCTACCTATAGTTTGGTCCATGCCCTTTCTGATAACCAGCCTTCCCTTCAAATACCTCTCTCTCCTTCCTGCCTGTGCACTGCATCCTCTAAATGTCCTGCCTCCAGTCCCAGGCTCCCCTGGGCCAGCTGAAGGATGAGCACCCTATCTCACTGAGAACCATGCCAACCCACCGTCTCCATTTGGCTTTTGAAGGTACGAGCAATGCAGCGACCCCCCCTCGGTGTGAAGATGGTGATTGAAGCCGTCTGCATTATGAAAGGAATCAAGCCCAAAAGGGTGGCAGGAGAAAAGCTAGGCTCCAAGGTAGATGACTACTGGGAGCCAGGCAGGGGCCTTCTCCAGGACCCAGGGAAGTTCCTGGACAGCCTGCTTAAGTACGATAAGGTAAGTGGTGGCAGAGGAAGGCTTTGACCAGGGATCAGGCATTGCCTCACAGAGATCCTTCTCAGAGCAGTGAAGCTTGAAGGTCCTTGTGGGTAACACCCTTCAGCAGAACAGAAGATGAGGACGTATTTGGCCTGGAAGTCCTCATGTCAGCTGGCTGTACTTGGACAATAGGACCCTGACACACAGGTCTTCCCCTTCTGTTCCTCTGCTCTTTCTATGCAGAGGGGCTGGACAGAAGTGGTATGGGAAGGGATTAACCCAACCCACAGCCGTGCCTCCCAGGACTCAACACGCAGCAATTTGACTCCTCTTGCTCCAGTGCAATGCCTTAACCACCCTGCCAGGTCCTGGGGCAGGCTGCAGCCACTGGGGGGAGCCCTTTGAGACCTTTCTCAGTCAGATCTTTAGCATCCTCATCACCGCCCTCCTTTCTCTCCCACCATTCTTTCTAGGACAATATTGCAGACACTGTGATCAGAGCCATCCAGCCCTACATTGATAGTGAGGAGTTTCAGCCAGCAGCCATCGCCAAGGTCTCCAAAGCTTGCACCTCCATTTGCCAGTGGGTGCGTGCTATGCACAAGTACCACTTTGTGGCCAAGGTCGTGGAGCCCAAGCGGGTAAGAGGCAGCGTGACCCAGTTGCTCTACGTGTTAGAAAACACAGTACTAGCAGCCCCTTTCTGCAGGAGGTGCTGAGAGTCACCATGTTCTGCAGGTCAGGATGTAATGTTCAGACCAAGTCTTAGCAGAGCCAAAGCCTCTCATTAACATAATAAAATAGAATAAATCAGCCTAGAATGTGCTGGGATAGACATGATACCTTGTTCTTAGTGCCGAGTTCCTAGCTCAGCAGAAACTGTACTTACAGAAGCATTCCCACATCTCACTACTGTTTCAGCCTTAATCGTCTCCAAGCCTAGCTATTCTTTATTATTTTGGGGCAAGCAGAAGAACCTTTCGTCCTATTCACCAGTGAGCCACATCCTGAGCTTGTGTAAGCTGGCACAGGCTCTTGGCTTTTTGGAGCCATACTGAAAAGCCCTCCTCACCCCTACTTTTATTCCTGGGCTTGCAGAACATCTCCCTGGAGTTAGGCAGGTCAACTTTGTCATATAGGGAAGGATCTCGGTATCAGCTATTGCTTTTATGGATAACCAACTCTTGCTCCAAGGTCTCTGGCTTTTTGGGGAAGAACCTGGCCACATGCCCAACATACCCACTGTTTTCTTGTCTATCTCCCCAGCAAGCCTGGCGGGAGGCAGAAGAGGACCTGCATGCCACTCAGCAGGTCCTTGAGGAAGCTAAGAAACGCCTGAGAGAGGCTGAAGGTGGCATTGCCATGCTGCAAGTCAAGTACAAGATCTGCATAGCAAAGAAGGAGGAGTTAGAGATGAAGTGTGAGCAGTGTCAGCAGAGACTGGGCCGCGCCGATATGGTAAGTGACAGAGCTGGGTTCTGCCTGCTTACATGAGACAACCTGATTTCAGATCAAGGAGCACAGTGGTGAAAATGTCTATGTGCCTGCAGCTCACAACAATCCTAGGTTGAAGCTGCCTGGCCAGATCTCAGCAGCACAACAGGACTGGGGAAGCTAAGCTAGCCAGGCACTGGTGTGAAAAGCTGCTGTCCTCCTGTGCAGCGCTGCTTCAGCCAGCAACAGGTCTCCAGGACAGCTGAGAACAGCCCAGTAATCCCAGGATTAAGTGCTCAAAGCTGGGGACAGAATTCAGGATATGGCAGGGGCCACCCTACAGCCTCTGGTCACCAAAGTCACCTGCAGCATTACCCAGAGAGCAGCAGGTCCAGGATGCAAGGTTAGACTACACAGAAGCTCTCATTCTGCAACTTATCCCACAGCTTATAAACAGCCTGGCTGATGAGAAAGTGCGCTGGCAGGACACTGTAGAGAACCTGGATTACAAGATCAACAATATCACTGGGGACATGCTGGTTGCAGCTGGCTTTGTGGCCTATCTGGGCCCTTTTACAGTAAGTGTGCAATGTTCCCTGTGAGGCACTCAGCTGCTCTGCTTGCCTGGCCTCTTGCTGTTGCTGGCCAGATCCACTGGGAGAAAGGGATAGGGCAAAAGAGTGCAAGATCCCTCCTGGATCTCTCTGTTTGTGCCAGAGGCTGCACAGGGTCCCGTTAAAATGTAAATGGGAGAGTTTAGATGCTCACAGCAGACTAGCTGCAACTGAAAGAAATGCTATGATGGTGCCTCTCATGGCAGGGACACTACCGTGTAGCACTGTGCAAGGAGTGGCTGAGGCAGCTGTCAGAAAACAACATTCCTCACACCAAGGAGCCAAACCTGATCAGCACCCTTGGAGACCCCGTGGAAATCAGCTCCTGGCAGGCAAGTTACAGAAAAACCCCAGCACTTCATGCTGAAGGTGCCTCAGGTAAAGGCTAAAACACTCAGGTCACCACTCACTAGGATCAGCTGTACCAGAGGACAGACCCCCAAACCAAGTGCCTCCACACTGCAGAGCTGGAATTGCTGCCAGGGCTCCTTGTGCAATGAGCAGGAGAGGACCTGGCAGCAGCAAGCAGCAGCTCTAAGGGCATCAGCCTTAACCTGTACGGCTTCCCCTTTACAAACCACAGGCTTAGAGCAAAGCCCTGGCTGTAGCCTTCCCAAGCCCAACTCTGCCAGCACAGCTCTGTCCTGTGGCTCAGCCACTTCAGGCAGAGCTGCAGCTCTGGGCTCAGTTGCTCTTAGAGGTACCCTCACCACCATCCCCTATCCACCACACTGGGACCACACAGGGGCCCAGGCAGGAAGGGCTTCTCTCTGGTCAGCTGTGTTGTGCTACCAGGTGTTCCCAACAGCTTTTTCTACCCCATTAGATTGCCGGTTTACCCAACGACACCCTGTCTGTGGAAAATGGGGTAATAACACAATTCTCCCAGCGCTGGACTCACTACATAGATCCCCAAGGACAAGCAAACAAGTGGATCAAGAATCTGGTAAGGGCTGTGGGGAGGAAAGTCAGGTCTGCCAGGATAGGGGAAAGAGTCTTCTGTTAGGAGCTGCACAGAGCAGCCTCAGGCTTTGGCTCCAGAGCTGCAAGACCCCACACTTTCCCAGCCCAGCCTCCACAGCACCAGACAGGCTTCATATCCATATTCATCCCAGGCATATTTCCTTGCTTGGGGAAATCAGCACAAGGCAGGAGGGGCCCTGCTGTAAGCAAGTGAGGCATCAGATTCCCACTCTCCACTAACACTCTGGGGGCCTTACATCCTTCACCACACTCTAAAACACACAGAACAATGCTAGTATCTCCCATAATAGCCTTTAGGGTCCCTAGGATAGAAAGGGATCAGGGTAGCATTACCTAACTAGTGAATACCGTCCGTGCTGCTAGAATGGTGGGAACACAGACCACTACCTCATCTCTTTCTGTAGAGAGGCACACACTGCCCTTTTGAATGGTCAGGCAGGAGGCTCAGGCAGCTGCTCCTGTTTTGCTCCCTGAGGGCTTTTCCCACCCACCTGCTCCCATTTTGCAGGCAAAATGAGCTCTGAGTTTCCAGTGTGGGGCTCTGCAGGGGTATGGCTCTTTGAAGGAGGTTCTCCCCAGTCCAACCCTCTTTCCTGCTGCCCCATTGAGCTGCCTCTAGAACCTGGTGATAGGGACTAAACTTGCCAAAATAGCCAAAAACTAGCCAAGCAAGAAAAGAGATTATTTCTGTTGCTCCAGGGAGCTAAATCAGCCCAGTGAGAGGTGTACCATGCAGCAGGGCTGGATGTGAAGGTGGGCAGGACACTGCAGGGACCCTGCCCTCCCCTGCTGCCTTTCAGGAGAAGGTAAACAGCCTGGAGGTAGCCAAGCTGAGCGACCGGGACTTCCTCTGCAGCCTGGAAAATGCCATTACCTTTGGGAAGCCCTTCCTGCTGGAGAATATCGGCGAGGAGCTGGATCCGGCCCTTGAGCCTGTCCTGCTGAAACAGGTCCTATGCCTCACCTTGGCAAGGAGGGGCAGTGGGTACCCGGCTGGGCTGTAAGGGAGCATCTGGCCCGAGTGCAATGGGATGTGGTGGGTTTGTACATGGATGTTTGTACATGGATGCTGCTTGTTCTGTGCTAACGTGTCTTAGCCAGGGCTCCAACATGTTGGCAGCCTCCTGCACCCCCCAGCCACCTGCCAGCAGGCATCTTTGCCTGGGAGGCAGGGCCATGGAATACAGCTGCTCTATTCGGGTTCAGGCCTTCAGGTCTGCCAGGTGGCTTTAAGCTCCTCTGTCCAGAGAGCCTTCAGACTCTCTCCTCACTGCAGAGCTCAGGGCACAGCAGGATGCCTTCCCTCACAAGAGGTAGCCATCCCAGCCTTCCTCTATGTGTCCCCCTTCGGTACAGACCTACAAACAGCAAGGCAACACTGTGCTGAAGCTGGGGGATAAGGTGATCCCCTACCATGACGGTTTCAAGATGTACATCACCACCAACCTGCCCAACCCTCACTACAGCCCCGAGGTCTCCACGAAGCTCACCCTCATCAACTTCACCCTCTCACCCAGGTACCTGCTTACCCCATTAGCTGCCCATGCTGCTCAGCCTCATTCCTCGCAGTCCTCAAACCCTTGGGCCTGTTGACCCCCACCCTCACCTCCATGGCTTTTGTTGTAGTGGCTTGGAAGACCAACTGCTGGGACAAGTGGTGGCTGCGGAGCGGCCTGACTTAGAAGAAGCTAGAAACCAGCTAATTGTTAGCAATGCCAAGATGCATCAGGAGCTAAAGGAGATAGAAGACCAGATCCTGAATCGGCTCAGCACTTCTGAAGGAAACCCTGTAGATGACTTGGAGCTCATCAAAGTGCTGGAGGCATCCAAGCTCAAGGCAGGAGAGATCCAGGTCAGAGGTGGAGGTGGTCTCCCCCTGTAGCCGTGCATCCCCTGCCAGCACTGCACTAACCATGATGTCTCTTCTGTCCTCCAGGCCAAGGTAATGGCGGCAGAGCAGACAGAGAAGGACATCAACATCACCCGCCTGCAGTACGCACCTGTGGCCATCCGCTCACAGATCCTCTACTTCTGTGTCTCAGACCTGTCCAATGTGGACCCCATGTACCAGTACTCACTTGAGTGGTTCCTCAACATCTTCCTAAAGGGGATCAGTAACTCTGAGAGAGCAGGTGCCTGCCCAGAACAGCCCCGTCCTATCCTCTTCCTTATGCCACATTCCTGGCCGCAGCAGAAGCTAGGACACCTGCAGAGTCAAGGCAAACGTGGCCACTTGCATTGGTTCTCAGCATGGTCCAGAGCTGCCCCTAGTTGTGTCCACACAGCAAGGGAAGATGTGGTCACAGCCTGCCCTCTGTTCTTTTCCCCACTACTTCTCTGCTGCCCTGTCTGACGGGGTGGGAGGGATGTTAGTGCCAGGGCACAGGCAAGGTACACACCATCCCAGTAATGGTGTGGCTCTGCTTGCCACAGAGCCACCTCCATCCACGGGTCCTGGCTGCTGCTGCCAGGCTGGGGGCAGCTTTCCCCACCCAGCAGCCCGTGTTAGCCAGGATGGCGGTGGCTGGGCCTGTGTAGGCTGCCATGGTGCAGTGTGGACTCCCTCCCAGTGCTGGGGCATTGTTTTCTTCTGTGTGCTGAGACTCACAGCCTTGTGCTTTCATAGGGGTTTCTCTGCCAACTCTATATTTGAGAGCAGTGTCTGTTCTTCCTGGGCAGGGTGGAGGTGTGCCCCGTGACCAGGAACTGACAGCTGATGTGGAGAGCACCCTCTATATCACTGGTAACACTGACCACCCTTGTCTGGTTGTTGCCTTTTTTTCAGATGCCCTGACGGACCGAATCACGAACATCAACAACTACATCACCTTCAGTCTCTACAGCAATGTGTGCCGTAGCCTCTTCCAGAAGCACAAGCTCATGTTTGCCTTCCTGGTTTGCGTCCGGATTCTGATGAATGATGGGCAGATCGATATGGTGAGTAAGTCACCTTGGTCCTTTGACGGGATCCCATCAGGGCAACTCAAGCCCAGGCTGATCAGCCCCCTAGAGTAGCGTGCTGGGATGGAAAAGGAGCCTTGTTCCCTGGGGCTGCAGGCAGGCTTGGGAGGCTAGTGGGCAAATCCAGGGCCTCTCTCTTCACTCAGATCTCAAACCTTTCCCTTTGTCTAGCCTGAATCACCTGCAGCGTTTGCCAGTTTGCTCCAGACTGCTGCAAAGGTTAGCAAGTTCAGAGGGCGCAGGCAGGGATTAGAAGACAGAGAAAACCTAGTGGCAGCTGAACAGTGATGTTGATCTCACCAGACCCTCCAGTTTACTTACTCCTCGACACACACACCTGGCTGGAGAGGCAGCCAGAAAGTTACTACAGGATTTTAGTTAGATATGGCACAAACCCACATGCTGCAGGCCCAGGCAGGTGGGCTATAATCCATGACTACATCCTATCCTGTTTCCAGGATGAGTGGCGGTACCTTCTGTCAGGAGGGACCATAAAGGAGATGAGGGAGAACCCAGCTCCAGCCTGGCTGTACGAGAGAGCATGGGGAGACATTCTGGCCTTGAGCAGCCTGAAGAACTTCTCCGGCTTCGCCAATGATTTTGCAGCCAACCTTGTAGCGTTCAGGGCTATTTTTGACAGCCCCAGGCCTCACAGGCAAGTGTGCCCTGCTTTGTCAGCTTAGCTGTACTGCACCCAGCAGGTGATGGCGTCCCTGGGAGAGCACAAGGAGCTGATACAGCCACAGTGCCGGCTCTGCTCCCAGTGCAGTGCCACGCAAGGGAGAGTATGAGGCATTGCCTTGTCTCCTCAAGGGCGGCCCTTACCTGTGCATGTTGCTTGCCCAGGGCAGAGCCACATGATGCCTTAGCCCAGGATTATTTGGCGCTTCCCCAGTGGAAGCAGCTCTGGCTTGCCTGCTGATGGTTTCAAGGCTATGGACAACAACCTTAGCCAAGTGACTGGAAGGCCCTTGTCCCTTCTGGAACCCCAATGGCTGCCTGCAGGCAACTTGGGTGCTTCTTGGGGAGCTGCAGGATCTGGCACATCCCCCCAGAATGCACCCATTTGCTTTGCAGAGAGCCCCTGCCTGGGAAGTGGGAATCTGAGCTTGATGCCTTCCAGAAGTTGCTGGTTCTGCGGTGTCTGCGGGGAGACAAGATCACCAACGCCATGCAGGACTTTGTGGCACTGCACCTGGATCAGCACTTCATTGAGCCACAGGTAACCAGCCAACAGGAGCTGGTGGGGCAAAGAGTAGAGCAGGAGGCCTTGAGTTTGCTGTAAATGGGCCGTCAGCATTTTCCAATTGCAGTGAGTGCGCTCATGCCTTTCTGCAGCCACAGTGTTCCCACAGCTGGGGAAACACATCTTAGACAAGGCATATCCTATCTAATATCCACCAGTTAAACCACACTGGGAGGGGGCAGATAGTGCAGGCATATGAGGGAAGAGTTTGAATGACAAATGAGAATGTGGTTACTGCCCTGATCCTAATGCTGCCAGAGGAGAGCTGTACTAGGCCCTTATTGAACGTGTTTCTGGCCTTGGTACCCAAGAGCACGCCAGTGCCTTGGAGAGGAGCTGGAGGCCAGGCAGGGTGAGGAGGTGCTGAGCGTGTTGCCGCTATGGCACCTCCACTCTGACCAACTTTCTGTGTTGCAGACCACTGACCTCTCAGTCGTCTTCAGGGAGTCCACTGCCACCACCCCCCTGGTGTTCGTGCTGTCCCCGGGCACTGACCCTGCTGCTGACCTCTACAAGTTTGCTGAAGAAATGAAGTTCTCCCAAAAGCTCTCTGCCATTTCTCTGGGCCAAGGCCAGGTAAGCTGCCGGTCCCCACCTGGGGCACTACTGTTCTGCTGGCACTCCCAGCGATCTCACCTAGCTCCAAGTGGGTCAAACATCCTTGCAGCACAGTGAAAACACCATCCTGTCCCAGGGCCCTTACTCACCAGCCTTCTGCTAGCTGGAGGAGCCAGTTCAGTGGGGACCTACAGCGGTTCCCATTATAGTGCCCTCTAACTTCCCGAATCCATCCCCAGTTCTTCCATTCCCTCCACCCTCCCACAGAGGCTTGCAAAAGCTGTAAAAGGGCCTTTGCTGCATCTATCAGACAGCAAAGATGCAGTTGAGCCAAGGCAGCAAAGCCAGGCTGTAGCTCTGGAAAGTGGTTCTTCCACGCAGCAGCTGTCTCCCTGTCCAGCTCAGCAGGGCACAACCTGCAATGGACCAGGATCTCAGAGCTCTTCTCATCTGCCTCCTCAGGGTCCCCATGCTGAAGCCATGATGCACAGTGCCATGGAGCAGGGCAACTGGGTCTTCTTCCAGAACTGCCACCTGGCCCCCAGCTGGATGCCTTCACTGGAGAGACTCATTGAGGGCATTGACCCCAGCAAGGTGAGCTGTTTTACTGAGCAGCCTGCCCACTCTGAGGGTAACAGGCACGAAGCTGGAGCCCTGAGAGGAGCCCAGATCTAGTTTGATCCTATCCACAGGTTCCCCTTAAAACCAGAAGGTCAGTGCAGGAGCAGCTGCAGCGGCTGTGCCTGCACCCTCTGAGCACTTGCTGCCTTCTGGGTTTCCAGGTGCATCAGGACTTTCGCCTCTGGCTCACCAGTCTACCGAGCAACTGCTTCCCTGTGTCCATCCTCCGGAATGGCTCCAAGATGACCATTGAGCCCCCCCGCGGGGTCAAGGCCAACCTGCTCAAGTCCTACATTAGTTTCAGTGATGACTTCTTGAATTCTTGCCCCAAGGTAAGACCCAGGTTGTGCTTTGGTTTGCTGTCCCCAGCTTGTGCTTGCTCCAATGTGTGCTCTCCACCTGGATGTTGCTCCTCTCCAGGCATAGATCTTCCTCTCCACTAGAGCTCTGAAGTGCTAGAGAAGGGCTGGTGGTATTTCTCATAAGCCCACATCTACTCTGTGATGAGCCAATTAGAAGTTTCACTTTGAGAAACAGAAGCAACAGGATTGTGGAGGCCCGGCATAAGACACTTGCAGCTCTCTTTATGCAAGGGAGTGGGCCACAGCCTTCCCCAGCACAGCACCCTGACGGAGGTTTCCACCTCTCCAGGCTCCAGTTGGCACTGCTGAATTGGCACCTCTCCTCTGCCAGGTCCCAGTTGGAACTGACCGCTTCCAAGGATGCCTCTTCCCAAGCTGAGCACCTTTTCTCCCTGGTCCCCTGCCCACAGGTCACAGAGTTTAAATCCTTGTTGCTGTCACTTTGCTTCTTCCATGGGAACATGCTGGAGAGGAGAAAGTTTGGGCCTCTGGGGTTCAACATCCCCTATGAGTTTACAGATGGAGACCTCCGCATCTGCATCAGTCAGCTACAGATGTTCTTGAGCGAATACACAGACATCCCATACAAGGTAAGTGTGTGAGCTGGCCCATCCTGTGGAGGGAGCAGGCTCGTGATGCACGTGCAGGTCGGAAAGCCATGGCGGGGTCCCTCACAGGTTCTGAAGTACACAACTGGTGAGATCAACTATGGCGGCCGTGTGACTGATGACTGGGACAGGCGCTGCATCATGAGTATTTTGGAAGATTTCTACAAGCCTGAGGTTTTAATTCCCGAGTTTGCCTATTCCGAATCAGGGATCTACAAGCAGATCAGTACCTCTTCTGACCTCGACGTAAGTACTCAAATAACAAATTGCAGCTCATAGATCCAGGGGGATCGTTGTAGTGCAAAGGGGATCTACTCCTCCCTTAAAGCCACTGCATTTCCAGTTCCCTGGGGGAATATAAGTTTGTAAGAACCTGGGGATCTTCAGCTACTTTCAGGAAGCTGAATCTGTTTGAAGCAACAGGAGGAAAATCTTACCCCTGTGCACAGGACGTAGTAGCAATTATCACCAGAGTTTCCCAGCTGAAAGCTTTTGTACTCTGAATCATTTTGATATCACATACCTAAAGTACCCAAGGAGCTCTGCAGGAGACACAGCAGGAAGCTCACTGCCAAGCTGCTTGTTCTCATAGCACATGTTTTCTTCTACACAAATGCAATTTAACTCTCCAGCCAGACCACACACCTTGGCCACAGCCTCCACTCAGCCACCAAACGTGGCTCAGAGGAGCTGCCACCCCAGCAGCCTCCCCAGCAGCCTGAGTCCTTTCTCAGCAAGCATTGCTCTGGGCACACATAAGATGTCCCTAAGTCAAAGCTGCAAGTTGCATTTCCTGGCTGTGACAGAGGATAAAGAGCTGTGTCAAAGTCAGATGAATGAATCTCAAACACTAGGACAAAGAATATCTCCTAGCTGAGTCTGTGAGCTGCTGGGTTTAGATCTGTTGAGTTTAGCTTATCCGGCAACCCTGGCTTAGTCATTTCTTTTGGGCCAGGCCCATAGCAGCCCAAAGGGGCACCATAGCTTTATCTCTGTGCTCTTGGACTCACAACCTTTGCGGATTCCTCTCCAGGGCTACCTCCAGTACATCAAGAGCCTGCCACTCAACGATAACCCAGAGCTTTTTGGTTTACACGACAATGCCAACATCACCTTTGCTCAGAACGAGACCTTTGCTCTGCTGGGGACCATTATGCAGCTGCAACCCAAGACCTTCACGCTGGGAGGCCACAGCAGGGAAGAGGTGGGTGCCCTGATCCTGTCAGTGCTCTGGCAGCCAGTGCCCAGTACAGGCAGCAAGCACAAACACCAGCTCTCAGCAGGTGCCACCCTGCCTGCCGGGTGTCAGCAATGGCACTGCCATCCAGGCCTTGGCTCTCCCCGTTCTCGGCAGCCATGGCCAGGAGGGCGCTCACCCACCTGCTGCCTTCCTTCCAGCTTGTGGAGGAGACCTCCAAGGATATCCTGGTAAAGCTGCCTGCCCCCATGAACATGCAGGAGGTGATCCACAAATACCCACTGCTCTACGAAGAGTCCATGAATACAGTGCTTGTACAGGAGGTGATCAGGTAAAATCCCTGTGGGATCACGTCCTGGGCCGCAACTGGCTGGTCCCTTGGGTAACAGCAGAGACGTGCAGGTCCCTGCTCCCACTCACCCTTCAGGAATCTCACTGCTGAGCAGCCACGCTAACAACTGTTGTCCCAGCCAGGACTTTCAGCTAATCCCTGTCCTGTAGGGACTGATCAGCGCCTCCATCCACCACGGTCAGCAGTTCAGGGCGGGGGGGCCACCTATGAGACCCCGTTAAAGAGGAATGGGGCTGGGAGTTACATGGAGGAGCTTCACTCATCATACAGAGATCCATACCCTCTCTGGGCAGATGTGGGTGATCAACCACTGCACTGAGTCGCTCTGTTCCCTCTGCTCCTTCTGTGTAGGTACAACAGGCTCCTGGAGGTGATTGCTCAGACACTGAAGGATTTGCTGAAAGCTCTCAAGGGCCTGGTCGTGATGTCCTCTCAGCTGGAGCTGATGGCCAGCAGCTTGTACAACAACACTGTCCCTGAGGTGTGGCATGCCAAGGTATGTGCCCCAGCTAGCCCAGCTGCCCCCAGGAGCTCACTCAAACCCGGGGAATGGGTCATCAGCCACCACTCCTAGGCTGGGCTGTCTCACATGGAGCTGGCTCTTGCTCCCCTGGCATGGAGGTGTCTCCTGCCTAGTGCAGCTTGCAGTTGTTCCCAGCCCCAGGCTGGATGAATCCTGGGCTCTGAGCAGCTATCAGCAGCGGAGGCACAAGGTCTAGCATGTCCTCGACTGCGTTCAACACCTTCCTCTGTGGTTGCCCCACAGGCCTACCCCTCGCTGAAGCCCTTGGCATCCTGGGTGAACGACTTGGTGCAACGGATTGGATTCCTGCAGAAATGGATCAGCCACGGGATCCCCTCCGTGTTCTGGATCAGCGGGTTCTTCTTCCCCCAGGCCTTCCTCACCGGGACACTGCAGAACTTCGCCAGGAAGTCCATCATCTCCATCGACAACATCTCATTTAGCTTCAAGGTCAGTAAGTCAGCCAGAGGCTCTGGATTTTTCTGGAATCTGCTGCTAGAAGGCCACAAAGGAGGCAGTTCTAGCCCTGACCTGCCCAAGAGGTGAAGCCACAAGCTGCACAGCTGCCCCTGGACCCCAACATGCCCTTCGTGCTCAGGTACACCTACCCACACTGCAGCTCCACAAGGCAAGCAGAGGCTTCTCTGCCTCTTCAGACCTGCTCACATCCTCTACAGGCTTTGCCACAGGCTGCCCCACAGCCTCATGATGTGAGATGCCAGAAAACCCAGCCCACCTGAGAGCTGGGCCAGGCTCCCCTTTGGCAGCACTGACTTTAAGAGCAGCTTAAGGGGGTCCTCGGGGCTGAGCCTCCAGGGACACGCCTCGCTCAGGGCCCTGGGCCCGCTCTCCTGCAGGTAATGAAGGAGTCAGTGAGCGAGCTCACTCGCCATCCCGACGAAGGCTGCTACATCCACGGCTTGTTTCTCGAAGGTGCCCGCTGGGACCCCGCTGCATTTCAGCTAGCAGAGTCACGCCCCAAGGAGCTTTACACAGAGATGGCCGTCATCTGGCTGCTTCCTGTCCCCAACCGCAAGCCTCCAGCCACTGGCACCTACCTGTGCCCAATCTATAAGACACTTACTCGTGCAGGTAGGTGCCCTAAAGACAGATCTCCAGAAGCAAGGGAGATTGTAGAAGCAACTAGGAAGGGCAGCCCAGGAGAGGCTGCAGGAGCTCCTCCTGCCACACGTTGGCATGGAACAAGGCACTGTTGGATGAGACCAGCCAGGGAGAAAAAGATTTTTCCTGCTGTGATTGTGGAGACAGAGCAGCCAAGAACCCTGGCTCTGCAGCAGTGCCTCTGGCCAGGCTCTCCTCAAGCCCACACCCAAAAATACACAAGCCCATTTCCTCCAGCCCTGCTCAGCTTGTCACCTAGCACGGGGATGGGACAGGGGATCTCGCATGGGGTCATTTGTATGGGACACCCCAGTCAGTGTGCAGCAGCCAGGGCTGCAGTACCACCCTCTTGCTTCCCCCATTACAGGCACACTGTCAACAACGGGCCACTCCACCAACTACGTGATTGCTGTGGAGATCCCTACAGACAAGCCACAGAAGCACTGGATCAAACGAGGCACAGCCTTGATCTGTGCCCTGGACTTCTAGCCGGAAAACCCACCCAGTCCAGGAAACCATCCCAGCTGAGGGCCTGAACCGGCACCTCCACCATTCTGCACAGAGGTAGGCAGCAGGAGCCAAGCGCTGACTGCCAGCATCCACTCCTCCTCTCCTCCTGCCCTCTGAGCTGTGTCAATAAACTGCTCGATTCCAGCAGCATCACATTCACCTGGTGTTGTTGCAATCCCCATAATTACCTCAAGTTTTTAGCAAGCACTCGGTGCTCCTAGCCTCACACATGTCCCTTTCCCTTCCCTTGCACACCTCTCCCTTGGCTGGCTGTTACAGGGTAGCTTTATTCCTTCAGACAGATCCATTATTTACAGAACTTGATATTAGACACAGCAAGAGATAGAAGGGTATTCTTCCCTTCAACAAATACCAAAAGAACAGTTTCATTCCATAGACAAGGTCTGTACAAATTTGCTCATTTGCAAAATTCAGTCCTGTCCTGTGGCACCTCCCCTTGGCCCAGCTGTTCCTGGCCCAGCTCTGCCTCAGGACACCTCAGGAGAGAGGTGCTGACCTCCAGCTTCTGAGATTTCTGCCGGGCTGCTGGGGACAGGCACGAGAAGACCCTAGAGCACTGGCAGGGCTGGTAGGAGGCAGCACATGAGAGGCAGGCCAGGCCTGCATGCTGCAGTAGGAAACAGGCTGCTGCCTCCACCAGCAAGCTCTGGGTTAGCAGCCAGCAAGTGGCTTGGGCAGGAGGAGCAGCTTTGGCCTCCCTCCACTGCTTCTGCCCCACCACTGCAGTCCCCGTCCCACCTTGAGCATTACAGCACAACCAGGTGCCTCTCCCCACACTGAAAGGCTTCACTTAGGGCACCAAGTGACTCCACATCCAGCATCCACCCCGGTGCACCGAGGCCACTCTATGAACTTGTTCTGTTCATAATTCACAGGGTTTCTCTGGGGACCAGGCCTGGAGCAACCCCGCATGACCCACAGGCCCTGCCAGGGCCACAGAGTCAGTCTCCAGGGAAGCAGCCATGGCAGCAGAGCCACACACCGCCCCCCAGCACCACCACGGAGGGCTGGGCTCAAGGCCCGAGTCCAGGAACAAGCCCACACATCCTCACCCAGCAAGAGAACTGCCAAGGCTCACTGGGGAGCCTGGCTGTGCTGGCCCGGGGTGCTGCCATCCCCAGAGCAGTGAGGACAGGGCAGGGCAGGACTACCTGGCCACACATCAGCCAGCTCTGGGAGCTGGGCAGGGCAGTGCGGGGTAGATGCAGGAGTACAGGCTCCGTCCAGGAGCCACCTCGCTCAGCGATGGCCAAAGCACGGGTCAGAATCAAAATTAAATTTGGGGAGGGGAGGGAAAGGGATAGAAAACAGACACTGGGAAACTGTCCTGGGGAAGCACAGAGCTGAAGGCCTGGACGCAGGAGGACACAAGCCACAGCCAGCTGCGGCCAGCACAGCCTTGCCTTGGCATTGCCGGCGTTCCCACAACGCCAGACCCACCACTGGCCAGGTGGGCTCTTCCCCTCCTGCCACAGTCCTCAGCCACGGCACCGAGACATGGGCCCACGGCATCTGGGCGCTGCCGTGGCAGTCAGGCAGCTGGGCACTCCAGCTTGCCTTTGGCTGCAGCTACAGGGACTCCCCTCAAGACAACACGTTTCCACCTTTCACAACTCAGCTCAGAGGAAAAGCCGATTTCTCTTTGTCCCCAGGCTCTACCTCGGCCAAGGGCTTATTGCTGTGGTCCTTCTTCCTTGGGCAAAGGGTAACAGATCCAAGTGCCACTGCCCAAAGCCACAAAGCCCAGCTGCTTCTTCTCACAGTCTTGACTCCCAGGCTACTGACGCTTGGCTTTATACGGGCGGGAGCGTTTCCGGCGGTCCGGCTTCCTCTGCTTGTGCAGGCGGCCAATACTGACTCCCTGCCGCCTGCGGACGGAGATGTTCTGTTCCACGAGGCTTGCCAGCATGCCTACAGGGAGAGAGACAGACAGACATGCCCCAAGCTGGAGTGCTGGGAGCACCCATGCCAGAGTGCAGCCCTCCCTCCCTCACCCAAAACCCATCAGTGGGCTCCTCCTGGGACTATAAAATCAGGACACAGAGCAGCGGAGACATGTGGCTCCCCAGAGTGAGCGCTACCTCATGCCCTGGGTCTGGCAGAAGCAGAGGTCAGGGCAGGGTGAGCTTCCCAGGCTCCCAGCTGCTGCTCTGCCACCCTCAGTGCAGTTTCCCCCAGCTGAATCTGAACCCCACACTCCACCCCCTCGGTCATACAGCACAGCTCACCTTCCTGGGCCAGCATGGAGATGAAGGTACAGATGAACTCGTCGTAGTTGTGGGTTCTCCTCTGGTCATCGATCTACAAAGAGATGACAAATCCACAAACAGGTGGCAGGGAGAAAGGAGAGCTCAAGGCTAACGGGGCAAAGAACCAGCACACCTGGCCCATCCCACAGGCCAAGGAGACCAAAGCAGGAAGGGACCCAGCCCAGCACACAACTGGGACGGTCTCCGCCAGCATTTTCCACAAAGGGCAGCTGGGAAGAGGTGAGGGTGGGCAGGGGAGGAATCCTGCCAGGCCTTGGGGCAGAGACTCCCCCCTTCCTCCTGTCAGTGCTGATGTTCAGCTGTGGCCCAGCTGCAGTGCTCCACCATCCTCCTCAAGCTACTTAGTGCTGCCCAGAGGATTTGGTCTGCCCTGGCAGGAGCTCTGCCCATAGGGCTGTCTGGTAACAGGAAGGGGACTCCAAATACTCCCCATGGCTGTTCTCAGCTGGAACACCCTCCCTCCACTTTGACATAAAGACACCCCAGACAGAAGCCTTCAGGGACCTAAACTGGCAATGCAAAGAAGCCATCAACAAACATACCTTGAATTTCTTCCTCTTCTCCACCTCTTCCTTCAGGCAGGCCTCATAGTTCGCAATCTCTGCCTCCACACACTTCAGTAGTGCCAACAGCTCCTGCCAGGATCAAGCAGAGCAAACATGAGCAGGCAGACCCCCACCGCAGCCCAGGAGCCAGCGGGTTGAGCTGGTGGGTGTTCCTCTCTGTGCTGGGAAAGGGAGGATTAATCAAAGCAAAACACTTGCTATGGGCCAGGGGGGCAGGGAAAGAGCAGTTCATTGTAGAGAATTCCTGAGTCAGAGGGTGATCACTCCGGCCAGCCCCAGGGGAGCTGGGTTCTGCCCAAGCCTGGCCCAGCCCTGTGTACCTGGTTCTCTGGGACAGGGGGAAGGGTTGCGTGCATGCCTGAGAAACACCCCAGGGCCTGGTTCTTCTCAGTAACAAGATTTGAAGACTTCGCTTTTGAGCAAAACAGTTCCTAGCCAGCTCTCCGCCAGGGAGCCCTGATGCACTTGTGCTGCCTGAGCCTGCTCCTGTCTCTGGCTGGAGGGCAGAGACAGGCAATGAAGTTATCAGCAGGCTGGGATTTGGAGGTGCAGTGTCCCACCAGCCCCTGGCCGAGAGCAGAGCACAACACGCCGGACATCTGAGCTGCGGGAGACAGCAGCTCTGCCCACTGCCAATGCAAACGTCCCCGAGATGACGCAAGGCACAAAACCTGCACTGCCCTGTGCCTCGAGGGAAGACTGCGGCGACACGCGAGCGGGACAGCGTGCACATGCGGTTCGGTCACTGCCAGTGCTGCTGCGTCTCTGGGTGAGCGCAGGGAGCTCCACGTTCCCAGGGCTGTCGCAGCACAAAACTCACCTTGGGAGAATACTTTTCCCCCCCAGGGTGATCACTGGTCCTGCCAAGTCCCACCTTCTCTTTGCTGTCACTGGCCTCACTGCCCTCCTTCTCGTCCAGTTTGATTGTGACCGGGGCCTCTTCACTGGGTTTGATGGAAGGGGGGGAGCTTTTCCCCCCATCTGCACACAGGGGAAGGAAGCGTTAGGAGCCATCACAAAGGACCAGTAGCCTCTCACAAAGTCCAAGGACACTGTCCCATCACCGCAGGGGAGATGCCACCCGCCAAAAGCTGGCAGGCACCTACCTGCAACAGCCAGCGGGCAGAACACGCCATCCTCCGTGAGGTGCAGCAGCCCGGTGCTGATAACGGGCCCCAGGTCCCTGACCGCCCGGTTGTAGCGCATGCAGTCAACGCGCAGCAGGCCATCCTCCTCGCCAAAGAGCACCTTGGAGATGTGGGAGGTGACAGGGCTGGAGGGGCGGGTGGGGTTGGCTGAGCGGATGGGAGAGCGCAGCGGGGAGTTAAAGGCGCTGCCGATCTCCGAGGCGGTGTCCGTGCTCTCGTTGCTGGGGGTAGGAGAGGGCTGCGAGTGGGTGACCACTGCCACGGCGGCGCCCCCGCCACTCGTCTTGATGGACAGGGGAATGGAAAGATCCTTTTGGGATTCCTTCAGCTTCTCAGCCAGGACGTTGATGGTGTTGGGCTGGAGGACGGAGAGCTGGCCATCCGCAGCCCCCGTCACATGCTCTTGCTTTACCTGCCCCTTCCTTTTGTACCTGCCCAGGAACACAGCAGGGAAGGTGAGAAGCTGGTGGAAGGAGGTGGGGGCCCAGCACAGGCACTGCCAGCTCCGCACTCAGCACTCCAGGCTGTCTGCTGGGATGAAGTGAGGCCTGAAACATTTCTAGGTCACCCCCACTGCCACCAGCTTCTCTGACAGCACCCCACCCCACTGAACTGCTCAGCTACAGGCATTCCTACGCAGCCAGGGGGCACAGGGGGCTTCCCAAAGGGTGCTGCGTACCCCTCCTCTTCTTCCAGAAGCCCGAAGAACAGCCTTGCTGTGACCCCACCTTCCGGACCTTCACAGCAGCCCGACCATTCCAACACTGTCACCAGGAGCTGATTTGGCAATCAGCACTGGGGAACTGAGGTTTGTTTTAGGGAAATGAAGCCCCCCCAGGCAGCACACACCACATTTCCTTGACCACCAGGCACCCTTCAACGCAGCGCAGCCAGCCTCCACCCTCCAACCACAAAATACAGCCATCTGTCAGCTACCAGCTGACCTGCAGGTCAAGCTCCACCACCCACTCAGCCAGTGGCACTAGAAAAGCCCTAGCAGGAGAGAGCTATGGAGGAGCCCCCCAGAGCTGGGCTACTCCATTTATTTGGGAACGTTTGGAAAAGCGGGGAAAGTAGAGAAGCCCCAAAGTTTGCTGCTAATACACAGGTACTCAGGGCAGCCAAAATTCAGGGTTGATTGCAAAGAGCTACAGAAGGGCTTCACAAAATCCAGCTAGTGGACAGTAAAATACCAGGCCAAGGGAACAGCCCTAACTGCACGCACAGGTGCAGGCTCTCACACAACTAACAGCGCTCAGGAAAGAGATCTGGAAGTCACCACTGGTGGTTCTGCAAATGTCTGCTCCCTGCCCTTCGCCCTCAGCTCAAGCCGTCACCTGATGGCCGAGTTGGTGTTACGAACTTCCTCCTCCTCATCATCATCGTAGTCATCCTCATCATCTGAGTACTGCTGGTGCTGTCGGACTGGGACCCGGCTGCGACCCACTCCTGCCGCAAGGTCTTCCTCCTCCTGCGAAACACCGTTGCTGATAGCCCGCCAGCAGTGGGGCAAGGAGGAAGAGCCCAGAAGGCACATCCTCAGTCCAGCTAAGCACCGGGGCTTCCCCTTCCGAGAGGGGAGATGGGGGACTCTTCCATATGCTTGCTCAGTTGACCCACATTAACGCTAACCTCTTTTGCCAGGTCACTCCTTACCCTCTCACCTTCCAGCCTGGGTTAGTGCAAGGGTAGGCAGGCTGCAAGGCAGGGGAAGGGGTTAGGCTAGCTGACAGCCATAGTCACATGGAGGTGAGGGACTAAAATTGAAAAGCTCAGCTCAAGTCAGGCACACTGCTGGCCTGGAGCTCCAGCCTACCTGCATGGGGGATTTGGCGTAGTTGTGATTATCCAAGAAGGCTGGCAACCTCTGCACAATGGGGTTGGGGTTTGCTGGAGGCGCCCCGTTGATACCACTCGCTGACGTCTTTGCCACCAGTTTCGATTTGTTGGGTGGGCTCTGTGTGGCCGCAGGGTGGCCCTGGCTGGCAGGCTCATCGGTGCCATCTGCCATACAAGCACAGCACAGCCTCTCATGACCAGCACCATCACATTTTACTCAATGTCCTCTGCCACCCCTTGCCCAGCCCACATCGCAGAAGAGCTCTTACGTTCCACCAGACCATCACACCCACTTCCCATTCCACCTCCAGCTGTCACAAGTGTCCCCAAGCTTAAGCCCTCCCACTTTCAAGCTCCACGTCCCTCCAACACTTCTCCCAGGCAGAGAGGCATCTACCACACCCAGCACAGTGCGCACAGAGCTGGGCTTGGAGAAAAGAAAGTGAGGCTGACCATAAAACTCCCTCAAGCTCCAGGTCAGCCAGCCGCTGTCACCAGCCTGTACTCGCTCCACAGCTGGCCAGGCTGGCTGGCAACACCACTGGTATGGGGTCTACCTGGATGGGCACTCTCTGGAGTCACAGTCTTGCTGCTGGCTGGCTTTGCCTCCTCCAGAGGCTGAGACTCCTGAGACTTCTGGGTCTGGATCAGCTCAGGCTGTGTTACTCGGATAAGCTAGAAGGCAAATGACAGATAGAAACTGAGTGCTGGACTGGGGTGACCCAAACCATATCCCTCCTGTACAAGCACTGCAGAAGGAGAACTTGCAAGGGTGAGCCAACCACTGAGCACCCATGCACACAAACAACCAACAATGCCACAGATAACCTCGCAGGTGAGCAGCAAAAGGCCAAGCAGCGAGGCTGGTTATCTCCTATACCCAGAAGACATTTCCCAAGGCCAAAAAAACCCATAAAATCCAGGGCCTCTAAAGCACAGGGTGATGCCCTGACAGCAGAGCCTATTCCCACCCCAGGCTCGCACTCTCTCAGGGCTTGGGCTGTCCCACCTGCTGCAAGGCCTCCAGTACAGTCTGGCGGTTCATCTTCAGGATGTGCAGTTTGGACTCGTACTTCATCCT